>JAOANR010000005.1:10263706-10863706 GCA_030278955.1 Hygrophila difformis | reverse complement strand
ATGGAGCGAATATGGACAGCTTAGGCCCTGTAATGGCAGTGTCAATGCCAGTTGGGCCTCCACTGTCTGTGAATTCGGATAAAAACCTACATGCTTCCTCTCTGCAATACTTATCAGCTAATGTTGACAGACATTAGCAGAGTTTTATTACAGATTGGAATTTGGGTTGGAAATTAAGATAAATAAAATAAAACTGTATCCGGATGGGAATCAGTTGAGCAGCTATTATAATCCCGGATGGACGAACCGCCAAGGTTTCCACTGACTGCCATCCAGACCATGCGAAATAACACTTAGTAACTAATACCCAGACTACGAGCTAGTTATCCGTGAGGGAATACCCGCCAACATTAGTCTGATGTATTCTTCACTAATTGTTACATACAATACACAAAAGACAAAATCAAATAAAGTAACGAAAGGGACTTGCATGAGAGACATTGGTTTCTCATGCAAGGTTATGGAATCAATCCATAATTGATGACTTAAATAATCCCTCCTACCATAATTAATTACAGTCCGGATTATCTGTTTAAGACATCATGATTTTGTTTATAGAAAATTGTTTTAATGACAATTGAACAAAGATCCTTTAATCACAACAATTAATGATTTAATTATTGCTAATTAGAATCACCAATCATTAATGACTAGAGGGTTCAATTAATTAATGATGGAAATGGAGAATGGAAAATCTGCATGAAAATGCTGATTACGGCGCTAAACAGATATTACGACGCTATCCTAGGATAGCGCCGTGATGGTAGCGTCGTCATGGGTTGGTGCAAGAGAGAGTAGATTTTGGATTAAAAGGGGTAAGTACGACGCTATACACTAAACTACGGCGCTATACAAGTATAGCGTCGTAGGTGGAGCGTCGTACGTGGTTTGAGAAATAAGAAGTTTCTGGAAAAAGAAGAGATATTACGGCGCTAAACATTAAATGACGACGCTATCCTAGTATAGCGTCGTAAGGATAGTGCCGTAGGTGGATTCTTTAAGAAAGAAGATTTTTGAGGACCTACGGCTCTAAACAAAAATTACGACGCTATCTGAGGATAGCGCCGTTGGTTTGGTGCCGTAGGGCAAAATTTTGTTTAAGTTCTGGGCAACTACGGCGCTAAACCTCACCTACGACGCTATCCAAGGATAGCGCCGTAGGGCGGTTAGCGTCGTAGCTAGCCCAGAAACATGTTGTTGTTCGGGTGATGCAATCTCTGCGATTGCAAGCCCTATTTTCGAGTTCATGGTTCACAAATGCATGAAAAATGAAACAACAAGCTAAGAACAGTGGAGGTAAAATGCAATAAATGCAAAACAGTGAATAAAACTATGCTAAACTATACACTCATGAACCACAAACCCAAATGAGGGTTTTCAACCAACATTCATGCATGAATCCCAAAATAAAAGACAAACAACACAAAACCCACATAAAACGGTAAGTTAAAATGACCAAATGGTCATGAAACCAAAAATAAAGCATTAAATCCATGGACCCATGTCCATTTCATGATTTTGGGATACTTTCAATGATTAACTTCCCATTTTTCATAAAATGGTTTGATAATACCCATCATTTGGGTATTTCAAACCTAAATAAGAGTTTAACAAAACTGGAAATCGTATAACAGTGGCTACCTAGGTTTAAAACATGAAAACTAACACTAATATAAACTAACATTAACCTAGAGAAGCTAAAACAGTGCATAAAAGTAAATAATACAAAAAAATTAAGCTAACTACCTAACTAACCTACACACTCCAAGAACAGCAGTTGTCTCCAAGTTTGAGAATGTGGTGAAGTGACAAGACCAGGGAGTCAACACCCTTTATATAGGCGAGAAACCCTAGGCCCATGGGCCCCAGGCCTTGAAATTTGAATTCTGGCAAGGCATTACGACGCTATAGGTAGCTTACGGCGCTATCCTTGCTACGGCGCTATGGGTATAGCGTCGTAGTCTTCCACTTTGATGACTCTCTCTGTCTCTCAGTGAACAGCCTACGGCGCTATCCATCATTACGCGCGCTATGCTTGCTTACGGCGCTATCCATGCTTAGCGCCGTCCACCCTTCTTTGGAAGTCAGCTTTGGTTTCCTCCTACGGCGCTAGACCAAGCTACGGCGCTATCCATGCATAGCGTCGTAGTTGTGTCTAGCGTCGTAATATCCTGAAAAATCAGCTTTTTGTGGGTTTTTCATTTCTTTTCCCATCTTTTTGTTTCCTTTTTCTTTTCTTTTCTTTTTCTCATGTTTTTGGATTTTTCTAACATAAATGTGTAATAAAATTACACATTTATGCATTTTTCATACCAGCTCAATATTTTTACAGTTATGCATAAATCAGTCCAATTCCACTGCTTTCTTATTTAATATAAGACCGGAATGCGATCAAATGCCCGTTTCAGACACGGAAATGGATTGAAAATAATGGTCATTTCTGGCCATTATCAGGCACCCTCAGACTGATGGGCAGACAGAAAGGACCATCAGAACATTGGAAGATATGTTGAGGGCTTGTACTTTGGACTTTTAGGGGACGTGGGAGGAACACTTACCTTTGGTGGAGTTCTCCTACAACAACAGTTACACGCGAGTATCCGTATGGCTCCTTTCAAGGCTTTATATGGAAGGAAGTGTAGGACACCCTTGTGTTGGAGTGATCCTTCAGTGCGAGTGGTGATGGGTCCCGAGATAACTGAGCAAACCACTGAAATTGTGAGAGTGATCAGAGACATAATGAAGGAAGCTCAGGATCGTCAGAAGAGTTATGCAGACCTATCAAGAAGGAATATTGAGTTTTCTATTGGCGATTGGGTATTTTTGAGAGTCTCACCGATGCAAGGTGTGAGACGATTTGGGAAGAAATGGAAACTGAGCCCCAGGTTTATTGGCCCCTACGAAATCATCAAGAAGATTGGGAAGGTGGCTTATCGTTTGGATTTGCCAACTGAGGTGGCGAATGTACATAACGTCTTCCATGTGTCACAATTAAGGAAGTACATTTCAGATCCCGACAAAATTATCCAACCGGATGAAGTAGAGTTGCATGAGAGCTTGGAATATGTGGAGTATCCCATGGCGATTCTAGATACCAAAGAGAAAGTACTTCACAACAAGGTGATCAAGATGGTTAAAGTACTTTGGTCTAGACACGGAGTTGAAGATGCCACTTGGGAGACTGAAGATAGCATGATGGAGCGTTATCCTGAATTGGACCTAGCTCCAATTCAATGAAGTAACTTACTTTAATCCATACTTTTCATTTGAGGACGAATGTTCCTAAGGGGGAGGGATTGTAACACCCCGATTATAATTAACACATTAGTAATTTAATTAATTGTGGTTAATTAATAAAGGATTTATTATATGGATATTTTGTAAGTATGGTTTTAATGAAGTGGAAGAATAAGTGGGTTTAAACCCACAGGAAAATAAGAGCTCAAGTGCTCAAATGGATGCAATGTGATCAAGACAAGTGGTGCAACCCATTACCGGACCCGACCCACATCTCATGACCTAACCCGGGTCCCTGATGAATGATTTTCACTACTCATATTTTACCACAAGCGAATGGTTGTCATCAAGTAATAAAATCGGTGAATAACCGAGTCGATCCACAGGGAATTTCAGAATATTATTTCGTTCTGGAGAATATTTTAATTGTTTTAAGTTTATTAAATATATTTTATATATATTAAAATATATTAAAAGAGTTTGTTTAATTCTAGAGTTGATTAAATTAAAAATAGAGACATTAAATTTAAAAATAAAGCAAGATAAAATTTTTTAATTAATAAAAATTTAATGGGAGATGTTTGTGATATTTTAAATATTGTCATCTTTATATAGAAGAGAAATTGCATATTAATTTAGCATTTTTCAATGTCTAAAAAGATCAATTTCTTCAAATTTAATAATTTTTATAAAGATTAAAAATATAATAATTTTCTAAAAGTCATATTATGCTTAAAAGGACTTCATAGAAGCTAATTAAATTATCTAACATTATGCAATCATCATTTTACGCCTAAATTTGAGTCTTTCCCAAGCATACAAATTTTCCTATAGCGATTAAAAGACACATTTCATTTCCCAAATCAGCATGGACATGCCAGAATCCATTTTTAATGTAATTTATTCCCAATACCGGTACTAAAATTTAGATTCTACTTTTTATCTCCCGATTTAGCAAAGCAGAAACAATAGAAATTAGATTTTAACATTTTAATATGCAAAATAGTGTAGACAGTTTAATAAATAAGGTAATAGATCAATAAAAACATGGTAAAAATGGATTATATTGATAATGCTATAATGCAGATAGATTAGGAACATGCCAGATTATTGTGAACAAGAAAATAAAGAAAGATCGCTCATTCTAGATTTAGCAGATTGGTGATCTGAATATCAAATGTATTTAAACACAGTAATGTTGATCTTACACATACATCAATTTAGCAATCCTAATTCAGATTCTAACATCAGTACACATGAATCCAGATTTAAACATAAACATTGATGATTATTATTGCTTCCATAAAAGATAAATTCGTACTTCAAAGTGTTCTGAACTCCCGTTCTAGAACACTTCTAACACGAACAACACAGAAATCCGTCTACAATTCGAAACATGATAGAAAATTACATTTAGATGAAAATTCATAACATCAAAGAACAAGAAAAAGAAAGGCAACATCTAGAATAGGAAGAACACGCTCAGAACAGTGTTCCTGATGCATCCTTCCGGCATGATTTTTAGTTTCTAGCCTTCTTCTCCCATTTGCAGGTTGTTTCAGAATGTTTTCTAATCAATATTAGTGTCTGAATGGCGAAGAACGGTGATGAAAACCGAATTCGGGAGGTTAGAAAACTGCCCAACCGCGACTGTGGTGCGCCAGGTGGCGCTCGGGAAGGGTTTTCGGCGTCACAAGGAAGACTCGGTGCATCTTGGAACTTTTCCAGATTAGGCGCCATTGTGGCGCTTGAACTCAATTTCCGGCGCCGCACAATACATGTGGCGCATTCTGGGAATTTCTTACTTCCGAAATTTCTCCAAGTCCTGAGCCGGTGCATGGGTGGCGCTCTGAAGCCTTTTTGGGCGCCGCCATGTTGATGTGGCGCATCCTGGACGTATTCCAGTGTCCTAAAATCCGAGTTTGACAGTGTTCATCCTCCGAACATCTTCTTTTCTTCATTTCAATGCCTGAAACATCATTGCAATGTATTAGTTTTGTCAAAGTCTTATTAAAATACATAAAGCATGGTAAATTCAGCTCAAATAAGCTCACTTTATCCATGATAAGTAGGAAATATAAATCACATGAAATATAAACTAAAAACCCTTAAAATAGGGTAACATGCATGTAATTTAGACATATTTTAGTGCAACTTAAGCTTATTTAAATATGGTTTCACAGAGTGCGTCAGTCCCCATGGAGAGTTAAAAATCTGATTTGGGGTTGGAAGACCCATTTTTTTCTCCTTCCCCTTCCCATTCCCGTCACCCTCTCTAGGTGAAGCTAGGGTTCTTGATTTTGGTGTGAAATTGGTGCTTTCTTCCTCAAATCGGTTGGGGGATTGGTACCTATACCTTTGGTAAGTATTTTCCTAGCTTTTACACTTGATTTTGAGGATGTTTGAATGGGGTTTTAGAGTGATGAAAGTTGGTGACGGGAATTGAACTTTTGGGGATGAATCTTTGTAGATTGGCTTGTGGGGAAGCTTGAATCCTTGTTTGAGGGTTACAAATCAGTTGTGGGAGCTAAGGTAAGCTCTTAGCTTGCTTTTGGTTGAGTTATTTCAGTTTTGGGAGCTTCCCATTTGATGCATGTTGAAGAACCCTTGTTCTTGGTTCAAATTTGATGTTTTGGTGGTTGATTCTTGAATGTAGCTTTCTTTGGTGTTTGGAGAAGCTTGAGGAAGATGTCATTTAAGTAATTGGAGTGTTTGGACTTCATAAACACAAGGCAAGAGTAGGATTTAGCTCAAAGTGGGGGAAGATTGGAAGAAAATGGTGGAAAAACACAGAACAACGTCTACTGTTCTGCTGGTGCCCAGTTTGGGCGCCGCAAAGCCTTGGCGGCGCCCAAAAACGGTCCGGAGCGCCAATGCGGCGCCCTAGACTTCCAAGGTTCCAATTTAGGTACCAAAATGCCTGTGTGGCACCTAAACTGGTGCTTGGGCGCCAGTGTGGCGCATTCTGTGCCTCATGTGCGCCCGAAAAACCCACAAACTTAAATCGGCTCTAACTTATGCGTTTCTAATCTGATTTTCGCAAACCATATATGAATCTGACCCTACTCGAAACAAGTATTTCAAATATTTAATCGGAATTCAGAGATATTGACTCATTCAAAAATTTAAAATAGGAATTTATAGCCCCAGGGTATCTCATGCGTGCCGATTCGCTGTTTTCTTCCATTTTTCGTTCTCTTTCGTATTTTATCATTTCTTACTCATTTCTAGGTCTCAGAAATTGTGTTAAACTGGTCTAAGTTGTGTTAGTGCCTATCATGAGTATTGATTGAACTTAGAAGATTCACCGAGCCTTAGTTTAGGATGGAATCTTGCGTTGCTTTTATCACTATGTTTGTGAGTCGGGTGCCGATATGTGGGATGTGGCACACCCTGGAACATGTCTAACTCATGTGGTACTGTTGTGAGCCGATATATGGGGTTGGCAACCCGAATACTGTATATAGTCTGCGGACTGATAAATTACATTAAATGTTTACGAGTCGGTATCCGACTGGACATTGTATAAGGTGATTGTGATCGGTATGGAATTATGCTTTCAAGGATGTTAGATATCCTAACAATGTTTACGAGTCCGTATCCGACTAGGCATAGTTAGTATCTTTCGTGGGCATGTTGGCCTTCGAGAGCGAGATACTCTGGGCTAGTACCCGCCATGACTGTAAGCCACTTATTTCAGCTGTTAGTGTCCGCGTCGGGGGCACTGTGGATATCTCTTCTGACCATTAGGGGAGTGGACCCTATTTGGAGAGGAATACCGACCGTGGTACTTAGGTTGCGCGCTAGGCATACTTATGTGCTGCATTTAGGGTAGGTAGACACTTTAGGTCATAACATTTCATCTCATCATCCATCATTCATCTTATTATTGTTTTGCAGTGTATGACGTGGTTGAAGCACGGTATGGGACGGTGTGATGTTTAATTATTTAATTATGCTATTATAAACTGTTAATTACTCTACAAAAATCTGGTTCCCCGTGCCCAGCTGTTCCTACTCTTGCTCAGTACTTTATGTATTGACACCTTGCATTTTGTCTTTCTTATAGATACTCCCGAGGAGGACGCAGAGCATGACCATGGTGACGGGTTTGGGACTGAGTGATCTAATAGGACTGGATTATTATGTTGTTGACTAATATGCTGTATTAGACCCTACGTTATCTTTCTGTGACTTGTATGATATTTCTGAGTATTACTGTGAACTGGAATTGGTCTGTGAACCAATCATTTGTCATTCCTTCTTGTACTTGATATTTTGGACAGGTAGATGTGAGTACCGAGGTGAGGTACTGTATGAGGCTTGTAGCCGAGTTGTTATGATTATATGATGGACTTGTTTCTGTTGCTTACTATGTTACTCTAATATTCTGATGTGTTGTATTTTCTGATTACCAGGCTTCGTGTTATCAAACTTAAATTGACTGGCCAACAGTTTAAGGGAGATAACACGGCAGTGATGTCACAAAAATTGGTTTAAAATTTTTGGAGCGTTTCAAATTCGGTGGCGGATATGCTCGCCAAACGTGGTGCCAATGCTGAGGCCTTCTTCACAATTTGGCGTTCCCTCTGGACGAGGTTAAACCCCAGCTAGCAGCGGATGCAGCTGGAGTTTGTTCCTCACACTTTCAATTTTATGTGTGTTTGTCTACCTTTCCTCTCCTTTTTCCCCATGATGTAGCTCTTCCTTTTTTTGTTGTTCTTTTCCCGATGCTTTTGCGTCCACATTATTAAAAAAAAAAAACAATGCCTAAGAGCATATATTCGAAATCGCGATCCGGATCGCCATAGGATTGAAAATGTGGTAGGATCGGGGTGGGATCGGTAGGATCGGAGTAGGATTATTAAGCGATCCGATCCTACTCCTTTTTTTAGAGCAAAATTACTTATTGTCTCTAGCTCTTTGTGGTTTTGGTTATGATGATGTTATTTTTGTCAATTTTGTTTAATGTATCTTTGCATATATTGAACTCAAAATTATTGGGTTTATGTCAATATTTAACTTCTATTGGATCATTAATAAGCATATAATAAGCTATCAAATTTGATCTAAAATTACATATTTTCAATTATACATGTCATCAGTTTAGTGAGATAATTAACAAATATTAATTTTAAAAATATAAATAATAATTTCATTGAATCTTAGGACTCCGGGATGCCGAATAGTTTTGGTTTAAAAAGAAGAAAAAATAAAAAAAATATGGGATCCACTGGGCTGGGCGGGTTCGAGGTTGGGTGTGGGTTCGGGTCCGGATTAGAGCCCCTCCCCACCTTTTTCTCTCGGAATAGGCTAATTGATTCCAGAATGAATGCAATCGCTGATTCGCAGTCATGGTCCACGACCGCCGCAATGGGGGGGTGCCTGCGGAGCAACCTTGGGCAACCAATTCGTCTGGAAAACGCCATAGTAGTCGCCGCGAACAACACACTCGCAAACGGAGGAAGATTGCGTCTTCGGAAACTGAAATTTCAATGAGCATTCCAACTCAAACGCTGAAGCCCGATTTCACGATTAGAATTAGTTCCTGCTCGAGTGGGAACACGAATGGCCATGATCTTATCCACCGACGGGAAGCTAGGAAGCGCGTGAAGCCGCGCAGGGTGCGTTGTCAGCGCAATTGGACTTACGCCGCTCATGATGTGTCCAATTACAGTGGTAAGGAAATTTGTCTGAAATAAATTTATGACATTGTTTACAACAGATGGAACAACTCTTGGAACTTTCATCGGCAGACTTTGAAGTATCCCTTTTCTTTTTTTCTTTTTTTTTTGTCTACCTTTTCCTTCTTACCTGATATAATCCCGCTGTGTTCGTGGCTTGGGGAAAGATGCTGCTTTATGTCATTCATATGGTTATTATCTGTTATAGTAGAGAAACAGAGAGATCTTTGGTGTATATATATGTCTAATGCGTACCCTTGTGGTTATGTTGCGAGGAGTTGTTTCTTCTTGTTTTGTTGTTTATTACTCATTCCATCGCACAAAGCTTTTCTCCTTTATTTTAGGCCTGGGAACTTAGGCAATGGATGTTATGTAGTGAAGTAGTAAGCACAAGAATAACCTCTTTATTTTTGGCATGGGAATTTTGGCCATATATGTTAGAAGGCAAGTATTCGGTACTAGAGCTTAAGCAATGGAGGTTATAATTAATCTTTTTGCCAAAATATGAAATGAGTTAAGATTGGGGGATAATCCGAGAGAAGGGGCCAAGATTATTGGAATGGAGGGAAATGGTAATTTGGTTAGTTTTTTCCTTTCTATTATTGAATTTATTTTGGTGATTTGGGTTGTGTATCATGTATGATATGGTAAAGGAGCTGTGTTTTAATTTTAGGGTGTTTTAGTGAGAATGAATAAAGTTGAATATAAATTTATGTGTGATTTCCAAAAACTACCTCTGCCGAAATCTTCAATTCGTTCCATAATTTTTTAAAGAAAAAAATATGAAAGGACATGTTTAACTTTTCAACTTTAGAAAATGTACAGTACTTTTTTTTTTATCTTAGCCGTTAAGTTGAAAGTGAAAGGTAATTTTGTTCATTGAGCCTGAAACCCTATATTTGAAAGAACATTTAAAAATTTACTCTCATCTATATCAAAATTTTCAATTTTGGTATCTAATATGTACCGTATATAGTTGGGTGATTGTCAGAAATTGCTCTTTCTTTTTAAGAGTATCAGATTAAAAGGAAGAAAATACCATTGTCTGGTTAACAGGAAAAACTTAATGCCTAAAATGCAAGGAAGTCTATTTTTATTAAAAAAGGAAAAGCTAGTGTATATTTTTAGGTCTGAATATGTTTAGATATGAAAGTGAAGATTTTTTTTATATTTTGATGGTATTTTTGGAAATCACTCTTAAGTTTGAATAGGCTGATTGAATACTTATTGTTTTTTAAGTTTTTATGTTTATGTAAGAGTGAATAATTAATTGCGGGGTGTTACATTGAACGGGTTAAATGTATGTCTGGAAATCAGAGTAGATGTTTGGGTTTTGCATCCAAGAGATGATTTATATAAACACAACTATATGTTTTATCCTATGACCATGCAAAATTATCTCTTCTGTATTTTTTTTCTTCTTAACATCTTCACTGATGTAGATAGGGTTGTCATTGTGTCATATAACATACTCGGAGTTGAAAATGCTACAAAGCATCCAGAATTGTATTGTGGAGTATCACCAAAATACTTGGATTGGGGATATCGAAAAAAGCTTCTGTGTAAAGAAGTCAAGAGTTACCAAGCAAGCATAATTTGTTTGCAGGTAAAAATTTAAGCTCTTTTTTCCCATATCTTGTGTTGATACTGTTCATTATCATGATGAAGCTCATATTTTCCATGACATTCATCTGAAAATCCATGATAAATTACGTCCCCCATTGTGAATCGGAATTAATGAAGAAATATGATTCTAATTGTTTTTATTATGGTGTATTGCCTTCTTGTTATCTAATTCATATCTCATGTATTTTTTCCAACTGTCCATATTCATTTTCTAATATATTTTGTAAGTGTAGATTTGTTTTTAATTTTTACATTTGAATAATTACTTCATTATAACTATGATACCTTAATTTTCTGCAAATAGATGTTGAATACGCACTTGTTGATATGTGATATTAATATCAATTTTTATTTTTTTTTAAAAATATATAATGTATGTCTTTATATCTAGAAAATTTGCATTGTGCTTCAATATGGCACATACCAAGCCATACACCATGGCTCCATCAAGTTTTTATGTCATTTAACTCCATAACCTAATACAGCTATGATTTATTACACTTACAAGTGCTGGATCTCATGGTTTACCCTCTCTGACTGCAGGAAGTTGATCACTTTGATGACCTGAATAAAATTCTTGGAAAATATGGATTTAGAGGTTTGCACAAGGTTTGTCTAAAATTATAAATTATACTACATTGCTGTTACTTTGTTGCAGTCAAATAATATTGCTGACACTAACTCTTCTGCGGGATTCTCAAGGCTCGATCTGGTGATGCTCATGATGGCTGTGCCATATTTTGGAAAGAAGATCTGTAAGAACATCATTTCTTTAAGATAATGTTGATTTTTTTAGTGTTCTGATGCATAGTGAAGGATAGTTTCTGTTTATGTCTTAGATGGTGAATTCTTCAAAGATGTCTTGTGCAATTTTTCTTGCCTTCTGAGTACACTGAAGTAAATGCTATTATGGAATTTGATAAATCTGTTTGGCTATTTGCATCATATGTTGATGAGACTTGAGAGAGGAGTATTTATTGATTATGCCCAGGACCTGAGGGTTCCTCAATTGACATATGCAGATTCACCCTGCTGCATGAAGAGAGCATTGAGTTCCAGAGATTTGGACTTCGTAATAATGTTGCTCAATTTTGTGTTCTAAAGGTAAAAATCAGCTAATTACTGTTGTAGCTAAAAACAAATTGATAACCCAGGTGTTGGCTAATTATTGCCTGCTCCATGCAGCCGATTCCTGCACTACAGTTTCTGCAATTTCTTTGAAGCTTCATTATTTTACCAAAAACCACATTTCTTTTCACTTAAATTAATGTTTGTAAATGACTATGTGAATCAGCAATGTGATTAACAGTTTAACACTGTCACTGAATATGCAAGTTTGGATGTCTAATGCATGTAGGCAATGCATAGTGCTTTACGGGTATAGAGGTGCATGTTCCCACAAATTGTATGATGCTAAAAGTTTTCCACATGCAAGACTTTGGAGAATAACACCCTTGTGCTTTGTGGAGCATGTTTGAGTAACTATAAATATTAAAATGTTGCACATTGATCTAACAATTTAAATTTTTGGACACATCAACATTGAAGTACGGTAATATGGTTCAAGTTGTACTTTTTTCTGAATATATTGTGTACTTAGTTGCTTCACTTTAACAAAATTGATTTGTTATACTATTATACTTCAATTCCTCCTCATTCGTAACCTAGGACTGTTATGGTTTCTATTGGTCTCGAAGGTAAATGATCCCCTGTTTCTTTAAAAGGTTGCAATGAGGAATGAAATGAAGGGGAAGTTCTACATTTTAAAAACTATGAGTTATAGTTGACCGTGTTATACCAATCAAACCTTTTCTGGGCTCTTTGTTGGTCAGCCATTTTTATATACTGTCTAATTACATCTATTACACAGATGAGTGAAGAACTACCCCAAGGTGATGCATCAGGGACTCCAAGGTAATTACATACTCCTCCGTTTTTTTTAAAGGTTATGTTTTGACTTTTTTTACTGTTCATTGTAGCACTTTGACTTCTATTTTTGTTATAGTTATAGAAGACAAAATATAGCAAAGTGAGATCTTGTTGGATTCGTCTCATCTTGTAGTTTTTAAATATCAAATTTTTAGAATTTTTACTTGTACCGAATTTGAGTTATTAATCGTTGAAAATGTGCATTGACATACGTGCAATGAGAAGTGTAACCTTTAAAAAAAACGGAGGAAGTACATTATGTATACAGAACTCAAATAACTTAAAGTTAGTTATGGTAAGCATTCATAATCAAATTGTAACCCTGACACACACACACACACACATATACAGATGGGTAGATATACTAACAGCTAAAAAACAACTTCTTTCCACACTGTATATTATTCAGTCATTATACATCTTATATAGAAACATGAGAAAAATAAACACAAACCAATAAACTTTTCCGAATAGTCACACATAAAGCATGTATCCTAACTCCTAAGCAAATATCCGCTTTGTATATGAAGGTCAATTCCAGTCCTACTATAATCTTATACATACAGGCTACAGCTATCAGATTTCGACCTTTTTGGGTACACATGAAAAAGTGGGGAAGGAGAAAGGTATCTGTGATGTGGTATTTGCCTATTTGGTACATGGGTTAGTACATTGGAGTACCAACACATGGGCAACCCATTATCTTGCACCAAAATATTTGTGTTCCAAGTTGGTCGTAATTTACTACACATCCAAATTGGGAAAACTGGAAATGACCTCCAAATGCAATGCAGATGCTTAGGGTACATTTGGATTGGGCAATTGATCCATGGTTTTCCTTTCTTTTCTACTGTGAACTACCTATTTTACCATACTCAAAGTGATGGGAAGGCCAAAAAAATACGACCTAGTTTCTTTGTATGCCAAATGAAGTGAACTTTTCATTTTTTTATACTTTCTTCTCTCCATTCCTTTCAGCATTCACTCGTATGTAGTACAAAACATGATGTTTATGCTCATTCCATGCATTATATTTGATTGATTTATTTTTTCAGTGGTTCAACCTCCAGAAGTTTATTGGTTGGGAACATTCATGTACTTTATAACCCTAAACGTGGGGATGTGAAACTGGGCCAGGTATTTGAGTTGATTGCGGTTGCCTTTTTCACTTCAAAGACTTGTCTGCTACACTATATTTCATTAATGTATTTAATGTAATGTTGGTATACGAAAGTTGTCTTGATTGTCTTCTTTTTGACATCACAAACTTGATGCTTCTATAGACTTCTTTGTTGTTACACAGTTCAACTTCTATGATGCTCAAGCTACCTTAAATAGTTCTCTCTCTCTCTCTCTCTCTCTCTCACACACACACACACACACACACATATATATGTGTATATATATTATTTGAGTTTGGGTTTTTCCTTGAATGACCATGTTCATATGTTTATTCTCCTTTCAATATCATAGTCTGAAAATGGTCAAACTAAAGTTAGCAAATTCTGTCCCCAGACTATGTATTGGTTTGTTGCCTTTAGAACTAATCTAATTGGATTAAAATTTATGGCAACTGCTCCATCCTTCCTAGGTTTGAATATTTTCAACTGCAAAACCCTTATTTCTTAGGATGGCTATCAAATCTATAACATGCCTAAATGCTATTAAATGGTTATATTGGCTTGCTTAATGAACCATGCAAAGCAATAAGAGGATAACCTATACAAAATTCCTTAGAAAAGTCTAGCTTTCTGCTTATTGGTGTGATGGTGCAATTGCTCAACGAGTTATCCTTTTGTAACTTAATTGAAGTCATGAATGAATGAATGATACAAACTCATAATGTTAACTTTTTGCATTTGAAAAAAAATGGGTAAGTTAATACGTAATAGATAATTGGTGATTGTCTCAGAATGTGGGTTTTACAAATCCTTGCAGAATATTTGTTTCATGTATTCTACTGGTATAGGTGCGGATGTTTCTTGAAAAGGCCAATGAGTTATCACAAAATTGGGGTCGTATACCTGTTGTGCTCACTGGGGACTTGAATAGTCTTCCACAGGTATAGTTTCATGAATGAATTCTTCAATTTCATGTAAAAACCTGAATTTATTTATTTATTTATTTATCATTCATATTTTTGTCTGGTTACTTGAGTTTGTTTCTATCTTTATTCAGAGTGCAATGTATCAGTTCCTTGCTTCATCCAAGGTCTGTCCTAAATCTTTATCATGTTTGACTCTGAAGATTTTTTGCGTTGTTTTTCTTACACTCTTTTCTGAAGCACAGTTGTATATTCAACAACATGATCGAAAGCATATATCTGGCCAAATATTTCCTTCTCTATGTTCGGGATTCATGTCTCGGCACAATCGGTAATGAGATTGAACTCATGTTTTTAAATACATGAACTTTTGTTTATCATATCTGTATACATCATACGTTGGCATTCCATCGTGACCCAAAGAATAGCTTAAATAGAGTGAAATAAGCTATTCATACCAAAGGTACTTTCCTAATAGGTAGCCATCCTATAATAACTCTAAAATTAGGCGTCTTTGCCTTGGAGTAACTCTAAATGGGGACCTCATAGAAAAAGTTTCTCAGGTGTGCGTGAGTGAGACCAAAGCGCATGGAAAGAGCTCATGTTGATTTGTGGGGCCAACCTTCATTCCGGAACCGGAAACATCCAGTGTAACACTCTATTTTTTTCGTTGTGCCGAAAATGGGGTGTTACAGCCAAACTGCAACTGGGTTTTGTGGTATTCAGTCACCTAGCGGAGTGAGAAAGATCCACGATACGAGACGTGGATGGTTGAAGCGTCCACGGGATGTAGATGGTCGAGCGCAACGAAGACGTTGCGACCTTAAGAAAGTAATAGTATAATAGCTTAAATGGAGTGAAATAAGCTACTCATACCAACAAATTACCTTTTCTTGTAGCCATCCTACAATAACTCTAAAATTAAGCGTGTTTACCTTCGAGTAATTCTAGAATGGGTGACCCCTTAGGAAGTCTATCAGGGTGTGAGTGAGTGAGGCCAAAGCCCACTGGAAGGAGTTCATGTTGGTTTATGGGGTTAGCCTTTACTCCTGAGCCAGATGACATCTAGAGTAATACCCATTCTTTTTGTTGCGCCAAAAATAGGGGTGTTATAGTGAACTTCAAAATGAGCCCAATACTGAGGTGGTTACTATAGTGGCTTGAAAACTGTTTAGTTCCTCAATTCTTGACATTGTCAGACTCTCAAAATTACAGAGCTTTAACAAAAGTAGTCTATTCTTGCCTGCTTGGTTCCTTGAAATGCTTGTTAAACGTAGTAAACTTTGATATTGTCACGTGATCTAGTTGATATGCATGAATAATTTTTTTATGATGCTAATATTCATCAATGAAAGAATGATGCATCCCCTTGTCAACAGCTTAGCTTGCACATGAAGAGGCTAGCAGGATGTATTAATCAATAAATAAAGACCTAAAATCAGTTTGCCTCACAAACTTTAGGCCCAAACAATTTGTCCCCCAAATTATTAATCACATCAATTTGCTTTACGAATTTCATGATTTCATCAATAATTTCAGTTTTGACAATTATTCCTTTAGTGTCAATATTCATTTTAGTTCTTTTATCATAGTCAAGCTTCTAATATCTCATTAAAATTTTAGGGGGTGTATTCGATTGGGATTTTTATGGATTTTAAAAGTCGTGGATTTAGAAAGTCCATAGACTCGAAGTAGAGTTGGTTGATATTGTATAGACTCTATGTATAGTTTGGCTGACTTGTACAAATTCTTTAGAAATCTTTGATTGTTTGGAGAGATTTTGTATAGTTATATTTTTTAAGAGAATCTATTAAAATCTATGAAGAATGAAATCCATAGGCTGTTGAATACATCAGAATTTTTAAAGACTTTTTAAAATATGTATTGAATGCATTTAGATTTTTAAAGACTTTTTAAAGTCCGTATTGAATACCTCAAAATTTTTAAAGACTTTTTAAAATCTGGATTGAATATACCCATACTTTACAAGTCCAAAAAAATCTAGAGTCTTGATTGAACACACCCCACTTTCAACTATACTATTCTTTTAATAATAAAACCCAATATTTTTAACTACCAAAATGTATAATGAAATGGAAAAGTATATTTGTAACAAAAATAAAAATGAAAAAAAAATCTCAATAAATTTTGAATTGAAGACTTCAATTGAAAATATTTGATCAATATGCGATACCAAATGATATTTAAGTTAATAAAAACCACACACACATTATTTCTATTATTTTCAAATTTCTTTCTTAATGTGATATAATTAACATTTACATAAATTGATTTTATAGTATAATTTTAGTTTCATATTAAATATACATTATAAAATTTATTGAGGTATTTTATCATTTAAAAAATTAGGGAAACATCAATAAGTTTTCTATTTCAATATATATTTTGATAGCTTAAAATGTAAATTTAAAATTTTGAGGCATTTTAATAACTTTTCATTTAAAACTTCTCCAAAAAAAACTTTTCATTAAAAAAGAAATAAATTTCAAAAGTTTAGGTCTATTTTATAGTACTAAAATATAGTGAATGTTGCCACTAACGGAATATTAACAAAAATAATCTAATAAAATTCAAAAAGTTTTTAATGAAGGATTTAACTGAGTGATTAGTAAAGTTTGTGGGCAAATTATGAAATTAATAGTTTACTGGGCAAAAAGATTTTTGGCCATAAATGAACAATGCCATGTGAATCCTCGTCAGCTTAAATGTTTAGGATGTAGTGTCATACAGATGTTCAGCCAGATATAATCTTCAAATGGTTCAGTGATGCACATCACTTTGTTGCATTTTTTTCTGGCAGTATTTTTGTCCAAATCCTTTGCTACTTTTGTGCATCCACGTCTCATTGATATATATTGATTTTTCCATCGTTTTCAACTCATAGGTGGAATGATGATGAACTAATGTTAGCAACTGGATCAAGACGTTGTACTCTCAGACATCAGTTAAAGCTCTGCAGTGCTTATGCTGGTGTTTCAGTAAGATCTCATCTTTCTCTGACATCCATTGCAGAATAAATATTCTACTTGTGGCCTGTGATGGGGAGAGTGGTTGAGTTGTCAAAAGCAACAAACCACAGTCTTCTTTCATATTGTGATATGGGATATGGGATCTTCGTTTCCTAAATGCATTTTCCTTGCTAACTTAATCCATAGTCATTCCGTGTTTTATGCATTTTAAGAATTCAAAATTAATCTCAATCTACAATTATACTACCTCTATTTTTTAATAAGTGCTCTATTTCGACTTTCACACAATCCAAAACACAATTTTAACCTTAATAACTCGAATGGTATTACAAGTAAAAATTATAAAAATTTGATATTCTAAAACTGTGACTAGACCAATCCAACATCTCACGTGAATGTTTTTTCTTATATAACTGTGCTAATATTTAAGTCAAAGTCACTAAATAAAACAGTGTCAACTATGCAAATTGAGCAATAATAATAAAAAAAAAAACGGATGAATTATAATCATAATGCATCTATTTTAGTGTTGGGTAATTTCAAGTTTTGGATGTCTATTTTAGTTGTGATAATGGCCGGATTTAGGTAGAAGGGAGTGGGGGCACAGGACACCACTAAAATTGATGAAATTATTATTTAATAAGAAATTTCTTTAATATACATAATATATGTATATATATATATACATATTGGCTTTGTGCAACCTCCCTATTTTTTGGGACACCATTATCATCAATTCTAACCTATAACCTTCCTCAATGTTTTTTGTGTTTGACTAAAATCCTCAATTTCAACCTAACTTCCATCATTTTTCTGTGAAGCCACTGAAAAAATTTTGGATCCGCCACTGGTTATGATATGATGTTTGTATTAATAGATGCTCTTCGTATTATCAGGTGTGGCGAGTGTAGTTCGATTTTTGTTTCCCATGGATCGTGTATGTTGTTTTTCTGGCTGCTTGAACACTGAATCTTGTGTGTTTGACAGTGTGTTGAATGATTTTTCAGATCTTCATGGTTCAAATGATATTATTGGCTTCTCTTTATGATGATTTGAACATGATGGTTGTTTTATAGTATCTGTTTGTTTTGCTCAGGGAAGCACACGAGTTAGGGATAAACATGGGGAACCCATAGCAACATCCTATCATCGCTTGTTTTCTGGAACTGTCGATTACATATGGTATCTTTTTCAAATTTTCAGCTGTTTCAAGATCTTGGCATATGGTCTCAAGTGAATTTTTCTTTAAAAATAATTTGGTAAAATTCTTAACAGGCATACATTAGACCTTGTTCCGGTGAAAGTTCTGGAGACCCTGTCTATGCAGAAATTAAAGAAAACAGGGTGTCTTCCCAGTAAGGTAATGCTCATGATTTAGTCTTGTCATTTTTTAGCTGCAATCTTATGCTCTGCAAGATCTGGGGATCTTCTGATATTTTGTTCTCTTCCTGTGTACAAATCTTTTAAAGCTCTAATTTCATAACAATATATCCAAACATAGAATGGAGTCATCGACTTTGATTTCAGACATTCTATATGCATGATTTCTATTGCAGGAATGGGGAAGTGATCATCTTGCTCTTGTATGTGAACTTGCTTTTGCTGATGAAACTGATTAGGGTGTTGTCCTGAGGACCACAGCTAGGTTATCAGTTATCACTGGAAGGTACACATCTGATCTGAAATTCCCATGTTCTACATTATGGATAATGGATATTTACATTTCTACATCCAGGATTTTTAACTTTATGCTGGGATTCATCTAGTTTATGGATCCATATATGTTAAGTAGGAGTAATTATTTATAGCTGAAGGCAGATATAGCAAAATTAAGTTTTCTTAGCATGATCTGTGTTGTACCTGCCAGAATCCAATGCCTTCAACAATTCATTTGAGTATTATTGTGTTATAAAAAGTTAAAATCGAGTTTGGGTTTGTTTTGGATTTTGCTTGCCTTGAGAACTTAATGTCATCACATAATTATAGCAGCTTTGCTGCTCAATTTTCTGGTGTGAGCTTGGCTGTGCAGCCTATACTTTGTAACCGGACTTTGGGTCGTATCTTCCTTTTGGAATAAAATTTTCCTCAAAAAAAAAAAAAATATATATATATATATATATATATATATATATAGCAGAATGAACTGCGAGAAGAAGTAACGCCAAGCAATTTCTTCTCCACACGGCTGAATTAAAACTTCTAAATACATAAAAGTAGGTGTCTCACTAATATCTTCATACTAAGAGATACTGCTACTAAACTAAATTAATCCTCAACCAAAAGCACATCATGAATAATAATGTCAAAATATTGTTCCAATATCACAGGCTCCAAGCTTGACAAGCTTTGAAGAGACATAACAAAATAAAACCAGGATAGACAACAAACCTCAAAACTTCTACTTTCACAACCAAGTACCAGGCACACTAGCCCTATTTGGCAAATCAATTGCCAACCAACAAGTGAACAACCATATTTTTGGTGTCCGTTGACACAAGAACTCGGTTAAGATTTTTAATTTTTGGGAAGACATGGAATAGCACCAGTTTCACCAAAACAGCGCACACTTGGACACCAAAACAGCATTGCTGATGCCATAGATCAACACTTGGGACGTGATTTTCTGCGCAAGGCGGATAAGAGCAGTGATTCAATTTTCTTCAGTATATCATATTGATAGTACATCATCATTTGCTGCATATTTTCGTGTATGTTACTTTAAATTGGTTGCACCTCTTTTAGACATTTTAGCTCTAGCTAGGTTGTTTTCCCATCCATCACTACACACTGTTCATTTCTTCAGTGACTTGATTCATAACCCAATAGAAGGTACATTCATATAACAAAGCCTTGCCATTAATTAATTAATTAATGCACCTCATTTGATAGTAACTTTTAATTTGGGCATCATTACTTCATGCATCATCCAGAGCCATGAGAATCTAGTTCATTCTTTAAGTCCATGGCTTACAGCCTCAACTCTCAAATTTAAACTGCACTTAAAAAAGGGATTGCTATGAACTTTTCTTCGACCCACTTCGGCTTGAAGCCATGACATTGTCGACAAGACCTTGTGTGTTTATAACTACTCTTCTGGTTATAACCACTTTTCTGTTTTGATATGGGATGTACTGATTCTGAGGCATCTTACATTACTAGAGCAAATTTAGTGGCCAAACACCAAATGTTACATTCTTAGAAATGTTATATCACTGTGAATCTTAGTTTTTGTATAAGATTTTTGTTTTTGGTTAAGTTGGAATCTTATGCTATAAGAATTATTCATTTTAGCGACCAACAAATTTAGTGGCCAAACCCCAAAATTTGGTCGCTAACCCAAAACTCATTAGCTACCAAAGTTTAGCGCCCATTAGCTACCAAAGTTTAGTGCCCAAATGAGAAAAATCTTTAGTGTTAGATTGTTAATTCAAACTAATTTTATAATAATGTTCTTGAGTTCCAATTGAACAAACCGCCACCGCGAAAATGCTCTATTTTCATCTAAGGTTACCGCTGGGAATCTTAAATCCCTCTCTTGAAGAATAACTTAAATCTTGTTTCTATTGATTTGTATATAATTGAATTTTAAATTTTGTTTTTTGGTAAATTAAAGTGTACAATTCCAATCTTTTAGTCAAAGTTTGAATGATTAAACTTTGATTGATTCAATTAAGGGTGTAGTTTGAGTTAAGTTGCTTGGTCAAAAGCTTGGCCCTAATTTGCATAAAAGGAGCTTGAGTCTAGTTAGCAATTCCATTTATAGTTAAACTAGACTCAAGTTGATTTTTAGCCTTTAAAAGTTTGAATGTCTGTAAGCATTTTTTTTGTTACAATATTACCCTTAAAAGTTCCAATTAGTCTAGTTAGGAGTTCCAATTATTTTTCTTTTTTATCCCTTCCAGATTGTGGGAAGCATCAATTTGCTATGAACAACTCTTGTGGACTACAAATTAATTTATTAAGACCGAAAGCATAGAAAAAAAATAAAAATTAAAAGTATTGTCATTGATCTACTTTGAAAGAAGAAATTAAAACATTTACCCGACAATATGTAACCTTTAAGTTCCCATAAAGTTTCTATGTCACTTCACATGAAATTCTATGTTGCATCTCACCACATAATTTCACCTCAATTTTTGGGTAATTATTTGTTAGAATATACTACTACTACATTTCTCAAGAGGAAATCCTCAGAATTTTTATGCCCCTATAAAGAATTATATATTGAAATAATGTGCATGGGCAGTCAGTCGTGTTTGAGATATTATGTCGAAGTCGAACACAATATGGGATTCAAAGTCTTAGTAGTAATTTTTATTTTTGTCTTCTAGTTCATCAAATTATAAGTTGACAGATACTATGTAAGTGCATTGTTGATGCACTTTTTTTTCTTCGTTTCCAACACAAGTATTTATGTATACTTTGATTCTTAGATAATACAGTATTTTTTTTCTTTTGCTGAACAACCTATTCAGGTCAAGAAATGGTGGTGGGAGTCCATGCCACATAAATTACAAATGAATAATAGGGGAGGGATAGGGGCCAGATGGGGAATCGAACCCCTAACCTATAAGTTGGGAGTCGGGGACTTGCCAGTAGGATAAGTTCCCATCCCCTATTCCTATATAAATTAAGTTTCGGTTGGATATAAAAGTTATTTTAAAAAACTAACGTTGCGTTTGGTTGAGGGTATCTTGGATGCCCATTGGGAATCTTCAGTAGGGAATCATACATTCTCACGTTTGGTTGGAGTAATCTTATAGGAAGGAATGTCATATTCCCAACCAAGTGGGAATGTGAAGGAAATTTGATGGGAATCTCACGCATCTTCTATTTTATCTCACGTTAAATTGTCTTTTATACCATTTAAAATTTTATAACCATAAATCAACCAATTTTATTCTTTTTATGCATTGCTTGTTTAATTTATTTTTATTCTTTTTGTGGTTATTGAGTTTTTGAACACTTTTCATGCATTTTACTATATACAACTTGCAATTATAAAAAATTGCAACCAACAAGTAGATTTAACTAATTCCAAGGTACAATTATCTTCCAAACGTAATGCAATATATGATAATTTACGAAATGCAAATTTACATAGGATGAAGAGGGATTTTATTATAAATGAGCTGCATATTAATTAATTTGAACGAGAAATATGTTTCATGGGAACTATTAAGTAATAATTTTGAATTAAGGCATTATGGTCTATTCATGTCATGTAGGAATCCGAGATTCCTAATTCAACCAAACGCAGTAATCTTAAAATACCAAAAAAATAAGATTTCCAGCAATCAAATTCCCACTGGCAATCCAAGATCCCTCTAACCAAACGCACCTTAAAGAGTTCGAGTCAAGGTTGTCACAAGGTCATCATTTTTTTAAAAAAAATTCATTTATTTTTTAGCCAAAAGGATATCGTCATAAAATTTCAAAAGTACGCGTGAACTTAAATGAGAATCTAATTATGTTTGGAATACCAGAAGTATAGATTATGTTTATGTTTTTTGCCGTATACCGGGTGTCCCCAGGCAGTGGTGGACCCAGGAATTTTCGTATGGTAGGGCCGAAATCTCTCTCTCTCTCTCTCTTTTTTTTTTAAATATTAAGTACGCAAAATAATTATATATAATTTTTTTCATAAAAGAGTATAAAATACCAATATATAAATTATTTCTTATCATTTTGTTGTATTAAAAATCTACTTAATTGATATTGTCGGTGTAATATAGATTTATTATTTATAGAGGTGAAAATATGTCAATATAATATCTTTCATCAGTTCCTCTCCCAATTTATTCCTCAAATTTATTTTCATAAAATTCATTATCGATAATACAATTTCAACTACAGTTGTGGCAATTGGTAATCAATGCTAATTTAATTAATTTATAAATAATTGGTAAAATCACATAATAAAACTGCACATCACAACCCCTATCAATTGATGAAAAATAAGTTAGATAGAGTTCATAAGGACGAAGTAATCGTCTCTATCAAACTTAGAGAATTGAGCTATATATAATCAAGATAACAAAGTAGTAGTTCGAAGTTGTTTAAGTGAATCGGTTATTCAACTCTTACTTCAATAAATTGAAAGTCTTAGAAAAAAATATTCAAGTTAATTCAAAAATACATTAATAGAAGCACAATTCATATATCAAATTAAAATAATAAAATACTAATTTTGGATTAGAACAATAGAATAGAAGTGTCCTAATTTAATAAATTAAAATTAAAATTAGTATTAATATATATATATATATATAATTTTTTTTAATTTGAGGTGAGGCCAGGGCCCCACCTGGCCTATGAGTGTGTCCGCCCCTGTCCCCAGGCCAAATTGGATCTAAGACTAATCCATCGAGGTTTTGGGGGCATTGAAGGCAGAATTCTGCATATATAAAGGCTCGAACCCGAGACATTTGCTTAAGCTGCTAGAGCTCATACCACTCAGGTTATGTTGAGTTTCCCACCTTAAAAATTAAGAAAGAATGAATTTGGATAAAAGGTTTTTGTATAATTTTATATGTCTACCAATTCGATTGCCAATTCTAATTTTGATACTCGCCCAAAATAAATTCTAATAATGAGGCCATATTATATTAGATGATATCTTAACTAAATATGTTCAAGTTGATGCGAAATAATTAATTTGAAATTCTGAATAACAATAAACCATTTAGAAATTGATTTTCATATATGCTATATATTAATATATACTAAAAGATAAGTAAGGGTGTGTTTGGCAAATTAAGCTATAAGTTGGAGCTATTAGGAGATGCAGCTTTTTTTTTTGTTTGGTTGTATATATAAGAGCTGTTTCTTTGCCTTTTATTTTTCTTCCTTTTGACTTTTATTTTATCATAATTCTAATTACCTAAAATAACTATAATAATCATAATTCTAATTAAATAAATCACATTTAGCACATAATGCCATTCTAATCAATTCCCTATTTCTACCAATTTTCTAGCGTAACTCTTGGAAACTAATGAAAAGTGAATCGACAATTCATGATTATTAAATATAAAGACAATTCATATGTACCATGAAAGGTGGAGCTAAAAGAAAACTTTTCTCCATTATTAACCCCCCCCCCCCCCCCCCCCCCTTTTTTTTCCTTAACAACCTATGTAGGCTAAGAAATGGATGGTGAGAGTCCATGTCACACAAATTACAAATGGATAAAGAGGAGGACAGAAGGCCGGCTGGGGAATCGATTCTCCAACCTAACTGTTGGAAGTCATGGGACATAACCACTTAGCAAAATCTTCATCCCCTATTAACCCAAATAATTGATCCCATTGGCATGCAGAATATGTTTATACATTAATTTTATTGTTTTATTTGTTTTTTTTTTAAAAAAATCACATTTCATTTCCTAAAGCTTTTCAAAATCATCAAATAATTTTTACGACAGTTTGAATGCAAAGTTGTTACTAATTTGTAATTTTGCACTTTTTATCCCATAATTTGTTGCACTTTATATTCGAATATTTATTAAATTAGAATAAAATGTTGGAAAATTGATCCATCCTCATAGCGTCTCCAACGCAACCTCAAGAATGGCGTTGGCCACCATTCTTGCGGTAGCGGGCGCTCCAACGCGCCCGCAATTTTGGAAGCCGCCATCTCCATTTTTGGCGATTTGGAACAGTGCATCGCGATTTTACGCGGTGCATTGTTCACCCCGGCATCCTTTTTCTTTTCTTTTTTTTTTCATTTTTTATTTACTTTACTGTTTTTTTTGAATAACAGGACGTTGCATGAACGTCGGCAAAGGAAAATAAAAAACAGACGACGGGGAGGAAAAGGAAATACAAAGAGCTTAATCACGAAGGAACCAGATGCCCATCAAATCCGCAGAAAGGAGGGGCATCACATCATCTGGAGGATAAGCCCAAGTCGTAAAGAAGTCCACCGAGCGTGCCCCACGCTTGGCCAAAGAGTCTGCCACTGCATTGCCTTCCCGCAAGATGTGGCACCACCGGAAATCAGGACGTTGGAGAAGGAGGTCCGAAATAGGCAGGACCAGAGGCCGAAGCCAGTGACCTTCCGAAGTACCTTTCTGAATTAACCGAATGGCCTCAAGAGAATCCGAAAAGCAGAAAGCTTTGTCGATACCTAACGCCATCAGACATTTAATACCATTGTAAATCCCATGCAATTCCGCAACAATATTCGTGGCCACTCCCACCGACCCAGAGAACCTCTCAACCCAGCTTCCATCTTCCGTACGAATAACACCCCCAAATCCAGCCTCGCCCGGGTTGCCAATGGAGCTTCCGTCGACATGCAAGTAAGTGCCAGGGCAACCAAGGGGGTTCCAGCGGACCAACTTAGGAGTGACAACCTTGATCTTTCTGGCAAACGTATGGCCGAACAGCTCCCCCAGCTGCCGAGCGGACTGAACAGCGCGGCCACTACTAACCTCCTCACCCTTGAAGCATTTGGTATTCCGTTGTCTCCAAATACTCCAAAGCATGGCCCAATGAAGACTTGTCCAGCGCCGACATATACGTATGAGTGCACGATCAACCGCCTCACTAGTATCCGGCCAAAGAGATGCCGCTGCAAGACCGAGATAACTCCAACATGCCACCGTCCATGGACACACAAAGAACAAGTGACGAACACTCTCCGGCTCAGCTGAACAGATAGCACACAGCGGCGATGGAGCAACTCGTCGGGAGTGCCGCAAAACATTAGTTGGCAATGAGTCGTGCGTCATCAACCACACAAGAAACTGAATCTTCTCCGGAGCCTTGATCTTCCAGGGCCAAGCTTTGTATTTGTTCTCAGCAACGCCCCGCTATCCAAGGATCCAAAGGTAACCCGAGCTCACCAAATACTCCCCATCTGTGGTGCCTGCCAAAGCCAAGTATCCTCCACCGACAGATGCAAAACGAGAGGACCAGAACGCCTGACTTCATCCTTTACAGGTTCAGGAACCATGGTATAAAGGGACTGCCAACACCATTCACCCTCATTATAGGCATCATTAACAGTTAACTCCATGTCCACCACATGCACATAAGGAACCTTCGATCCAAGAATTGTAGGAGAATGCCATGGATCAAACCAAAAGTTGCAGCTTCCCCTCCCAAGACGGATCCGCAAGCCACCAGCTAGAAAGGGCGTCACCTTCAGCAGCGCCTTATAGAAGGCCGAGGCAGTCACACGACTAGGAAGGACTCCTCCCCATAACGATATTTGGCAAGCATGACCTGCACCCACGGCTTACCCGCATGAGTACGAACGTCCATAAGAGGCTTACCTAGCATTGCGATATTCATGTCGCGACATGCCCGGATGCCAAGCCCACCCATTTTCCGAGGAGCAGCGATTGTTTCCCATCGGACCAAAGGAAGGCCATGCCCACCAGTGCTCTTCCAAATAAAACTCCTGACATGGCGATCCACCTCATCACAAATTGAAGCAGGCACCCATGCACATTGCATGAAGTACGTAGCGATAGTAGACAACACCGCCCTTGCCAGAGTTGCTCGAGCTGCCTTATTCAGCAAACCACGCTTCCATGTGCCAAGGGTCCGCTGAATTTTATCCACCAGAAAACCATAATGCACTCGTGATGCTGCCCCTGGAAAAATAGGAAAACCCAAGTATTTCTCCAAGGATGGGGCAAATTCAACATTTAGGATTGAAGAGAGCTCAATGCAACGCTCGGGGGAGACTGCGGCCGAAGCATAAGCGATCGATTTCCTCGTGTTGATTTTGAGGCCTGCATGTCCCGCAAAGCTGGAAAGGACTGCATCCATGCATTGGGCACTATCAGTCGAAGCCCCAGAGAAGAGTAAGAGGTCGCCTGCGAACATAAGGTGAGATAGTGGCTCGGCACCCCTTACAAGTGTAACGGGCAACCAAGCACCCTCATGAACCTTGGCAAGAATGGTTCGAGACAATCGCTCCATCACAATAATAAACAAATAAGGGGAGAGAGGATCCCCTTGCCAAAGCCCCTTCACTGGCGAAAACAGCGGAAGAGCTTCACCATTCCAGAGGAGGGAATAAACCGGGGAGCGAACACAGAACATAATAATACGAATCATAGAAGTAGGCAATGCCATATCTGTGAGACATTCCTCTAGAAAATCCCAGTTGACATTAACATAGGCCTTCTCTAAATCAATTTTCAGAAGGAACTCCGGGGATGTCCGGTGCCGGATCCGAAAGGAGTGAACCACTTCCTGCAAAATAATGGCATTACCAGCCGTCCCTCGGACAGGCAGAAAGGCCGACTGGTAAGGCCCAATATAATTCTTCAAGTGTGGACGCAACCTGTTCACTAGGACTTTAGTGAGAATTTTATAACTCACATTGCATAGACTGATCGACCTAAAATGTCGGTTCTCGGTTGGGACTTCAAGTTTGGGAATTAGGCAAATCAAAGTAGCAGCCATACCCGGATCAAAGCCGCCGCTATGCATTGCCTGCTTGACAAATTCCACCACCGAGGCACCAACCGAACTCCAATAAAGCTTATAGAAAACCGCAGGAAATCCATCCGGTCCGGGAGCCGCCAAACCCTTAAGTTCCGACACCACTGACTTCACCTCATCCTCTGTCACTTCATTATCCAGCGCCAAAGCTCCTTCCAAGGGATCAAGATGAGCTAATACCGTAGGCGATCGCACATGGGAGACCTCCATGCCGAACAACCCCTGAAAATGGCTTAAAGCTTGATTCCTCAGTGTAGATTCATCCGTTTCCCATCGATCATTTATGTTCAGTCCAACGACATGACTGCGTTGCCGCCTGATCATGGTCTTGGAATGAAAGTATCGAGTATTCCGATCACCGCATGTAATCAATTTATCTCGTGACTTCTAAAACCACAACAACTCTTCTTGTTTAAGGACCTCGTCCAACTCCTTCAACAACTCTAATTCGAGACGCTGCATACAAGCCGAGTCCACATGGAGCATGCATCGCCTAACACCAGCGAGCCGGCGATGCAACCGTCTTTTCTTACGACCAATATGTCCAAATGTGTGTTTATTGAAGTGTAAGGAGGATTTGTGTACCTGTCGGAGTTTATCATGCAGAGAAGAACCACCAAGATGTGTGGCAGCATCCACAACATGTTCGTAGAGTGGGTGGGAGGACCATGTATATTCCTATCGGAAAGGTTTGTTTACAGGCCTTCGACGGCCATGGGAGCAGCGAAGCAAGAGACCATTATGATCGGACGCACGACGAGGAAGCACTTCAACGTAGCTAAGCGGGAAACAGGATATCCATTCCGAATTAACCACAGCCCTATCCAAGCGTTTCCTTGCTAACGGCCCCCCTCTGAGTGTTTCGTTGCCAGGTGAACGCATCTCCAATAGTGGGAAGGGTGCTCAAGCCACAGTCGTGGAGCATATTGCTGAAGAGGTCGCACTGCCGAGTATTAACACTCATGCCAACCGCTTCTGAGCTGGAGACAATATCGTTCCAATCCCCAGTGGCAAGCCAAGGCCCTTGAATAATATTAGATGTATGCCTCAGGTCACGCCAATCATTCTCTCTTTCCCGCGGCCGCGGACTCGCATAGATAGCCGAAAGGCACCATGAGTGGGCGCCACTATGCACTCGAACAGTAACACTCCTCATGAAGGCTGAGATGGGAGTGAATGTATAGGGAGTACCAATGCGAGACAGAAGCCATATTCCACCAGCTTGTCCCACACACTCCACTATATGTATGACATCATAATCCAATCGATAGAAAAATGTCCGAATAGCATCAAAGAGGCTCCTCGGTTCCAAGATCACAAGAACCGACGGTCTTTGAGTTCTCAACACATCCGCAATGTGGCGATGGGTATTCCTATGCATGGCGCCACGTATGTTCCATGCTAGGATCGTGAAATCTTGGAATACTATCATTGAGAAACCTCCGCAGGGCGGTCCGGACTTCCACCTCCGGATGGTTCCTCTTCCATTCCATCTTCCTTCCATCCTAGGGCCAAGAAGGAGTTATGCGTCGTGACGGGAGCTTGGGGTTGGGGATTGATGCGAGCCCGCTTTCCCTTCGCTCTCTTCGGCGGATCTGGATACCCATCATATCCAGATGTAGGCATCACAGGTAATGCAACAATGGCAGTAGCTGGGCTCTGATTAGGGGAGGAGTTTGGATGCTCCCTCCCAACTTCCAGTCCAGCCTCCGGACTCTCGGTGGAATCAGCGTTATGCATCGGCTGTGTGCTCGTCTTCTTCTTGGGCCTTGGCTTTCGCTTCACCATTAGCCACTCGCCATGGGGGACAATCGACACATCCTGCTGGGGCGGGGTGCCACCATCAACATCTTGATAAGAGAGATTTGTCTCCATTGGCTTCCCGTAAGCTGATATAGGGTTTCCTTCATCATCTACATGGGTCTTCCCTTTATCACGCACAGTATCCGTCGAGACTGGAGGAGTTGAACCCGAGTGTGCAGCATGCACAGTACCAGTATGTTCACACCCACGGTTCCCTTGACCAAACTTACCACAAACCGTACAGATATCATGCAAGCCCTCATATGCAACATTGTGCCAATAACCGTTAACCCTGACCTTGCCAACTAACGGTTTCATGAGATCAATCTCCACACATACCCGCGCAAATTGACCCCGGCTCAAAACAGAAGTAGTAGTATCAATCCGCTTCGGCTTGCCAATCGGATTAGCAATGATAAAAATTGAATCTTCAATATAGTAGACCGGATCCAAGTCAAGAATCCGAACCCACACCACGGATTTAGTATACGTGACCTTTGGCACAATAAACTCTTTTGACCACGGGACAACTGCAACGAGGTGATCGAAAACCGACCACGACCCTTCATACAATGCCCTCTTCCGATCCGCCGCCAGCGTAAACTTTACCAGGAAGTGCCCCTTTGCCGTATCGGTGAAGACGACTTTCCCAGCGGGTTTCCAAAGTTTCATCAACTTCTCCTTTAATAGGCCAAGGCCGATTTTCTTGCCAAGGACTTTAACCACAAGAGCCTCCCGGAAGGGGGCACATAGGCGCTCCATCGCTTCATCATTAAAATCGACCGTAGGCAGCAGCGGATTGCCATTGAAGAAATCCACTTCTACCATCTCTGTAATGTGCTTATCAGGTGCAGCGAGGGGTTCTTGCGGCACAGAAGTCTCACACACGACATCCCTAAAGGACATGCGACTCACCTCCGGCTGGGGCCGAGTGTCGGGGGGCTCGGGTGCCGGCCGGCTAGCAGAAGGACGATGGGCCTGGGAAAATCGCACAGAGGATGACATAAAACCCTAGTTTTTCTATTGAGCTCACTTAAATTTGTATTTACTTTACTGTTTGTTTTTTTATTTATTTTTTTAATTCTTAATATATTTTTTTATTTTTTATTTTAATTATATTTCTTTTAATATTTTTTATTTTTTCTAATTTCAGATTTTGATTTTAAAAATTTTAAATAATTTTTTTTGCTTTTAATAAGAATTATAGTTTTTAATTAAATAATTTAAAATATAAAAATTAAATATATATTAAAATTAACTGATAAATAAAATATAATAGGAACAGTAATGGAATCAAAATAGAATATTCTATTGTAGAGGGAAATATAGAGTTGTGGGTTGGAGAAGAATAGTGTAAAACTGTAAATTTAACTGGAATGTAGAGTTAGTGTAACTGTAAAATAGAGTTTTGGGTTGCAGATGGCCTCACCATGTGAATTTACTAGAGTTCTGACATATTGAATAATCTGCTCACCGAATCTACTATCCATTAGTGAATTAGCTCACTCACAAATACTCCTATTGTAGGGAATGAGACTTGACCCAAGTAGTTATGTTCCCTGCCTTCCAACCATATGTTGGGAATTCGATTACCATCCGGCCCCCTATCCATCTCCCCATTTATAATTTGTATGGCTTGGGCTCCACACATCTTCGCCAACACATAGATGTCAATGATTAAAAAAAAAAAATCTCCTATTGTGAAACTTGAAGAATTATGCCCAACTAACTTCGGTGCCAAAAGAGTTTTTTCTACCATTTTTTCTCATCATCATTGTTTAGACTTTGATGCATTTAACGCGATTCGGCCAAATATGATATCAAAGGGTTATAATACCTTTGCCACTCATAATTCTTTTTTTAAAAATTTTTTTAAAAAAAAATAAATAGTTGTGCACTGAATGTCTTAAACCAATTAACCCCATAATCTTGGTAACTCAGAATTGGTCCATAGTCCTTACCTCCATAGAGTTGACTAATTGAATTATTGTAGTTAGAGCGGTAAATAGAACAAACAGTTCGTGAGCTGAGCTCGTTTCGACACGTGTTCGTTCATTAACAATTCGTTCGGTAAGTTAAACGAACCGAGCTCAAATACATAATTTGATTTGTGTGTTCGTTCGTTAAGTTTGCGAACAGTTCGGAATTCTTTTTTAATGGAATATATATTATAAAAAATAAAAATTTTATCTAGTTATTCTTTCCATTTTTCACTTTTATTAATTTCACATTTCTCTCATAAATTATATTACAATATACATTACATTTTCACACCTAATTTAATTCTAAAACAAATAAATTTATTAATAAAATAAATGGTTCGTTAACTGAGCTCGATTAGGCTCGTGTTCGTTCGTTATTAGCTCGTTTGTAAGGTTAAACGAACAGAGCTCAAACATGAAAATTGACTCGTTAAGATTTTTTGCTCGGTTCGTGTTCGTTCGTTAACCTTAACGAACAGAGTTCAAACACTTGAAGATCGGTTCGATTCGGCTCGTTTACAGCTCTAATTGTAGTAATTGATTGGTGGGTGAGATTAAGACCTAATATACCAAATTTGTCAACCCAAATGAAACCTATATAACACGTTACTTTGCTGGGGTGGGCAAAATAGTTGTTAGTGAACTCAACACAAATAATTCGGATAGAATTGATATATTTGCATAGTTGTCATTATTTATTGAGTAATTTTGACAAATTATTTTAATGTTGTTATATAAAAAAATATAATAAATTATATTGTTGGCCATCTAACACGTAGTTTTAAAATATCAAATATTCATAATTTTTATTTTTATATAATTTGTGTTATTATTAGTGGTTAAAATGTATTTTGGATTGCGTAAAAAGTACTTCATTCGTCCCCTTTGAAACGTGCCATTTGGACTTTTTATATTGTTTATTATGCATGGTCGACCTATATTTTTTTTAGTTATATAAGAAAATTATAGTCAAATGGAATCTTGTTGGAATATAATTTTTACTTCTCTACATTTTAAAATATTAACTATTAAATAAATCTATTGGAAGACGTGTCTAAAAGTTTTAGAACATTTAAAATGGAAGAGAGGAGGTATAGATTTAGCAATTATTAAGACACGGAGGTAGTATATTATACATATTCATAAAATTTTCGTATTTGAAAATTAATATATTAGTTTTAGGCCATGTTTGACAAAACAGCTAAATAAAATTAGTTTATTCTAGGCAATTAGAAATAAATTTTAGCTTATTTAAAAAGATAAAATAACTTAAAATAGTGTTCAATCAGCTTTTTATGAAACCGTTGCAAATAACAGGATTTTGGAATTAACTTATTTTAGACAAAAAGTTGGCCTCGAAATTGTTAAACAACTAATTTGAACTAATTTATTACTAACATAAACAGTTAACAGCTAATAGTTTAATTTTTCAGTATTTTTTTAGGGCAAACTTCCTATAATAAGATTGCCAGCCCTCTTATCCTTTCCTATCAATGTTTTGATTAAGTTAACCAAACCTAGAATAATATATATTTATAATTTACATATTATAATTTTGTCCATATATTGTTATTTTAATATATACTCCCTCCGTCACAGCTCAAATATCATGTTTGACTTTTTAATACTGTTCATTGTTCAACTTTAACTCGATATTATTGTAAGTATATATTTAGAAGAAATAGTTGAGTTCAGTCTCGTTAGATTCGTCTAATCGTATAGTTTTAGAAGATATATTTTATATATTTTTATTTATATTTTTGAGATATTAACGATTAAAAATATACATTGAATTGTGTGCATATAAATCAAATAGGACATTTCAAATAGGACCAAGAGAGTAATATTTACTTTTTTTTTTCTTTTAATTTTTTTTTTATTTTTATACTTATCAGTTATCATACTTACGGCTTACCATTTTTAAATTTTTTGAAATACTTGTCACATTACTATTTTGGGTAAATTTTACTTCCTCTTTTTTATTAATTAAAATTTTTTTATTTCATGCAATTGAATATATATTTTTAGCTCTTAACCTCATATTTTATAAAAATAAAAATTATAAAAATTAATATTCTAAAACTATATTATTATTATTATTATTATTATTATTATTATTATTATAGTATTATTTTTATTTATGTTATTTATATTTAAGTTTATTCAGTAATATAATACTATGAATTTTTTTTTCTTTTTCCCGCTAAACATTGACACTTATATATATATATATATATATATATATATATATCAGCAAATAGCCAAATATGTGTATAGGGGAGCGGGTGGGAATCGAACCCACAACCACAAGGTTGGAAGTCAAGGAACATGACCATTACGTCAAGTCCCAATCCCCATACTATTTAATTAGTTAATTTAATATTATTATTTTTATTAATATTATTTTATATTATTATTGTTATTATAATTTTATTCTTATTGTTATTAAATTAAAGAAATGGAAAATGAGAAAAGGAATTTTTGTTCAATTAATTTTTTCTTTCAGAGTTGAGTTATTTGAAAATCACTTTTTACTTAATTTAATTTTGTATTAGAGAAATTAAGTAAAATGAATACAGTTTTTAGTGATCAAACCAACTTAATTCATTTAAAGGGATGAGGAGTTGCCCAAACAATCAAGTCAATGCCTTCCAATCTTAGGGTTGGGGGTTCGATTACTCGGTCCTTTATCTCTCCCCTTTATTCATTTGTAATTTGTGTGGCATTGGTTCCATCTTCTTTTCTTTGGCTTTGGCTCCTAGAAAAAAGAATGAAGAAAAAAAAACACTTAATTCATTGAAAATAAGTGCAAAACGTGTTACCAAATGGAGGATATGTTCCCTCTAATTATTGCTCCAAATATGCATTGTATCTAAGTTAAACAAATCCAATGCATCTCATGTAGAGCTGTAAACGAGCCGAATCGAACCGAGTTTCAAGTGTTTGAGCTCTGTTCGTTAAGCTTAACGAATGAACACGAACCGAGCCAAAAATTTTAACGAGCCAATTTTCATGTTTGAGCTCTGTTCGTTTAACCTTACGAACGAGCTAATAACGAACGTATACGAGCCTAGTCGAGCTCAGTTAACGAACCTTTTATTTTATTAATAAATTTATTTATTTTAGAATTAAATTAGGTGTGAAAATATAATGTATATTGTAATATAATTTATGAGAGATATGTGAAATTAATAAAAATAAAAAATGGAAAGAACAACTAGATAAAATTATTATTTTTTATAATATATATTCCATTAAAAAAGAATTCCGAACTGTTCGCGAACTTAACGAACGAACACACAAACCAAATTATGTGTTTGAGTTCGGTTCATTTAACTTACCGAACGAGCTGTTAACGAACGAACACGTGTCGAAATGAGCTAAGCTCACGAACTGTTTTTTCTATTTACAGCTCTAATCTCATGGGATGAGAACTTGCCCAAACGGCAAGTCCATGCCTTCCAATCCAAGGGTTGGGAGTTTAATTCCTATCTGGCCCCTATCCCTTTCATTTGACTTAGGAAAATTTCTCAAGTTAATTTTTTTTGTAGACTATTGTAGTAGGCAAACAAATTTTTTTGTCATATGGCAACAAGATTCTTGTATTATTTGTAGATAAAAGTTTTTTTTTTTTTTCTTTTTTACGTTTCACTTTTTTTTTTAAACATTAACACTCAAGTGCTACTAACCATAAGAGGTTCCTGATCACATAAATTGCAAAGGGATAAATGGGGGAATAGGGGTCTGGGTAGGGAATCGAAACTACTAACCATAAGAGGTTCCTGATCACTAGGCCAAGTCCACATCCCCATTTATAGATAAAAGCTTTTTTTAAGGAGAAGGATAGGGGCAATCGGACTCCTAACCTTAAGGTTGGAAGTCAGGGAACATGACCACTATGTCAAATCATCATTCTCTTTTATACTCCCTCCGTTCCTTTTTAGTTGTCTTTTTAGAAACTAAAAAGCATTCAAAAATAGTTGTCATTTTACATATTTATATTACATTTTTCCAATATTACCCTTATATTTTCATAAATATTACTCCTAGAATATTGTGCAATATCTCACCACTTCAATTTTACTTTTTTCTAGAGTAGGGGTAAAAGTGAAAAATTAAGCAATAATAATGACATTCCTTGATATGTGTGATTTTTGCTAAAACGACATCTAAAAAGGAATGGAGGGAGTAGTAAAAGTTAAAATAATCAACTTTTTTTTAAAAAAAAAAAGAGAAAAAAAAGTGACTCCAGCTATAATGGGGATGTTTGGGAGTCAGCAGATCCACTAGCAGATAGCAGATTCGGAAAGAGAACTGTGAGAGGATATGCTCTTCCAATATGCTATATGCTACCAAATATGCTTGCTCCCAAACATACTCAATATCATATAGTATACTTCCTCTGTTCTCAAATAAATGCACCCATTCTGCGTTTCACGCAGTCCAAGATACATTTTTAAATGTTTATAACTCAAATTGTGTATAAGTAAAAATTATAAAAATTTGATATTCTAAAACTATGTGATTAGACGAATCTAACGAGATCTCATATGACTATATTTTTTCTTATATAACTATGTCTAAAAAATTAGTTAAAGTTACCCAATGAATAGTTACTATTATGCAAATGGTTCATTTATATGAGGAGTAGTATAATAAAATAATACATTGGCCAGTGAATTAGGTAACAACAACAATGTCACGAAGGAAATAAAATAATTAGCCTTTGTACACTAAATAAAATAAAAAATTGATAGAATTTGACAATGTAGCGACTAGCAAGTCGAGGTTTACTTTATTTTATTTATGTTTCCAATGTTTGTAGAGTAATTAATGTCGTTGCTGTTGACCTTTACACTGTGAATTAACAAGAGAGTTTTGGTCTTCCTATTCAGGAAGCATCCTAGAAAGAATATGAGTACCATAAATAATACTAGTATTATTTTCTAAAGGAAAAGAATACTACTGAATTGACTAATTTTAAATGGTACTAAGTGACATACTACTAAATAATTGCATTTTAATATTATTTTAAATGTCACATGATTACTATGTAAGTAATATCTTACTACTCACCCTCTAACAACCACGAGCTTGATTTTCACTCGCTTAGTATAATACTCCATTACCTAAATATTTTATTTTAGTGACTTGTAAAGGTGAGCAAGTTGGAAAAATGTTTTTTTTTTTTTTACCTTAAATTGTATCCAAAGAATTTAAATTTGATTTTGTTAGAATCAGGTTTTGACTGAATGTTCTCAAACCGATGCATGAACATTAGATAGGATTCCCGCCGCTCGTCAGTCGCCCACGCTTTATTTGGAAAGGATCCATACCGCGTCTGGAGAGAGTTTGCAACGGCCATATTGAAGATTTCCTGGGATTGATTTGGACTACATTGGAAAGTGAATAATTCATTCTAAGGAAATTAGGACTATGGAAGGTTTGTTATAATAGTTTTCCTGGATATGGTTCACAGATATTGGAAAGAATATTTCCTGGGGATTGAGTTTCAAGAATTTGGAAATAAGATCACATATCCCAGGAAAGGTCACCTATGGAAAGTTATTTCTCATGGCAACAATATATTTTCCATAGGCCAAGATTTTCTCACCTTGACAAGCCTTTTTATTCCTGGAGAAAGTGTAGACAGAATTGATTCATTCATTCTTCTCTGGAAAAATTCGAAAGTGAGGCTGGAAAAATTGTGAGAGGATCAATCATCTTTACACAAGAACTCGAGAAATTTCATTGGTGTAAAGGTTGTAAATTCGCAACAATAAAGTGGAGACCCCTGTGGATCCCTTTATTGTTGTTGCTTGAGTGAAACGAAAGAGTTCGTGTATTTCAAGATCACTTGGTTGAAGTCGACGCAATCAATCAAGAGAATCACTCAAGTTCTTGTGTCAACAAAGTGATACTCGCAGCGTATTGACGAATCAAGAGGAGGATCTTTTACAGGCTCATTCAAGGGAAACTTGGAGAGGGGTTCTTCAAGGAGTCGAAGAAGAATCGGGAGCATTCTCACCAGAAAGGGGTTTTCTGGTACCATCGACTATCTGCTTGGATGTTGGAGTAGAAGATTTCACGTTCGCTAATGTTCGGGTCGGAACCCGGTGTTTGAACATCTAGTGGAACTCTCCTGGATTGGTATCCCCCAGACGTAGGCCTTGGGCCGAACTGGGTCAACAACTTTCTGTTTGTTCTTTTTACTTACACGCATTTTTATTCCGCTGTGCTTGATTTAGTACTAACCTACTAACAGTATTCGAAGCGTGTGTTGTTGAACAAACAGATTTAATAAGTTACACATCTCGACAAGAAAAAAGGGACCCAACAAGTGGTATCAGAGCGCACACACCTTCGGGTGAGATCCAGTTATCGAGATGAGTCACGAAGGAGGAAATATTTCCAGGCCACCTCTACTTGATGGGACGAATTTTTCCTACTGGAAAACCAGGATGCGAGCATTTCTTATGGCCATTGATGAAGGAGTCTCGGATGCTGTTGAGACAAAGTACGAACCACCAGTGTTAGAACTGGATGATGGAACACGCATTCCCAAACCTAAGTCAAAATGGAAGACTGTGGAAAGAACTCTATGCAGCATGAATTCGAAAGCCTTGAACGCCATCTTCAATGGTGTCACACAAGAGCAATACAAACTAATATCTGCATGTGACACGGCTTATGATGCATGGGTAGTACTGGTAAACTCCCATGAAGGTATGGCTTCAGTTAGATCCTCTAAATTGATTTCAATTGAATCCCAATTTCATAAACTTACTATGGATGAGAACGAAACGATTGTTACATATTTTGGTAGATATCGAGATTTAACAAACCAGGCACATCAGCTTGGTAAAATTTACACTCAACAGGAGATCGTTCGAAAGATTGTTGGATCTATTCCAGATAGGTTCAATCCCAAAATTGCAGCACTTAAACTTTACAAGGATTACTCTACTATTCAAGTCGATGAACTTATGGGCATATTGCAATCTTGGGAGATGGATCATTGCAAGGACGTTGTTATCAAAAGCATTACTTTCAAATCCGAATCTAAAGATGCAGACGAGAAGGATAATGAAATTGAGAGTGAAGACGGCGATGATGATGAGATTTCAGTGCTTACCAAGAAATTGGCTAGACTTTTGAAAGACAAAAGAAACAAGCAGGGATGCACAATCAAGAAAAGAGAAGGATAGTACAAAAGAAATGATTCCAGGAGAAAATCAAATTCCATTGACAAAGGCAAATATGATTATCATGAAGATGATAAACCTAAAGGTCCCGAGTGCCATGAATGTGGAGGCTTTGGACACATTAAAACCGATTGTGGTAACTTAAAGAGGAAAAGCGGGAAGAAGACCACCTTCAGCGAATCTGAGAATGAAGGAGAATCCAGTGATGGAGAATCTGAATATGGAAATGCCTTAACTGTACAAAGAACTTGGGATTCTAACTCATGTCCTGACACTGAGTCCAATCACGGTAATATCACTGACTCTGTCAATACCGGTTACATTGATCATGGTTGTTCTTCTGTAAACAGGATCAGACTAAAAGCATTGAGAAACTCACCGAGCTCTATGAGGAAGTTTTTGAGAAACTTGAGACGTCCATGACTGAGTGCGAGGAGCAAAAAATGGTGATCCAGAATCTCAGGGAGCAGATCAATGATCTTATGAAGGAAAAGGAAAACCTGAGTACTGAAGCTGAAACTGTATCCAAGAAGGTGTCCGAACTCGAGGTTGGAACACAGGTTCTGAAGACAGAAAAAGAGCAGATCTTAGCCAAGCATGATCAGTTAGTGGTTGAAGTCACTGAACTTAAGGAGAAGCTGGCTAAGTCTGAACAGATTCTTGATGCTATGAACAAAGGAAAGGTTAAACTAGATGATGCAATCTCCGCTGGAAAGTCTCATGGTAACCGACATGGACTTGGCTATCAAAACACTAGTTTAGCTTCCTCTTTAAAAGGGAAGACTCAGTTCGTAGCAGGAGGTTTACTCAATGATCAACCAGACGGACGCTATATCAAAGCCACTATGAAAGCTGCTAAAGAATCTATCAAAGGCATGAAGATGCCAAGAGCACCACTCACATGTGACTATTGCAAGTTTTATGGACACAAGAATGATCATTGTCGAAAGATTATCAAGGATCTACTAGAAGGGAGACCCGTTGTCTGGCCGAACGAAGAGCTCAAGAAAAGAATTTCCAAAAGACGTGCTTGGGTAGCCAAGTGTGCAATCTCAGAGAAACGCAATGTTGTTTTTGTATCTGCAAGCAACAAAGGACAGAAAGCTAATGATCAACTACAAGTTACCTCAGGCGAACAGGTTAAGGAAGCTGTAGTGAATAACAATGAGTTTGAACAGAGTGTTCAAACACCATTTGAAACACCTGCTGCCAAACCAGATGGACCTGAAGTCAGAGTTCACAGACAGCATGATCCAGAGAATGTTGCTGAAAATGTTAATGAAGAAAGACAGACCGGCGAGAAAAAGAAAATAGATTTCAGAGAGCTTGCATGCTTACACTGTTTTACTTCCAGATTTGAGAATCTAAAGAAAGAGCTTGGACTACGCAAATAGTCTAAGTCCACGTGCCAGCCTATGAGGAGTCTCAAAATTAAAGCTGCTAAGTGTCTTTAAATTTATTATTGGCTTTTGGTATTTTTTTTAATACTTGATACTCTTGACTGCACTAATTGTTTTTCTTTTGAACAGAAGTTACTAAGGTGACCGGTTGATGTGACCATCTTCATTACAAAGAAGTTATTTTTTTATGGAAGATTGTGACCACCAAAGAAGTTCTTGATATATAAAGGAGTGGTCTCTAATGATATTAGAGGAGATGATGATGATGGCATTGCAACCAATGTGTTAATGAGGAAGATGATACTGAGATTGAGGGGGAGCATCTGACTTCTGAAAATATTGATGATGCTATTAGCCAAGGAAAATGAAGTTGAATTGGATGATCAAAATTTGAGGGACATTTATGATGAGAAAAAGACCCCAGAGGTCTTGGATACCAATCTGGTCTGCAGTTCGAAGTTTTATAATGAGAGTTCCAAACTGTATTTGGACACAGTGTTGAAACACCGAAAGATCAAGTCAGAGATGGTGTTTTGAAGCAGGCCCTTTTGGGCATAATGTGACCCAGAGGGGGAGGAAGATGATCAAACCGTGTACGGTTCCTCTGGATTACTACATTAAGGGGGAGAAGCTTGCTCCTATCATTCAGCACTGCTCCTATTGGTTGGTAAGTTTTTTTTTAGCTTTTATTTTGTGTTATTGTTTTTGAACTGCTGAATGTTTGCACTGGTCTGTAATAAAAAGATAATGAATTATGCTTAATATTTTTTGACCGTGCAACTTTATTGTACATGCTCCTAGTTTGATAGACTATTATTGTACGGAGCATTAGATAGGTTGTTGTTGGGTTTTGTGTTATGTGTTCAAGCATCGGTTTGATCTTTTTGTAACTGGTTAACATTCTGCCAAAAAGGGGGAGATTGTTAGAACCAGGTTTTGACTGAATGTTCTCAAACCGATGCATGAACATTAGATAGGATTCCCGCCGCTCGTCAGTCGCCCACGCTTTATTTGGAAAGGATCCATACCGCGTCTGGAGAGAGTTTGCAACGGCCATATTGAAGATTTCTTGGGATTGATTTGGACTACATTGGAAAGTGAATAATTCATCCTAAGGAAATTAGGACTATGGAAGGTTTGTTATAATAGTTTTCCTGGATATGGTTCACAGATATTGGAAAGAATATTTCCTGGGGATTGAGTTTCAAGAATTTGGAAATAAGATCACATATCCCAGGAAAGGTCACCTATGGAAAGTTATTTCTCATGGCAACAATATATTTTCCATAGGCCAAGATTTTCTCACCTTGACAAGCCTTTTTATTCCTGGAGAAAGTGTAGACAGAATTGATTCATTCATTCTTCTCTGGAAAAATTTGAAAGTGAGGCTGGAAAAATTGTGAGAGGATCAATCATCTTTACACAAGAACTCGAGAAATTTCATTGGTGTAAAGGTTGTAAATTCGCAACAATAAAGTGGAGACCCCTGTGGATCCCTTTATTGTTGTTGCTTGAGTGAAACGAAAGAGTTCGTGTATTTCAAGATCACTTGGTTGAAGTCGACGCAATCAATCAAGAGAATCACTCAAGTTCTTGTGTCAACAAAGTGATACTCGCAGCATATTGACGAATCAAGAGGAGGATCTTTTACAGGCTCATTCAAGGGAAACATGGAGAGGGGTTCTTCAAGGAGTCGAAGAAGAATCGGGAGCATTCTCACCAGAAAAGGATTTTCTGGTACCATCGACTATCTGCTTGGATGTTGGAGTAGAAGATTTCACGTTCGCTAATGTTCGGGTCGGAACCCGGTGTTTGAACATCTAGTGGAACTCTCCTGGATTGGTATTCCCCAGACGTAGGCCTTGGGCGGAACTGGGTCAACAACTTTCTGTTTGTTCTTTTTACTTACACACATTTTTATTCCGCTGTGCTTGATTTAGTACTAACCTACTAATAGTATTCGAAGCGTGTGTTGTTGAACAAACAGATTTAATAAGTTACACATCTCGACAAGAAAAAAGGGACCCAACAGATTTGAACGCCATTTACAAAGTCCAATTACCTCCTTCTTTTTCTTTTTTTTTTTTCATAACTCTACAAGTAGTACTAAATTCATATTTTGTATTTTATGGCGGATCCAAAAAATTATGTGAGTGGTGTTAAAAAAAAAATATATGATGAAAGATATATTTAATTTAGACATGGGTAAATTTGCCTTAGGACAATAGGTCAATTGACCCACCATAGTTTTAAAAAAGATTAAATTATTAGTACTAATTCACATTTAAAATATTTTTAAATATTATTTTTTTTCTCTACAATTTGAAAATCACCATTATTTGGGAAATTCTAACATAAATGATAAAAACAAAGTTGAATCACTTAACTATTTCCCTAGTTTTAATATATTTTTGGCACTCTTGGTGTTGGTTATATTGCAATTACGATGGCCTTTTAGAAAAGTAAATTTGTAACCATTGTAGATGCGATGTAACTAAGAAAAATCTTCAAATTTTGAGGATAATAGATGAAATAATCTATTGGAAATACTTGCATCATTTTTCTTTTTTTGGCGAAGCAATAGTTACAACATTTAAGTTCAAGTATGAAGTGTAGATTACTTATATGGATGGAAAATACATTTTAAAGTGTACTTGCTTTTGAAGTTATATACTTTTCCATGTGGCAACGGTAACAATAGAATGAGGTTTTTCAGAAATAACTAGTAATAGCATGGGGAGTGGGGATCATATGTTGAATGACTGTTTTAGTTACAAGAATGAGATTTGTGATGTAAATGATCGTGTAATTTGGATAGTTAGATTATGTTCTAAAGTAAAGTTGGGAGAACAAAAGTTAGCGCGTGACAGAAACAGAAACAGCGCGTGTACCCTACAAAAGAGTGGTTGGAATAAGTGATGTAAATACGATGATGTCAGCATGATTACTAATACTGTAGGCATCGAATCGAAAGTACTAGTAATAGAAACAAAAGTGTTGAATAGGACTGATTTGCCAATAGGAATACTCCCTCCGTTTTTTATTGTTAGCTACATTGGAAGTTTTGTCACTATTCATTGAACTACTTTGATTTCAATTTTTCTCATAGCTATACAAGTTAAAATATAGTTTAGTGTGATCTTGTTATATTCGTCTCGTCATGTAGTTTTTAAATATGGAACTTATAGAATTTTTACTTGTACCGACTTGAGTTATCAACAATTTCAAGTGTGCATTGGACTGCGTGCGATGTGGGTCCGTAGCAAACAAATAAAAACGGAGGAAGTATATCATTATTGACATTCACCCAACTAGTACTCCCACCCCGGAGTTTTTTTTTTTTTTGAGGAGCCATTGAAGGCCTGGAAAGGGGTGGTGAGAGCCCATGCCACATAATTACAAAGGGGAAATAAAGGGAGGGATAGGGGGCCGGTGGGAATCGAACTTCCAACCTTCCGTTGGAAGCCAATGGACTTAACCGCTTGGGCTAGGTCCTCATCCCCCCGGAGTTAATTATGGCCCCTTTCTTTTAGTCAGGGAAATTTAGATATTGATATTTAATATTTAAAATGGTGGAGTATAATTAAAGTTGATTATTCCTTTCATCCTACTTATTTTATAATGGTTATATTTGATTTTTGACATTAACTTTGACTCAATATTATTGTCTAATTGTATAGTTTTTAAATATATATTTTACATAATTTTTACTTATACTCATTTTGAGATATTAATGATTAAATAATTACATTGAACTTTGTGCAAAAAGTATAATTGTCATTATTTGGAATTTTTAATCATGTTTATATTAATATAGTTTGCTTAAAATGGGAGTAGTCAACTTTATTGTGACATCCAAAAGAGGAATAATGGCCAAAATTATTGGGATGAAGAGAGTAGTTAGTACGTGTACTCACTCCACCCATCACATTCTAATTCGTCATTGTATTTTTAATTTAATTAAGAATGAGTACTACCTCTATTTTCATATAATTACACCATTTGTATAGTGTTTATTTTTCATTGAGTTACTTTAATCAATTTTTTATATAATTATATAAGATAAAATATAGTCAAGTGAGATCTTGTTGGATTCGTTTAATAACATAATTCTAGAATATCAAATTTTTATAATTTTTATTTATATATAATTTGAGTTATTAAAATTTAAATACGTATCTTGAATTGTATGAAATATAGAAATGGAACAGTTATTAAAAGTATAAAACACTACATATTCTTGATTATTCATATTGGAATATATATGATCAGATCTATATTATTGGTATATTAGCTACTATTTGAATTGAATGTGATTTTCTTACACAATCCTGTTCACTTTTACTCATCATTGAATTGAATATTTCAGGGAATAATTATTCATATAAATATAATTAGTACTAGTATTTTGATAATTAATGAAGTTTTGAGTCTTCGAATTTTGAAATGCAGGAGATATGCTTGAATTCCCACTAACTACACTCAATACATGAAATGGAATAAAGGTTTTTATTATATTCAAGCAATGGAATCATCTACATGTTTTATATGACATGTCTCCCTCTGTCTGCAGCTTTCCCATTATATGTAGTATTTTCCTTGGTGCGCTAATTTGTATTATTCATCGAATAATTCTAATTAATTTTTCTAGCATACTTATTTAAAAAATAATATTGTCAAGTGAAATACTTCATCTGTTTTCATATAAATGTACACTTCCTGCATTTCACGTTGTCCAAGATACATTTTTAAATATTTATAACTCAAATTTTATACAAGTAAAAAATATAAAAATTTAATATTCTAAAATTATGTGATTAGACGAATCTAACAAGATCTCATCACATGACTATTTTTTTCTTATATAGCTATATCTAAAAAATTAGTCAAAGTTACCCAATAAATAATTACTACTATGCAAATGATTCACTTATATGAGAATGGAGGTAGTATACTTGTAGAATATCAAGTGAGATATAGTTTGACTTATTTATGATTAAAAATATATATTTTAGATTACGTAAAATAAAATAAAAATAATGTCATTATTAAGGGGAAAAACAATAAATCCGGAGGTATTAGTAGTAATAGTTTCTTTCTACTCCTCAATTAATTCGCCAAGAAACTGTGCCCTAGATTTCTTCAAACCATATATGGAAAATTATGCCAGAATTCAGGGGATGAGTTAGGGTTATGAGGATGTTTGGATGTTAGTAGATTGGCTAGCGGATAGCGGATTGAAAGAGCATATTTTCTCACAGTTCTCTCTCCGAATCTGCTATCTGCTAGCGGATCTGCTGACTCCCAAACATCCCCATAAACTAATACTTTCTCTTTTTTTTTGTTTTTTATTTTTTTTGCTACGGACCTACGCAGCATGCAGTCAAATGTACATTTTAAATAATTAATAAATCAAGTTCTGTACAAATAAAAATTCTAAAAGTTCGATATTTAAAAAGTACACGACGAGACGAATTTAACAAGATCTCAATTGACTATATTTTAACTTGTATAACTATGATAATACTTCAAGTCAAAGTGATTGGTGAATAATGTCAAATTCGCCAACTTAGCTATCATTTAGAAATGGAGGAAGTATAATTTTTTTTTCAAGAAGTTAGTCACTTTTTAATTTTTATGCTTGAGAATCGGGGGGCTTGACCACTAGGATAATTTTCCATCCCCAATTTTTATGCAATTTAACACATTTTTTTTGCCTCAAAAAAAAAAAATTTTAACACATTTTTAACTATTAATTATTTAAATTATATACAAATAAAAATTATAAAATTTTAATACTGTAAAACTATGTGATTAGACGAATATAAACATATCTAATTTAACTATATTTTATTGAATAACTACACAAAAAGAGTAATTGAAATTACTCAAACACTCCATACAGTAAAAGCTATGCAATGAATTAATAATAAATAAAAAAAATGAACAAAGTACTCCCTCCGTTTTAAAAAAATTGAAACAGACCCACAGTTTACGCAGTTCAATATACATTTTAAATCATTAATAACTCAAATTCAGTACAAGTAAAAATTCTAAAAGTTAGATATTTAAAAACTACTCGACGAGACGAATCTAACAAGATTCCACTTGGCTATATTTTAACTTGTATAACTATAATAAAATTTTAAATAAAAGTGCAAGTGTAAATAATAACAAATTTCCCAACATTTCAATTTATCAAGAAGGAATGAGTACTGTATAAATAAATAAAAATAAAATGTGGCATCTGAAAGAACCGGACACCCGAAACAAAACGTGGAGGAGAATATATAGACATAGGCAAAAGTCGTTTAAGTCCACTTTTTATTACAGACACAGAGAGTCGCACAACTGTGTATATATATCATCTGTCTATATATGTATATACCTAGTGAATTACTACTATTGGACTCACAGAATTTTACGCGCATTCACAAATTAATAAAATGGATGGGGATAGGAAGAGAAAAAGGACGGCAGCGGTGAAGAAAGAAGCCGACGGTGAGGATACGAAGCGCAAAGCAAGAGAGCTCGGGGCCGCAGCAGCGCCGCCGGCGGAGGAGAATCCGACGGAGGAGCAGGTGGAGGAGTTCTACGCTATTCTGAAAAGGATGAAGGTCGCGATAAAGTACTTTAAAAGGGGTGGTTCAAATTGCGAGGAGGATGACGAGGAGGAACCCAACGCGGCGGCAGCGGCGGTGGAGGATGGCGGAAGAAGGAATAAAGCGGCGGAGATTGGCCTGCTGGATCTGAACGCCGCCGCGCCGGAGGATGACGACTGTAGTGCTACAGCTAGTGTAGATGAATGATATCGGTTCGTGTTTTTTTTTTCTTTCTTTTTTCTTTTTTAATTGTAATTTGAATTTTTTTTTTTTTTTTTTTTTTTTTTTTTTTTTTTTTTCCCCTAGTTGTAGTATAAGTAATATTCTCCACTGTAATCCGTGTTAGTGTAAATGTATGTATAACTTTATCTTAGATCACTGATTCACTGCAATAATTGATTATATTCTCCATCGATGAGCTAATGTTTTTTTGGCGTAGATCGATGAGCTAATGTTGATTAGGGATTTGTTTATATTATTATCCCAAAAGAATTTTCTTATTTTCGATTTCTTTTCTTATTAATTTTTTCCTACTTTAATTTCTTATGGATTATGGCCCCTTCCCTCCCCCTCCCCCATTTTTTTTAACATTGATACCATGTGTCCGCAAAGGGGTGTGGACTCCAAACCACACAAATTATTATAGGTGAAAGTGGGAAGGATAATATCCGTCCGGTCTGATGCAATATTCAATCATATTCGAATTCGAATTTTGCTATCCGGGTGGATACAGGACCGGATATGGGATTTGAAATATCCGTCCGTATCTATAAAAATCCGAATATCGTGCGGATATTATTCGAATTTTCTATATGGATATTTTGGATATAATATATATATATATGTTATATACCACTACATGCATTTTAAAATAAATTTAACATTTGCATAGCTGATACTATTCATTTTTCTTTTTTGGAGGAGCCATTAAAGGCCTGGAAAGGGGGTGGTGAGAGCCCATGTCACACAATTACAAAGGGAACAAAGGGGAGAGATAGGGGGCCGGGTGGGGATTCGAACTCCCAACCTATAGTTTGGGAGTTGGTGTAAGTCCCCCAATCCCCAGCTGATACTATTAATTTTGATCGAATTTTTAACATAATTATAAAAGAATACTAAATTTTTATAATTTTTATATTAGTAAAATTTGAAATATTAAGCGTTAAGAAAATGCATAATATTAATTTTTTTTAAAAAAATGGATACATTTTATATATACTACATAAATAAATTATATATATTACATTAAAATTAATATATCCATTAGACAACACGACATTCTCATTAATCTAAATATTTAATACTACCTCCATCCCATTAAAAGTGACCACTTTCTTTTGGGCACGAGAATTTAGGTCGTGGTGTTTAGTAGTTAAAGTAGTGTAAGTAAATTTGACTAATACATCCATCTAATTTATAATGTTTACATTTGACTTTTAACCATATTTATTAGTTAACTTTGACTTAATATTATCATAATGATGTAGAAAGAAAAAATAGTCAAGTGTGGTCTTGTTGGAATTGTCTAATAGTATAGTTTTAGAATATATATTTTATATAATTTTATTTATACCCATTTTGAGATATTAATGGTTAAACATATATAGTGACTTTGTGCAGAAAGTACAATTGTCATTATTGTGGGGTTTTTAATCATGCTTATGTTAATCTAATTTGCTTAAAAGTGAAAGTGGTCAATCTTATTGGGATACCCCAAAAAGAAATAGTGGTCACTTTTAATGGGACGGAGGGAGTAGGTAGTATCACTATATTTAGTCCATTGCTCTACTCTAAACGACTAATTTAAATAGGAAAAACGTTACTCACGTCGTCTTCATCCTTCATCCCCTCCCGGTCACTCACCGCCTACCGCCCATAAAAAATTACTCTCTCTGTCCTAACTGAAATGTCCTATTTATTATTTTTGATGTTCCATCACAAATATCTTCCTTTTTTAAATAAAAATAATTTTTCCCTCCAACAACTATGTGGACCCCATCATATACTCACAATTTAACACAACATTAATTCCCGTGCCAAACAGTAATAGGATATTTGTATCGGACGAAGGTAGTATAAGATTATCAGACCATTGTTTGTCGCAGTCCGAATCCCTCCTATATCTGTCCCGTATCCGTATCCCGAAATATTAAAATTCGTATTTGTATTTGGCCTATTCGTATGCGATAGAAAAAATATGGGATATGATACGGGAAGAGTACTATCCGCCCGTATCCGTCCCACTTTTATACCTACAAAATTACAAAAAGGAATAAAGGGGAGAGATAAAGGACCGGATGAGAATCGAATCCCCAACCTATGGTTGGAAGACAGGAAACATGACCACTACAGTCTCATGGCCCCTTTCCCCTTTTATTCACGACAAATAATAATGGCCTATTTTTTGTTTGAATGTGCAAGAAGTCATGTATTGTCAGATAGCTAGGGAATATTATGAAGATATATATTCATCAATATCTAAATTTAAATTTGTATATTAAATAGGTTTAAATTTTGTTGGGTCTGCATGTGGATTGTGGGGTTTGTAATTTGTAAATTAAATAAATTTAAATTTTCTTTATTAGTCGTTTGTTTAATCCAAATTTAATACTACTATAGGTAAAAATTAATCTAGAGATGTGCTTTCACACGTTCTTATTAAGTGGTTTTTTTTTTTTTTTTTTTGGAACGGACAAAAGAAGAAATGGGACATAAATAACGGGATGTGAAGAATATTATTTGAATGAATTATATAAAGAGCTAAAATAGACCACCAGAATGAGACGATTTCCATTTTTAGGCGATAAGCATGCCGGCGCGTGGGGTGGTCTCGCGTTTGAACAACACGCACGCGGCCTGTTTCCTCAAATTCCAGCCGATTGGCCAAAAATTTCAGCCCAAATGCCTTCGTGTGGATCAATTCTGGAAATTCACTTTATCGTGGCACAAATCTGGAATCAACTCCTTTTAGTGGCCTAAAAAATATTTATCTCGTCTAGAAATAAGAACCAGAAATGTTCTCTAAGTATCCATAATTACAAATTCTGTTATTTAATTTTTCTAATTAACAAAACAATCATACAAAACAGTTTTTTTAGAAAAATAAATTGCATAAAGTCAAAATTTTCTGGGATAAAATCTAAAAATGTAAAATTTCATGGACCTAAAAATAATTTGTTGAACAACCCAATGATGAATTTGTAATTAAAAAAATCAAATGACAAAATTAGTAATTATCAATAAATAGATAATGGTTTTGTTTCTATTCCCACAATTCTAGCTGCATTTAAAATCCCTTTCTGTTAACCATGAAATTTCTAGAGGATGAAAGTCTCTTTTTGATTGAACAACATTGCGAATTACAAAATGGAATTGAACTGGAAAGCAACAAAATGAATGGAAGAAGACTATAAATAAAGGAAAATTCATAAAGGAACAAACAGAAAGGAAAAACTGTAGAAAAATTGTAAAGGAAACGTAAAAATGTAAAACTGCAGATTCTTGAGATGAGTTGAGGTGTCGCTCGCTGTTGCATTGTCTTCGGTATTTATAGAAGGTCTTCAACCCTTCATGCCGACCTTTCAAGTCATGCTGTGTAACTCCCCAGTAGGTCGTGACTTCAACTGCCGTTGATTATTTTGGGGAACCGCTCCCGTGATCTGTATTTTCTCGCTCGACAACTCCTTGGCTCAAATGTAGACTGCGCTGCCACTTAGAAAGTTGGGCAGGTATGAATTGGGCCTAACTGAATGGGCTCAAATAAATGCTGGGTCAACACATGCCCCCATCGCGCAATTTGTCTGATTAGGTTTTCTAAGACGAATTTGAGCGTTCTAACATAGGCTTGACCTATTTAGATCTAAAAAGGCATCAAGTTCGCTAGAGGGCAAAAACTTTTATTTTTTTTCCACCGTCGATCTGCATCGTTAGACACTGCGGGGTGTCGCCAACCATCGTTCACGAAGGTCCAGCTGCTGCCGGCGAGCTCCCAGCCGCCATTCGTGATCTCCGGCCGCCATCAGGAAGCCAGCCGTCGCTGGTATACCCTAGCTACCGTTCTTGAGGACCCAGCCGCCGCCTGCATACTTCACCAGCTGCTCGAACGTCATCCTCAGCCGCCGTCACATCACGAGTCACTGGGCATTGACTGTCAGCCGCCTTGACTGCTTAGGCCGCCAGTTGGGCTTCAGCCGCCATCCCTCCGGAGCTCGGCCGCCATCGAAACTTGCTCAGCCATCATTGGCCTTGCCCCAGCCTCCATCGAGGAAACCTTGGCCACCGCTGCTCGTGCCAAGGCCGCCATCTCCATGTGTCCAGGCCGCCACTCCGGAACTTAGCTGCCATCGAAGTGAGCCGCCACCATCTTCCTTTCGGCTGCCGTTAGAGAGTGCCCAACCGCCGTTTTCTCCCTTGCTCAGCCACCATCCACGCGGGAAGAAGCCCAGGCCGCCGTTTGACAACTTCATCTACCACCAGATCGCCAGCCGCAGCTTGCTCTTCCTTAGCCGCCGCTGCCTCGGTGTGAGCCGCCATCCCTCGACATGGCTCCCTAGGTTTGACGCATCCTTCGTTTTGCTTGCCTGTATCGATCTATGTTCTTCCTTGATTATGTGTTCTTTCTCCCCAACCTAGAGGATCTTCTTAAAATCCTCCTTAGAAATGTTTTTAAATTTAGGCTGCTTTCTTTACAGCTCATTTTTCTGGCTGAGACGCCTCAGACAACAAGTTCTCGTCTTCCCCATTGATTCCAATGTGTTCCGCATCTTGATCTATTCGGCCCTTGTAGCGCCATCATCTGGATTTGGGATAAATCCAGAAGCACCAACTTGAAATTGAGGGAATGAGTCAAAGTCCACTGTCATACCTGCAATTTTCAAACGACCATCTTTTATCCTATTCTGAATGGCATATTCAAAACTCCGAAACTTATTATGCTATGAGTATACGAATTATGCCACTTGCAGAATGATCGGCCCCAAATGTCCTCGGCCGCTGGCAACTTCTGTCCTTCAGGCAGTTAATCACACCATTTTTGAGTAAGGAATCAAACACTTAGTTTGCTCTACTCATGTCAAAAAGGTCTTCTTCAGGCCTAAACTTGGCCTCATTTTGTGTCGGTGGCCTAAGGGTCGCACAAGTATGTAGATTGGCTGTATGCACTAATTCTACAACAACCACTTCCATGGGTTCGTCTTCCTCATCTCTAAATCTCTCCTCATCAAAGTGGACTCCACGCATACGATGACGCTGTTCTTCTTGTTCCGCGAGGAAATTTTCCAACCGAGTCGCTTTCTCAGCCAGTTGGGCAAGATCAGTAGAATCCTGCACAATTAAATGCTTTTTCAATTTTGGCAACATGTTAGTCATTGCGATATTGACTATCTCCCTATCAGGGACTGCCATTGTGCATCACCCTTACGCAGCTGTAATCGGTTAATAAAGGTGCTTGCCGCCTCATCGGCAAATTGCTTCGCATTAGTAAGGTCTGCGAGACTCACCTATGCCAATGACGTGTAAAATCTATCATGGAAAGCTCACTCCAGATCGTCCGCATTTTGGATTAAGTTAGGTTGCAGGGATGCATACCACGCAAAGGCGGGACCAGTAAGGGATGAGCTAAACAAACTCAGCTTAAGCCAGCCATTGGCTGCCGCTTCCCCACACTGAACGGTGAACATACCCACATGTTCCACAGTGGACTTGCCATAGTCCCCTGAGAATGTGGTGAACTCGGGCATTTTGAAGCCCCTTGGGTATGGCTACATGGTGTCTACCCAATCTGGGTATGACTTCCTGTATGTAGGCTGCTCCATCGGCCTCAGTTGAATTCCGAAATGCTGATGCATCATGTCTGCCAGCAACTCGGGTGAGACCGCCGGTGCCTATGTAGGAGGCATGGCGGCTGGAGTTGTGGAATGTGTCGCGGCCACTCCACATGGTTGTGGTGCCTGCCCCCTAGCGTCGGCAGCATCCAACTAGGGTTCAGTGGTGCCGGTATTGGTGAATAATTAGCCATGGTTGGAACGTTCGGCACTGGAGGTGCCGCTTGACGTGGTGCCATGCCAGGTCCACCAGAGGTTGTCATAGCCTGGTGCAGCGCTGGCAGCCATCAAATAGCCTGATAAAGCATAGATCGGCACGGGAGGTGCCGCGTAACCAAAGTTCGGTATGCTAGGTGTCGCAGGAGTGAAGGCGTAAGCAGCCTGATATTGGAATAGGAACAGACGGTCCAGGCCTCAGGACTTCGGGAATTGCGGCTGGCCGGGTGTCACTCCCTAAGTCCTCTATGGGCCGCCTGATGGCCCTGGACATGGGATACTAGGCAGCAAATTCATGCCATTTGCAGGAACATTTACTTCTTGCTGAGCCGCATATTCTATCAGTCAGGTCGGCCATGGCAGGCTGCAACACATGATATGGCTGGTGAGCAGAGGCATGAACTCGGCCATCGATTCGGTCATCGAGAGCCGCATTTTCTCAGACAATGAGGGAGTCTGCATGATCCCTTGTTGTGGTTGGGAGGTACTCGCCGTCTCAATGGCGTCCTCAGATGGTGTTCTAACTGGTGTCTTCTCCAGCAGAGACATCTCTTCAAATTTCTGCGTCAAATCATTAACAAGTTTTCCAGATCAGAGACGCATACACTCAAAGCAGATATGGCTTCAACTTCGAGTCCCACTGGGCGTGCCAATTTGTTAACCATGAAATTTCTAAGGGATGAATGCCTCTTTTTGATTGAACAGTGTTGCGAATTACAAAACAGAATTGAACTGGAAAGCAACAAAATGAATGGAAGAAGACTATAAATAAAGGAAAATGCAGAAAGGAACGAACAGAAAGGAAAAACTACAGAAAAACTGTAAAGGAAACGTAAAAGTGTAAAACTGCAGATTCTTGAGATGAGTTGAGGTGTCGCTCGCTGTTGCATTGCCTTCGATATTTATTGCCATGGATCGAGATTGGATATGATTTTGAAGATAAAAATGCAAGGAAATATCAAAAGAAAAAGGATAACCGAAATACCAAGTCGGAAAACACAATCTCAGAATCGATTGCACCGATGTGCCGCCTATTCCCTCAATCGCTAATCCTTCCGGTGTCAATACGATCAAGCACTCTCAATACTTGAAAGGAATCCTAACAAGGTGTTGAATCCGAATGGTGACCCTCAAAACAAAGTATAAACACTCTCTACGTGGTTTTCAATTATGTTGAATCAAAGGGTAAAATGAGACTTTGTTTGGGAGGCCATATATACAGGCATCCAAAATTACAAGGGGTTCAATAATCTAAAAGAATGAATAAACAAGTGAGAAAACCCTAGATTTTAACTGTTGTGACGACTCTAGATAATTACATCGCGAGACTGGTCTAGCGTCGTAAGTGAGGTCTTGCGTCGTAGGGTATGAACTGGGGAAGCGGGGACAACGTGAGACTCTTACGAGTGAGGCTGGCTTGCGTCGTAGCGGGAGGCTAACGTCGTAGATTCTGCCATGGACGACGCGAAACTCATACGACGTGAAACGGTTAGCATTGTAACCTTGAGGCTAGCATCGTGTGAGTCTTACGATGTGAAGCAGGTTAGCATCGTAAGTCGAGGCTAGCGTCATACTCTGAGGTTAACATCGTAATTCAACCTTTTCTCACTCCTGTGGGGCCCATAGGTGGCTTCTCTCTCCTGCTTGTTTAAAAATATCTTGTGCATGCATGCACTTGTTGAATTATAAATAGACAACTATCTAAAATGTTATCCGGTGGCTGTTCCGGCGGGGATTCCGACCAACTTTCCGGCGGTCGACATCCGGCTGCTTCTGGTCAACTGTGGACTTCCGGATCAATTTAGGTGGGACCGGGGTCTTTTTCTATCTGAATCAGCAGCTTTAAACCCATTTTCCCGGCTTTGGCTTTCATGAGCTCATCTTCAAAATTTTGGGTCAGCAACTCAGCAATTCTGGGTGTAAACTTTCTGGAACGTTTCTGGGACACTGATCCATCAGGAAATGTGGGGATTATCAGTGCTCTGGTTCCGGATTCCATGCCATCCCCACCCCCTTGGGGAGGTTGATCCATCAACCGACTATGATCTTCCTCATCCCTCTCGAACAAGGTGAGATCTGCAACATTAAAGACTGGATTAACATGACCATACTCTTCAGATAATTGCAATTTCTAAGCATTATTATTAATCCGTTCTAAAATTTTAAAAGGTTCATCTCCTCTTGGAGATAATTTGTTGCGTCGGCTACCGGGGAAACCGTTCCTTTTTCCAGTTGAGTCACATCCAGTCGTCTAGGTTCAATTTCAGCTCCTTTCTCTGACGGTTGTTATACTTAGCGTAGCCTACAGCAGCTTTAGCCAGATTGTCCCGAACGTCCTTGTGCATCTCCTTCATTGCCTTTCCCCTGTCTCTGCCATTAATGTAAAGATGCCCATTGCGGGGCACTGGTAGTAAATCAAATGGCGTTAATGGATTAAACCGGTACACTACCTCAAAAGGTGACATGTGCGTGGCACTGTGTACGTGTCGATTATACGCAAACTCAATATAGGGGAGACATTCATCCCAGCTTTTGCTGCTGGAAGCAGTAATGATTATAAGTAGATTACCTAAAACCCGATTTACTACTTCTGTCTGGCCATCTGTCTGGGGATGATATGTAGTGGAGAACAACAGTCTTGTTCCAATTTTAGCCTACAGAGATTTCCAAAAGTAACTCACAAATTTTGCATCTCTGTCCGAAATAATAGTTCTTAGAACGCCATGTAGTCTGATAACCTCTCTGAAAAATATCTTGGCGACATGGTGGGCATTATTAGTCTTGGCGCAGGGTATAAAATGTGCCATTTTTGAAAACCTGTCAACTACCACAAAAATAGAGTCTTTAGCCCGAGCAGTGCGAGGTAATCCCAAAATGAAATCCATTGATAGATCAATCCATGGGCCCTCGGGTACGGGCAATGCTTTATAAAGCCTATGTGGTTTGGCGGTTGACTTGGCTCGTAGGCAAGTGATGCATTTGTTGACGAAGTCAGAAACTTGTTTCTCCATCCCTGGCCAGTGGAAACGTTCTGTCAATATGACCATGGTCGCAATCCTCCCAAAGTGACCCATCATGTCGCTAGAATGCACCTCACTAATCAGAAGTTCCCTGACATATCCCTTTGGCTATTTTCATAGTAGAGAAAACCATTCAATTGAGAAAATTCCTTAAAGGCTATTTTCTCGATTTTCTTATACACTTCTCCAAAATCAGCATCTTGAGCATATAAATTTTTTATGTGCTCGAATCCAATCAAATGTGTGGCTGTGAAAGCTGCTAGGCTCATTCTCCTTCATAGTGCGTCAACGACCACATTGTCCTTTCCCTTTTTGTAACAGATCACATACGGAAATGATTCTATGAAGGAGCTCCAGCGGGCGTGTCTTGTATTTTTCAATTGCCCCTGTCCTCGAATGTGTTTCAATGTCTCGTGATCTGTGTGAATTATAAACTCTCTTCCTCGCAATTAATGTTGCCACATTCTCAAGGCTTGCACCACAACATATAATTCCTTATTGTACATGGAGTAGTTCAGTTGAGCTCCTCCAAACTTTTCGCTGTGATAGTCAACCGGTCGTCCATCTTGCAACAATACCGCGCCTGTGCCAGTTCTGGATGCGTCACACTCGATCTCGAAAGGAAGATCGAAATTGGGAAGTGCTAACACTAGTGCATGGTTGAGTTTTTCCTTTAACTCCTCAAATGACTTATGGTCTTTTGGTCCCCATTTGAACTGTAAACCCTTCTTTAGATGAGAGGTCATTGGTGCGGCGATCACATTGAATTGTGACACAAATCGTCGAAAGAACCCGCACAAGCCCAAAAATCTTCTCACGTCGTTCACATTTTTCGGTGGCATCCATTCAGAAATTGCCTTGATTTTGGACTCGTCCACCTTCAGCCCACTTGCTCCGAAGACGAAGCCTAAGAATGTAACTTCAGGCACGTGGAAGGTACACTTTTCAAAGGTGGCATAAAGTTTGGCCTTCATCAGTTTGATAATCACCTGCACGACATGTTTTACATGATCAGATTCGTTGTGACTATAAATTAATATATCATCAAAGTATACAACAACAAATTTTCCAATAAACTCCCTGAGAGTTTCATTCATGAGTCTCATAAATGTAGATGGAGCGTTGGTGAGTCCGAAGGGCATCACAAGCCACTCATACAGTCCGAATTTCAACTTAAATGCAGTTTTCCATTAATCTCCGGGTTGCATGCGGATTTGGTGATATCCACTCTTCAGATCTATCTTTGCAAAAATGCTCGCTCCACCAAGTTCATCGAGCATATCGTCTAATCGTGGAATAGGATGGCAATATTTGATGGTTATCGCATTGACGGCTCGACAGTCGACACACATCCTCCACGTTCCATTCTTCTTCGGTACAAGTAGCACGGGCACTGCGCATGGAGACAGACTCTGTCAAACCCAACCCTTGTCCAACAACTCTTGGACTTGTTTCTGGACTTTCTTAGCCTCTTCGGGGTTCATGCGATAAGCATGCCTATTCGGAATTGATGCCCCTGGTACGAAGTCGATCCGATGCTCTACACCTCTCAAAGGTGGTAGCCTTGCTGGCAATTCTTCTGGGAAAACATCCATGTTGTCTTCCACCATCCTGCGAAAATCGTTTGGAACATCAAGTGTAGCAGGGGGGTTCTTAGGAATTTCTTCGACATGTTTAACAAAAGCTAGGAAACAGTGAGGGTATAGGTGCATCTTCAATGGCAGCTTCCAGCTCTTGCTTTGTGATCAACAAGCATCGTTCATGTCCGGTCAAGAGTAAAGGAGAAGGATTGGAATTAGAATCCTATTTTGCCTTACCCTTTTGCTTCCTCTTGAACTCTTCTTCTACCTTCCGGATGTTATCCAGTAGATTTCGATGATCAATTCTAATGATTTTCAGTGGTAGTGACTTCATCGAGATACGGCTCTGTCCATCTCGGAAAGAGATATAATTTTCTGTGCCTCTGTATATCACCCTTTTGTCGTACATCCATGGTCTACCCAACAGGATATGGCATGCCGTCATAGGTACTACGTCAAATAGGATATCCTCGGAATAGGGTCCACTGGTGACTGGTACCCTTGCCTGATTGGCAACTTTAGTAGTCCCACACTCACTCATCCAATGAAGGTGATATGGCTTTACATGATCATGCATTGGTATTCCCAACCTGCGTACAGTATACAGGCTGACAACATTAACACAACTACCATTGTCTACAATTAATGAGGCAACATTTCCTTTTAGTTTGCAATGGTAATAAAATAAATTATCCATTTGTTCCGAAGCATTGTTGGCGGTTCGTCGTCTTTTTCATCATTCAAAGCCCTCAAGGTGATGAAGTCGGCCACATACTCCTCTTTGTTTTCCTCCAAGACTACTTGGTCTAGATCTCCTTCGTCTTGGTATTGATCATTTGCTTCTTTTGCAGGCCCAGTTTCTTTATATTCATCATCGGAATCAATTCTTTCCATGTCCCTGGTTCAATCATAACCATTCGTCTTTCTCGCTTGGGACAATCTCGGAGATAATGGCCTTCCTGCCCACATTTGAAACATGTGACGTCCTTGACGTCTCATTTAGGCTTATCCCGCTCAGCCTTTCTGTACCGATATGGATCATTGAAATCTTTACCCATCTCAAATGCTTTGGGCCTGTTGGGCCTATCATCCTTAGGAGCATTGGGCTTTCCGTATCGATCGTGGGCTTCGATGGCTGTTCATTTGACCTAGTCATCCAATACTTGGTAGTATTTGAAATGATCGTAGACTTGACTGGTCTATCCCTCAGTTGTCGGTCAATCTCAATGGACAGTTGAACCAAATGTTCCAATCCAGTGTATGTCCTCAATTTGACTTCAGCTAGAACCTCCCTTTTCAGACCTCTTTTGAACCGGGCTATCAATAGCGGTTCATCCTCATTGATCTAGGCTCTCATCATGAGGCGTTCCAATTCTTTGTAGTATTCATCCACAGTTTGATTGCCCTGCACACAAAAATTAACCTTCATGTACAAGTCATCAAAATAACTACTAGGAACAAACCTCTTTTCCATTGCATGCATAAGTTCGGCCCATGTAGTGATAGTTGGAAGTCCTAGACGCAGTCCGTCATGCTGTATTTTCTACCACCAGATTAGAGCATAGTCCTTGAATTCACAAACGACAAGATGGATTTTTGTGAATTCGTTGTATTGTTGGCAGTCATAGATCATCTCAATAGATTGCCTCCAATCAATGAACTCCTCTAGGTCATTCACGCCTTTGAATGCCAGAATTGTGAACTTAATTCCTCGAAGATCGGCCTCTAATCGATTGTGCTCAATAGGTGCTCGATGTACATCCTCTTTCTCGACATCGTCTTCAGGAAGGTCTACTGGAGGGGGATTCATCTTTAGCCTCTGCCGGATTGGTTGATGTACTGGCGGTCTTGGAACTGCTGTTGTGGAGGCAGGTGTCGGAGGTGGTGGTGGATTCTGGAACTGAGCATTTGTTGGGACTCGCGGCCGAGGTGGCGGCGGAGGAGGTGCTTGCGGACCTCGCGGGCCTTGATGTCTAAACATAGGTCCCAAAGTGTAACTCTTGTTCTTCAATGGCTGTTTCCGCCTCGTCCATTACAGATTGATGAACTCTACTCGTGCTTCCGGGAGTTGAGTTCAAAGCTTGCCCTTGTATGGCGATTCGGCTAGAAACATTATTCATATTATTTACAAAGAGTGTTCATTCGTTCATTTACAGCAGCTATACTAGTTACATTAGCATCTACTGTCTGGCGAATGGACTCAAAATCAGTCCTCTTTGCAGTGGTCACAGTCAGATGCCTGAGTGCTTCCATGATGTCTCTCAACGTAGGCTCGGTGTTCCCTGCCATATTAAATTAAAAGAAGGAGGACTAGATATATATATATATATATATATATAAAGGATTAGAAAAATATACAGAAATTTTTAGAGTGATCTCACAAGTGTATCTCTCATTGAAGGTCCTGATTCTCCATCAGTTGGTTCCGATAAGAAAGAAAGTGCTTAACTGTATAGACCAACTATCAGACGGTAAGGGATCGCAGTAATGAATGCACAGTGCAAGAAACAGTTTGCAGTGTTTGACTCTATCAAAGAAATGACTCAGAGTTGTGTGTGGAGTGTGATTAATCAGAATTAATTATCAGTTTATGGCGTTAGTTAGCTATGCAAGCAAATATCCAGACCCCTCGCAATTTAAAAGTGTAAAGTAAAAACCTCACAAAAATAAAATGCTCAGAATAAAAATATATGCCTCACTCATACAATCCCAAAAATAAATATCACCAAGCTGTTGGAAGTAACCCGGTAATACTTACTTTTGAGGAACTCCGCTATCTGCAATTGCAGACTGAGCTTCAACTCTGTGATTTGTGAAAGAAATTTAAGGAATAATGACAAGCACTTATTTCTCGAGGAATTCTACTGTCAGTTAGACTCTGACGGAACTTCAACCCGATAAATTGTTCGTGATTTAAATCAGTGAAATCGTACAGTACAAATGATGTCCCATATTGCCAATATTTGAATTTGAATTTGAAAATGACCGTTGGCCTCGGAAATGGAGATGGGACACGTGGCACGCTTGGATTGGACCCCTGGATTCTGCTTGGACCCTGGATGTATGAAGTGAAACATGGCCTACGACGTGAGAGGGTTGTCGTCGTACTGGTCTCAGTTGAACTTACGACGTGAGACGATATTACGTCGTGAGATGAATTTACGACGTGATTGTGTGTCACATCGTAGGTGTTGCTTGGCGTTGTAGATGCTTAGCATCATAAGGCTTCGCGTCGTAGCTGCCTGCTTTTGAATTTCTTGTCTTTTGTGTTGAAAACGACCCACTCGAGTCCTCCAACAAACTTGACAACAATAGTACACCCTAATTATAACCCCAAAATGCGTGCACTACCCTTACGTACCCTTATCTCCAAAGACAACAAAAACAAACACACAACCCAAACCCTAATTCGAATTAAAACAAGGACACTCAAGAAATATTCAAAGATTCAAAGTGTTCATGCAAAACCCTAAAAATCCCAAACTCTCGGATGGCTCTCAAATTTGGATATTACAAGCATATAAGACCGATTAACACTTAAAACCATCAATCAATCCAAATGAACCACAAACACAACAAGATTAAAGCAAAACCCTAACCTAGAACAAGAACAAGGTCTCGACCAAACAAGAAAAATGAAGGAACAACAATATTTTTGAGATTTTTTATTTTCAAAAATGAAATGGGATGGAAATCGATCCAATCTAGGCTCTGATACCAAGAGATGTCATGGATTCAGATTGTATACGATTTCGAAGATAAAAATGCAAGGAAAAATCAAAAGAAAAAGGATAACCGAGACACCAAGTCGAAAAACAAAATCTCGAATCGATTGCATCGATGTGCCGCCTATTCCCTCAATCATTAATCCTTTCAGTGTCAATACGATCAAGCACTCTCAATAATTGAAAGGAATCCAAACAAGGTGTTGAATCCGAATGGTGACCCTCCAAACAAAGTATAAACACTCTTATAATCATTCAAAGGGTAAAATGAGACTTTGTTTGGGAGGCCATATATATATGCATTCAAAATTACAAGGGGTTCAACAATCTAAAAGAAGAAATAAACAAGTGAGAAAACCCTAGATTTTAACTGCTGTGACGACGCTAGACAATTACGTCGCGAGACTGGTCTAGCGTCGTAAGTGAGGTCTTGCGCCGTAGGGTCTGAACTGGGGAAGTGGGGACAACGTGAAACTCTTATGATGTGAGGCTGGTTTCCGTCATAGAGGGAGGTTACTGTCGTAGGTTCTGCCATGGACGATGCGAGACTCATACGACGTGAAACGGCTAGCGTCGTAACCTTGAGGCTAGCATCGTGTGAGGACTTGAAGCAGGTTAGCGTCGTAAGTCGAGGCTAGCGTTGTACTCCGAGGCTAACGTCGTAATTCAGCATTTTCTCACTCCTGCAGGGCCCACGGGTGGCTTCTCTCTCCTGCTTGTTTAAAAATATATTGTGCATGCATGCACTTGTTGAATTACAGATAAACAACTATCTAAAATGTTCGATATCCGGTGGATGTTCCGGCGGGGATTCCGGCCAACTTTCCGGCGGTCGACATCCGGCTGCTTCTGGTCAACTGTGGACTTCCGGATCCATTTGGGTGGGTCCGGGGTCTTCCTCTATTTGAATCAGCAGCTTTAAACCCATCTTCCCGGCTTTGGCTTTCATCAGCTCATCTTTAAAATTCCGGGTCAGCAACTCAGCAATTCTGGATGTGAACTTTCTGGAACGTTGCTGGGACACCGGTACATCGGGAAATGCGGGGATTATATCACTGCTCTGGTTCCGGCTTCCATGCCATCTATAGAAGGTCTTCAACCCTTCATGCCAACCTTTCAAGTCATGCTGCGTAACTCCCCACTAGGTCGTGACTTCAACTGCCGTTGATTATTTTGGGGAACCGCCACTTGTGATCTGCCTTTTCCCGCTCGGCAACTCCTTGGCTCAAATGTTGACTGCACTGCCACTAAGAAAGTTGGGCCGGTAAGAATTGGGCCTAACTGAATGGGCTCAAATAAATGTTGGATCAACACTTTCTAAATAATAATACTCTTTCTGTCTCATTTACTTTGTCGGTGTGTCTTGTAGTATTTTTTGGTCTTCCATCTATTTTATATAGAAAAACATGTCAAAATTTAAACTCAATATCCTCAAAAAATTTAAAAATCTTACCATCACATTATATAAATAATTAACTAGAAAGCCAACTCCAAATTTTGATCATCGTTTGGGTTTGAGAGCTAAGAACCCAACATATGATCATCGTTTAATGCTTAATTAATAAAGTCCTGGATGTCGACATTTTTATTCCAAATCACATAAATTTTATGAGCAATTCATTGTTTGTTTTAGATTCCCAGAACATCGATGGAGGGTGTATTAAAGGTTTTATCATAATGTTCCACCAAGTGGATTCATCAGCATTCAACAGGAAGAATTTATCGGGTCAGAACACAGTACTTCCTGAACTTTTTTAATTCAGCATGATATCAAAATCCATGTTGGCCTTCATCAATTTCACATTTTGTAAACCTTTGTCAAAATTTGTACCCTCATAAAGTTCAATATGATATCTACTTGATTAGCAACTCATAATGACTCTAATTCACCAGCAATAAAGTTGATTAGCTAACACAATCCATCGTTGGCATCTCAAGCTTTCTATTCAAGAAGATACTCGAAATCAACAATCCCTATTTACTGTTAAATTGTGAAATAAGGGACATGAGTTTCCTATTTAAAACCCTGTTGAGATGATATCCCACTCAGAATCAGCAATGATAACCCTATTTAATGAGTGGAAGTATATTGGTGGAATCCCAACATTAGTGTGATTCTCAACATGAATATTGTGGGCATGTGTGCCACCGATGTTCAGAAACAATATGATTGTATTGGGATATTTTGTAATTAATTAAAAAAAATGCATTATGTGAGTAACTTGAGTAATAAATTAGTTAAAATTAGTTGTTTGACAATTTTGAGGCAAATTTTTTTGCCTAGAATAAATTAATTCCAAAATGCTACTATTTGCAGGAATTTCAAAAAGAGCCGATTGAATACTATTTTAAGTTATTTTATCTTTTTAAATAAGCTAATTTATCTTTGAATGACTAGAATAAGCTAATTTTATTTAACTTATTTGCCAAACAGGGCCATTAACTTTATTTCTAAAATGCAAAACATGGTTGTAAATATTTTAGATTTTTTGTCATGTATTTGCTTTGCATTATATATAATACTTGATCAGTCATATCCCTTAATTTCAGCAAACATTTCGTTTATTACCATTGAAACATCTTATCATATAAAATTATGGGACTGGTTATAGGGCTGAATGCCTTCAATTCAGCGTGAGCTAATATAATGGTATATAGAATGTTGTGTGCTAGTTGTTAGGTATAGCAAAAAATGAAATTTATGGGTTGTAGACAATTAAGTTAATCAAGTATACATTTTTCACATATTCATGGGAGAATTTATGTGTGATATCCATATGCAATAGAAAGGATAAATCAACATTAACTTTATAAAATTGTGTATTTAATGTGATGTATGTATTCTACAGAAATTTAGAAACTAATTTTTTTTTTGAAAATTATTGTCTTGAATTTGTGCTAATCAATGGTGTTGTGTGCTATTTCCTCTTGAAAATGTTTGTAATGAATTTTAAAAAATTTACTTAATATTTAGTAGTTATAATTTTATGTCTTGAATTTAATAGAATATTACCAATTATCCAATGTTGTGTGTTTATAATATAAAATGTTTACTGGAGGACACACAATTGCACGATGCATATAATGTGTATTATGTATTCGCCCACCATAGTGGAACTCAACCAGCACACAATGCACATATAATTTCATGGTCAACCAGCGCACAAATAACATGCATCTATCACATATATTTCACACAAATACATAAATAGAAAATAACAAAACAAAAACAGCAAAGTAATCTATCACAGATGTTTCAAGATGTCATCACAATTGTTTCATTCAATAAGCGCAAGCAATGCAAAAATTCATCATAGCCAAAAACATGTCTTATGCACGAAACCTCTATTCGATCAACATCCTAAGACCTAAAATGCGTTGATTTCCTTCCATAAAAAATTGGGTTAGTTTCAGGCAAGAAAATTTAATTAAAAGAGAAGGGTCAAAATTACATGTCATCATTTATAATAAGAGTTTTTTTTTTTATTTTTTTTTTTTGAGGGTAAAAGGTCTTTATTTCATAGCCAAACTTGGCATAACCATAGTAGCAAAAGTACATCCTTACAACAGAGACTACATCACTACAGACTGCAAAATTAAGGATCACTTGGTGCACGACCGATAAGGTTAAGATGATGCGTCGGCAGTTGATCGTCCATTACATTACCGTTCAAAAAACGAGACTACCTTTCTCCTTGAAAGTAACAGCAGCCCAATTATCATCAAAGAGACATGGAAACTTGTCCATCTCTTTTAACTTTCTCAAGCAGCAGCAAAAAGGAAGGACCAAATATATCCTTGTTCAATCACTTCACGTCCCCGATCGATCTACACGAAGCTTTCAAGTGGCGGATCAAAGAGTGACATCCCCAAAACACTTGCTTTATAATCACTTCTCCACTGCTGTATTATTCAACTCCAAATGCATCAAACTCAACAGGATACTAGGAAGGAGGATTATTGGATAAACGTTATGTTGTGAGGAAAAAACGGAGGCAAGGGAAAGACAGACTGAATTGGGAAGTATTTCTAGAGCGAATGGCGCGGGCGCCACATGGTGAACTTTTCCGAAGCCCAAGAGATGACCACTGGAGACCTTACATAACCACTGAATACACTCTATGAAGGCATTTTTCTTATTGTGACAAACCCCAACAATACATGACCCGATTCTCCATTTTTTTTTTCTTTTCTTTTCTCCTTTTTTTTCTTTTTCTTTTTTTTTCTTTTCTTTTTTTTTTCTTTTTTTTTCTTCTTTCTTTCTTTTCTTTTTTTTTTCTATTCTTCTTTTTCTTCTTTTCTCTTCTTTTTCCACAATTGATTTCCTTGTGTTTTTTCCTCTCTCTTCTTTTTTATTTTTTTCTTTTTTTTTTTTCGGTATTGCCCAACCACAAAAAGAGAACAACATCAGGGAAGAACGACACAGCATCTACCTTCCTATTTCTCAGGATTTACTAGCCACATGAGTATACGTCCGATCACCTACTGTTGGAAAAAAAAAACACACCCTTACACTTTTTCAGAGGTTTTCAGGTCCTTCAACATCAAAATGTATGGTATCTAGGAAAGTTATCAACTGAGGCTCCTAATCACTCCATGTTTTCTCAAAAAGTGTCAAAGGGAGGCTGAAATGGTGGGGACGGGGAAAAGGATATTTTTTAAGGAGAGATATGGCTGGATTCAATAATAGTTGTTAAAATGTGAGCAATGTGAAAACCATAGGAAGCCTAATTCCCTGATTGTTTTCGTTAACCAAACCTTCTTTGTTAGTTGCCAACACAAATATTCTGGGGAATAGTTCTCTTAATGTTCTCCCGCCCCCCTCCACCCAACAGTCATACCAGAAACGAGCTCTTCTACCATTCCCAACTTTGATTAAAAATTCATTCCCTGGCCCTCCGCCTTCCCTATTTTCCCAAGTACTACAAATTCTACCCCAAGTAGATCGGCCCACTTTAGCAACCGGAATCAAAGGATTAGATTTGTCGTAGTACTTGGCATCTATAACTTGTTTCCATAAGGAATGTTCCACTCCAAACCGCCATTTCCACTTTGACAGTAACGCCTTGTTGAAATTCTGCGTGTCCCAAACACCCAGACCGCCGTCTTCCTTATGTCGGCAAATCTTTTCCCAACTAATAGTATGTAATTTTCTCCTGCCTTCCCAATCATTCCAGAAAAATCTCCTCTTCAAAACTTCCAATCTCTCAGCCACTCCCTTCGGAATTTTAAATATCGAAAGGTAGAAAATTGGAAGGCTATTTAGCACTGACCGGATTAAACACCATCTTCCTGCTTGTGTCAAAATTTGTCCTTTCCAGCCTGCTAGCCGCCGATCAATCTTGTCCAATACTGGCTGCCACAAACTCGTGCTATTTAATCTCCCTCCAATCGGTATACCAAGATATGTCATGGGCCAACATCCGACACCACATCCAAGGAATGCAGCCGCCTCCCTGACTTCCTCTTCCATACAATTTATGCCATAGACGCAGCTTTTATTATAGTTGATTCTTAATCCTGTTGTAAGTGCCAAACACGTCAGGATTCTCTTAATCGTGATAACCTGACCGAATTCCCCCTCACAGAATAATAAGGTATCGTCTGCATATTGAAGGTGTGTAATAATTGGGCCTCCCCCTCCTGATGACAGTCCCTTGAGTATTCCCAATTCAGCCGCTTTGGACAACAAGTTGTTTAATACTTCAGCCACGAGGACGAACAAGTATGGCGACATCGGGTCTCCTTGTCGCACACCCCTTTGCAAGTCAAAGAATTTCGTTGGCGATCCATTTACTAATACAGCCGCTGACGCGGAGGATACACACTCCATGATCCAACCCAACATCTGATCCCCGAACCCCATGCTTCTCATGACACTGGATAAAACCTCCCAAGGCACGTTATCATATGCCTTTGCTACGTCCAACTTGATCACAAATCCTCTCTTTCCGGAAGAAGTAGTGGAATGAATTACCTCCGATGCTACAAGAACCCCATCCAGCAATTGACGGCCCTTAATGAAAGCCATTTGTGACTGGCCTACCAGATTACTGATCACTTCTTGGAGCCTGCGCGCCAACACTTTAGCCACTATTTTATATATACTATTAACTAATGAGATCGGGCGATAATCTCTAAAGTCCTCCGGGCACTCCACCTTCGGGATTAACACAATGAACGAACTGCCAGCCGCCCGTGGTAGCTTGCCTCCTGTCTGTAGGTTTCGAAATATCTGTAGTACCTCCACTTTGATCATCTCCCAATAACGCTTGTAGAAATTGAGTGTAAACCCATCCGGCCCTGGCGCTCGGCTGCCCTCGCAACTCCAAACCGCTGCCCGGACTTCTTCCTCCGTGAATTCTCTTTCTAACCAGTCTTTCTCCTCATCCTTTAACCTGGGCAAACCAATACCTTCCACATCAAAAACCATTTCTTCCTGTTTGTGGAATATTTCCTTGAAATAATCAAAAGCCATATCCTTAATTATTTTCACTCCCTCGAACAGACAGCCATCTCTTTTGATCACCCCCAGATAACCCCTACGTCTATGTAGTGCTGTGATAGCGTGGAAGAACCGGGTATTTTGGTCACCCTCCTTCAACCACCGAACCCGTGATTTCTGAGCCCACCTCCTCTCCTCCGCCAGCATCAAGCTCTTTAGTTCCCCCTTCTTCTTTACCCACGTCGCCCTCGTCTCTGAATTCTCTCCCGAGCCTTGGAACAAATCCTCCAACTCCCCGATCTCGACCATCAGCTTTTGGATCTTGACCTCCAAATCCCCTGCCCCATACCCATCCCAATTTCGAATCCTATTTTTTAAATTACGTAGTTTTACAAGCATTTGCCCCCCCCGGACAGACCCACTATCACTCCCGTCCTCCCCCCACACCTCCTTAACAATACCATCAAAACCTTTAAGATCCATCCAATAGTCATAGAATCTAAATGGTTTTGGTCCCCACGATTGATCCCCGAACTCCAAACAGATCGGATAGTGGTCCGAAAGGACTGACTCACACCTCCTCTGCTTCAGCCCCTCCCTCAAGCACAGCCATTCCGATGAAACCAAAAATCTGTCTAGTCTGCTACAAGCCCTCCCACTTCTCCCAAACCATGTGAATTGTCCCCCTTCCATAGGTATGTCAACCAATCCAGTTTGATCTATAAATTCACGAAATTCCCTCATCGACCCAGCATCCACACTCTCACCCACTCTCTCACCCTCCGATACTACCGCATTGAAATCTCCTGCAACACACCACATCTCACCGTTCCCTGCGATACAGTAATTCTTAAGAAAATCCCAGAACTCTCCCCTTGCCCTCCTGTCATTCGGGGCGTGAACACATATGAGGTTTACTACCCCTTCTACTCCACTAAATTTTCCTTTAACCCAAAGAAAATGGTGGCCCTGATCAATAACCTCGAAAGAGCTTCTGCTCGGATCCCATACTATCATAATTCCCCCCGAATTACCAATCGCCGGTTGACATACAAATTTGCACTCTCCCGAACCCCATACTCGGTGGACCAATCTCTCATTTATCTCCCTCATTTTTGTTTCCTGAGCACATAACACCGATGGCTTCATCTTCTTACAAAGCCTCATCAACGCCCTCTTTCTAACTCCCCCATTTAATCCCCTCAAATTGCAAGAAATAATCCGCATATTAATTTCCTATCCGCAACCACACTCTCGCCTATTTCTAGACCCTTTCCATCTCCCTCCTGACCCTGCCGATCACCCCCTCCCTCGCGTGTGAACTTCTCAACCCAAGTCTCTCTGCCATCTTAGCAATTTCCTCCGCTTCTGCGATATCCACCACCCTTACTCCCTCTTTAACCCGAAAAGTGGTAAATTGAAGTTGAGCAAACTTATCTTCATCGCCCATGTCGTTTCTGACGCCTCTGCTGCACCCTCCCTTTCGACAATAAGATGTTTTACTCCCGCTCTTCCTCCCTCTTCGGATTGATTTCCTTCTTCCTGCTATAACCCTATCAAGAGCCTCCTTCACTTCTTTCAGATCTAAACTCGCCTCCTGACATTCCTCAATTCCCTCATCCACGCCAACTACCCTATTTTCATTATTACTATAATTCTCATTATTTGGTAATTCCCCCTCCTTCCCAGACCTCTCGACCCCCGCTTCACCCTCCCCATCCCCACTGTCGCCCCCCAAAACCATTTCTAAATTCCGCTCTATCTCCCCTGAATTAATATCTCGGGAAATTTCCAACTCTCCTGTTGCGTTCTCAGCCACCTCACTTGCGCAATCCTTTCTATTAAATGGGCTTATAGTGTCTGCCACTTCTTTGACTCTGGCTCCATTTAACCCGCTAGATACCTCCTCACACCTTACATCTAAAAATCCCACACCATTTTGGTGACCCAACCCTCTGTTTTCAGGCCCAAGCCCTCTTATCTCCCCCTCCACCGGCCCAATTGTAGTATATTCACCTAAATTCGGCCCATTTAATCCCTTTTCCTCAACCAGATTTCCACCCCCATCTCTGTAGGAGTGATTAATACCATTCAGGCATGCCTCCTCAATATACACGCTGGTAGCCTCCATCCTAGTTGAACTTTCCACTTCCCCAGGAGTAATGTCTGCTAGCCGTTCCGGTTCCCCATGCTCCGAGGGCCCGGATCCTCTTACCTCCCTCTTCCTCGGCGATATCTTTCCGGCCACCGCCGGTACCGGCTGCTCCACCACCTGTGCGCCTTCGTTCCCGCATGCATCTTCCTCCACCACAACCGCCGCGTTATGATCAACAATAATCTGGATATTATAATCATATTCACCCACTCGGATCCTCATTTCCAATGGAACAGTACATCGCTCGTGCATGGCTACAAGAATTTTGGCTCGATCGAATCTCTTTTTTTCATTGGTGACGGAATCAACACTGGTTACCTGGCCCCAACCATGAACGATCTTCTGATAGTTCTCTAAGCTCCATGCATGAAATGGTAAGCCAATCAAATGCACCCAAACCAATGGTTTTCTGATTACCCTTCCCTCCTCCCATCGTCTTTTCCATACCACAAACTTGTGATCCTTCCGGTCTCTTAAGAAATCATCCCTTGCCCCTGCATTCTCAAAAACTGCCACCATGACATGTCCCCCACCATACAATATCTCCTTGCACCCGCTATTTTCGTTGAACATCCATTCCTGAAATGCGCATAACACTTCCAAACTCTGAATCTCTACGAGAGCCGATTGCCGCAGCCATTCCACGTCTTTTGGAACCGGATTCAATGACACCACTTTCTCCCATTTTCTTTTAGCTTCATTCCCGGACTCCACCCTGCCTTCCATGATTACTTCAGCATATGTTCGTTCATCCCTCCATGCGTTTCTTACTAGCGTCTGTTTCATCACTTTGTCCTTCAACCCATTTGTGACTCTTTTCCTGTCCATACTCTTCCCTTTTCTGCTGTACTCCCCAGTTCCCCTCTCCAACCTTCTACTTGGGATAGCCCATCTCACCCTTAGGGGTTTCCCTTTCCATATTCTTCCATCCATTTGGTCCATAACCTTCTTGGCTTCCTCCTTCCTGGTAAATCGGAAAAAGCCAAATTTCCAACCCTTTTCCGGCCACACTCTTCTAGGAAAATACCACTCTTTTACTCTTGCCACCTTGTCAATTTCCCTCAATAGTTGTTCATTCCCAGCTTCAGTGGGCACATTGCCAACATAAACACCTACCAACCCCGTTTTCAATCTCTTATCATCCCCAGTCTTCCATGTCTCCGACGGAAATCGGTTTCCCCAATGGTTACCTCCTCCCTTGTCTCCCTTGTTCCACCTATTCTTATCCACTGCCGCGCCCGCTCTCCCTGCCGCCGCGCCCGCTCTCCCCTCCATTTTTGATGTTTTACGAAAGCAATTTTATGAATCCTGCTGAATTGAATATAAAAGTTTATTAATAGGGGAAAATAAATCAACTTATTTACGGAAATATTGGCCAGCATTTACAAACCCATAACTAACAACTACACCCTAGCACAAAGACTACCTAAAATAAAATTTCAGCAAATGCAGATTCAGTTTGCAAACCAAACCCAAAAATTATCACACTACAAGAATTTCAGGGTTTACCGACCGTTAAATGCGGTCGGCAACCCAATGACTGGGGTCGTATCAAGGGTTGCCGACCGACTTGCCGACCGCATTTGACGGTCGGTAATTTCTTGGTATGCAATCAGAGGCCGACCATTTTCCTTGGAGTCGGTGATGGTACCGACCACCTTGCCGACCGCCTAGCTGGTCGGGAAGTCTACCGACCGACGTGCCGACCGACATCTCGGTCGGGAGTAAGGCCGAATGGACCTTCTGGACCACGCGTTACCGACCGCATGTGCGGTCGGTAAATCGGTCGGTCACTTATGGAGACCAGATGCCGACCGCATATGCAGTCGGTAATTTCCGCAGCAGCAGCCCCAGAATGGCTGTTTTTTACATCCATCCCTGCTGCTCAATTCGAGCTATTCACCAACAAGTTCAAGTTCAAGAAAACATTACAACAATGCCCAACAAATCCACTAATCAAACCATCAAATTCATACCAACCTTCCAAACAACACCAAACATCAATATAACGGTTCAAAAAACACAACTAGCACAACATGTATATCTACAAGTTCTAGAAGGTTAAAAAATTTCATTACCAACAAGTTCTTTACAAACATGTTCAATACCAAAGACGACGAGTATTATGAAATGATATACGACAATAGTCAATGAACATCAGAACCACCACCTCCAAATCCATCATCCCCGCGATCGGGGGATCGAGGACCCCGAACCCCCAGCCATCTCTCCATCTGCTCCGCCATGGTCATCTGTGACTGGGAGAGCCGATCTATAGTCGCCCTGTACTCCTCAAACTTGGCATCCAACTGTGCCTGCGTGACATACTGAGAAGTAGGAGGTGGAGGGGTGGAATCAACTGCATCCATAGGCCTGAGCGACCTGGCTACAGAGCCTATGCCATAGACCGCCTTCCGCCTGTCGTGGCCACCAGCAACGTCTAGGAAGAGGTGATCCGGATCAAAGCTACTACCAATCTCCGGATCCTGGCTCAAAGTCTCAGCAACGACATTAAACTCCTCCTGTTTAATAAGATAAAAAATGGTTGGCAACTAAGTTAGTATCGAGGCAAACCATAATCCTTCCACGATATTTAGAATATGTACCTGAAGATCCTTCGACTTATCTCGGACCCAATCATCCTTCTGGTGCTTTCTTGTATGTGTGTGCTCATGGAGCTCATGCAAGTGGACAGACCTATCCTTAGCAGCCGATTATAAATTTCATAAAAAATCAGTGTGATGAGACATTTTCATTCAACTATATTATAAAATTAGAACTAAGGGATGTTAAAAAAAATACCATGTCATTACGGGTGGCACGGAATGTCTTGGATCCCGCAGTGTGTGTGGGGAGGGCTGGTGCATCCTCCTGACCGCGGCGTCTGTTCAGCTTTCCCCTTTTGCTCTTATCCTTGAATGCTTGGGAATCCCATATTCATCTCCAATTCTCTGCCACAATTGCATCCCCCGGCATCGGTTTTTTCTTACTTCTTATGTCCAATGTGTAATCCTTGTACCTGTTAATTATGTGCAATTAAGGTAATGAAACTCTCACGTATTACACAATAAAACTCTATTGTTGTAATTTAGAACTCGCCGTGCTATATTCCTATTCTCCCACTCTTTCCTTACAGCAAAGGCATGCTCGGGAGCCCAACGAGCAACTTTCTGCAGATTGAGTTAATGTTCATTACAGTTAGTAGTGTGAAAATTTCACATTATTACTATCTTAAGCACATCATACCTGGAACTCTCCCCAATAGAACTCCTTTGTCTCTTTTGTAACCTTCCCCCAACTAATCCCATTTAGATCTGCACGTCTGGGATATATGTTCGTAATCTTCCTCACGACTGCGTTCGGGAAGTCAATACTGTAATACAATGCAAGTTGTTCACCCACATAAGATGAATATGCATATTCAATAAAGATACAAATCAGATTATTAATTTAATTTAATGTAATATGACTTACATCCCATCAGTGGCGTTCGGCGCAAGAAGCACCCTGTCATTCCCCTGCTGAGCAGCGGGAGGAGTAGCTTGTGTAGAGCCAACCGATCCTAAAACAAATTGAATGGATATATTAAAATGCAATTTTTAAAGTAACTATATTTTAAAACAGATAGTACCTGGTGTGTGTGTGGGTGGGGGTGGGGGTGGTGTCTCTGGCACAGCCTGATCGGAATCATGAACTCCAGTCTGATCCTCCACGCTGGCACTAGCAACTGAATTTCAATAAGTAATAATTAGGAATACACAGTTGATCGTATAGTAAGGGAAATGACTGTACTTTCACTTACCTGCCATCCGTCGCCTGTAAGCCTCCCTCGCCCTCCGGATCCTTGCCGCCTCCTCGGCTGATGTAAGGGGTCGCTGCGGCGTGTTCGAAGACGAACCCACCCCCACCCTCGGTCAGACATCTGTACAAAACAACGGCCAATCTTATTAGGAATTAACGATACTTCTAAATAAAACATATACAATGCGTGAAATTTCATAAAGTATATAAGACGTCTATCACATTTCAAATTTGGAAATCCTCGTCCAAAGTCTCCTGCGACGGATCATCCGGATCAGTGTCATCTGCACTAGAATCAGTTTCAGCCAAAGATTCTGAGTCAACGTCATCATCCCGCTGAAAGTCCATGTATTGGATAACGGTGTCTGTTAGTCGCTCCCTTCCAGACGTGAAACTTGTAGTTTCGATACCCAGATGCTCTGGGGCGTCGACCTGAAACGCTTCGGATTCGTCCCCAGATCTCACGGTTATTACACCCCTAGGTTTCACCTTAAATACCGCCAGCCATTCATTCGTACCGGCACTTGGCCGCGTGTTTGGGAACGAAGCATAGCACACCTGTTCCACTTGGAAAGCATATATAAAAGGATCGTATATAGGCAGAGACTTTGATTTGTTAATCTCAACAAGCTTGTAGTTCAAATGGGTGCGGGTTCCAATTCCTTCGCGTGGATCAAACCATCTGCATTTGAAGAAGGTAATTTGCTTGAGAGGTAGTGCCGGGTACTCTATGACAATAATCTCTTCGATTATCCCGTAGTAGTCTCCTGACGTGCTCGGGATGCAAACACCACTGTTGTAGGTCGATCTGTTCATGTCGTGTGATTCCGTATGAAATTTCATCCCATTTATAAAGTACATGCTATATGAATTACACGTGGGAAGTGGCCCCTGCGCTATATGGCTCAAACATGGATTTTCGGGTGGATGTTGAATCACATATGTCTCCAACCATCGAGGGAAATCGTCCGCTATTGCAGTTTGATTATCTGCCTCGCTTATTCTCGGCCGGAGGGTGTGTAGATGTTGTTCATATTTCCTATTTGTAAGAAGAGGACATTGTTATCATACATAAAACATTGACACAGGAATTTAGATATATCATTTTTATAACAAACTTTATTATGTACTTACACGAGATAAGGGTCAATCTCTTTGCAATTCATGAGGAGGTAATTGTGAATGGCTTTTAACTCTTGTACTGACAACCGCCTCTTCTTAGACTTTCCTTGGGCTCGACCCGCGTATTTGAATATAATTGAAAGACGTTCGTCGTATTGAATTGAGCCTCCATCATCGTTCCTTGGCACATTCCTCTCGCGTGTGAATACATGCCTCTCAAAGTAATGGGAACATAAAATTGATGCCTCGCGAACCATATATGCATTGCAAATGCTACCTTCAACGTGTGCCTTGTTACGCACGGTACGCTTTAATCGGTTGAGATATCTAGATTAACAATGGTAAATATGGATTATATGTACGACAATTCCGGGGTCAATAATTAATACATTAAAGAAGTAACAACATATAAATAATACATTTCATACGGGTACATCCATCTGAATTGAACGAGACCGGCAAGTGAAGCTTCGAAAGGCAAGTGGACAGGTAAATGTTCCATGCAATTAAAGAAGGCTGGCGGGAATATTGTCTCCAACTTACAAAGGACTACTGGTATATCTGTGGCCAGCCTTTCTATATCCGACATTTTCAATGTCTTCGCAGTTAGGGTGCGGAAAACATTGCACAATTCTGTAATTGGTTCCACACACTCTGTGGAAGTAGTTCCCGCCATCCAATTGGTAGAAGCCGCTGCAAGAATATATGGCAATCATGACTTTTCATGCCAAACATTCGATGTTTAGTCATGTCTACGCATCTACCTAGGTTGGAAACACAACCATCCGGAAATTTTAAACTTGCGACCCATTTCAAAAATACGTCCCTCTTATCCTTGTCCATTGTGTACACTGCCTTTGGATATTTTCCTGTCCGGGTGTCCCTATGCAATTCGGGACTGTTGCACATGGCAACAATGTCCTCGCGTGCTTTCACATTGTCTTTGGTCTTCCTATGCACATCCATCACAGTATTGAACACATTTTCAAACACATTCTTTTCAATATACATGACATCCAGGTTGTGCCGAATCAAATTTGTCTTCCAATAAGGTAGATCCCAGAATATACTCCTCTTTTTCCATCCACATGTCTTGCTTATTACTATATTCTCCTCCTCTCCCCCTATTTCGGTTACTCGTCACATAACTTACATCTATCTAAGTCCGCATCATCGCGCCAGAATAACATACACCCTTTGCCACAACAATCAATTTTCTGAACGGGCAACCCAATCCCTCAAGTAGTTTCTTAGCCTCGTAAAAATGTTTAACCATAGAATTGTCCTCGGGGAGTGTGTCAATAATTAGTTGGCAAAAAGTATCGAAGCACCTCTCCGATAAGTGGTGTTCAGCCTTAATATTCAACAACCTCGCTATAGTGGACAGAAGGGTCATTTTCTTGCATCCAGGCCACAAATCCTTATCTGCCGCCTCCAACATACGAAAAAATGATTTCTCCTGTGCATTAGGCTCCTCATGAGGCCTCGGTACATTTTCATCCTCATGTAATACTGTATCGGGGATACCAAACCCCGTTCCATCGCACATCATTTGTATGTAGTCACTTTCATGTGCCGACGATGATGCGGTGCCCACATTATCCTCGTAGTACCGACTAAATTGATGTGGCTCACCGTGACACGTCCCTCTCTCGTAGTTGGAGACAAATCCATAACGCTTTAAATGATATCTAATGTCATCATCTACTTGATAATATTTGTTCCTACATTTATTACACGGACACCTTAATCTTCCTTGGGCTCTATCCGCATCTGGGTTCTGATGAGACATCCTTATAAATAATTCAACTCCATTCTTAAATTCGGTCGTGAGTTCTCCAAGTTCACTGCAAGAGCAGTACATCCAACTTCGGTCCATTCCTATGAATATTATAATACGTCCCTAAATTATATATTACATGACTTCATCAAGGAATAGTTACAACTTCGATATTAGTGATCACTCATTTGGCTTCATCAAATAATGGTTAGGCCTTGGTACTGGTTCTGTATTTGAAAAATATTTTGATTTATCTTACTACCATACAAATCTTATATAATGTTTTAATTATAACAACTTATGATATGTGTTGTAAGAATTGCAGTTAGAAATAGGGAGGTTCAACCAAAACTCAAACCATGGGATGTAATAATCTTTTAAAAATCTAAGTCCAGAAATTGAATAACATTAAATGAAAAAAAATAAAAATAATTGGATTTAAAATAAACAAACCATGAAAGTATATGTAATGCACACGAATCAAATTATATTACCTTGCTCTGTAAAAGATCTGAGCAAATCGGCCGTTTAGTAGGATAATGCTTTCCCAAGTACTTCCCAAGTGTGTCTTGTAATGAAATATTCGAAATTAGCAGGTGCCAAAAATGAAGAAACAATAATACAACATCCAATCGATCCATATTGTTTAGCAAAGTTTAAAAGCATAAAAATACATCGAATAGAACATCCAGCATATTTAATCCAACTCCAACACTACATATAACTACCCCATATCAAAGAAGTCACAAGACTCCTAAAATTGAATTCGGAATACCACTAAATATAAATCTGCCATATTCTTTAATTTCACTAACAATGCATCAAACAAATATCTACATTTCAATATTGCAAAATTACAATTAAAGCACCAATTATAAGAACATAGGAGTGCAAAGAGGAGATTACAATAACTAACAAAAAAAAAAAAAAAATTGAAGAAGACAGCCGCTGCTCAACGTAACAGGGGAAGAAACTTTTGGCAAAAAATTTCAACAACACCAATCGAATGCACATTGTAATACAATAAATGGGACAACAATCGAATAGGTTACGGGAGAAATATGTACAATCGAATACCTTGTTCGAGTGTGCAATCGGTAGAAAGTTGCTTAAGAATGGAGGTGTTGCGGCTCGAGGCTGTTTCGTGGGGGTGGCTCGGAATACGCTGTGACGACGACTTGACGGCGGGGTGGTGGACGACAGCGGCGATCGGCGGAGGAGGTGTTGGGGGCTGCCGGCAGAAACCAAAACCGCACCCCAAACTTTGCTCGAAAGCCTCCTTGAGTACAGGTGGGTGGAGGCGCTTGGTCGGAGGGGGCGTGGTCGGCGGCGGCGCCTGGTCGGGGCTGGGGTCGGCGGACGGCAGTAAGAGATCGATCGATCGGCGCTGTAAAAAAATGGGGAGGGGTTGAGGGTGAATGTCGTGATTAGCAGGATTTGGGGCTTTTTTAATGCCCTAGGTTCCCGACCGCAAACGCGGTCGGCGTTTCAATCGGAAATCCCCGACCGACACCACTGGGTCGGCAACTGGTCGGCCTTTACTGCTCGTGTCACCAACGGATAGTTTTTACCGACCACCACTTGGGGGTCGGTGTTCCGGTCGGCAATACCGACTCAATCGGTCGGTCGGGAAACGCGGTCGATAATCCCGCAATTTCTTGTAGTGTCACAAGAAATCCTAATTTGATCCATAAAGCATTTGCTGAATATTTTGTATACCACAGAGTCTCAATGCCTATATAACTCAAACCATGTAAAGAGATTTCTTCCTTAACCAAAAACTAGTTTTTCTTCCCTAGATTGTCACAATTCCCTCTAAATTATCGACACATGTAAATCTCCTTTCAAAATTTCTCCGTGCAAAAATTTTGTTTTCACATCTAGTTGTTTAAGCCCTAGACCAAACACACTGAAAATGAGATTAATACGATAAAATGAAGTGTTTTATCTATGAAGAAAAAATTTCATGATAATCGATTCCCTCTTGTGTAAGAACTCTCCACTATAAGTTTAGCCATAAACTTAACCAGTCAAAATATGGAATTCATTCTTTATGTTGGAAGAGCCATCCTCATTGAACTTCTCACTAACCCACTCAAAAGGATTAGATCCAGTTACAGGTTTCTTGTACATTTGAAGAACATCCTTGTCCTAAAATATATGCACTGTTAATTGTCAATTTAATCCATTAGTTTTGTTAATTATTGAGTTCATCCTCCAAATAGCTAATCTTACCTTCATTTGGTCCCTTAAAGAGTATAATTAGTACATGTTTCATAATTTGTATTATTGGCATGTCACTCGCTAAAGAACACTCAAAAATCCGTGTTGACTTATAGGATCAAATTCCATTTCAAAACAAACATAATCAACTTCGGCCCCGCAGTGGGCTAAGGTGTTACAATACTCCAAGGGAGTGTTTTCAATCTATTTATATTTTGTGCAATCATGCACAATATATTGAATCCACATGAAAAAATAATTCTCCCTCCGTTTTTTAAAAATATTAACGTTTGCATAGTAAACACTATTCATTGAGTAAACACAGTTACATATATAAGATAAAACATAGTCAATTGAGATATTCTTATATTCGTCTAATCACGTAGTTTTATGATATTAAAGTTTTATAATTTTTTATTTTATAAAATTTGAGATATTACACTTTAAAAATGTGTATTGAATTGCGTAAAAACAAGGAATATTAATATTTTTTTTTTAATATAGAGGATCTATATAATTACAAAACAGGAAAATTATTGGCATCAACTAGAAGAAATTATATGGAGAGACATTTCTCTAATGAACATTGTAAAAGTAGGACCAATGTTTTTCATCCTTAGCCTTAATAGTGTATATAAATTATTTGATACAAAGTCATTATTGGTGGACTAGTACTATATTAATTTTAATTTTCATTATATGATCATTATGGTCTAGTTGCAATGGGGTATGAATCAATTATACTAATGTTAATTATCAGAATGTACTGCATCGATCGTGTTTATGCTGGATCCATCGTATTTGTGCTAGAACATATATGAATTAATGGGACTGGTTAGCATGCTGAACCTTCTAGATTCAGTACATGCTGAACGTGCTACAAATAAGGGTGACATGTGCTAGGTAGGAATGCGGGCAATGAGATACACCACAAATAAATAAGGAAATGACAAATCAACTTTCCAATATTCATAACGCATATTAAGGAGTGACAGCAACATTCCATAAAATGACAAATCAACATTACTTGCCATTTTGTGAAGTTAGGGTTTACGAGTATATGCTTACCCTTCTTCGGTTGAAAGATGAAAATTTGAATTTTTTAGGGTTGTGAACAGTCGGTTTTAGGGTTCATTTGGGGGTTTGCATTTTTTTATATTTTGATACCCGTTTTATGTTGCTCGAAAACTAAAGATAATTTTGAATTGATTTAGAGTTGTGCATAAACTGGGTGTTGGCTTACCCATTTGCTTGATGCGGTTTCGCGGTGTTTTGTTTGCTGCCTTTTGTTCATTTTTGGGAATATTATTGTATCGCCATTAGGGATTTCTCTATTTGTGAAATTGTTACACCGGTATCATCTGTTCATAAAACGGGTAATGATTTGTGATGTGCATAAATAGGTGTGAGAAACGGGTATGAATTGATGACATGGTTTATTCTTTTCTGCAATCGATATTGGGTTCTGCAAAATGTTCTATTTGATTATGGTGTAATGTTGCTTGAAAAAGTGTGGAGTTCTTATATAGTTTAGGGAATGTTGTTGAAGTGAAGATGCATTGTCGTTCAGCCTGCAGTATACTCTGTATTTGCCAAACTGGATAGCAGTATATGACGATATGAACACCGATAGGAGATGTGCATGACCCCTGTATGAATTTTTGTTGGCAGAATTATAAGAGATGCCGTTGAAAGGTAGTAGGAAAGACACGAAGAAGTCAAAGCAAGAGAAAGCCGGGAAGGTTACAATCACTTCCCGGTGTACAATCACAGTCCTTCAAGATGCAATGAATTCAATTGAGGGTACGGTCACGGAAGCACAGTGGGAAGCAATAAGATCCACTCCTTTCAACCATTTCGCCAAGCTGTGGGGTGTATACAGTAGCAAGACGTTGATGCAGGTACTGGTGGAGCGCTTCAATCGCAATTTGGGTGCATTTGTTTTTGGAGAGGGGTTTACCGTGCCCTTCGAGGCATGGGAATACTCGGTCGTGTTGGGGGCTTCAATATGAAGGGATGTACGTTCACCCGAGGTGCGTGCCGGACTCTGAGTTCAAGTAAAAGTATTTTCCAAAGGGTGGAGCTTTGAGAAGGCCGGATTTAGTGGACCTACTGGTAAGCTTGGCTGGCATGGATAATACTGTGGATTTCGTGAGGGCCTACGCTCTCGTGGTCTTTGCATGCATCCTCTTCCCGAGCTCATCCCTGACTCTCCTCGATTTTCTTGTTCACCACGTGGACAAGTTAAATCGACTCAAGGAATATGCTTGGGGCGACGCCGCATATGATTTTTTGGTTACTTCGATGCGGCTCCATAACGAGAAAGGGAAGGTTATATAGATGGCTGCAATTTTGGGCTGGTGGTGAGTTTTTAATAATAATGCTCTTACCTATATAAAAAGATTCTTATATCAGCAGAACACCCATTTCTCACTGTTATTATACCGATGTTCATATACCCGGTAACCTGTCTCAATCACTGTGTTTTTTTGTGTAAGGATGGCTCCATAGCGATTCCCGCACATGGTCGATCCACTGGTCGAACCGATTATCCCCAGATTCGTTAAATGGAAGGAAACTCACCGCGACCTTGTTGAATGTCGTGAGTATCTGAAACAGCTGAGGGCACAGGACCTGCGGGCCTTACACATCAGCAAGAGGGAGCAAAGATTTGTGGAGCCTGTAGTGCCGGTGCCCGTCCCCAGCAGGACAAAAATTCCTGAGGACAAGGCCATAGGAGATGAGATCCCCGTAAGAGTGAAGACGATGAGGAAGAGGAAGCCGAAGGAGGAGTAGAAGAAAGAGGATGAGGTAGAGGTGGACGAGGAGGGGGAGAACAAGTTGAAGGAGGATGTGAAAACCGATCAGGAGCTGGACGAGAGAAAGGGAAAGGTAAATAAATCGGTTGTATCGTTTTGGTCGCATATTAATATACATGTTACATGGGTATCGCGTTCATATCTTGTTGGTGTTGTCTGTTGCATTTGAGCGGTGCTTATTTCCCTTTAATATGGGTATGATTTTCTCATAATGGTTGTATTGTCTGTTTCATGGAAAGATTGAGGAAGAATTACAAAGCAACGAAACAGAGACCAACGAGGATGAAGAATATGTGTCAGAGGATGAAACAGATGAGGAAGCAAAGAAGAAGGCAGAGGAGAAGGCGACAAGCAGTGATGGATTTGAGTACGAAGGAGAGTCTTCAGAAGGCAGTGACGATGATGAGGATTACTGTAACACCCCGGTTTTTGGTCACCCAAGTCGGGATGTCACCGCCACACCTCCCTAGTAAGACACGGTTTCTTCGAGCTTACTAAAGAGATGCAAGGCTAGGTATTGCAGTATTTGAAATATTTAAAACCATTCAAATAGCCCATTCAATATAAGTTCAAAAATAAATAGTACTCCCTCCGTCCCATCTAACATGTCATGTTTGACTTTTTGGTACTGTTCATTGTTCAGCTTTGACTCAATTTTATTGTAAGTATATATTTGGAAAAAATAATCGAGTAGGGTCTTGTTAGAATCGTATGATCATGTAATTTTAGAATATATATTTTATATAATTTTTCATGGTACATATTTTGAGATATTAACGATTGAAAAAGTGCATTGGATTGTGTGCAGAAGTCAAACAAGACAAGTTAAATGGGACAAAGGGAGTATAATGCAGCGGAATAATAGTATCTAAGTATAAGTATTGTAGCTGAAAATGTAAATAGGGCCAACATGGCCAAAACACGGGTTAAACAGGCCCGTTTATACTATAGTCTAATGCAAGAATTTAAAATAATAAAGTTTCCCAAAATATATCCCCATGCATACAGTGCTCATGCTCATTCCACATACTCTGTAAGGAAAAAGGAAAGAAAATGGTTTGGTCAGCACAACTTGCTGAGTAAGTTAATACAGACATGATCGTGGGGTTTCAAAGCCATTAATTAATATTTAAATAAAAGCATGATAATAAATCATAAGTAATTCAATTTAATAATCTAACCAATTCGCATAATTAATTCATGGCACTAATCAATAATACATTTAGCATAATTTAAATAAAAGCCATAATTAATTTAAATAAAGTATTTAATAATTTAAAAGGACAATAATTAAATATTTAGCTATCCCCATTACACCCAAGATTTAGTATTTCAAGTATTTCACGATTGCATCGCAATCTCGTCAAGTTTAGCCGGAAGCCGGCGGCCGCAGCCGTATCTGCCATACCCAGTACCACTCCGGAGCCTCGGGAAACCCATATGGATATTCACGAGAGTATAGGCCATATATCTCATGCCGTTTTGGCAACATATCTCAAAATTTCGCGCGGGTCACCATCGTCCATAAAGGCACGAAGTGAATCGTTAGGAGAGCACCCTGCAGAGCACTCACCCCCTAATTTTAAAAGATCAAGTTTGTAAAGGGGATTTCCTAAATTTCAGATTTCATGTATTTATTTCAACGAGTCTTCTACTCGTTTAAACCTTAAATGCTAGTTTCACCGTTTCAACAAGATTTCAAGATTTGACTCGGTCAACCACAGTTTACTTCAAAATTCATTAAAAATTGAGTTTAAATCCAAAAATTCTGAAATTTGATCAGTGACTCGAAAACATAGAGATGAACAACTTTCATGTTTTAAGTTTTTCGATCCGAGGTACGGAAGTAAGTGAAAAACCTCAATTCTTAACAGGATGATAATCTGTCCGAAAATTATAACCTCAGTTTCAAGATTTCAAGATCTACCATAGCAAACTAACTCCAAATTTGATGAAATTTTACAGAGAGATACCTAAGACATATAACTACAACTTTTATGTTCGGCTAAAGTTCCAAATCGGTCTAGATCTAATGTCAAAAACGTCATCAAGTTCGGATCTATGTTCTATCCAGATTTCAAGATCCAATTTCTAAGCAGTTCGATTTGAGAACAAATTCAGATAACAAATCATAACGAAAAAATATGAAATTTTTACAGTAGCTAGATTAATGTTTTAGGAACGTTTTTCATGTTTTAAGTTTTCTCGTTTGAATAGGTTTAAAGGTTCGGAAAAATCAAGCAAGAACGCTGCGCCGTTAAAGATTTCGTTTTGACAGATTTTACGTTCTTGGTTTAAATCATTAGATCAAGTGTATTTTAAACCCTCCCAAAACTATAGTAAGATTAACTTACAGATTAATGGGCATCCGGGATCGTCGATTCGGAAGCGTGGCTTCCAGTCCACCGTTTATCTTCTCCGTTCGTCGGGTTCTTTGTTCTAGATCCGATTCGGGGTGTAGAGAAGAAAAAGAATGAAGTTAGGATTCGTTTTCGAATCGTATATGGAACAAGGATCGGATCAAAACTTACCACGACGTTAGAGATCTTCCGAATTCGGCCAAAACAGTCCTCGCATTGGTTTCGTGCCTCCGACGACTCCGGGATTAGGGTTTTCGAACGTATAGAGAGTATGGATGTTTTGAAAAGTGTTCGAGGCTGCCAAGAGGTGTTATTTATATATAGGCACGACCTAGGGACGTCCAAGGTCGGCCTTGGTGAGTCTTGAGCCGAAAGGTGTTGAACCAAAGTCAGAAAATCCGGATTCGGGCGAGTGCATCTCGCAACCGGCGAATCTGTCGTGTGGCGCGGGGTTGGCGCGCTGTTTGGCCATTCACCGCGCGGCCACCGCGCGTCCCACGCCTGGACTTCGGTCCGGGCGGGTCGTGCGATCCGTCGGGCATTTCCTCCTCTCTTTCAGACTTCTATCCCTCTTTGTTCTCGGATTCGGATTTCCGGGATATTTTCGGGCTTCCTATTCCCTATCTAAATTCTTACTCGGGTCTAGATTTAATATTGGTTCCGAATTCTCGAGTCCATTAGTGTCGGGTATACTTGTATAATTTATTTGATTAATTTTATCTTTGGCTTTACGAGTATTGGAATTTTAATTCCTTCTTAAATTAAATTTCATTTCTCATTTCCTTGTCTATGTATTATGTCTATTCATTTATTATATTTATTTATTGTTATTGTTTGTTGTTTATTTATTTATTTAATTTATTTATTTTATTTATTTTATGTTGCAAAATTCTCGGGTATTACAGTCTACCCTCCTTAAGAATCAACTTCGTCTTCGAAGTTGTGTTTCGGCTTTTCTCATGTTAAGAACGAATGCTTTTGTTTGTTTTATTATTGTGTGACTAAACTTAGAATTAAAACTTCTAAGCTGCCTACGTACCCTGTGAAGGGATCAAGCCGTAACGTAGTTCAAAACAATTTGAATTTGTTTGGTTACAAAAATGTATGGAAATGCATGGTAAAATACGGATGATGCACGATGCCACAATTACATTAATGAGAAGGTTTCGACGGCAGTGGCATATGCCCAACAAGAATCCACTGGAAAGGCAAAAAATACATGTATTGTTGAGGGAAATATTGGAATGGCGATGAAAATTTTTGGGTCATCTCATGATGAGGTGGCAACGGCAGTCGATGGTATGTTAATTCTCTTCCATTCTATACCATCACCGTTTGATCCGCTTACAGTTAATCCGTTGTCTACAGCTAAACAATGGGGGAAGCGTAAGCCGGATCCCCCACTATACACACCAGAGACACGCAGCAAAAAACAGCGTGTTAACCGATACTGGACCTCACCGGCCCTTTTCTGGAAAAGAAAAAATCTGTTGCGCGTATGGACTTTGAGGAGGAGACCTGTTATCGGTATTCGGATAGGCGGGGGTATGCTGGCGCTGACAGTCTATCGGCAGAAGAGAAGTGGATTCTGGAGCGGTTTATCGACACCCCAAAAGGGAGGTATTTCACTTTTTGTTTTCTAGTATTCTTGTTTGTTGATATTCGTATCTGTAATACTTTGAAATGGTATTTTTTTTCCTTCGCTTACTGGGATTAATTTATTTACGGATTGTTCGTTTGGTAGTGGATTTGTGTGGAGCCAAGGCATCTATGTCGTGCTACCTGTGAGTATTCTGTTGCTGCTTTTTAATGAGACAGTTTGCAATGACCTTGTTGGCAGTTATATTGCTCTGATATGCAGCCAACGGTTCCGCAATGCTAATGATATAACCATGAGGGTGGGGTGCATTAGTCCGCATACGACGGTCAGTTTTTTATTACTGTATGCTTATGCACTTTCATATTTATATTTTGACATAACGAAAAACCTACATTAAACAGACACGTATATTGGCGTTGGAGAAGAAGGGGAAGAGCTTGATTTTGACGCATTCGAGGAGAGCTATAAAACCTTTGGCAGCCGGGACGTGATGAATTCGAAAGGCTTAGCATTTGATCACAGACGGACTTGAGTGCATGCTGCTGCCCGTGACGACGACTTATCACTAGTTCTTGGTTGTGTTAGACCTTAAGAAGATGGAGATAATAATTCAGAAATCTTTGTTGCCAGCAAATAACGCCATTGCGCAGCGAAAAATTGTAAGTCACCGTGTGTTAATTTCTCAGTTACCCAATCCTATATGTTGAGTATTAGGTTTTTGAGTAATTGGTATACTTCTATCTGACAATTCGTATAACGTGTGCTCTACAATTGGTATTTAATTGTGACCCACAGGCAGAGTTCTTAGCAGCAAGCATGATTTGCAAGTGATCCCACAGGCAGAGTTCTTAGCAGCAAGCATGATTTGCAAGTGAATGAGGACATCATGTTACGAAAGACATGCAGGTAGCAGGGAGATACGACTTTGGACTGCGGGGTGTATGTTATGTGGTGGCCTGAGGCATTTTTGCGGAATGATACTGCATTCTGGGCCATGGAGCCCACTGATGATATGAAGTTGCACCGTGCTAAAGTGGCGTTGCGACTTTTGAAGGATGCAATGGAGCGGACTGTTCAGCAGGCGGCGGATGAGGCAGTGTTGACCCAGCCCACTGTTGAGGATCAGTCCGATGCGATGGAGGCCGACCAGACTGTTGATAATCATGCGGAACCAAAGATGTCGGACCCCACTGTTGAAGATCGGGCGAAACAAAACGTTGAGGATCAAGCGGATCCAATGGTGGGCGAAAAATCTGCTGGGGATCAGGCGGTTCCAATGCTGGGCGAAAATTCTGTGGGCGATCAGGCGGATACAATAGTGGGCGAAAAATCTATTGACGATCAGGTGGATCAAATGGTGGCCGACCCTATTGTTGAGGATCAAATGGTGGCGGACCTTACTGTTGACGATTCGGCGAATCCAAAGGTGCCCGACCCCACTGTTGCGGATCAGGCGGATCCGAAGGTATCCGACCCCACTGTTACGGATCACGCTGATCCGTCGGTGCCCGACCCTACAGTTGAGGATCACACCGATACAAAGGTGCCCGACCCACTGTTGAGGATCACGCCAATCCAAAGGTGCCCGACCCCACTGTTGCGGATCAGGCCGATCCAAAGGTGCCCGATCCACCTTAGGTTCACTGTCCGATCCCACTTGCTATATACGCAGCAATTCTGGGGTTGAGGGCACCGGTTCCCGAACCTAGAAATGTCGCTTATGTCCCTCAGAAGCTGAAGATTGATGCCACTGTTGAGGCCACGCATGCCCCTCCTCCAGCTCGTGCCCCTGCCCCTGCCCATCCTGCGTCCAGCCTTGATGATCCTGTCCCTCATGGTCCAACAGCTGATGCCGAGGATGTGAATATTGCCCTTCTTGATGTAAAAGATGATGCCCCTTCTGATCCCGTGTCGACAGATGCTGCCCCTCCATCTCATGACCCGAAGCTTGATGATCCGTGTCTTGGTATGGCTGACTGATGAAATTGGTTTGTTGTATGATTGTTGGATTGTTGGTTTTTCTATTCGATGGACAATGGTATTGTTTATGGTTGGTGTTTAGTATGTGTTATTTGGATGAATGGTATTTTCTTGTGGAACAGTGTTTTCAGAGTTAGTATGATTGGTTGGTTGGTTGGTTGTTAGTATAAATGGATAATTGTATTGTTCATATATGATTGTTTGTATGAAAGGTATTATGAATGAGTTTTTCTAATTCGATTATGAATAGTATTTTGATGTGAATAATCTTGGAAAACAATTTAAAGTGAATAGTGTGTGTTGAATGTGGTTTGATTGCAAGAAATTGAATCCTCTATCAAGTGTTGACCTGCAATTCAATGTGAATATAATTAAGATGTTTTTATACCATTAAAGTTGAAGACGAGCACATTATCTCAAAAGTTGTATAATGTACACGTCAACAAGTGTATTAGTATTCAATGGGTAGAGAAGTTAGTAAGTGTTGAACTACAACCATATGGTTTGATTGAGGTATTCAATGACATGGGTAATGTATTTCACTATCGTGTTCATAGTGTTATGTTTGGGCAACCATAGAGGAATCAGAAACCAGTTATTTGCAACAAATAGGGTGCTTAAACACCCGAAGCATGTGGTTCTGCAGAAAATTATTTACAGCTAACTTCAACAATTTCAACAGTATGGCTATTAAAGAAAAGTGATACTCTTATTCATTAAAGGGACTTGTCCACAAAATAGCAACGAGGATGAAAACATTTAAACAAATACAGAGTGAATTGACCTAATTATGAGATCCACAATCAAGATACATTAAATTTCTCTCTTTCACACCTCCAATTGCATTCCATTTGTCAGATACTCATACCAACTCATGAATTGTGTGATAATTCAATCAGATCAAGCAAAACATACATAATGTGAATGAAACTAATTCGATATGAATAATGTTGGTTCAATTCTATTAACATTCAAGTACGTTTTAATGTCAGGTGAACCTTATAGTGTGGTTAATAAGAAGGTTTTAGACAATTGACATTGAAAAATGGTTTGAATGAGGTATTTAATGACATGAAATTGTATTCCACGCAGGTGCTCATACAACTATATTTGGGCATCCATAGAAGAAGCAATAACCAATCAATTTAAACAAATGGGGTGCTTAAACACTCGAAGCATCCTGTGGTTGAGGGATAATGGTATGCGAATGCAAATGTGACTGGTATTGGTATTACACTGTCAAGGTTATGGCACATATAGGGCAGTGCTATATTCTTTCAAGGAACATATCCCACAAAATAGCTACGAGGACCATAACATTTCAATATACAGGATACGTGCACAAGAACCGAAATGCTATGTACAGGGTATGCAGAAATTGTTGAGTGTAAATAAGAAGATTCTAAACACTTGGGATTCGGATTCCATAAGGCACAACCAAAATATGCTAATGTTCCATATTCATATGGTATTATACATTGAAACCGTTCGATACAGAATGGTTTCACCTTTCACAGGTGAAACCATGCCAAAAATATACAGTGATGCATTCACACCAATATGCTCAAAGTTTTATCACTGACAAAACAAAAGTTAGAGACAATAGTGTTTTGGCTGCAAAAATACCCAATCGCATCACCACCAACACCGTTCTTCGTCTCAATGAATGACATAGTTCACTCAACGGGCATACCAGTACGCCTCCTTACAAGTAACCCTGTTGTGACCAAGTTTGCTGCACAAACCACATTTAGTATTCTTTGTCTCACCCCGAGATGGTATGTGCCGTTTCTTTCTCCGGCCAGGCTGCACCGGTACATCTGGAGGGAACACGAAAAAATCATCATTCTGCTCCGCCACATGTTCACCGCTAATCTCAAGCAGAGGATATATCATGCCGTCATATGTCTCCCTGTAACACACAGTCGTGTAATAATTATCACAGTAGTCGTAAATATTCTCTTGCCGTTTTTCAATCGTTGCGCAACCGTGCTTACAGGGCAGCCTCAATAATTGCCAATAGCCACATGTGCATGTCATCTTTTCCACATCAACGACATATATCCTCGCCCTATGCCGGACCTCAAACAAGGAACTCACTGCGTGCTGAAGCTCCATTTCTCCAAATGCCGCGTAATTATCGTTCAATACCTTTTCCGGCATAGTAGCCAATATTCCTTCCATCCTAGCACCCTCCTCTTTTATCACTCATCATCTTCATGACCTGTTTTTGAATTTGATCGAGCATGGAATACGGAACCATTGCCCTCGCTTTCAGTATCCAATTATTCCAACTCTCCACGAGATTCGTGTTCATCACACCCCATTTCTTTCCCGCGAACGCGGAATTCTCCCAATTGTAGGGATCAGAATTTGCAAGGAACGTGGACGATAAGGGCATTGCTTCAAGGATGTTGTTCAGGTGCTTCATCATTTCATCGTACGTCGGAGAATATGCTGCGGCCTTCAACACCCCAGTCCAATGATCATTTCTCTTGTATGGGTACAGACGAAGTACCTGTCACAGTATTCAAATAACACCCGTGTTAAAAACGGAAATACAGGTACACTAAAAAAACTATACCAGTTACACTGTGTAGCATTTGAAAAATATTAACCTCCATTTTAAAGTTCTGGACGAGGTGTCGAAGGCATACACCATGATGACTCCCATTGAAGACAGTCTGAATGGCTTTCATCAAACCCGAGTGACTGATGCACCCTGTGAAACCACATTTAAATGAGCTTAAATTGCACTAAAATATGTCTAAATTGCATGCATGTTACCTTATTTTTAGGGGTTTTAGTTTATATTTCAATTGATCTGTAAATATTAATTATCATGGTTAAATTGAGCTTATTAGAGTTAAATTTTCCATGTTTTATGCTTTTTAATAAGGCTTTGGCAAATCTAATAAATTGCAATTGTGTTTCAGGCATTAAAATGAAGAAAAGAAGATGTTCGGAGGATGAACACTGTTAAAATCGGATTTTAGGACACTGGAATATGCCCAGGATACGCCGCATCAACATGGCGGCGCCCAAAAAGACCTCAGAGCGCCATCCAGGCGCCGTTTCAACACTTAGAAAAAATTCAGAGATGAAAAAGCTTCAGGATGCGCCGCACGTGCATGGCGGCGCCGGAAACGGCCTTCGAGCGCCACTTTTGGCGTCGATATTTGAAAGTGTGAAAATTCGTCAGGATGCGCCGAGTTTTCTTGGTGGCGCCAAAAATGGGTTCCGAGCGCCACCTGGCGCGCCGCAGTCGCGGTTGAGAAGTTTTCTAACCTCCCGAACTCGGTTTTTAACACCGTTCTTCGCCTTTCTTCATCATTCAGACTGCAATATTCGATAAAAACATTCTGTAAACACTCTAAACATGGGAGAAGAAAGCCGGAAACACAAAATCAAGCCGGAGGAATTGGACAAGACGCTGTTTTGATCGATTCTTTCTATTCTAGGTGTTGCCTTTCTTTTTCATGCTTTGTGATGTTATGAATTTGCCTCTAAATGTAATTTTCTATCATGTTTCGAATTTGTAGATGGATTTCTATGTTGTTCGTGTTAAGAGTGATCTAGCGAGAGTTCAGAATCACTTTGAAGTACGGATTTATCTTTTTATGGAAGAAATAAATTTGATCGATGTTTAATGTTGAATCGGGATTAATATGTTATGATGTTAGAATCTGAATTAGGATTACTTGTTGAATGCAGTGTATGATCGATAATTCTGTATTGGTAGAAATCTGAAATTCATATTTGCAATCTGCTAAATCTGAAGTGATCGATCATTCTGTATGTTTCTGTCTACATTAATCTGATAATGATCCTAATCTACCTACATTAATATATTAGCAATATAATCCAATTTTACCAAGTTTTTATTGATACTTTACCATGTTTATTGAATTATTTACACTATTCTGCATATTAGATGTTAGAATCTAATTCTGTTGTTTCTGCTTTGCTAAATCGGGAGATAAAAAGTAGAATCTATATTTTAGTATCGGTATTGGGAATAAATTACATTAAAAATAGATTCTGGCATGTGCACAGTGATTTGGGAAATGAAATATCTTTTAATCGTTACAGGAAAATTTGTATGTTTCGGAAAGACTCAAATTTAGGCCTAGAATGATGATTGCAGAATGTTAGATAATTTAATTAGCTTCCATGACGTCCGTTTAAGCATAATATGAAGTTTTGGAAAATTACTATATTTTTAATCTTTATAAAATAATTAAATTTGAAGAAAATGATTTTTTTATACATTGGAAAATGCTAAATCAATATGCAATTTCTCTTTTATATAAAGATGGCAATATTTTAAACATCATAAACAACTCCCATTTATATTTTTATTAATTAAAATTTTAACTTGCTATAATTTAAATTTAATGTCTTTATTTTTAATTCAATCAAATTTAGGATTAAACAAACTCGTTTAAAATATATAAAATATATTTAATAAACTTAAAAACAATTAAAACATTCTCCGGAATGAAATAATATTCTGAAATTCCCTTTGGTTCGACTCGGTTATTCACCAGCTTTTATTACTTGATGACAACCATCCACTTGTGGTAAAATATGAGTAGTGAAAATCATTCATCAAGTTTTTGGCGCCGTTGCCGGGGAATTTGTTGTGAACTTTTAATTGTTTTTAGTTTATTAATTAAATTTAATTAAGTTAAATATTAATTTAACTATTACTTACTTTATTTTTATTTTATTTAAAATTGCAGTGCGAAGCAAACAGGCAGAAATAGCTTATGATCCTGAAATTGAACGTACTTTAAGAGCGATTAGATTAGGGAAACGTAGGAGACCAGCACAGTTGGAAATATTAATTAACTCATCCTCTGATGAAGAAGACTATCCTCCAACGACTGGGGTTCTGACAGTTCAAACTAATCAATTTGTTGCTCAATTCAATAGGTTAAACATGGCAAAGAATGATGAAAATAATAGGGGTAATAATGGAGGTAATGGAGGTGATGTGGAACATGATGAACAAGCTGAAATGACTATTGAGGAACATTTACAAGGAACTAGTGGAAATCTGCTTAATCAAACTCCTAGGCCAGATGTAGATGCATTAAGTTTCACACTCCAACCAGCACTAATCACAATGGTTCAGGCAAATCAATATAATGGAGCATCTACTAATGATGCAGTAGAACACATAAGAAATTTCCTGGATTACTGTGACACTGTGAAAATAAATGGAGTTACAAGTGATGAAATTAAGTTAAGATTGTTCTCATTTTCACTTAGGGACAAAGCTAAGACTTGGTATAATTCACTTCAATTAAGGGATGTTACTACTTGGGATAAGATGTTAGAAGCTTTCTTAGAGCAGTTCTTCCCTCCATCTAAGGTTTTAGAGTTGCAAGAGAAGATCAAGGAGTTTGTGCAAGATGAGGATGAGACTTTACTTGATGCATGGGATAGATACAACACTTTACTTGCGAGATGCCCGAATCATGGCTTTGAAGATTGGCAGCAGATGCACTTTTTCTACAATGGATTGTTGGATCACTGGAGAAACTTGTTGGATGCAGCAGCTGGAGATTCTTTTCTATCTATAGGACCTTCTAGAGCTAAGAAAATAATAGAGAAAAAGATATCTAACATGAAAAAAATTCCTGGTAAGAAAAATGCTAGAAAGAAATCAAAAGCGGGGCTATATGAGGTAGAAAAGACAGTTGCTATGGATTCTAAGTTAGATGCTCTGATGAGAGAAGTTGCTTCACTTAAGAAAGGACAAAATAAAGTTGTGAGATGCGACATTTGTCATGGACCTCATGAATCATCAGCCTGTCACCTGCTCGATCGAGGACTTCAAGAGACTATGCAGTGTGAGGGGACTGAGGAGCAAGTAGAAGATGTGAATTACATGGGAAATAGGCAGCAAAACTTCAACCAAAACCAACCTCAAAATCAAAACTTCTATCCAAACCAAAATTCTCAATTTCGGCAAAACACTTACCCACAAAACAACCGTCCACCTTACCCACAAAACCAAAATCAAAACTTTCAAAACCCAAATCAAAACAAAAATCAAAACTTTAATTAAAATAGGAATCAAAACCAATCATTCTACCCCAATCAACAGCCTAGGAACTTCCAACCTCAACAACAGCTGCAACAGAAACAAGAAGGAGATGAGGTCAATGTAAAAGAATTAATGAATACAATTGTGTCTTAACAACAAACAATTCAAAAAATGCAAGCCTCAATGAGAAATCTAGAAGTTCAAGTTGGTCAAATTGCTGGGGACACTTCAAATAGACAGCGGGGAACTCTACCAAGTATGCCGGACCATAATCCGAAGGAACAGTGTAAAGCTATCACTTTAAGGAACAAAAAGGAACTGCCTAATCCTTACCCTACCTTAGATGACCCAGAGGTTTCAGCGGATACTATAGATGATCAGAGTGAGGATGTAGAAGAAGAAAGTCAACAGAAAAATACTGATGAGCCTAAGGAGAGTGAGAGAGTTAGTGTTGATGAGGATAAGGATAAGGGAAAGTCTATTGTGTCAATTAATTCATATCAGCCACCTATTCCATATCCACATCGTTTTAAAAATGCTAAGGAAGATAAGGACTTTGCTAAATTTTTAGAAGTGTTTAAAAATTTAAGAATTGACATTCCTTTTTCTGATGTTATAGCACAAATGCCCGATTATGCTAAGTTTTTAAAAGAAATCCTATCAAAGAAGAGGAGTGTAGATAATGAAGAGAAAGTGACACTGACAGGGGAGTATAGTGCAATCCTACAAAGAAGGCAACCTACTAAACAAAAAGATCCAGGGAGTTGCACCATTCCATGCATTATTGGCACTAAAGAATTTAATAAAGCTCTGTGTGACCTCGGCTCTAGTATTAATTTGATGCCTTTGATGTCTTTAGGGAACTTGGAGTAGGAGTTGTAAAACCTACTAGGATGCAGCTACAACTTGCTGATAGATCTATTAGGACACCTTTAGGCATTGTAGAGGATGTTCCTATTCAAGTAGAGAGTTTCATTTTCCCTGTTGACTTCGTTGTCCTTGATATGGAAAAAGATATGGACATTCCACTGATTTTAGGTAGACCATTTTTATAAACTGGGAGAGCTATGGTTGATATGGATGATGATAAGATTACACTTAAAGTAGGTAATGAGCAAGTGTTATTTGATATTTCTAAAACAACTAAAACACAACACGCTAGTTCTGATACCTACCCGTGTAATAGAGTGACAGCTATCTATCAAGAGGATGAGGTGATTGAGAGAGAGTTCTTTGCTAGACATGATCCCTATAGGAAATTTGAGCAATTAGAGGAGAGTTGTGAGGACTTAGCTGGAAGTAAGTGTGAGGGAGAATTACCTTTACAAGTAACATGTGCGATAGAAGAGTCTAAGTTAGTCCCATCTGTTGAAAAGCCACCTACATTGACTTTGAAAGAGCTACCATCACATTTGAGGTATGTTTTTCTTGGTAAGAATGATACATTACCTGTTATTACTAGTAATAAATTAAATGATGATCAATTAAATGCATTAACCCAAGTGTTGAGTAAGCATGTTAGAGCAATAGGCTGGACGATAGCTGATATCAAGGGACTGAGTCCAGCATTGTGTACACACCGGATATACATGGAGGAGGATGACAAGCCAGTGAGACAGCCCCAAAGAAGACTGAATCCTCATTTACAAGAAGCTGTAAGGGCAGAGGTGATTAAACTATTCGATGCAGGTATTATCTATCCTATTTCTGACAGTCAGTGGGTTAGTCCAGTGCAAGTAGTGCCTAAAAAGGGAGGTATGACTGTGATTAGAAATTAAAATGGTGAATTAGTACCTACTAGGCCTACTTCTTGATGGCGTGTTTGCATTGATTATAGGAGATTGAATGATAAGACTAGGAAAGATCATTTTCCACTGCCTTTTATTGATCAAATGTTAGAACGCTTAGCTGGGCATGAGTTTTATTGCTTTTTAGATGGTTATTCTGGGTATAATCAAGTTCCAATTGCACCTAAGGATCAAGATAAAACTACATTTACATGTCCCTATGGTAATTTGCATATAGGAGAATGTCATTTGGCTTATGTAATGCACCGCTACTTTTCAGAGATGCATGATGTCTATATTTTCTGATTTAATTGAGACATGGATTGAAGTATTTATGGATGATTTTTCTGTATTTGGTTCTGACTTTGTAAAATGTATAATTAATCTTGAAAAAGTTCTAATTAGATGTGAAGAGTCAAATTTGGTTCTTAATTGGGAAAATTTTCATTTTATGGTTAATGAAGGCATTGTCTTAGTACATAGAAATTCTAAAAATGGCATTGAAGTTGATAGGGCTAAAGTAGAAGTGATTGCTAAAATTCTGCCTCCTAATAATCTTATAACTTTGAGGAGTTTTCTGGGACATGCTGGATTTTATAGAAGGTTTATCAAGGATTTTTCTAAAATTGCACTGCCCCTGTTTAAATTGCTATGTAAACATGTTGAATTTGATTTTACTGATGAGTGTGTTGAGGCGTTCAATAGGATCAAAGAAGCATTGGTGACTGCACCGATTATTCAACCACCGGACTGGAGCCTACCATTTGAGATCATGAGTGATGCAAGTGACTTCGTAGTTGGAGCAGTCTTGGGTCAACAAAAGGATAAAAAGCTACATGTTATTTATTATGCTAGTCAGGCTTTAAAATTCTGCACAACGAAATTATGCTACCACTGAAAAGGAATTATTATCTATTGTGTATGCATGTGAAAAATTTAAACCCTATTTGATTGGCTCTAGAACTGTAGTTTACACTGATCATGCTGCTATTAAATATTTATTTACAAAGAAAGATGCAAAACCTCGGTTAATTCGATGGGTGTTACTGTTGCAAGAGTTTGATTTGGAGATTAGAGATAGAAAAGGCGATGAAAATCCTATGGCTGATCACTCGTCGAGATTGGAACATGAAAAAGGGGAAGAAAAATTAATAAATGATTCATTTCCTGATGAAAATTTATATTTAATAAATAATACTTCCTCTGATCCATGGTTTGCTGATTTTGTAAATTATTTAGCATGTGGTTTAATTCATGATCATTTAAAATGGCATTGTCAAAAGCAAGAATTTAAAACTGATGCTAAATATTTTATTTGGGATGAGCCTTATTTGTTTAGACTGTGTACAGATCAAATCATACGGAGATGCATCCCAGATGAGGATTTTGAGAAAGTTTTAAAAGCATGCCATGAAGGACTTTGAGGAGGACATTTTGGACCAAATAGGACGGCTCATAAGGTCTCGAAGTTGGTTTATATTGGCTTAATATTTATCGTGATGCGAGAATTTTTGTGCAAAAATGTGATGTATGTCAATGGGCCGGTAATATCACTAAAAGAGATGAAATGACTTTAAAAGGAATAATGCGTGTTGAGTTGTTTGATTTGTGGGGAAGTGATTTTATGGGTCTATTTCCACCGTATAATGGTAAATTATATATTCTAGTTGCTGTAGAATATGTGTCAAAATAGGTAGAAGCTGAAGCATGTGCTTTAAATGATTCTAAGCAAGTGATTAAATTTCTGAAAAAGCAAATTTTTACTCGTTTTGGTGTGCGTAAAGCGATCATTAGTGATGGTGGATCTCATTTTGTCAATAGGGCTGTTAATCAATTGCTGTCTAGATTTCATGTTCATCATAGGATAACAACACCCTATCATCCCCAAGCCAATGGTCAGGTAGAAGTCACTAATCGTGACATTAAAAAGATATTGAAAGCAACCGTAGGAAAATCAAGAAAAGATTGGGCTTTTAAGTTAGATGAAGCACTATGGGCTTATAGGACAGCGTTTAAAACACCTATAGGTATGGCCCCTTTCAAATTAGTTTATGGTTAAGCTTGTCACTTACCTTTCGAACTTGAGTTTAAATCATTGTGGGCAATGAAAAAGTTAAATTTTGAATTTAAAGAAGCTCAAGAGAAAAGAAAGGTTGATCTTAATGAATTAGAAGAAATTAGGCGTCATGTATATGATAATGCTCTAATTTACAAGGAAATGACAAAAATTTATCATGACAAGTTACTCCGGCCTAAGGTGTTTGAAGCTGGTCTTAGTGCTATTATATAACTCTAGATTTAAAGTGTTTCCTGGTAAATTGAACACAAAATAGTCAGGTCCGTTTAAAATTGTGAAAGTGTTAGATAATGGTGCAGATGTATTAAAAGCTGAAGATGAAAGAGAATTCACTGTAAATGGTCAAAGACTTAAACATTTTTTGGAGATGAAGTTAAATTCATCGAACAAATTAATGTTAATCTCTTGATGATTTAAATCAGCTTATTAAAATAAATGAATTGCATTTTATATAATTTATAGGTTTGTATTTAATTAATTAAGATTATAAAAATCAATAAAAATTATAAAATGAAAGAAAAACAAAATTTTAGATTTCATTGTTTATGTGTTTTATGTTTTACATGTTAACTATGCTTATTTTCTTTAATTTTAGTTTGAATTGTATTGGCATATTATTATTTATGTTATATGATTAGTTTAAATGATGCCTTAGTTTAACTGTGTTGCTTTGCATTTTATGTAATCTTAATTGCATGTGTTTGAATAAAATGAGCAAGGCATTGCCAATAAATTAGAATAGTAGCAAATGGAGTAATAAAATGGAATAAAGTAGCAAAACATTGAGAAATGATATAATTGTATGTGCTTGGTGATTGAGCTTAAATGGGTAAGTTGACTCGGTGAAGGTATTGAAGAGTGAATTTTATATGGAATGGTTGTGGTTAATTGAGGAGAACAATGATCCAAAAGATTTAGAAAGGTTCTATATGCTAAGTCTGACCTGCTAATTTTAGGAAGCGAATCGACCATCATGCTAACTGGATCTGAGCTGAAATTCGAGTTATCACAGACTCAGTTCAGGCGCCGCACACAAGGTGTGGCGCCCAAATGAGCATGTGAGCGCCATCCTGGCGCCACAAGGGCTCGAAAATGCAGATCTGGCGCCATACCTTCCTAGTGGCGCCTAGAATCAAGTTCAAGCGCCACATTATGCACCATTTTCGAACCTGGGATTGTTTGAAGTCAGACTTTGCGCCACACACACTGTGTGCCGCCTAAATATGCTTCCCAGCGCCACTTTCGGACTTAGAAATTTTTCCAAACAGGCCAGGCGCCGCATCAACTGTGCGGCGCCGAAAATGCTGCTCGAGCGCCACAATGGCGCCTGACCCGACGAGTCTGGACGCCAGACCCGGTTTCAAATTGGGATTTTAATCCCAAAAATTATTTCTTTTCCTCATTCTTCCCAATTGACTGAGCCTCCCTCCTCTTTTCTCTTCAACCGAGCGCCACAACTCCGCCACCACGCGCCACTCCGGTAAAATTCTTCCCAATCTTGTTTCTTTGCATCAATTCTATTCCACATTGTTCAATTCTCACTCCTAAACCCTAGTTCTTGTGTTGTTCAATCAATCTAAGGTTCTTCAACCCTAGTTCATCCAAGTTTGGGGATTCATCTTCAAAGTGCTCTAATCTTTCAATTTTGGTAAGAATAGCTATCATATTTCAATTCTTGGTACATTTTAGTGATTTGGAGTACATTATTTTTGGTATTGGTGTTATTACTTGAATTTTAGGTTTCTTTAGAATGTGGGATTAAAATTGATTTTAAGTGCATGAATTCTAGTTGAATATTTACAAAATGTTGTAGAACATGGCTTGAGTGAATATTGTGAAGTTTTTAGATTACATTTTAAAAATTGAAAAATTATAATTTAAAATCTAAAAATTTTTACTAAAATAATTAAAATGGCATTTTTCATCATTTAATGAGTATGAACATCACTAAACATGCTATTTTAATTCTATTGAAAATATAGGTTACATATCATGTTACAATTTCCATGTTCTTCATATTGTGAGTCAAATGGAGTATATTTTGATAAAAACTCTTTTTTATGTAATATTTTTAACTAAAAAGAGTGAACTTTTCATTTAAACTAAATTGAAATGAGTTTAAATATTAATTTAAACCATCAATAATGAACTAGTTTACCGTTTTAGTTTAATTGTATATTAAAATCTGGAAATTTATTAAAAAGGGAGTTTTTATTTAAAAAGTATCCTCCTAACATAAGTTTAAGCTTTGAAACAAAGTTCTTTTTAAATTTAAACAAAGTTTAGAACTTATGGCTTTTAAAAGACAACATTTTGTTCATTGAGTCACTTAAATCCCACATTCTAGGTTGATGTATATGTTTGCTTTAAACTAACACTTAAGTTAAACCATTGGTTTAAACTTAAGTGTGAGGATGGGAGGTAATGCATATATGTGATACTAATTTATGATTTTTGTACAACCAGGTACTGAAATAATGTATAATCCTCCAAACCTCCCTAAGAAATCAGGTTATAGCTACATAGCAATGCCCGAGGGAAGGATGGGTATTAATGATCCAACATCACCAAATAGCATTCCTATTCCAATTCCTGATGAACATATTACTCATCATCGCAGACTTCGTACAAAGAATCCAAGCTATATGGATAATCCCCAAGGCTCAGGAGGTGGTTCAAAATCCAAGGGACTTCTCTCCTACTTTAGAAAGAGTAAGTCCAAGAGTGCATCATCTAGACACACTGTTGCACCTACTGATGATCAGCAGGAGGTCACTCAGCCCATCCAGCCTGAGACTTCTGAGCACTCACAGGCTCCCCCTAGAGCTGACAAGGGAAAGGCAGTTGCCACCAGCACTACTTCCTCTAGGTCGAGGAGATTGAGGTCTACTTCACTGGCTATTCAGGAGCCTATTCCTGAGGCTAGGGAGGAGGATGAGCATGAGGTTGAGGTGGAGCAGGAGGAACAGGAGGAGCAGACAGCACGGGGGAGGCAGAGACGGTATGATCCCAGGACTTATGTCCCTGATTTTCAGTATGTCAGAGAGGGTATCTTTGATGCTACGATATTCAGGAGTGCCCGGGCCTATGATCTATACAAAAGATTTCATAAGAAGAGGATCATCCCAGATAGAGGTTTTTCTGAAAAGGATTTGCAGAATCCCCTGCTGAGGGAAGCTATTCAGTCCAGATGATGAGAGAGGTTTGTGAGGCACACCCCTGGTACATTTTCTTGGGAGTTGACCAGGCTATTTCTAGCCAATGCTGAGGAGGAGGATTCTTGGATCTTCGGGGTTACAGCTCCTATCACTCCTCAGAGGATCAATCAGCTATATGGGGTGGTTGATGTACCATATGGTAGAGATTTCTGGGAGCTTGTGTTGAGGGCTGATGACAGAGGAGAGAACAAGCAAATGGTGTTATTGTCTATGTTCGAGGGGCAGCAGGATGTCATCTTTTACAAAGATGACACAGATAGGGTGGATGGACCTGAGATGGATGCCCCAATGTACCAGCTTCTTATGCTCTATAGGTCCAAGTTGAGTCCCTCTACTCACACCTCGGGGCCACATGCTGTTGATTTATACGTGCTTTATTGTATCAAGACTGGAAGTCCAGTCAACATTGGAGTGTTGATATCTCTAGAGCTGAGACAGACACCTGGGGCTTCAAAGAGATCAGCACTTATGTTCCCCAGCTTGATTTGGCTTCTGTGTGTCAAGTCAGGGGTAAACATGGATCGATTTGTGAGAGATTGGGAGATGAGGCCTCCGATCCCCTTCGGTAAGATCTTTAAGATGCCAGGCACAAGGTGCCAATCTATGCTACTTCCTAGGCAGTTACCAAGGCAGTCACCACCACCCGCTCCATCACAGAGCCCGGAGCATTCTGAGGCTCCTTCTCAATCCACTCGAGGTACTCGAGGTGGCAGAGGCAGAGGCCGAGGTAGAGCGCAGTCACAGCAGTCTCAGCAGGCTGCGGAGCCTGATTGGGCTAGGACACTAATGTTGAATCAACAAAACCTGCTGAACATTGTAAATGAGCATGCTAGACTGGCAGCTCAGAGGCACCATTTCATGACTGATCAGATGGCCAAGTTGGCACGAGCTCAGGCCTACCACGCTGCGCGATTGGAGTACTTCATGTCCCAGAGCTTAGGACAGAGGTACGTTGCTCCTCAGACACCTTCTGAGGATGATGAGGATGATGAGGATGATGATGAGGACTATATTGGCTCGGGGGATGAGGCTGATGATGGTGATGAGGATGGTGATGACGGTGGGGATGATGTTGAGGGAGACGAGTCCGAGGAGGTTGGAGATGATGATGAGGATGATTCTGATTGAGTGATGAGTGGTAGATAGGCTTTGATCTCTATAGATGACATGTATTGATAGGCCTATGGATTTGTCTTTGTTGATGAGTCTTTATTTTGCTACATTCTAGTTAATTTCTTTTTAGATTGTGTTTGCTCAAAACCTTATTGCTACTATTCTATGGAATTAAATAAGTCTTTCAATTGGTTTTAAGTGTTTGATGTTTAAAATGTAATAGAAGTACTTATTTAGCTTTTAATTTTAACTAGTTGCTTTTAAATTCAATAAAATAGCTCTTACCGATATCATGTGAGATTGAGTTGTTTTGAAGTGTTAAATAGATTAATGAAGTGTGTTTAGACCTGATTGAGAAGTGGAAGAGGTAGGATTGGTACTGTTGAATAATATGGTGATGTTGGATATCATGGGGACAAACTTAGGGAAAATTGAATCTGCCCGATTTTGCTCAGAATGCGCGACACATACTGTGGCACCCCAAATGGTCTTCCAGCGCCACACTGGCACCTTGAAACTTAGAAAATGTTCAAAGTTTTTTCAGAATGCGCCGCATCAACTATGCGACGCCTAAAAATGCCCTGCCGCGCCACATCTGGCACCGCAATATTGGGAATTTTCCAAGTTTGCTTCAGGATGCGCCACATCAACTCTGCGGCGCCCAAATCCCCATTTCAACGCCACTTTTGGCGCCGCGGATTTAATTTTTCTTCAGGATCCGCCACCCACACTGTGTGGCGCCGAAATCAGCATCCAAGCGCCACCTTGGCGCCCCTGATGCGAATTTTGAAAAATATCCGCGAATCAAAATATTCAAATCATATCTAATCGATTTTTTTTAAGTCCAAAACAACATTATACTAACTCCAAATCATATATTTAGTGTATATTTGGACTTAGATTCAAATAATTTCTCCATATCCCAATAAAATCAAGATTACCTCTCTTTAAAACCAAGACCGATCGGTCTCTCCTTCCCTAAACTTGATCAGTCTATATCCTTCTTAATTTGCTACCTAATAGCAGTTCCACCTTCTAACAGGAGAGCAACCCAAGGGAACAAAGGAAACAATGCTGGAAAGAAACAGAAACCCACAGATCCTAATCCATCACAACCACTTGTTATTAGAGAGCCTAATCTTGAGCCTACTGCTGTCAATGATGAAAATCAGGTTACCAATGACTTGTTGGTTGCTGATTCTGTGGAAGACTAGGTGCCATTCTATTCTTCTCAACAACAAGATGCTGACCCACAACCGGAAGAAGATGTAGCTGATTCTCAAGAAGAGGCAATTTCTCCTGAGGGAACCAAATGTTCCCGTGGTGCTCAAGCAAAGAAAAGGAGCCATAATAGGAAAGATGACACACCGCCCTTGGAGGAATTAACGGGAGAAATCTTCAATCCTGCAGTGTTCATCAATCAAGAAGCGTACTCAACTCAAAACATGAAGGAAAAGTGGATCATCCAAGACAAAGGTTTTACTGATGAGGACATGGATCGGGTAACGGTTCATGACACTTTAAGGACCCGAGGATGGATGAAGTTTGCTCAGCATCCAGATGCAATATTTTCATGAGAGCTTATGAGACAATTTCTGGCCAATGCTCGGTTTGAACCCTTTACTTCATGGATTCGGGGAGTACATGTGCCATATGGTCCTGAAATAATCAACCGGATCTACAACACTGTGGATGTTTCTTGCTCGACTACAAAGAAAAAGAAATTCTGTGAGCGTATTTATTCTGAAGACGGAGGACCGGAGCTAGAAAAAAAGATATTGAAGGATATGTTTGGAAAGAAAAAGAAAGTAGCTTACATTGAGAATTCCAATAATGAGAGGGTGGTAGCTACATTGATGGATCCCCCTCTTTACCAATTATATTTGCTCTACAAGCATAAGATCTATCCTACTTCACACACTTCCCAGCCAAATGCAGAGGAGTTATATTTTGTGTATTGTGTGAATAATTGACTGCCTATTGATGTTGGTGAGTTGATAGCCGGTGAGCTGGAGATTATGGGATCCGATGCAGCAAGATCTACACTTGGTTTTCCAAGACTTATTTGGGATCTCTGTGAGAGAGCTGGAGTAAATTTGGAGGCTTATGATCGTGACTTGGCGAGGAAACCTCCTATTTCTTTCAAAAGATTCTTCGATTTGCCTAGAGTGAGATGTGCAGAACTAACTTATCCAACTTCACCCCGAAGGGCACCTAGGGCATCTACCCATCATACTGATATACCTAGTACATCTAGTACTAGTATAGATCCTGTGGTGGTGGCATTAAATAAGATGACCTATGAGATTCACCAGCTTAGGGCCGAGATGAAAAGAAAGGAGGATAGATCACAGACACAGCTTGCACGCTTTTCTTCCAGACTTGAGCACTTCATGTCTGAAACGTTAGGTGATCGATATGTCCCTCCTGATGGTTCGAGTTCTAGGGATGATGATGTTGGTACTGGCAAAGCTGAAGAACCTAAGGAAGCTGAAGTAGCTGATTCGGAAGGATCTTTAGAGTTCTAAATATTTAGATAGATAGAAGTGATTTCTTTTGCTAAGTTAGATTAGAGAATCATGGTTAAATTTATTTTTCTTCATGTGTTGCTTAATTTGGGTTGGCATATTCATGTTGATTTTGCTTAGATTTGTGGTACTTTATTTTTGGTGAATTTATAAATTTAATGTTTTATTAAATCTGTCCATATTTATTAAATTGATGAAAATGGATATTTAATATAAAAAATAATAATAATAATAATAATAATAATAATAATAATAATCTGAATTTTAATATATAAAAAAAGAGAGAAAAAAACATTTATATAATAATAATAATTAAGAAATCTGAAAATTAAATATTAAAATCTAAATTATGGATAGTATTTAATTCTTTCACTTGATTTTAAATTCACCTTGTGCACTAACAATTGTCTTTTGTATAAGTGAATGCCATATAAATATATTAAGAAGCAGGATGTGCCAACAAAGAAGCAAAAGGGATAGCCATGAAGAGGAAGTGAAATTCTAAAGCCTAAATACTCCAGGTGCGATATTTTCATATTTTATATTTATCAATCTGCATGAGGTAATTTGGTAAGAGCTTAGTTGTATTTCAATATTTTATTATGCATTGAATAAATGTAGCACATGCATTAGATGGATATATTAATTATTTTAGATTTAAATTGTGTTTCACAGTGGTGCTATTATATAGATTATCACATCACTACAAATCTAGAGAAAATTAAAATAAGTCTAAATGTTCTGCTTAAATCCGATTTTACAACCTAATGAGTATTAGGTTTCTTAGTTTAAAGCCCTATACCTTGTTAAATTGTCATGCTAATTGTTCGAACTTTGGTGACAATTCTATTTACCTTGCAGAAAACTTTTTGATTAATTGGACTAGTTTATTTGTTATGGGGAGAGTTATCATTATTTATATATGAATATGCTCATTCCAAGTCTTCCTAAATACTTAGTTACAAATAAAGTCAGAGTAAAACCCCTATATATAAAAATAAAAATTAAATCTTGCAAAAAGAAAAGGAAAAGAGAAAAAATAGAAAGTGCAAGATCAAAAAAAAAAAAACTGCAATAAAGGGGTATTAAAAAAAATTATAAACTCTTGACTATATGACTGGCACATATTCATAGACATGAGTAGCTTATGGAATTCAACCGTCTACAACTCAGCCAAAGTGTCTAGAATAATTGTGAAACCGAGTCATTAATTGAGCATATTTGAAGACGGGAATAGAAAAACATATTTACATTATTCACTCTCCCATTTTGAGTGCGATGTGTGATTAATCTGTTTTCTGTATTGTAAGTGCTTTGGATACCTTGTTTTGACAACTGATGCATGACAATTTACTGTGTTCTAGAACATTAAATTTATGAATCCTTTTTTCTCATTGTATTGTTGAAATCAATGATTTGGCAGAACTATGGAGACTTCATCTTTATTATCTTGATTGGCAAGTTGATGTGTTAATTGACTTCATTGCTCAAGGGACGAGCAATATTTAAGTGTGGGGATGTTAATGCACCATGTTAAACCACATTTAAATGAGCTTAAATTGCACTAAAATATGTCTAAATTGCATGCATGTTACCTTATTTTTAGGGTTTTTAGTTTATATTTCATGTGATCTGTAAATATTAATAATCATGGTTAAATTTAGCTTATTAGAGTTAAATTTACCATGTTTTATGATTTTTAATAAGACTGACAAATTTATTACATTGCAATTGTGTTTCAGGCATTAAAATGAAGAAAAGAAGATGTTCGGAGGATGAACACTATTAAAATTGGATTTTAGGACACTGGAATATGCCCAGGATGCGCCGCATCAAAATGGCGGCGCCCAAAAAGACCTCGGAGCGCCACCCAGGCGTCGTTTCAATACCTAGAAAAATTTCAGAGATGGAAAAGCTTCAGGATGCGCCGCACGTGCATGGCGGCGCCGGAAACAGCCTTCGAGCGCCACGTTTGGCGCCAATATCTGAAAGTGTGAAAAATCGTCAGGATGTGCCGAGTCTTCTTGGTGGCGCCAAAAATGGGTTCCGAGCGCCACCTGGTGCGCCACAGTCGCGGTTGAGCAGTTTTCTAACCTCCCGAACTCGGTTTTTAACACCGTTCTTCACCTTTCTTCATCATTCAGACTGCAATATCGATAAAAACATTCTGTAAACACTCTAACCATGGGAGAAGAAGGCCGGAAACACAAAATCAAGCCGGAGGAATTGGACAAGATGCTGTTTTGATCGATTCTTCCTATTCTAGGTGTTGCCTTTCTTTTTCTTGCTTTGTGATGTTATGAATATGCCTGTAAATGTAATTTTCTATCATGTTTCGAATTTGTAGAAGGATTTCTATGTTGTTCGTGTTAAGAGTGATCTAGAATGGGAGTTCAGAATCACTTTGAAGTATGGATTTATCTTTTTATGGAAGAAATAAATTTGATCGATGTTTAATGTTGAATCTGGATTAATATGTTATGATGTTAGAATCTGAATTAGGATTACTTGTTGAATGCAGTGTATGATCGATAATTCTGTATTGGTAGAAATCTGAAATTCATATTTGCAATCTGCTAAATCTGAAGTGATCGATCATTCTGTATGTTTCTGTCTACATTAATCTGATAATGATCCTAATCTACCTACATTAATATATTAGCAATATAATCCAATTTTACCAAGTTTTTATTGATACTTTACCATGTTTATTGAATTATTTACACTATTCTGCATATTTAGATGTTAGAATCTAATTCTGTTGTTTCTACTTTGCTAAATCGGGAGATAAAAAGTAGAATCTATATTTTAGTATCGGTATTGGGAATAAATTACATTAAAAATAGATTCTGGCATGTGCACAGTGATTTGGGAAATGAAATGTGTCTTTTAATCGTTATAGGAAAATTTGTATGCTTGAGAAAGACTCAAATTTAGGCCTTGAATGATGTTTGCAGAATGTTAGATAATTTAATTAGCTTTCATGAAGTCCGTTTAAGCATAATATGAAGTTTTAGAAAATTACTATATTTTTAATCTTTATAAAATAATTAAATTTGAAGAAATTGATCTTTTTAGACATTGAAAAATGCTAAATCAATATGCAATTTCTCTTTTATATAAAGATGACATAATTTAAACATCATAAACAACTCCCATTTATATTTTTATTAATTAAAATTTTAACTTGCTTTAATTTAAATTTAATGTCTTTATTTTTAACTCAATCAAATTTACGATTAAACAAACTCGTTTAAAATATATAAAATATATTTAATAAACTTAAAAACAATTAAAATATTCTCCGGAATGAAATAATTTTCTGAAATTCCCTGTGGTTCAACTCGGTTATTCACCGGTTTTTATTACTTGATGACAACCATCCACTTGTGGTAAAATATAAGTAGTGAAAATCATTCATCAGTGGCTATCACTGAAAAAAGTGTACTCCCCCCATTCTATTCATTCGCTACTTGAAGGACAGACCTCAACTTCAAACAAAACCACTCTCAATTCTCTTCTGTCTCTTGATCAACAACTGAAAAACAATACCACATATAGTAAAACGCCAATCGTTAATTGGCAGAATAACAAAATGTGACACACAATACAATACAACCTCTCTCCAGAACAACAGTCCCGTGAAAGCTACATACCTGAAAATGCGATCGTTAAAAACCCACCATTTGCATATGCACCAACAGCAGCCAGTATTATGCCTTTCCACTTTGACTTGATATCGATCCCATCAAGCTGAAAGCGGACGACAGACTCCTTTGAATCCTTCAACACAAGCTGCAATTGCAATGAACACTCTCTTGAACTTATTGGAATCCGGACACACCTCCAAATCGGCCACGCTGCCGAGGTTCGAAGCTTTCAAGCGGTTGCAAAATAATCGCACCTTGTCAAAAGATTCGGAATTTACTCCATATAGCTCCTTCAAAGCAATCTCCTTTGCACTCCATGTCGTGCGATAGCTAATGTCAACGTTGAATGCAGCGTGACTATGATCAATAGCCATGTTTGTCGTGTAGTTCGTGTTCCGACGCACTTTGTCCTTTATGAATGATGTCACCCATGTTGCATTGGCGTTTGGGTGAGTCCTCGATTGTAGGTTATTCACCCCGCAGCCGTGAGTCAACGTGCATATGCGTATCGCAAACGAGTTGTCACACTTGTGGAGCACTGCATATATGCGCCACCCAGAGCCCTCCATGCTGTAGTTTACTTGGACCTTTGTTTTGTTTGTGCACGAAATAAAATCCACGCCGAAGTGCAATACAGTGGTTCGCCACCACCTTTCGAAAATGATCCTGATTCCTGAACTTCTGACCTTTGCCTTTTATTGCATTGGCCCAAATGAGTCTTTGATCGTCCTCGTCGTCGAGGTCACTGTCGTCGCATTCATCTTGTGTCGTCGTTTCCTCCCTAAAGTCCAAGTTCAAAGCCCAAACAATAACAATGGTGTTCAATACGAATACCTATCGTGTGAAAATGTAATACCAACGTATTCTAAGACAGAACACCAATTAAATAGAAGACAAGCAACTAATATGTTATCAAGCTTATTAATTGTACAGGAATTTCCTGATCGTACTGCATTTATATAAAAATACTAATTCCAAATAAATAACATGTCAGCGAAGCAGAATCATAAAAGAAAGAACATTCGTACGCTCTCATACATCCCCGCATGTTTAATACGTGTGTTTCTGTAGGACGAATACCAATGTCTCTATCTATCATACCAGTTATACGAAAAGAGAATATAACAAGTAGTTACATTACATGCATTTAAACACTACACTCAGAGTATCGTGCTTCTTTCTGCTCGGTTCATTACACTCATCTTCCCAATCGCCTGCCTCTTTGCCCGATTCAAGCAGCCCATCCTTTTCACATCGCCGTCATTCATGATCTCCATCATATATCCCCCATCGGGAAAATCGTAATGGAGTTTGTGTGTGGTTGCACATACCTCTCGCCATTTTTCCGTGACCTTGCCGTACAAATCAGCGAGAGCATCACCGCTCTAATTCGCACAAGATGAACTTCGGAGTCGTAGTAGCATAATCTCTTGCTCGCGCGATTAAACGTCACTGCCATCCATCTTCGTCCCAAGTTTCTCCTACATAACACCCTAAAAATGTGGAGGGGTGTTCAAAAACCCTAAAAATCTGGAGGTTGAAAACCCAAAAAATCTGGAGCCGAAAACGGCGCAGGCTGTTGAGGCTTCTTCTCTTCCGTCAGCTCTACAAACGGAACTCACCCAAAGCTTCCCCAACTTTCCCGTCGGTTGTCGCTATCTGCCAATGACCCCCCCCCTCGATCCCGCTGAGTTGCCTTCCCCCAAACGAGATCCTTTCGAGATGCGGCAGTCTCTAATTCTCTTCTGGCGGCTCCCAAACAGCCATATGAGCCTGATTTGTTTGAGTGCTTTGATTGACAGAGATGGTGTCCATTCACGATGCCCTAGAATTCGATTCAGTCATCAGGTCCTCGAATCGTTGTATGCTCCCTGGAAGGAAGCCCTCGTAGTAAAAGTACTGGGTACAAAGGTGGGATTTCTTGCATTGCGTGAACGACTGGTTAAGGCTTAGAAGCCTTCTGGTTATTTTAGCTTACTTGATGTTGGCCACGGATGTTATGTGGTATCTTTCGAATTGCTAGCTGACAGGGAGGTTGTTCTCACTATTGGTTTGTGGCTTGTCTTCGACCACTGTCTCATCATCATGCGTTGGAGGCCTGATTTTGATGCAGCTTCCATCGTTTTAACACTGTCCAGACTTGGGTAAGGTTTCCAGGCCTCAGTCAGGCCTTTTACAAAGATAGAGAGCTCCGTTTTATTGCATCTACTATTGGAACACATATACGGGTAGATACGGATACACTTGATAAGTTGCGTGGTAGGTATACACGAGTTAGTGTTGAAATAAATTTGGATGAGCCATTGATCAGCATGGTAGATGATGAAGGGAGGATCATTCGAGTAGCATATGAAGGGCTTCAAATGGTTTGTATGATCTGTGGTCGTTATGGGCACTTGCAAAATCGTTGTGTCAAGAATTATTCCGCTCCGGAAAGTCCGGAGGCACCGGCAGTCCCGTCTGCTAACCCGAATGGCCAGAATCCTTCTCCGGGGGAGACAGGTCTCCCAAAGGCGGCCATGAATGAAGCGGTTTCATCAGACATGGCGGCTAAAGCTGAGGCGGTTTCCTCTGCCAAGAAATTTGATGCCAAGCCGGTGGCCTATTCTTCCACTAGTGGACCCCCCAATGATCCTACCTTGTTGAATGGTCCATCAAATTGTATTGGTGAGTGGATGTTTGTGGAGCGCCGAAAGTCCCGTAGGAAAATTATTTCTGGTCAGGATAAAGGGAAATTGGATGGGCCATTCTCTTTGGGCCCTAAAGCTTCTAAAAATCAATCTATTCTATTGAAGGCCCATGCTCATCTTGGTCAGCCCAGAAACCCTCTACCTTGAGCTGAAAATTGGCCTATTGTCGTGCATGCCCGTGAGAATAATCTAGCCATAGTACCCGTCTCAAAATCTGCCCAGATGCATAACAAGGGAAAAATAACTGTTTGGGAAGATTTGAATGTAAGGAATGGCAATTCTGGAATGGCTAAAAGAGCGAGATCATCGTTGGATTACGATGGAAATGATAGAATGCTCATGGGAAAATTTCGTCAAGAGGATGGCTCTTTCGGTTTCACTCCTACTGGTGAACCACCGGACAGGCACACGGCCATGCAGAATTAGGGTCTCTACCCTAGACTCTTCCTTCTCCAAAATACTATTTATGGAGTTCCAGAATTTTAATTTGATTTCTTGGAATGTAGGAGGCATTAATGCCCCATCCACGGAAAGAACTCTGTTGGATTTAATTCGTCAACACTCTCCGGAGATTATGTTTATCTATGAGCCACAAACTATCTCTCTCAGTCTCAGATATTTTTTCACGTCATGGCTTGGTCCCGATAGGCATTCAGGAACGTCTGGGCATTCTGGAGGTGTATGGACCCTTATGAAATTGGGATCAAATATTCAGGTCTCGATATTTGATGTATGGGAGTGGATGATTACTCTACTGCTCTCTATGGGGAATACATCGTGGTATGTGACTGCCATATATGGATATCCCCTCGGTATCATGAACGGTTGGAAAGTTGGAATAATTTAAGGAGTCTTGCGATACGATCAATGGTGCTTGGAATGCCATTGGGGATTGGAATCAAATTTTGACAACGGATGAAGTTCGGGGTGGTATTTTTAATTTGGCTCGTGCGGATGAACTTGGCACTGTTTTATATGATTGTGGGCTCACAACTATTAACACGCAAGGTGGGATCCTTTCCAGGTCACGTCCATTGGGGCCGTCTCATCGCATCTTTAAAAGGCTTGATCGTTGTGTTATAAACTTCGAGTGGTTGTCTCTATTTCCGTTGGGATTTGTTCAAACTCTTACCCAGTTTGGATCGGATCATAGTCCATTGTTACTGAGGTGTGGGACACCTCCAACTGTACCTGCTAATAAACCATTTAGGTGGGAAGCTTCATGGGCACAACTATAGAAATGTGGTAACGGACTCATGGGAGAATGGGTCTTCTTGTATTACTCGACAGCTTGATAATGTCCGCATAGCTTCTAATCAATTCAACCGCTCTTGTGTTGGTAATTTGAAATGGCGCAAATTGAAATTAAGGAAGCGGCTTGACGGGATTGCCCGCGCCCTACAGAATATTGATTCTATTCATCTGACTATTTCGGAAACAGAATTGAAAAGGGAGTATGAAGATATATTGATTCAAGAGGAACTACATTGGTACCAATGTTCTCGAGAGAATTGGGTTAGATTTGGAGATCGGAACACCGCCTATTTCTATGCTAAAGCAAGAAACAATAGGCATCGGGACCGTGTCCATGGGCTTTTTCTTCCAAATGGAGAGTGGTGTGATGATGATGTAGTGTTGAAGCAGTCGGCCAGAGAATTCTTCCTGGATCTATATGCGCCTCCTACCCTGCTAAATGAGTCTCTCTCTTCTACTGGGATGGAAAAACTTCATGTCCCTTCTTTCAATCCCATAACAATCGAATATCAAGATATTCTGCAGGAAGACGTAACTATGGATGAAGTGACCAAAATTCTATCGGATATTAAACCTTTCTCGGCGCCGAGACATGACAGGTTCCCAGGATATTTCTATAAAAAAAAAGTATTGGGATATTATTGGAAACTCAGTCCATATGTTTATCCGCCAAGCCTTCATTGATAGAGAGGTTTCACAATCAACAATGAAAGCTCACATCTGACTATTACCTAAAAGCTCTCCTCCCACTTTTTTCAAACATTTCAGGCCTATTACTCTCTGCAATATGTTATACAAGATTCTCACTAAGGTGGTGGTTAGGCGCATTCGACCAATTCTTCAGAATAATATCTCCGCCCAACAATCTGCATTTCTTCCGGGGAGAGGTCCAATAGACAATGACGTGACTCTACAAGAATTATTGGGGCATCTCTATGGGTGTCGTGCTCGCTATAGAGGGATTATTTAAAAAATTGATATAGAAAAGGCTTACGACAATGTTCGGTGGGATTTTATTCAGAAATGTTTGCAGGAATTGGGCTTCCGTAGTAACCTGTTTCAGCTTATTATGAAGTGTGCCACATCCTCGTCATTCTCGATTTTGTGGAATGGACAACCTCTCGAGGAGTTTAAGCCGATGAAGGGTTTGCATCAAGGCGACCCTCTATCGTCGTACCTTTTCCTCTTAGTGATGCAAAAACTGTCGCTAATGATTCAACAACTAGTGGACCAATGAAGTTGGAGGCCGATCCGGATTTCTAATGATGGTATTAGCATTTCCCATCTACTTTTTGCGGAGGTGGATAGGAATAGCATTAACATAGTGGCGCGAACATTGGAATATTTTGCCAATATTTCAGGAATGAAGCTTAACATTAATAAGTCTGTTGTGTATATCCCTAAATATATTGGTATCAGTGATAGAGATTGGATTGTGTCTACTCTTCATATTCCTGCTGTAGAAACCCTTGGCACATATCTAGGTTTTCCTATGTTATTGCGACGCCGTAAATGTGCTGACTTTGGTTTTATCTTAGACAAACTTGATGCTCGGTTGAATGGATGGGCTTGTAAGTTACTTAACAAGCTAGGTCGGTTAACACTTTGTAGATCAGTTCTCTCTTCCATTCCTGCGTATATTATACAGCTCCATTGGTTGCCGGAAGCTGTGTGTAAAGCCATTGACAGGAAAATTAATAGGTTTATTTGGAAAGACAATAATGGTAAGGGTTTTCATCTTGTCAAGTGGGATGTGATGGCCACTGCTAGGGAAGCTGGTGGATTGGGAATGCGCCGAGCGAGATATATGAATATAGCACTTCTCGGAAAACTCCTATGGGGGTTGTTGCATTCACCAGACAAACCATGGGTTTGGCTGATTGAATGGCAATATTCAGCTGATGATTTTTCATTCCCATCGTCCCATCATAGCAAGTCTAACTTGCTGAAGATTATTGGAAAAGTAATCATGTTCCTCAGAGATGGTTTCTTGTTCAAATTAAGAAATGGAGAAGCATCATCTTGGTTTTCTAGTTGGTGGAAGGCAAACAGCTAGCCCCTCTCATTCCATATCTCGCGACTCAGGATCTGGAACTCAAGGTACGAGACATGCTAGTAGAATACCAATGGAATTGGCAGATGATTTACTCCCCCATTCCGGCTGATTTACGCCACGATATTTGTTCCGACTGATTTACGCCACGATATTTGTTCTTCTCCCCCACCGCGGCTACATCAATTTGTCCCGGATAATTGGATATGGAATGAGAATTTGTCAAGCATGTATACGTCGAGTTTGGCATACAAGTTACTGGTGCGTTTTGGGGATGGAGGCGATGATTGGAAGTGGATGTAGCGTGTTTGGATTCCTGAGAAGTTTGGCATCTTTATTTGGTTATTGGCCCATCTGGCTCTTCTGGTGAATGAACTTCGTTTTCGACGGTAAGTGACCTCTTCGCCACTATGTTGGATCTGCGGTGCTGACGTTGAGGATTGGAGCCACTGTTTTTTTTATTGTCCATGGACCAAATACATTTGGGACTCCTTTCATTTAGAGATCCCAGTGGATCTTGGTGGCAAGCCAAAGGTTTATATCCGAAAATTTATTCATGCTATTTTCCGGAGCTATGGTAACATTTTCTTGTCCACTTTATGGAACATTTGGGTGGAAAGGAATGGGAGTATATTTAGAGGCAAGGAAAATTCTAGTTGGTGGATTCATAGAGAGATCTTGCGGATCTAAACCGTGCTCTTCCGTGTTCTTCATCTAATACTTATCAGTGCCATTCGTCCACTGGAACATGGTTAGATACCAATGAACCATCCTTCATGTTGATGGGAGTTCTATTGGAAACCCGGGCCGGACAGGATTTGGTTTTGTTGTCAGAAGTGATGATGACCAGTGGAAAGGCGGAGATTGCGGATTTCTTGGAATAGCATCCAACACGTTTGCTAAAATCTCTGCCTTAGTTTTCAGATTGGAATATGTTCATGGGATGGGGATCCGTAATGAGTGTTGCTATTCGGACTCCCAGACTGTTATTCAACTACTCGAAGTACAAGATCTTTTTCATCCATTTGCAAATCTGATTCATCGAGCCAGAGACTTGAGAAGTGCATTTGATTCGTGTACAATTCATCATGTGCTGCGAAAAGGAAACAAGATTGCTCATGGTCTAGCTAAATATGGTGCTTCCAAGCATGGGAGCCAAAACGACAACACTAATCATCCCAGAAGGCCCATGTTCTAGGCAATGTGCAAAAAGATTCATCGGAGCAGTATCCCAAATACTGTCTGAGGAAGCAGAGGCGCGGGAGTAGAATTCGGACCAACACCTTCAGGAAGAGGTCAGGACCATTTTGAGCATACAAGGAGAAGAAGACCGCCCCCATCGAGGAACCAAGGCCAGATTTGCAAAATTCGAAGTTTTTGGCCTTGATGCGGTCTCCACAAGAACTGATGCGGTCTAGACCGCATCACCCAGACCGCATCAAGCCAACCCAAACCGCATCACCTCAGAAGATTGAAACTTTTGACAATTTTCGCACACGAGTATTTTCTAAAATATCAAATTTGAATTTATTAAATGAAAAGAGTTATGATTTATGGGAAGGGGATTAAGGATATATTTCACTTTTATTACTCATGTGGGAAACTTTGATTTCAAATGGCGCTGTGAAACTCTCCGGCATGGAACTTTTGACAATTTCCTGCCATGAAGGTCCTCGCCATGAAACTTTTGACAAGTTCCCACTATATGAGTATTTTCTGAAAAATAATAGTCTCGGTTTAATTTTATTTAATGAAACCAATTTATGAAGATGGAGTTGGGATTAGGGATATATTTATAGGTTGTCACGTTTTTATTACTCATGTTAAGAAACCGTGCCCCCGAAAGCGCACGGTGTCAAAAATTGCAGTAATTTATAGTGAGACTGGATCGTTCACTGGAGGATGTGCGATAGAAGCAGGGCCCACGTCATTTACTAAGATTTTCCACTCGGTTACTCGATTCAAGTTTTGGAATGGTTTCTAACAACTACTTGACAATAATTTAAACTAGACTATGGAAGCAATTAAATATTATTCTACAAAGCATGGTAAATTTAGTCTAAAAAGCGATTAAATCTATTCTAAGAAAGCAATAAGAATTATGCTAAGAAAGCGGATAAAGTTATTCTACGAAAGCAGATTTAAAATATGACAGAAGGGACAGGGAGAAAATAATAAAGATTGGACAAGATTCAGATGAAACACAGTTAAATTTCCATTTTAATACACAGATCTTTGGTTGGGATAATTCATCAGTTAGCTAACTCTCATGCTTTCTAGACTATGTTCCCTTTAACAGACAGGTACTTACAGTCAGAATTTACATGCTCTTAAGACCTCTAAGATATCACAGATTAATAACTGCCCCTGCCGAGGTATGTTATTCCTCCATGGTGGATAAGCAACACCTAACATATCATTAGTTGACATGCCAAGTACTCCTATCATCCCCCTTGTCATACCCAAAGTCCAAATTAATACCCGAACTAATCCATAACTCTTAAACCTTATAACCGGCGGCCAACCTCTAATTCTTCCGAGTGACCTCTATAAAAGCACTTTAAAGAAAGCGGTAAAGAAGGCAGTAAAGAAAGCATTTAAAAACCTATCACTCGGAAGTCTTAAAAGCTATCTCATTCCGTTATTATAAAAGAGCCCCTAGTCTTGGTGACCAGATGCAGATTTAGAACTTCCCAAATATCAGTAAGCCACAGGGCTTATAACATCCGGTTAGTTATGAGATACATACTGAGTGGAACAGACCTGTGAAGATCTATTCCGAATGTACTCACTCAAGACTCAATTCTAGGCTTTGGCGGGAGATAATAGTAGTTGAAAGAATACTCAACCCTACCTTAGAAATCAACCAAGGCCTATATGTTGTTCCTCTACTATTATTTATCACATCTTGTCCGAATCCAAGTGGACACTGATTTGATGCAATACTTAATAGGAGATTTCCAACACACAACAATTTTGAGAAACCAATTGATATTGAAAATCATTCCCTAAACAGGTACTAAACTCTCAATTAAAACACAGATCCTTTCAGTCTAGGTGAGACCTAATTGCTGACTCTGCTTCTAAGTTCTCAAAATCAACTCCCAGAAGAATATGAGTTAGTCATAACTGTCGAATTTATCCCTTACTCAGATCCGGATTTTATAAAGTGATTTTTGTGGAAATTTATTATACAGCATCTGATTAAGATCAAGACTTCTATGTCCAAGGAGAAGGATCTCCAAAATATTATAGACCACAGTACCTACATAATAATATCATGCATACATGTATATGAGAAGTAAAATAAAATACCCCAAAATATATGGTGGGGTTAGACAGAAGTTGGTACACAAAGATGGATTAGCCTGGGATAAGAAGAATTTGGCTAAAAAGAGTGCCAGAAATAACTGGAGTTATCTGGACTGCAAACATCTGCCATCCAGTTCCCAATTATTCCAGATGGAATGGTTTTTAGACAGTGAGAAACCCTTAATGACAGTGATCGCTACCATCAAGAGTCCTACTATCTATGAGAGAGGAAAAATCTACACGTTTTCTCACTATAGTAATGCTATAACAGTGTTGATCGACACTATCTAACACTACTGTAGCTCGATATTCAGGTTTGAAATTAAGATAAAGAAAAGAAAACTGTATCTAATTAGGAGTTGGCTGAGTGACTAATCGTTATCCCCGTGAAGGGACCTTTTCGCCGTAGCTTCCACCAACCACTAATCAGATCATGCAAAATAACGAGTAATAATTAACACACAGAAGATGAGCTAATCATTATCCCTGTGAAGGGACCTTTTCGCCAACATTGATCTGTGATGTTCCTTATTACCCATTCATACATACAATATACAGAAAAGATAAAATCAACAAAATGTTTATGGTATTGTGTGAGTGTTAATCACACAATAGTTTAGACACTAATGAGTTGAGATGTGTAATGGATAAAATTAGATGTGATGGGCCTAAGCCCAATACACCCATGCAACTTACACAACTCAGGAAGATAAAATATTTTTGAAGTTTTAAAATAGAAGGAAGAGGTTAATTCAGTCTACTAAGCAAGGTGCAAAATAGACCGAACTGCGAATGCATGAAGGATGAAGTATTACCTTACCCAATTAATCCTTGTAAAGATATGAAGCATCATCTAATTTGAATTGTCGAGGCAATTTGGTCTAAACCGAATTGGACAATTCGAATTGATGAAGTCATTCCCTTACTCAAATTTGGACAAGGCATTTACCCCAAAATGAGGATAATTCGAATTGCCAAGTCAATTTAGTCTAGACCGAATTGGCAATTCGAATTGGTAGAACAAATAAAATAAACTAAGGCATGAGGGGATGGAATGCATACAATATGGTGTACAAGGTCAATTCGGTCTATGAGAGCAATTTGGTCTAAACCGAATTCGCACAGACCGAATTGCTTGTGCACCATATGAGAACAATTTTTGCTATGTGATTCGGTCTCATGGGCAATTGATCTATAGACCGAATTGCCTAGACCGAATTGCATATAGATTTTTAAATAAGGCATTCAACAACATTTTTTTTGCCATGCACCTCCATTTTCATGGGCAATTCGGTTTAGACCGAATTGCCTCAAATCGAATTGCATGCCATTTTCCACATAAGTGTATTTTTTGTGCTCACAAGTACAGGTTCGGTTTACACTGTGCGGTTTATGATGGATGAGATTTACCAAATCCTTCATTTCACATCAGTGTCACCTCACAGCCACACTAGTGAGCAATTTAAGGAAAATTGCATAGTAGAATACGTGTCTAGCAGGCATTGGCATGAATTAAACCCTAATTCTACAAACAAGACATTCAAAGGTTAAAGAACCTAAAACATATAAACCTCTAAGAACTACATGCATAAAAATAAGAACACTTACATTATCTAAGGCAACAATAAACTAAAATAAAGAGAACAAGAACAGCAACATAAGACATTAAAATAAATTCTAACAACCCTAAAATTATCTAAAACCTAAGAACACTCATTCGAAGCTCTAAGGCATACAAGCATACCAAAAACCCATTAAACATGCATTTATTGAGAATGTAAGTCAACTAGGACATAATAAATGTAACCTGAGTGAAACAAACCAACATTGTAATATATTCAAAGAAATGGAGAGCAGTGGAGATTTCCGGCGGGGACGAGTCCGGCAGGGAGGTGTCGCTGCTGACAAAGGCGAGCAATGGAGAGGATTACCATCTAGGAATAGTAGGCGGGGTAGCGGGTGGTCAGGCCTAGGAGTTCAGCGGGAAGGAACACTTCTGGTAGAGAGATATGTCAGTAAAGGGGTAAATGCCAAGAGGGACTTACATGTAGTCTTTGTAGGCAACATCCCGGTTGATGCGGCTGTTCAGAATCTTATGAGGGAACTGAATAGGACGGCGAAGGTTCGGGACTGGTATATTCCAGCAAGACGGTGGCCAGCAGATGGGTTCAAGTTCGGTTTTTTTAGATTCTCAACTAAGGAGGAAGCTGAGTTGATTATCAGGAGTATGGACGGAAGAATGTGGATGGGTAAGAAGCTGAAAGTGAACAAGGCAATCCCGAGTCGTAGAAGAGCTGTTGCGGGTGATGGTATATCGGGTCAAAGGATTATCCAATCCAAAAATAATGGAAACCGATTGGCATGGAGGCCAAGTAGGGGGGGAGATGCTTGGAGGGATGAGCGTACATATGCGGAAGTAACAAGAGGAAACAGGGGTTGCAGAATGGTTGGGGTTATGGATACAAGTGAGCAACCGATACAGCTTGTGGAGTCACATAAGGATGTTGAATGGTTGCAGCGGTCAGCGATGGTGGAATTGGTAAAGCTGGAGGTACTGGGTGATTTCCAAGAGTGGCTATATGGAGAACATCGAAATTGTGGGAACTTTGTCTATGGAGGTGGGCATATGTTCATAGCAATTTTTGACAACGAGAAAGATAGGGAGACCTTCTTATCTGATGGAAGGGATAGAGAATATATTGCATGGAAAAGAAAATGGAGCCCTGGTAAAGTCGTGAGGAAACTCCTAGTATGGGTCTATGTCTTCGGGTTACCCTTTGATACTTGGTGTGAAGAAAACTTCCATCGTGTGGTGTCAGGGTGGGGCAAGCTAATATCCATGGACAGAGATACGAAGGAGAGGAAACGCCTCGACCGTGCAAGGGTGTTGGTAGAGTTGGTTGAGGAAGGGATAGTCCCGCGGATAATCCGGATTAAAGTTGGGGGTTATAATTCGTTGATTAGGGTCGAGACAAACTTTAGCGAACCAGTTGTTGAAGAAACAAAAAATTCAGAGGTATGCCGAGATGATGACAGTCCATCACAACGTCGGACAATACCGGTGGTCTCCTCGCCGGAGACGAGAGCGCACGGAGACAGGGAGGATGAGGAGAGGTCCGGGATTCTGTTGCATGGGGGAGCGGAACAGTGTTGCCATAAAGTGCATGGGGGAACGAGTGGTATTAATGCTACGAGAGATTCTAGGGTAATGATGGTGAAGGGGTGCGGGAACCAAATGATGCAAAACATGCAGGATGTGGAAGAAACCCAGGTGGACCTTGGAGATGGGCCGGGCATTGAAGAGAGTGGGCCGAATTTACAACAAAATTCAAATAATTGGGCTTTGGACGGTGGGCCATCAGGAAACTGGGGATGTGGGGATCAGGGTGAGGGGCCTGGGACCAAGGTGTGGAAAGAGGGAAATGGGCCAGAGGGAGATGGAGGAAGTTACTTTTGTTCGTATTCACAAGACATAACTGCCGAGGTCGGGAGTAAGGGGGAGTGCGGGGTTTCGATGGGGTCTGGTAGGGGAAAATATAAAATTTCCAGGGAGGAAAACACGATACCAAGTCAACCAGGGGAGGGCACAAATATGACGGTAGGGGTGACAACGGAGTCCGCGGTGGAGGAAATTGCAGGGAGGCAGAAAGCAAGTTTAGCAGAAGTGGAGGTTGACCTTAGGGGCGAAAATCTTGGGGGAAATCAAAGGGAGGATAACACATCGTCAAATAGGTCAGAGGAGGGTGTTAGATTGATGGCTGAGGAGCGGAGGGAGTTGGCGACTGAAGGAACTCAAGAGAGTCTGAGGGGACTATTAGCGGAGGTTGAGGAAGAGTTAAGAGATGAAGAGTTTATTCCTCAAGTGCGGGAGGAGGAGACGATGACTGAATTGAGGCTGGTCGATGATGCTTTGGCAAAATTGGTATCTGGGAAATTAGGTACACATCGAAGGGGCCGTAAGAAAGGAAAAAAAATTGGAAGTGTGGTTGGTAGGAGAATTGACAAAACTCGCGGAAAGCACAAGCGGTCGGAAGGTCAGGGCGTGAATAATTTCGCACAATTGCAATTCACGACATTACGCGGAAAGGATGGAGTTAGATTGGTAGATCTAGAGGAGGCGGAGAAAATTTTTGACCTTGCAATTAACCTGGGATTGATTTGCAAATTGGGTAGGGAGGAGGCGGTTGATAAAATCTGTGAAGACAATGGGAGAATGCAGTAAGGGGTGGGTGGTTCTGTGTTGTGGAAAAAGGTAGCTTAATGCGGTTTATTTCTTGTAACTTGAGGGGTTTGAATGGCGGGGTCCGGAGGAGGGCGGTGATGCGGCTGTGTAAGAAGGTAAAGCCTGCTATAGCTTGCTTTCAGGAAACAAAAATGGAAGTCATTAAGGAGCGTCTAGTTCATCGGTTATGGGGATCCAAAGGGTGTAAATTCTTGTTTCAACCTTCCATTGGGAATGGGGGTGGATTGTTGGTGATCTGGGAAGACGGGATAGGTTCGTTTCAGTCAGTTGAGAGTGAACATGATTTTATTTGGATACAAGGATACCTAAAGGGTGTGGAGGGGCTGGTAAACTTTGTATGCTTACATGCTCCCAATGAAAGGAGGGGCAGGGCTGATTTTTGGCAATTGTTGCAACAAAAGTATGTAGGGAATCCAGGAGGGTTATGGTGTTTTGTGGGTGACTTCAATGCGGTGAGTAGGGCGGAAGAGAGGTTTGGGGATAGTGTAGACAATGGATCCATCCGTGATTATCGAGAATTTATTGACCAAATGGGACTGATCGATTTACCTATGGATGGGGGTCAGTTTACGTGGTTTGGTAGGGGAGGGAGAGCGGGTAGTAGACTAGATCGGTTGCTTTTATCTCCCGACTGGATGAGACAAGCTGGGTTAATAATTCAAAGGAAGGGGGATTCCGTCCTGTCGAATCATTGTCCGGTTTACCTAGAGCTGGAAGATAAGTCTTGGGGACCAAAACCGTTTCGATTCTATAATTATTGGATGGGTGCTAAAGGATTTGAGGGGCTAGTTAAGGAGGTTTGGGGCTCGGAGGGTTCTAACAGGGGATGTAATCTACTTAGCAGGCTTAGGATGTTGAAAGGGAAAATAAAGGAATGGGATGGGTATGGGGCTAAGGATTTAGAGGATAAAATTCGGCATTTGTTGGCAGATATTGGGGAGAATGAAGAAAGGCTGAATTCTGGTTCTGGGACAGTGGCAGATGATTCGAGGAAAGCTTGGCAAGAAAAAAAAACGGGAACTTAATTTGTTATTGTTGGCCGAAGAACGACGATGGCTACAAAAGTCAAGGATTAGGTGGATTAAGGAGGGGGATCATAACACACGATTTTTTCATACGGTGGCAGCTATTAATAGACGAAGAAGCTTCATTGGGGCTATCAAGGTGGAGGGCGAAATAGTGGAGAATCCCATGGAAATCAAATCAAGGGCATTTAACCATTTCAGGGGCTCTTATAAAAAGTCTAGGGACGACCTATTTCATATCAATAATCTTGGATTACCAACAGTTAACGCGGATGTTCGAGATTGGCTGGATCGGAGCTTTAAGGAGGAAGAGATAAAGGCGGCAATTTGGAGTTGCGATGGGAACAAAGCGCCCGGACCGGATGGATATAACATGAGTTTTTACAAGAAATATTGGGAATTGATCAAAGGAGATGTCTTGGACGTATTTAGGGGATTGGAAACGGATGGCAGACTACCAGCAGAATGTGGGGGATCTTTTATCGCACTCATACCTAAAGTTGAGGCACCTATGGAGTTCAAGGATTTTAGGCCAATATCCCTTGTGGGGAGCGTGTATAAGATTGTAACCAAGGTGTTAGCAAGACGGTTACAGGAGGTTTTAGATGTCATGGTAGGGAACTCCCAAATGGCTTTTATAAAGGGGCGACAAATTCTTGATAGGGTGTTGATAGCAGCTGAAACGATCCATTCCACTAAAGCAATGGGCAGGCCCGGTTTCGTGCTAAAGCTTGATTTCGAAAAAGCTTATGACAATGTATCTTGGGAGGCTCTTTTTCATACATTAGAAGTGATGGGATTTGGTGAAAAGTGGGTGATGTGGATTAGGGAGTGCATTCAAAATGCAGCTGCGGCGGTTTTAATCAATGGATCTCCTACCAAATTTTTCAAAATGCAACGAGGATTGAGACAAGGCGACCCGATATCCCCCTACCTTTTTGTGATTGTAGTGGAAATTTTGAATGTAATGATTGAAAGAGCAGCAAAGTTGGGGTGCGTAAAGGGGCTGGCAACATCAGTGCAGGGACCGGTTGTCACACATCTACAATATGCCGATGACACAGTGATATTCTGTGAAGGTAACATAGAGCAGGTCATTGTTATTAAAAGGCTACTTCAATGCTTTCAGCTAACGACTGGGTTAAAGATTAATTTTAGAAAGAGCAATTTATTTGGGATAAACTGCTCGGGAGAGTTGGTGTCAGAGGCAGCTACAATCTTGAGTTGTGATGTAGGACAGTGGCCAATGAAATATTTAGGAGTTCCCATCGGGGGAAGAATAAATGGGGTAGAAATTTGGAAGCCGATAATTGAGAAGGTGGAAAGAAGATTGGCGGGGTGGAAAGGAAAATTATTATCTCAAGCGGGAAGGTTGTGTTTAATTAAGACGGTATTAAATAGCCTTCCAGTTTATTTCATGTCAATGTTTAAGATACCTGCTGGAGTTGCAGACCGATTGGAAAAATTGAAGCGGAGTTTTTTCGGAACGAGTGGGATGGCATAAGAAAAATTCATATGGTGAATTGGGAAACGGTCTGTCTGCATCAGGAATAAGGAGGGCTCAGTGTGTGGAATATTGGGAGATTCAATGCAGCGCTGCTATTTAAATGGAGATGGCGGTTTGGCGAAGAGAACTCGTGGTGGAAGGAAGTAATTAACGCTAAATATTATGATAAGGAATCCCCTCTACTTCCGAAGGCCAGGTTAGTCAGGTCTGCCTGGGGGAACATAAGCAAATTCTGGACAGGTGTGAGCGGGCAGACATGGGAGAAGTTCTATAAATTTCAGGCAGGGAATGGATTACTTATTCGGTTTTGGACGGATCCTTGGGTTGATGGTGGACGTGTGCTAAAGGTGATGTTTCCACGAATTTTTACACTGGCTAATAATAAAGATGGGAGGATCTCAGAGTTTGGGGAATGGAATGGTATTCAGTGGGAGTGGAAAATACACCTCCGGAGGCCTTTGTTTGATTGGGAAGCGGAGGTTTGGAGGGATTTTATGGCGGTTCTGAGCCGACATGTTTTGTGCAGATTCATGAAGGATCGGATTAGTTGGACAAAGGAAACAAATGGCAAGTTCACGACAAAATCATGCTGGAGTTTGGATAGTGGTGATAGGTTGGGGGTCGACAGTGGTTTCTGGAGGTGGTATTGGAAATTAAAATGTCCGCCTAAGGTTAAACTATTAGGGTGGAAGTTGTGGGTGAAAGCCCTACCTGTCCGCGAGATATTAGCACGTCGACAATGTATTCAGGTAGATAATACCATATGCCCGTGTTGTGAATTAGAAACTGAGACGTTAGACCATCTTTTCTGTAAATGTTCAGTGATTAGCTCAGTTTGGTATTGTGGGGCGGCATGGTTTGAAGTAAATTGGGTGATGCCTGGAGATGTGAGAACACTGATAAATGGATGGTTTAATTTTGATCCAAAGAAGGGCCGGAGGACAGCCTGGGCAGCTACAGGTTTAGCCATTATTTGGTCAGTTTGGAGGATGCGGAATGATGTGGTTTTCAATAGAAAACAATTCAATGAGATGGATTTGGCAGAAATGGTGAAATGGAGGGTCTACTCATGGGCTAAAGCTGAGGGGAATGATGTTGATTTGAACTTTGTAAGTTTAGATAATATCTCTCCCGGGGGGTTGATGGAAAGGAGGAGGCTGATGCAACCCAAACGACTCGGTTTGGTTTGGGAACGCCCGGAGAAGGGGTGGTGGAAGATAAACACAGATGGGTCATCATTGGGGAATCCCGGAAGGGCCGGAGTGGGAGGGGTGATAAGAGATGATGAGGGAAAGGAAGTATTCATATTGTCGGATTTTATTGGAATATCAGATTCTACAGTTGCTGAATTGACAGCGGTTAAACGAGTTTGTGAAGCTATAATCAGAGATCAAGGTTTTCCACTTCAAAAACTAATCTTTGAGTGTGACTCATCCAACATTGTTAACTGGTTAAAGAATCCAAAGCTAGTTCCGTGGAGGCTACATTCCTTGATGGGACCAATTCTGGTAGTATTGAACTGTGCTGGATTGGTGAGGGTGCAACATATTTTAAGAGAAAGGAATAATATAGCAGACTTCTGGGCGCGACAAGGGGCGAATGGTGTGGATAAAATTGAAGACTGGTTTTAAGTTGGTAGTGTGCGGGCAAGACAGTTGGGTTAAGGATGCTAGGGAGGCTTCACAAATTGTGTCTAGACTTACACGATTGATGAATTGTTTGAGGGTGCTAGGGGTAATTTCGGCAAGAAGGATGTAGCATGGGTACGAATAAGAAACTGTTCCCTCAAAAGGCTGACTACATGCCCAGGAGTTGCTGGTATTGAATTTGAAGTAGGGGGTGCTGTTGAAGCGGGAGAATGCTAATGGTGTTAGACGATGAGCAGGCAGAACTTGTTAAGTATATATATATATGTATGTATATAATAAATCTTAATGCAGGTTTCCATGAAGCGGGAGCAGAGAATGTGAAGAGAAATAAAGCTTGCATCATGATGTCGAAAGGAATTCTCAAGATAAAGTGGATTGAAGATAGCTTGATGATGAGTATACTACTGCTACGCCTGGTGCTTCACTATGGACGTTCATTGATTGGGATAGGTCTAAAGTCTCTTCCATTACAAGTGTAAGCCATCACAAAAATGGCCCGGTGAGATCTGAGCCTTATATTCCTTAATACATAATTTGGTGATTGACCCTTGTCATTTCTGAGTTTGCTTGAATAAGTATATTGAGCTTGCATAGATTCATATCCAGTGTACTGAATTGAGTAAGGGCATTGGACTAACCCGTCTGGCTATATTCTCCCTCAATCCTTTCTTATCCTTCATATGAATCTTGTTTGAGCCACCCTAAAATTCTCCATATCCTTCTCCACTCCACTTGTTGTCCCGTTAACCTCAACCCTCCTCCTGTTTAGCCAAACAGAATTTTTGTCAGTTGAGGTGTTAAGGAACTGGTCATGAACCTCCTTTAGGAAAATCTGATTGATGATAAAATTTTGGTGTTGGGAATATAAGATAGCTGGTTGCTATGGGAAAGTGGGAAGGTGCGCCCCAATTAGCACAAAATTTGAACTACTAAAGTGGGAGGGTGTGCTCCTTAAATTTTGATATTGGTCGGTCCCCAAAAAAAAAAAATAATAAATAAATAAATAAATAAATCCAATAAAAAGGTGATGCCTTGGAAAAGTGCTGTGGGGCATTTTCAATCTGGAGAGCCTCTTGCAAGGTTGAGTTCTGAATTGTAAAGAGCATCATGGTTACTGAATTGTAAGGTTCTGTAATTGAGATGAGCTTCAGGGAGTACTGAATTGTAATGAGCATGCTGTCATAGTTTCGGAGCTCTAGGGATCTTTTGTGGAGTGATTTTCATTGAAGGTTCCTGACCCAACCCTCACTTTTTCCTGATATATACCTTTGACACCAATTAATCTTCCTGTGTCCCTTGGATTTCTTTACACTGGATGAGAGTCTTATGCAGGTGAAATATGTTTTTTTTAAGCAAGTTTCGGGGATGGTCTTTGGCATCACCATGTCTGACGGTGTAATATGGGACGGCGGATGTCAATGGTTAATTGTTGAGCTGTGACCTCCAATAGAGAAGAGAGGATGAAAGAAGTTCCAGAACATTCAGTTTGGCTGCTGAACGATGGACCTTGAATGGAGATGTCAGGCTGTAGTCATGTAGAGCAGAAGGGCGTCTGATATTGATGAGTTTGTTGCTTTGCTGCTGTGTTATATGCTGTAGTTTTGCCGTTTTCGGAAGCTCCAGAAAAGTCACAATAGGCCAATGAAGATGCTGCCTTGGCTCTGGGAAGTCATGGTGAATGTCTGCCTCATATTAATTTCGTGATGTTTGCTGATTCCTCGGGTGGGGCTGGACAGGGTTGGACAAATTTGATTTGGTAGATTAAGAGGACCAAACAGGCTAGTGTGAGAATTGATTAATTTCTTGATGGCATAATGCTGTTGAGAACGTCTAATGGAGGTTGCCTCATGAGATACTCAAGTTTTGAGATTGTTGTATTTCAACTTTTGACTTTCTATGGAATAAGATTACTTTCCCACAAAAAAAAACCAACATTGTAAAATTTATTGCTAAGGAAAGCATTAAAGGGGTGTCAAACACATGAAATAAAACCCATTTCTGGAATTTCTTCTTGTATTGGCACTCGAAAGCAAATAAATAACCCAAAACCATCATTAACTTGAAGGTAGGGTTTATTCTAACTACAAAGCATTAAAATGTATGGGAATGGCTACACTAAAGGTAGTAACAAGCTTCTACAAAAATAAACTGAGATCAAAGCATTAAACCTAAACTACAAGCTTGAAAATAAACTAACTAAACTAAACTACCTACCTAACCCTTAAGGGGTGGAGAACAGCTTCTGCTCCTTCTTTTCGTCTCCCAGCAAAATGTCAAAGTGTGTAAGAATGTTTCTTGTGTTAAGGAAGGTTAGCTTTTATACTTCTTCTCGAAACCCTAGGCCCATCAGGGCCCATCAACAGTACCATGCATTTCTCACGTGCTCACAGCTTCAATTGAATGCAATTTTGAATGTAATTCGGTCTCCTCAAGCAATTCGGTTTAGGCCGAATTGGTGCAATTCGAATTGCATGAGGTCTTCCTTCTTGATCTTGATCATGGAATGTGGTATTCATTCATCAATTCGGTCTATGTGTAGACCGAATTGGCCTTTTCGAATTGATGATGGCTCCTGTTTGGCTTCCTTGCTTTGAGGCAATTCGGTCTATGCAATCAATTTGGTCTTAGACCGAATTGCATAGATCGAATCGCATCTCTCCTTTATGTTCAGGGTCTTCTTTTTTCCATAGTGCAATTCGGTCTAGGGGTCAATTCGGTTTAGACCGAATTGCCACAGACCGAATTGGTTGCTCTGCTTCTCTTCTTCAACACTTAACCAAAATTTCAGTTTGTGGGATTTTCATTCTTTTTGCCATCTTTTTTATTTTTGTGGGCTATTTTATTCTTTTGCCCATCTTTTCATTCCTTTTTCTTTTCTTTTTCCTTTTTTCATGTTTTTGGATTTTTCTAACACAAATACAATTAAAATTGCATATTTTTGTGTCTTTCATCACCAGCTTATTTTTCTTACAAACTCGAATTAATCTGTCGAATTCAACTGCTTTCTTATTGAAATAAGATGGGATTACTATCAAAATGTCCGTCTCAGACACGGAAATGGATTGGAAATAATGGACAATTTTGGCCATTATCAACATCCTCACATTTAATACTGATCGTCCCCGAGCAGTCAGAGTCAGTGCTCCTAAGAGCATGGACTCTGCATATTCAATCCATTTGCATGGCTTCAAAAATTTCATTCTTCTTATATTGGGATAAGACAATCAAAATTCCAAGTATTAAACTCTCTTGATTGCAGTGTTTAATGAAATGATACTTCTCACTTGAATAGGCATACAAACCAATCATTATTGTTAATTCTTCTTGAATATATGTATAGAAAATTTCATTGGTTTAATTTTTGAATTCAAGCATGACATGAACATTAATCAATCAAAGCAGAGCCTCACATATAGTAGAAACGGAAATTTCACTCACTCTCAAAGTTGGCTTTTAGACAATATGCTCATAATCAAATTCAAATAAATTCTCCCATAAGCTTGCAATTAGACCAACTCGCCACCCACTCATTTCTTCAAATTGAGATCCCGAGGTCTTATTTAAGGTTATAACGGGGCATACTTGTAACATTTGGTAAGGAAGGATGTTATTGGGCTAAAAGTGACACGATCCCATTCCACCTTAACTTTGCATGTTTTTATTTTAAGTCTATGATCATCGACAATTCTTTCTTTCCTTTTGTTTTTCTTTTCTATTGCATGACATTAGACTATGTCTACTTTGTTTTGTCAATTGCAATTTATTTCTGTTGAACGAATCTCAACATTTTTCTCTTTTTCCTTTTTTTTTTTATCGGTTTATGGATACCGATTGATGTTTTTGATGATCATAAACTATAATGCCTTGATGAAATTGGTTCGCGTACACTTGGGTTTGATTTTCTTGGTCTTTTTATAAAGTTAGGAATAATATAGTGGCTTCAAAGAAAAATTAGGTTTGTGGGCTCAGAGTGGTTAATCCTAAAGGAAAAATATTTTTGGTTTGGATTTCAAACGAAGGCCAAAAATTTGGGTTTTTCTAAGTGCCTCGATCATATGCTCGATTTTGGGAATATGGCATGGTCTTGAATCGGTCCCAGTTGCAAGTTCTAGTTTCCTTTAATCGAATTGAGTTTCACACAATCAAAGAAATAATGAGTAAAAATGACTCGGCTCAAATCTCACATGGTATGTTTGATCGTGTCATACATTTATTCTTGAACTTAACCTTTGAAAAATTCTTGCATTTTATTCAATCAAATTCTCAACATGAAAATTTTGTTTTTCTTCCAAGTGATCATATCATTGGATTTTTATAGCTCAAAACCTCAAAAATTTATATCATGCATACTTTTAATTGTTTTATCCCAGTTTGATAGTTTGAAAATTTCATCCTTAGCCTAAATTCAACATGTGAATTTAGGTGACAGATTTATGCTCGTTTTATGCCGGTTATTTAATTGAAAGCAGTAAAGAGATACTGTGAACATGAAAGCATGTTACAGCTTTGTTTTTGGCATGACAGTCACTTATTCATCTTGGACTGCCACACATCTTTTTCAAAATATTTTTGAGAATTCAAGACGAAATTCTCTTTGTGAAAAGCAATAAATACATCAGTTACAATAGATTTCCACAGTATGAACGAAAGTGCACTGAGTGAATGGAAAATCTAATGCATGATGTTTACATTGGAGCTCGCATGAATGTGATCGTGTTGGCTCAGTCTTTCTTCTCTGAATGCTGCTTGGAGGGTCCGGTGTCATCTCTTGGAGGTGAGGGTAGCTTTCTGAGTATGGTCTGCATCATGTCAGCTTGCTTCGTGAACATCATCCCGAACATTTTTCTTGTCTTTTCTTCGCTCTCCAGTCTTTCCTGATGTTGCCTTGCCTCTCGTTCAGCCTGCCTTTCCTCTCGTTCAGCCGCTTCCTTTTTGAACTCTTCTTCTCTCTCAAGCATTCTCAGCCTGAACTCTTCCTCTTTTTGCATCTGCTTCTCCTGAGTCGTAATGATGACATCGGCCACGGATTTGACACTCTGCATCATTGAGTCTCCCATTCTGCTCACTGCTTCCAGAGTTTGAGAATCAGCTGGATACTGAGACACATCTTGGCTTCTGCGAGAGGGTCAGACTGGATGTCTTCTTGATTGGCTCGGGGTGGAAGCATCAGTTTCAGGATGACTTGGAGTGGGAGCATCACCTAGAGGATGTTCTTCTGCATGCTCTGTCGGGAGGACTCCAGCCTCTTCTGTTGAAGGAACCGCTTCAGTACGGGCCTTCTTCTTACGTGATTTGCGCTTAGCTGGTTGTCCAGGAGTGTATCTGGACTGGGCATCTAATTCGTCTGGCATAGCATATACGACCGGATCAGTTACCCGAGTCCTTGGGACTGGAATAGGAGGATTCATTTGAATGAGATCACTCCCCGTGAAAACCGACAGATCCACTCCTTGAGCTTCGCAGATCCTCCTTGAGATACTCCATGTTCATACGAATTACAAGGAAATTCATAAAGTACAGCTTTGAGAAAATCATCGGGAAAGAAGGGATCAACAACACGTTGATATTCTTTTTGAGGTACCTCCTCATCCCTCCCTTTGTTTAATTCTTCAAGTTGTTCTATCATGTTATTTCCTTGATCTCCAGTAATGTCAAAATCGCCTTGGAGGATTTGTTGGTAGGTCTTGTCTTTGAATAGGTCCTCCATGGTTTCCAATTCAGCCTGCTTGTCACCCCCACTGCTTTCATCTCTTAGCGTTTCTTGCACTGTGGGTTGAGGTTCAACAGCAGTGTCAGTTGGATTTTCCTCAGTGACATGCCCCAGTTCTTCCATCAGTTCGGCACCTCTTTTCAGTACATCTCCAATTATTTCACCGCTCTGGTGCACCATTTCCTCTATCTCTTCTGTGGGTTTTAACCCTTCAGCAATCTTGTCCATTTTCCCATCAATCCCACTCTTTCTAGCAGCTATCTCCTTTTGCTGCTGCTTTTGATCCTTAGCCCATTCAGCCGGCTCTGCTTTTACTTTAATAGGCACGATGTTGGTTCCGCTGATTATTTGACAATCGTCGTCCCCAACATCGGCCTCTTTTGTGGCCTCTTTCGTCTTTTTCTTCTTTAGCTCGGCTTGAAATTTCTCAGCAGCTTTTCTGTTTTCCTCTTCAGCTCGGGCCTTTCTTACATTCTCCTCCATTTCAGCTTTCTTGGCCTCTTCCTCAGCCTTCTTGGCCATCTCTTCCTTCCATAATCTGTTTTTCTCGGCCCTCTCTGCTTCTCGTTGCTGCCTCCATTCTTCTGTTTCTTTGGCCATTTCTTTTTCGGCTTCCTCCTTCTCCCGCCTTTTCTCTCAAGTTTTCGGGCCTCATACTCAGCGATTCTCCTCTCTTCGGCCCTGTCTATCTCAGCTTCCTCCTGAACCTTCCTTGCCAATTCTGCATCAGCCTCTTCTTGGGCCTTCTTTGCCATTTCTGCATCAGATTGTTCTTGGGCTTGACGTTGTTGTTCTTTCTTAGATAGCTCAACGGCTTGTTTCTTGCCTTTGTCTTTTGGCTTGGAGGGCTTGCCATCAAATTTGGGCACTGGTGGAAAAGTCCTTGGCTGACTGGGAGGTTCTTGAATTTCGACTTGAGGCTCAGCAGGTCTTCAAGCCTTCTCTTTCTCAGCCAGTTTTATCAGTTTCCTCTTTTTCTTTGGTGGCTCTGGCGCAGATTCAATTTGGAGGGGCTCCGATTCGGTTGAATGGTGGTGTTCGGATGTTGGGTCTACGTAATCATCGATCATTTTCTCATCGGCTTCGGTCCACAGCCCAAATTCCGGCCCTTTGATCTTCAGGTATTTCGTTATTAAACTGGGCTCGGTAATAGCTATAAGCTGGGTGGTCCATTTAGCCGCGAAGTATCTACCCAAAACACCTTGAAACCCCGTGTCATAACGCAATCGCCCTCCTCTGTTTTCTTGGCAGTACCTCAGGGCTTCCCTATCCATTTCTCGTATTAGGTCAAAGAACCTACTCTTCATGTCAGCGTAGAGGGTATCCATAATGTCTGCCTCCTTCTCTTTTAATTTTGACAAATCCCGGACCGGTGGGATGTTCAAGTAGTCCAGGCACTTGTTCTCGCCCATCAGTGGTATCTGCTTTTCTTTCTGCCCATCCTTGTCCAGTCCCTATTCCGGATCATTGCGGAGCATTCGGCTCTGATTAGTGCAAAGTTGGGCATCCCAGCTATCGTAGCTTCTCGGGGCTCAACCGCCGGGAACCTTGTCGGTAAAAATTTCGGAATGATCTCATTTCCCGGGGGTATCACCACCGCTAAATTTAGCACAGAAACTCTGATGTCCTTCTTCCAACTCCCCCATGCTTTCATGTATTCCTCCCACAGCTTCCGTATTGCTTTTGTCTTTTCTATTATTGAGTCCAGCATCGGAGTGTGGTGGGTTGTTCCATAATTGAGCACGGGTTGAAGGGATTCCCAGAAGTTGTATGCCATCTCAGTATGGCGTGCCTTGGCGTGCTTTGTGAGCCACAGTTGCTCTTCTGGTCCGCAGACGGTCCCATTGTCAAATAATTCTTTCTTGTACAAGAATGGGAAGGCGTCTGGCATGGAGAGCATCTCGGACACCGCCACTAGTTGTACTGGAGGATTTCTTTTGGCAAAGTGACTCTTGGTCTCTCTTGTGATGGCTGGTTGAATGGGGATTGGCTCGAAGGCTGCTACTTTCTTATCCCCGAGGTGCTATTCAAGCAATCTATTCCACCGGGCCTTGTGCTGGTTCATCCTCCAGACCATTCTCTCGTAATGAACTCTTGGATCTTCGAACCGCTGGTCATATCTTGCCTGATCGAATTCGTTATTCCAGAAGTTCCACATGTGCTTGCAGAGGTCTCTTTCAAGCCCCGTAGCCTTATAGTTTCTCTCATCTTCTGGAATATCTCTCCACCAGTGCTCTTTCATTTCGAATCTCCATTCAATCTGGTGGTCCATGTTTAAATTGAATTCGTCCCTTATGGCTCGTCTATTATCCTCCATTTCCCTCTTCATCCTTTCGGTTTCCAAAAAGGCAAGGTCTGGAATGGTCGTCGGAAGGCCCATTATGGAGTCTATGATGTATTTGTCCCTGAAGAAGAGAAGTTGAAACTATTTTTAACAAATTTTTGATAAAAATATTCAAGTTGAAAAATCAACATCCTCACATTTTGAGCCATGCTCTAAATGTGAGTTAATTGGTTTTACTTGAATTTATTGAGCTATACTACATATTAAAGGACAAGAGGTTAGATTATCGAGTCTAACCATTATTGCAACTAAAAAGCGAGAAAAATAAGGGAAATAAGGATCTTGGACCCTTATATTTTTCTTAGACTAAAAATAGTCTAAAGATTTTTGAATGGTCAAGGGACCAAAAGATAGAATTTTTATAGGCTATTGAGCCTACAAAAGAAAAGTTTATTTTTGATCACTATAAAAGTGATTGAAATCATAAGAAATGGGGAGATGGATTTTTAATAATGAAGAATCAATACACATGAAGAGTTATGCAATTACTAGCACAAGGTGATGGACTAGGAAAATAAAAATGAGAAATAAGCACACACATGCAAAAAAGTTATTTTTGAATTTTATGGAAAGTGTTGACTTGTTCATTTAATAAAGTTGAGGGTGTGAGTGGTCCCCCATTTGGATTTTTATTTTGGGAAATGGGTATTAATGAGTGAGCAAAGTTGCTACACTTGTTTATTCCCCACATATCCCAATAAGGAGCATGCCAAACACTTAATAAAAACAAAATCTTACCACTTTTTGTCTTTTTAAACAAGAATGCCATGCCAATAGTGTTTGAAAAACACTTGTCAGGAAGAATTTTGGCATGGTTTCGTCTGTAATACCATGTTTCCAGTGTATACAAACATCAACTTTTCAGTTGACTTTGCAAGTTGTGGTAAACAGGTACCCCACAGAAGCATTTATTAATAAGGTTCTATCACACAGTAACATGCAAACATAAGAAAACACACAAAAACAGTCCATTCACACCAAAATTTGCCAAAACTTATGCTTCAAAATGTATCAACACAGATTAGGCAACATTATCAACATGCATATCAACAACATCATCAAATAGCCAATAGACAAAATTAACTCAGTGGTTTAAAGGAGAAAAATAAACCCCAGTGTTCATCCATTCATAGACAACACTATATGCATACAGAAAACAACACTGGCAACAGATAATTACAAAATGGAAAAAGATAGGATTTTTAGGGTTTTGAAACCCAAATTTTTTCAAAATAGACATCCCCCAACACCACAGAAAACTCGAACAGCAACAATGGAGGTTCGAACAACACACGGTTAAGCCCTATGTTCCACCATTACTGTTCTACCCTGTTCCCGACCATGCCCAACCCATTCCAGCCACATTCCGACCATCCCTAACACAAAGACAGGTTCCCATTCCCCTCCCATCATCGATTTCGCAAAAAACGAAGAAAAACGAAAACTGAAATCGCAAGAATGAGAGTGCGAAATCGAAAACAGGACAGTTACCCTATACTCCCAGCAGGATTAGACGAAGAAGACGCCATTTTAGAAAGCTTTGGAAAGATTTGAACGGGGTAAGGTACTGGTTCGAGCTCTGGTTTCGCGAGGAAGAAGGGTTCGCGAATGGAGGGAATCGGAGAATGTTCTAAGTGTGGGAAGGTGAAAGTGAGGGAAAAGAGGAGGGAAAAAGAAATATATAGAGTTTGGGATAGGGGTCAATTCGGTCTATTGGAGACCGAATCATCAATTCGGTCTAGACCGAATTGATGCGGTCTCCAAGTGCTTGTGAGAGATTCGGTCTCTTAGGCCAATTCGGTCTAGACCGAATTGGCATGAAGACCGAATTGAGGGGAAAGACAAACAAACACTTACTGCAATGCGCTCTTTTAAAATCAATTCGGTCTAGACCGAATTGATCTATAGACCGAATTGCAGTAAGAAGACCGAATTGGGTACTTAGGAAAAATAATGGGGGTTGCTTTTGTGAGGTAATTCGGTCTATTCAAGCAATTCGGTCTAGACCGAATTGCTTTGTAGACCGAATTGGTCACTTGCAAGGATGAGACTAAGGAAAAACAATGCCTTTTGTAGATCAATTCGATCTATTCAAAATGAATTCGGTGTAGACCGAATTGCCATAGACTGAATTGCTACTTGGCCATATTTACGCAAGGATGGAACATGTGCCTTGGAAGATCAATTCGGTCTCTTAAGCCAATTCGGTGTAGACTGAATTGGTAAAAATTACAGGCAACACCTCCGATGCGGTCTTTTTCAAACAATTCGTTTTGGACCGAATTGAATTGAAATGCAAATTAGACCGCATTCAACACTTAGAAAAATTTTGAAATTTTTCCAGTTTTACCATTTTCTGAAATTATGGATTTTCTTTAAAATTAACATACTGAATACACATATTTAAACAGAAATATTACTCTATAATAATTTGCTTGCATAAATTAGGTTGGATTAACACTACTATTTTATGGATTTATTCCGGATTTTAAATTTCTCTAAATTCTGAAATTAATTTCCATTAAATTTAGTATTAATCCAACCAGGAACCTGGTTTTTGAAGCTTTATCTTTCTTTTTGTTGGTTCCATCAATTCCTGCAAGGTAAACATAAGAAAATTATTAAATTTTCTCCAAATATCAACATCCTCACATTTAGAGTCTTAGTACTCTAAATGTTTAATTGATTTTTGGATACTTATTGTCCGAGAAAAATAAATATGCTATGTAATAAATAATTATATAAGTATATATATATTTTTATTGAGCATAGGCCGGTTCTGACATCGTTTGAACTTCTTTTTCGGGGTCGAACTGTCTTAGGTACTCCTTCAGTCTCTGTCCATTCACCACCAGCTCTCCCTTGTCAGTTCGAATCCTGACAGCTCCACTTTCAAACACGTGCACCACTTCGTATGGCCCTTCCCATCTGGATCTAAGCTTTCCGGGGAATAGCTCCAACCTAGAATTGAACAACAAGACATTTTGGCCAACATAGAAGTGTTTAGACTTTATACGACGATCGTGTAACTTCTGGGTCCGCTCTTTGTAAATCCTCGAGCTTTCATAAGCTTGCGCACGTATTTCCTCAATTTCATTGAGGTCCAATTTGCGCTTACTCTGAGCAACTCGTGGGTCAAAATTAAGCGTTTTTACGGCCCATTGAGCCTTGTGCTCTAGTTCTACAGGCAGATGACAGGCTTTTCCAAAGACAAGCCTGTATGGAGACATCTAGATGGGAGTCTTGAATGCAGTGCGGTATGCCCATAGAGCATCGTTGAGCTTACATGACCAGTCTTTGCGGGTTATCCCCACAGTGGCTTCGAGTATATGTTTGATTTCGCGGTTTGATACCTCGACTTGGCCACTGGTTTGGGGATGATAAGGCGTGCCGATCTTGTGGAGAATCCCACTTTTGCTCATAAGATTTTTAAAAGCTTTGTTAACAAAATGGGTTCCTCCATCAGATATGATTACCCTAGGTACACCAAATCTATTGAAAATGTTATTTTTCAAAAATTTGATGACTTGGTGACCATTGTTGGTTGGCAGCGCAACCGCCTCGACCCACTTGGACACGTAATCGACAGCTACCAAGATGTGGTGATTCCCATCAGATGTCGGGAATGGTCCCATGAAGTCAATACCCCATACATCGAAAATCTCAAGGGTGAGAATTCCTTTTTGAGGCATTTCATCCCTCTTGGAGATATTCCCTAATCTTTGGCATCTGTCGCAAGCCTTAACAAACGCCCTGCAATCCTCGTAAATGGTAGGCCAATAGAAACCACACTCGAGCACCTTGTGAGTGTTCGAGTGGGGCCATGGTGACCTCCATATTCCGATTCATGACATTTTTTGGCGATTTGATAAGCCTCGTGCTCAGTTACACATCGTCTAATAATCGAATCTGCACAATGCTTAAAGAGATAAGGATCTTCCCAGAAGTAGTCAACTACATCTCGGTTGAACCTTGCTTTTTGTTTCTTTTGCTGGAATGGTGGGATTATTCCACATGCTAAAAAGTTAGCAATGTCGAAAAACCATGGACAAGCTTGATCATGAAGGTGCAAGGCAAACAGTTGCTCGTCCGGAAAATTTTCATTGACGGCTATCTCATTTTTATCATTTTCTATTCGAGACAAATGGTCAGCAGCACCATTGTCTCTGCCTTTTCTATCTTTTATTATGATATCAAATTCCTGCAACAAAAGTACCCACCTGATTAATCGAGGTTTGGCATCTTGTTTGCTGAACAAGTATCTAAGTGCCGAGTGATCTGTGTATACTATGGTTTTCGTACCAATGAGGTATTTTCTGAATTTATCAAACGCGAAAACCACAGCATACATCTCTTTCTCCGTGATGGTGTCATTGACTTGGGCTTCAGTCATGGCATGACTTGCGTAATGAATCACGCAGTGCCTCCCTTCCTTATGTTGCCCAAGAACTGCACCCATGGCGAGATCACTTGCATCGCACATTACCTTGAAAGGTATTGACCAATCGGGTGGTTGCACTATTGGAGCAGAAATCAACATCTTCTTGAGCGTGTCAAAGGCTTGAACACACGCTTCTTTTATTAAGAAAGAATTTTCTTTACAAAGCAAATTAGTGAGCGGCTTGGCAATTTTAGAAAAATCTTTAATGAATCTCCGGTAGAAACCGGCATGCCCTAAGAAGCTCCTAACTGCTTTTATTGAGTTTGGTAATGGAAGGTTGGATATGACTGAGACTTTGGCCCTATCGACTTCGATGCCTGCGCGCGAGATGCGGTGACCCAACACTATTCCTTCGGTGACCATGAAATGGCACTTTTCCCAGTTCAAAACTAGGTTAGTGTCCTCGCATCTTTTTAAAATTTTTGCAAGATTAGTCAAACATTCATCAAAAGTATCTCCATACACAGAGAAGTCATCCATGAAAACTTCAATGCATTTTTCGATAAATTCTGAGAAGATAGACATCATGCATCGCTGAAAAGTGGCAGGCGCATTGCAAAGTCCAAAAGGCATGCGCCTGTACGCAAAAGTTCCATATGGGCACGTGAAAGTGGTCTTATCATGATCTTGACTAGCTATTACAATTTGATTGTAGCCAGAGTACCCATCCAAAAAGCAGTAATACTCCCTCCCGGCCAACCTCTCCAGCATCTGATCAATGAATGACAAGGGAAATTGATCTTTCCGCGTAGCGGTGTTAAGCTTCCGGTAGTCGATGCAAACTCTCCAACCGGTCACTGGACGTGTCGCCACTTCTTCTCCTTGCTCATTAGTCGTTATGCACATCCCCCCACGCTTAGGTACTACCTGCACTGGGCTAACCCATTTGCTGTCAGATATAGGATTGATGATACCAGCATCTAAGAGCTTGATAACTTCTTTCCTTACCACTTCTTGCATGTGGGGGTTCAGACGCCTTTGTGGTTGCCTAGAGGGCTTGTACTCTTCCATTAAAATTATGTGCATGCAAACAGAGGGGCTTATTCCTTTTATATCAGAAATGGTCCATCCAATTGCATGTACATATTTCCTTAGAATGTCTACCAGAGCTTTTTCTTGTTCTTGTGTCAGCTTGGCTGACACAATTATCGGTAATCTTTTATGTTCAGCGAGAAAAACGTACTTAAGATGATCCGGAAGTATTTTAAGTTCAAGCTCTGGCGGACATTCAACGGAAGGCAGTAATTTGCGAGAAATGGTTGGGGGTGAAAGATCAGATTTACCTTCAGGACCCTGTGTCAGTACAAGGTCCACTTCCTCTTCCGTGGTGCTCTCCTCCTCCTCCGGAGTGAATTCAACACCGTCGAATTCTTCAAGATCCCTAGTGATAGGGTCCTCGAAGTGGACAGCGTTGCAGCTTCTTTGTTGCTCGGCACCTTCAGGCGTCAGTACCTATTTTGAAACTTTGTCCGTCATCGCAGTCATAGAGTCCATGCTCTGATCATCACACCTACTTTCTATTACATCAAACATGGGACAAGATCCCTCATTCGGGAACTTCTGCAGCTGCTCCATGTCAAAGGAGATTTCTCTGTCATCGACCCTTAATGTGACTTTTCCAGATGTGGCATCTATCAATGCACCGCCAGTGGCCAGAAACGGGCGTCCCAAGATAAGTGGCATTTCAGAGTCCTCTTCAATGTCAAGGATGATGAAGTCAACTGGGAAAAGAATTTGGCCGGTTTTGACTACCACATCCTTGAGGATTCCTACGGGTTTGGTGATTGATCTGTCTGCCAGTTGCAGTTTCATCTTGACTGGTTCAATCTCTCCGAGCCTTAGGCGAATTGCCATGGCTAGAGGCATCACGTTGATGCTGGATCCTAGATCACATAACCCATGCTCACTTTGGCCTTTCCAATTTGTACTGGCAGCGTGCAACATCCAGGGTTTTCTCTCTTTTCGGGCAGTTTCCTCTGAACTATGGCACTGCATGTGCTGTTGAGAATAATCACCTCCTCCTGCTCTACCTGCCTTTTCCCTGAAATCAATTCTTTCAAGAACTTAGCATAGGTGGGCATTTCTGAAATCATTTCCATGAGAGGAATGGTTATCTCTACAGACTTTAACCGTTCTAGAAATTTCTTGAATTTAAGGTCATGTTCCTTATTTTTAAGACGTGCAGGGTATGGCACCCTTGGCATGTACTTATTATTATCAATTTTTGGTGGTAAAGAGAAGGAAGTTTTACCTTCACCCATACCTTTTTCAGCTTCAATTGCAGCTTCAGCCTGCGGATTTGTTGTATCTGATTTGTCCTTTACCAGTTCAACACTTTCATTTCCTTCAATCTTTTCCTTTTCCTTTTCTACCTCCAATGAAACCTTTACTTTCATGGATTTCTTCTTCCCGGATCCAACATTTCCTTTCAGAGTCTTGCCTCCCCGCAATGTGATTGCTTTGCATTGCGGGTTAGCTTCAATGCTGCTTGGTAGTGTTCCCTTCCCCCTGTTCTGCAATTCCTTAGCCAACTGGGTGACCTGCGTCTCCACATTTTTGATCGATGACTGCAACGGCTGGTGTATCTCCCTTTGATTGGGGATAAACTCGGTCATCAAATTCTCCAGGCGGGATGGTGGCTTTTGGTTGTATTGCTGATTCTGGTCAGGTTGGGCTTGGAAGTTTTGGAAATTCTGGCCTTGGTTTTGGTTGGGCCTCTGTTGGATATGGGTTTGAAAGTTCTGATTCTGGAAGTTCTGTACTCTCTGCTGAATGAATCCTTGGTTCTGAGGTCTGAAGTTCTGCTGAGGATTTTGGTTTGCAAATTGGTTAGGCTGATTTGGTTGTGTCAACAAATGCGAATTAAGTGCATTGTTGTTGGAATAGGAGAGGTTGGGGTGGTGATTCTGGTAGTTCCCTGCGTAATTGCAGCTTTCGGTAGCTAATTGTTGGCATGTGTCAGTTGGATGCGGTCCCTGACATAGCCCACAAATTGCTCCCGATTGCTATGTTTGCACTTGGCTAGATGAGGCTCCTGCCTGAGAAGTACCTGCTCCCTTTCCTTTTTCCTGACCTAGTTGTATCGCAGCCACCTGTTCCTGCAATTTTTCCAAATCTGTCTTTCCTTCACTCACAGCAAAAACTTTTCTAGGAGGGTCCACTTTCTTCTCATTAGTGTTCAATACAGATCTATTGACAGACATTGTCTCAATCTTTTCCCAGGCTTGGTCCATGGGCAAATGGAGTAAATGTCTTCCGCCTGCAGCGTCCAACATCGTTCTCCATGGATGGGTGAGCCCTCCATAGAATTTCCTCAGTTGCTTCCATGGCTGATATCCGTGTTGGGGGCATCGCCTCAAGAGACTGGAGAACCTCTCCTTTGCGTCATACAATGACTCGTCCGGCTTCATCTTGAACTCTCCAATCTTGGCCCGTCCTTCCTCTATCTTTGATTCAGGAAAATACTTCAACAGAAAACTCCTTACTAAATCTGCCCAGGTGCTCCTCTGATTTATGGGCAATGATTTATACCAGTCCCTGGCACCACTAAACAAAGAAAAGGGAAACAACATCAGTCTTATAGCATCAGGTGAGACTCCCTGATTTTTAATTGTATCGCAGAGCTCCAGGAAGGTTTGGAGATGATCATGGGGATCCTCGTGATTTGCACCGCAGAATTGATTATTTTGCACCAAGTTAATGAGTGCCGGTTTGAGCTCAAAATTGCGTGCAGGAAATTGTGCTCTCCCAGGCCTGTCCAGATAAGGCTCCACGATGGGCTGCATAAAATCAGCTGCTGCCTGCTGCTGTTGATTTCCTTGTTCTGCTTGGTTTTGGTACTGCTGGTGGTAATTGGGATTCTGTTGGAACAGATTTTCAGGATCATGAGGGTTGTTCTAAAACTGGTCCTGATTGAAGGCTTGATTCTGGTATTGCTGGTTTGGTATATTTTGGTTTTGTTGGTTATATTGATTATGGGGTGGCGGTTGTTGGTGGAATTGCTGGTACTGTTGCTGATTTGGATTAGGTAGATTTTCCTCCTCGTTGACACGATTCGGGTGTTCTACCATACCCCCATCAGCACCATTACCAGGGTTATTGGGTGGTTGGTCTATTGGTAAGATCGGGGGAATGTCATGGTTCTCTGCCATGTCAGATATTTCACTGCTTGTAGTTTCGGGTGAGGTACGAGTCCGTGCTTCTTGCTCTTTCCTTCGTCTGGCTTGCGCCCTCAGTTGGCGAGCGGTCCTTTCTATTTCTAGATCGAACGGTAGCTCAGGCAATGTGTCCTTTCTCCGTTGCATAAGCAGTTTGTATCACGATTTGACAGCACCTGCACAACCCCCAGGTTAGTAATGGTTCAAGAATATATACAAAAACTATCTATGAGTAAATCAGAAGTGTAATTCTCTTAATAAACGGCGTTGCATCCTCCCCGGCAACGGCGCCATGAAACTTTTGACAATTTCCGCACACGAGTATTTTCTAAAATATCAAATTTGAATTTATTAAATGAAAAGAGTTATGATTTATGGGAAGGGGATTAAGGATATATTTCACTTTTTATTACTCATGTGGGAAACTTTGATTTCAAATGGCGCTGTGAAACTCCCCGGCATGGAACTTTTGACAATTTCCTGCCATGAAGGTCCTCGCCATGAAACTTTTGACAAGTTCCCACTATATGAGTATTTTCTGAAAAATAATAGTCCCGGTTTAATTTTATTTAATGAAACCAATTTATGAAGATGGAGTTGGGATTAGGAATATATTTATAGGTTGTCACGATTTTATTACTCGTGTTAAGAAACTGTGCCCCCGAAAGCGCACGGTGTCAAAGATTGCAGTAATTTATAGTGAGACCGGATCGTTCACTGGAGGATGTGCGATAGAAGCAGGGCCCACGTCGTTTACTAAGATTTTCCACTCGGTTACTTGATTCAAGTTTTGCAATGGTTTCTAACAACTACTTGACAATAATTTAAACTAGACTATGGAAGCAATTAAATATTATTCTACAAAGCATGGTAAATTTAGTCTAAAAAGTGATTAAATCTATTCTAAGAAAGCAATAAGAATTATGCTAAGAAAGCGGATAAAGTTATTCTACGAAAGCAGATTTAAAATATGACAGAAGGGACAGGGAGAAAATAATAAAGATTGGACAAGATTCAGATGAAACACAATTAAATTTCCATTTTAATACACAGATCTTTGGTTGGGATAATTCATCAGTTAGCTAACTCTCATGCTTTCTAGACTATGTTCCCTTTAACAGACAGGTACTTACAGTCAGAATTTACATGCTCTTAAGACCTCAACCTCTAAGATATCATAGATTAATAACTGCCCAGCCGAGGTATGTTATTCCTCCATGGTGGATAAGCAACACCTAACATATCATTAGTTGACATGCCAAGTACTCCTATCATCCCCCTTGTCATACCCAAAGTCCAAATTAATACCCGAACTAATCCATAACTCTTAAACCTTACAACCGGCGGCCAACCTCTAATTCTTCCGAGTGACCTCTATAAAAGCACTTTAAAGAAAGCGGTAAAGAAGGCAGTAAAGAAAGCATTTAAAAACCTATCACTCGGAAGTCTTAAAAGCTATCTCATTCCGTTAGTATAAAAGAGCCCCTAGTCTTGGTGACCAAATGCAGATTTAGAACTTCCCAAATATCAGTAAGCCACAAAGCTTATAACATCCGGTTAGTTATGAGATACATACTGAGTGGAACAGACCTGTGAAGATCTATTCCGAATGTACTCACTCAAGACTCAATTCTAGGCTTTGGCGGGAGATAATAGTAGTTGAAAGAATACTCAACCCTACCTTAGAAATCAACCAAGGCCTATATGTTGTTCCTCTAATATTATTTATCACATCTTGTCCGAATCCAAGTGGACACTGATTTGATGCAATACTTAATAGGAGATTTCCAACACACAGCAATTTTCAGAAACCAATTGATATTGAAAATCATTCCCTAAACAGGTACTAAACTCTCAATTAAAACACAGATCCTTTCAGTCTAGGTGAGACCTAATCGCTGACTCTGCTTCTAAGTTCTCAAAATCAACCCCCAGTAGAATATGAGTTAGTCATAACTGTCGAATTTATCCCTTACTCAGATCCGGATTTTATAAAGTGATTTTTGTGGAAATTTATTATAGAGCATCTGATTAAGATCAAGACTTCTATGTCCAAGGAGAAGGATCTACAAAATATTATAGACCACAGTACCTACATAATAATATCATGCATACATGTATATGAGAAGTAAAATAAAAAAACCCCAAAATATATGGTGGTGTTAGACAGAAGTTGGTACACAAAGATGGATTAGCCTGGGATAAGAAGATTTTGGATAAAAAAAAAAGAGTGCCAGAAATAACTGGAGTTATCTGGACTGCAAACATCTGCCATCCAGTTCCCAATTATTCCAGATGGAATGGTTTTTAGACAGTGAGAAACCCTTAATAACAGTGATCGCTACCATCAAGAGTCCTACTATCTATGAGAGAGGAAAAACCTACACGTTTTCTCACTACAGTAATGCTATAACAGTGTTGATCGACACTATCTAACAGTACTGTAGCTCGAAATTCAGGTTTGAAATTAAGATAAAGAAAAGAAAACTGTCTCTAATTAGAAGTTGGCTGAGTGACTAATCGTTCTCCCCGTGAAGGGACCTTTTCGCCGTAGCTTCCACCAACCACTAATCAGATCATGCAAAATAACGAGTAATAATTAACAAATAGAAGACGGGCTAATCATTACCCCGGTGAAGGGACCTTTTCGCCAACACTGATCTTTGATGTTCCTTATTACCCATTCATATATACAATAAACAGAAAGATAAAATCAACAAAATGTTTATGGTATTGTGTGAGTGTTTATCACACAATTGTTTAGACACTAATGAGTTGAGATGTGTAATGGATAAAATTAGATGTGATGGGCCTAAGCCCAATACACCCATGCAACTTACACAACTCAGGAAGATAAAATATTTTTGAAGTTTTAAAATAGAAGGAAGAGGTCAATTCGGTCTACTAAGCAAGGTGCAAAATAGACCGAACTGAGGATGCATGAAGGATGAAGTATTACCTTACCCAATTAATCCTTGTAAAGATATGAAGCATCATCTAATTCGAATTGTCGAGGCAATTCGGTCTAAACCGAATTGGACAATTCGAATGATGAAGTCATTCCCTTACTCAAATTTGGACAAGGCATTTACCCCAAAATGAGGATAATTCGAATTGCCAAGTCAATTCGGTCTAGACCGAATTGGTAATTCGAATTGGTAGAACAAATAAAATAAACTAAGGCGTGAGGGGATGGAATGCATACAATATGGTGTACAAGGTCAATTCGGTCTATGAGAGCAATTTGGTCTAAACCGAATTCGCACAGACCGAATTGCTTGTGCACCATATGAGAACAATTTTTGCTATGTGATTCGGTCTCATAGGCAATTGATCTATAGACCGAATTGCCTAGACCGAATTGCATATAGATTTTTAAATAAGGCATTCAACAACATTTTTTTTGCCATGCACTTCCATTTTCATGGGCAATTCGGTTTAGACCAAATTGCCTCAAATCGAATTGCATGCCATTGTCCACATAAGTGTATTTTTTGTGCTCACAAGTACAGGTTCGGTTTACACTGTGCGGTTTATGATGGACGAGATTTACCAAATCCTTCATTTCACATCAGTGTCACCTCACAGCCACACTAGTGAGCAATTTAAGGAAAATAGCATAGTAGAATACGTGTCCAGCAGGCATTGGCATGAATTAAACCCTAATTCTACAAACAAGACATTCAAAGGTTAAAGAACCTAAAACATATAAACCTCTAAGAACTACATGCATAAAAATAAGAACACTTACATTATCTAAGGCAACAATAAACTAAAATAAATAGAACAAGAACAGCAACATAAGACATTAAAATAAATTCTAACAACCCTAAAATTATCTAAAACCTAATAACACTCATTTGAAGCTCTAAGGCATACAAGCATACCAAAAACCCATTAAACATGCATTTATTGAGAATTTAAGTCAACTAGGACATAATAAATATAACCTAGCTGAAACAAACCAACATTCTAACATTTATTGCTAAGGAAAACATTAAAGGGGTGTCAAACACATGAAATAAAACCCATTTCTAGAATTTCTTCTTGTATTGGTACTCGAAAGCAAATAAATAACCGAAAACTATCATTAACTTGAAGGTAGGGTTTATTCTAACTACAAAGCATTAAAATGTATGGGAATCGCTACACTAAAGGTAGTAACAAGCTTCTACAAAAATAAACTAAGATCAAAGCACTAAAACTAAAGTACAAGATTGAAAATAAACTAACTAAACTAAACTACCTACCTAACTCTTTAGGGGTGGAGAACAGCTTCTGCTCCTTCTTTTCGTCTCCCAGCAAAATGTCAAAGTGTGTAAGAATGTTTCTTGTGTTGAGGAAGGTCAGCTTTTATACTTCTTCTCGAAACCCTAGGCCCATCAGGGCCCATCAATAGTGCCATGCATTTCTCACGTGCTCACAGCTTCAATTGGATGCAATTTTGAATGTAATTCGATCTCCTCAAGCAATTCGGTTTAGGCCGAATTGGTACAATTCGAATTGCATGAGGTCTTCCTTCTTGATCTTGAGCATAGAATGTGGTATTCATTCATCAATTCGGTCTATGTGTAGACCGAATTGACCTTTTCGAATTGATGATGTGTAATACTCGAGAATTTTCCAACATAAAATAAAACAATAATTAAATAAATAAATAATGAATAAAATAAATACCATAAATAAATAAATAAATAAAGATAAGGAAATGAGAAATGAGATTTAACTTAAAAATGAATTAAAGGAGTTTAATTAAATAAAAAGAATTGATTAAGGATAAATAAATTGTACACCGAAACCCGACACCAATGAACTCGAGAATTCGAGTCCAACATCCAATTAGACCCGAGTAAAAATTTAGGGAAAAAGTAGAAACCCGAGGATACCCCGGAAATCGGAATTCGGGAGCATAGAGGGATAGAAATCCGAAAGAGAGGAGGAAAAGCACGACGGATCGCACGACCCGCCCGGACCGAAGTCCAGGTGAAGTCGGCGCGGTGGCCGCGCGGTCCAAAGGCATTGGGCGCGCCACGACCGCGCCACGCGACAGATTCGCCCGTTGCGTGAATCTCTCGCCCGAACGCGGATTTTTCGACTTTCGGTTGAACATCGTTCGACTCCAGACCCTTAGGGTCAGATTTTGGACGCCCTAGGTCTTAGATATCTATAAATAAGACCCCCTAGGAGCTCCGAATACTTTTACAAAACCCTACAACTCTCTACACATTCGAAACCCTAAATCCGGAGTCGTCGGAGGCACGAAACCAAGGCGAACACTGTTGGACGAAAATTCTAAGATCTCCATAGTCGTGGTAAGTCTCAATCCAATCCTTGTTCTATATACGATTCGAAAACGAATCCTAATCTTCTTCTTTTCTCTTCTACACCTCGTATTGGATCTAGATCGTAGAACCCGACGAACGGAGAGGAGAAACGGTGGACTGGAAGCCACGCCTTCGAAATAGATGATCCCGGACGTTCACAACTCTGTAAGTTAACTCTTAAATGGTTTTGGGATGAATTAAAACATTCAAAACTAAAAGATTAACAAGAAATCGAAAATCTGCCAATTTATACTTTCTACCGACGCAACAGATTTGATGAATTTTTCCGAACCTTAAAACGAACTCAAATGGAAAAACTTAAAACATAAAAAACATTCCTAAGGCTTAGATCTATCTACTGTAAATTTTTGAGAATTTCTAGAGACAATTTGATAGGTGAAAACCAACCGAAACCGAACTGCTTGAATCTAGATCTTGAAAATTCTTGACAGAACTTAGGAATGATCTTGATCACGTTTTTGACATAGGTTCCAGACCGTTTTAGATCTTTAGCCGAACATGAAAGTCGTAGATAATTGTCTTAAGATGATCTCTGTAAAATTTCTTCAAATTTGGAGTTGAATTGCTATGGTAGAATTCAAAATCTTTAAACTGTGATACATTAAATTCGGACAGAATTGTTCTTCTGCGAAAATTGGTGTTTTTGACCTATTTAGGTATCTCGGATTGAAAAAGTTAAAACACAAAAGTTTTAGATCTCGACGTTTCTGAGTCAGACATGAAATTTTATAATTTTTGGAGTTAAATCTGATTTTAGACGAATTTTAGAGTAAACTGTGGTTTACCGGAAACAAAATCTTGAAATCTTGTTGAAACATGGAATTAACCTTTAGGGTTGAAATGAGTTGAGATATTATTTTTAAATGAATACAATTAAAGTCAGAAATTTGAAAACTAAATCCCCTTACAAACTTGATAAATTAAAATTAGGGGTGAGTGCTCTGCAGGGTGCCCCCTAACTGCTTCACTTCGTGCCTTAATGGACGATGGTGACCCCGCGCGCTAAACTTGAAATGTGATATTGCCAAAACGGCGAAATATAGAGCCTACACTCTCGTGAATATCCACATGGGTTTCCCGAGGCTCCGGAGTGGTACTGGGTGTGGCTGATACGGTTGCGGCCGCTGGGCTACCGGCTAAACTTGTTGATATCGCGATGCTATCGTGAAACTTTGAAATACCAAATCGGGGATGTAATGGGGATATTAAATTAAATTAAATTATGTTTGATGTCCAATTAAATTATTTAAATGCTTTATTTAAATTATGGCTATTATTCTAAGTCATGCAAAATGTGTTGTTAAATAGAGCCCTGAAATAAATTATGGTATCGGTTAGATTAAATTAAATATTATGTTATTATCATGCTTTTATTAAATTATCAAAATTAATGGCTTTTAAACCCTACGATCATGCATGTGTTAACTTACTCAGCAAGTTTGCTGACCAAAACCGTTTTTATTCCTTTTCTTACAGAATATGTGGAATGAGCATGTGTGAGCACGGTTCATGCATGGGATTTTGGGAAACATTATTTTGCTTTTAAATTCATACTTTAGACTATATTATGAACGGGCCTGTTTAACCCGTGTTTTGGTCATGTCGGCCCTATTTATATTTTCCGCTGCAATACTATACTAAAACAATTATTTCCGCTGCGCTATGTTAATATTATTTTCAAATTATATTGTATGGGCTATTTTGAATGATTTAAATGTTTTAAGTACTGCAATACCTAGCATTGCATCTCTTTAGTAAGCTCGGAGAAACCGTGTCTTACTAGGGGGATGTGGCGGTGACATCCCGACCTGGGTGACCAAAAACCGGAGTGTTACAAGTTGGTATCAAAGCCAGGTTATTTTTAAAACTACTATTTTTAAACTATTATTAGTATTTTGACTATTATTTTAAATATTAAAGTATTATTTCCATGGAAAATTTTTATTTTAAAACCCATGGATAAATATATATATATATATATATATATGTGGTGCATTAAATTATTATTGGGGGGAAACATCATTTGCATTTTCATATTGCATCTCTCCTATGAACTTAGGATCTTGGCTAAACTTGAACTTAGGATCTTGGCGAAACTTGAACTTAGAATCTTGGCGAATTTGAACCTAGAATCTTGGCGAATTGAACTTAGAATCTTGGCGAATATTAACTTAGATCTCTTGCTTGCGCTAGATGGCTAGTCAAGACATGATGCAGTTGATGGTCAGGATGATGAGCGTTCATCTCGATTCCCACCAAACCTTAGAGCAAATGAAGTACCGTATGGCTCAATTGGAGGCCAATTTGCATCACATGGCAACTTGAGAGAGGCGGATCATCACCGCATAAACCAACTCGAACGCCAAGTCCAAACCCTCACTACACAAAACTTAATACTAAAGGAATACATCGATGCCCACGGGCAAGACTTAAACACTATCTTTGACGAGCTACTGCCGCCGAGTTCGGAGGAGGAAGATCCGGAGGAAGATCCTTCTACCCCACCGGAGGACGTCATGAGACACTAGAGATTCTATTGTTAGATACTATTTTGCTAGGAAAATATTTCGGCTTTTGTACTAAAATTTCTTTTGAGGAAATAAAATGCCCGGTTCATTTGTAATAAATCGAAAAAAAAAAAAACAGACAGATCTTTCCGTACAGCCGATAAAAAAAATATAAAAAAAAACGAAATAAAATAAAACCCCAAAGCGTACGACGCTTCTTAGTTTGAACAAAGCACCACGTGTTAAATTGCAACACACATATACATTTATAGAAATTGCTTAGACTATATGCTAAATTCACCAGTCCTAATCTATCCCGTTTGTACCAGAATGGCACCCAGAGGAAGAGGAAGAGGAAGAACTCAACCCGCTCCCCAAACCACCACTGAAACACCCACTGAAACACCACCAAACGTCACTGAACCGATTCAACCTGAGATGGAACAGCCCCAAGGTGCGCAAGACGCCCCCGCACGGAACAATGTGGGCGATCGTCTTAGGACGATAGAGGAAGTGTTGATTGCGCTCGGAAACGCGCAAGTCAACCAGGGTCAAGCTGCGGCGGTACCTCCGCCCCAAGCTCGCCCTAACTACCTGGCGATGGTGAATCCTTACCAGCCGCCCCACTACGCTGGTGAGGAGGATCCAGCTAAACTGGAGGAATGGATCCGGACTTTTGACAAGCTGCTGGGAGCGGTCAAATGTCCGGAAGGAGAGAGGGTGCATGTCGCTTCATACTACCTGGGAGGCGAAGCTGACGACTAGTGGCAGGCGACGCAGGCCAAACTGACTGAAGATGACGAGCCTTACTCGTGGATGGAGATGATGGAACTACTCAGGGATCGATTCTATCCCTTGAGTACTAAAGCTGCCATGTACGAAGAGTTCCTGTCGCTGAAGCAAGGAGGCCAAACGGTGCAGGAATACTACACACGCTTCAAGGAGCTGGTGAGGTTCGCACCAAGGCTAGTGCCTACTGATGCAGAAAAGGCACAGAAGTTCGAGATAGGACTGAACCTGTCTGTGCGCGAGGTGATCGCGGTGGTACACTATCCCGATTTGCAAGCTATGTATGACCGCGCTGTGGCGGTAGCACGTGTGCAGCAGCTGAAAAGAAGGGTGAGTGGGGAGTCCAGCAGGGGTCCCCAAGACAAGAAAAGCCGAGACTCAAGAAACGAGAACAACACTGGAAGGAACGAGCAGCGCAGAGGGTCGAATAGGCCCCAACAAAACAACACTGGGAGGAGGTTCAACCAAGAAGATCCGGTACCACCTTGCCCGAGATGTGGACGACCCCATCTGGCAAGGGGATGCCCGCAACAAGGCGCCTGTTACCGATGCGGTCGAATGGGCCACGTTCGACGGGATTGCCGGACTAGGCTCGAGAACATAACAAAGAGGGACGATTTGGTCGCGGGGCAAGAACAGCCTCAAAATCAAAACGGGCGAAACGGGAATAACCAAGGGTACAGAACCCCTCAAAATAGGCCGCAAAACCAGAACCAGAACCAACGACCTCCGCCCCCTCAGAATCAAAACCAGCAACAGAATCAACAGCCGAATGCGAATCAGCAGGGCAATCAGGGACGCCCTATGGGGAGGCTGAACGTGGTGAACCAAGCGGACGTGCCTGCGCAAGGAGAAGTGATGGCAGGTACATTTTATGTGTTGAATACGCCCCTTAGAATTCTGTTCGATTCTGGAGCTAGTTGCTCAATTATAGCATCAAGGATAGTGCCTGAGTTAGATCTACCTAAGTGCGAGGGAATTAGCTTAGGAATTCAATTGCCTTATGGAGAAGTAGTGTCTTGCTCTAAACGATATAACGGAATTCCTATAGTGATAAAGAACGTAGAATTCTTCGCGAACTTAGTAGAATTTAACTTAAGAGACTTTAACATCATACTGGGGATGGATTGGTTATCCCAGTATAAAACGGTGATCGAATGCCAAAAGCAAAAGATCACCTTGTCAAAAAGTAGGGGAAAGAGAGTTATCTTTTACTCTCAGCCCCCTAAGAAGAGTAACAAAATCGTAAGTGCACTTAAACTAAGTAACTTGATGCGTAAGGGGTATGAACTATATGCGTGCTACGTGCACAACCTTGAGGCGGAAGAGAACAAGGTTGATAGCATACCAGTGGTAAGAGAATACCCGGACGTGTTCCCTGAAGACGTTCCGGGCATGCCACCTGAGAGAGATCTTGAATTCACTATAGATCTCATTCCGGGGACAGAGCCTGTCTCAAAAGCTCCGTACCGGATGGCACCACTGGAAATGAAGGAGTTAAAGGAACAACTCGATGAACTATTAGGGAAAGGTTACATAAGACCGAGTACGTCCCCTTGGGGAGCACCGGTTTTATTCGTTAAGAAGAAAGACGGAGGACTACGTCTTTGCATAGATTACCGGGGACTAAACCAAGTGACCATCAAGAATAAATACCCCCTATCGAGAATAGAGGATCTGTTTGATCAACTGAAGGGAGCTTCAGTATTCTCGAAGATCGATTTGCGATCTGGGTACCATCAATTGAGGATCGCCGAGAAGGACATTCCGAAGACGGCATTTCGAACGCGATATGGCCATTACGAGTTTACAGTGTTATCCTTCGGGTTAACAAATGCTCCGGCCATGTTCATGAATCTCATGAACAACGTATTCCGAGAATTGTTAGATCAGTGCGTCGTAGTGTTCATCTACGACATCCTGATCTACTCAAAGAGCGAGGAAGAGCATGCCCAACACTTACATCAAGTGTTAGGAATCTTGCGAAGAAATCAGCTGTACGGCAAGCTGTCAAAATGCGATTTCTGGTTGAAAGAAGTGGCATTTCTCGGACACATAGTATCCGCTGATGGAGTATCAGTGGATCCGGCAAAGGTTTCCGCCGTGACGGAGTGGGCAACTCCGAAGAGTCCAACGGAAATAAGGAGTTTCCTTGGATTAGCTGGGTATTATAGACGATTTGTGAAGGACTTTTCAAGGATTGCATGTCCTTTGACCCAGCTGCTGAAGAAAGGAGCAAATTACGAGTGGACCGAAGCATGTGAGACTGTGTTTCAAGAACTTAAGAAACGACTCATAACCACACCGGTATTAACACTACCATCAGAGAATGGTGACTTCGAAGTTTACAGCGATGCTTCGAAGGAAGGTTTAGGTTGCGTCTTGATGCAAGACTCGGGAGTCGTAGCCTATGCATCACGCCAACTAAAACCTCACGAGGAAAATTATCCGACACATGACCTGGAGTTGGCAGCGGTCGTTTTCGCTCTAAAGATATGGAGACATTATCTTTATGGGCGGAAGTGTCGAATGTTCACCGACCACAAGAGCTTGAAATATATATTCACTCAGAAGGAGTTGAATTTGAGACAGCGAAGGTGGTTGGAACTTATTAAAGACTACGATTTAGAGATAGCATACCACGAGGGGAAGGTGAATGTGGTAGCCGATGCCCCAAGTCGGAAAACCCAACACGTGACAAACTCGTTGGTAATTCCGCCGGCATTGTACATGGAGTTGGTAAGATTGGAGTTAGAAATTGTGCATCCGGGCAAAGTGAGAGAAACGGTCAATGTCATGATCGTAGAAACTCCAATATTGGACGAGATTCGACTCGCTCAACCGGGCGACCCGAAACTCGAGAAGCTAAAAGGGTATATTTCCGAAAGAAAGGCAATAGGATTTGTTATCCACGAAGATGGAAGCATCCGTTTTAAAGGGAGATGGTGTGTGCCCCTTAAATGTGCCGAGTTGAAACTACGGTTGATGGAGGAAGGGCACAACATGTCATATTCCGTACATCCCGGAGGTGACAAGCTATACAAAGATCTGAAGAAGATCTACTGGTGGCCGGGAATGAAGAAGGAAGTGGCGAACTTCGTGGCGAGATGTCTCACCTGCCAAAAGGTTAAGGCAGTGCGACATAAACCCTTAGGATTGATGCAACCACTAGAGATCCCAAATTGGAAGTGGGATAGCATCTCAATGGACTTTGTCTCGGGATTACCCCGATCACTTAAAGGCATGAACAAGATTTGGGTGATTGTGGATAGGCTAACGAAGACAGCCATATTTATCCCAATGAAAGACACGTGGACTATGGACCAATTGGCCCGAGCCTACATTGATAATGTGGTACGACGACATGGAGTACCACATGATATCATTTCCGATAGAGACAGTAGATTTGTCTCTCATTTCTGGACGGAGTTACAAAAAGCTCTCGGTACTGAAATCAAAATGAGCACCGCATTCCACCCGATGACGGATGGTCAAACCGAGAGAACAATCCAAACACTAGAAGACATGCTGAGAGCATGCGTGTTGGAATTCAAAGGGAATTGGGAATCTCATTTACCCTTGATTGAGTTTTCCTATAATAATAGCTACCATGCTAGCATCGGCATGGCACCTTTCGAGGCGTTGTATGGACGAAAGTGCCGAAGCCCGTTGAGCTGGGAAGAAAACGATAAGTCCGTGGTAGTGGGACCACAACTTATCGAAGACATGGCTCAACAAATCAAAGTGATTCAAGGGAAGATGAAAGCCGCACAAGACCGTCAAAAGAGTTATGCCGACGTGAGATGACGAGACCTAGAATTTCAAGTGGGAGATAGGGTCATGCTAAAGATATCACCCATGAAGGGGGTGATGCGCTTTGGCAAACGAGGGAAGTTAAGTCCTCGATATATAGGACCTTACGAAATTCTAGAACGAGTCGGAACTCTAGCCTACCGATTGGCTTTACCGCCACACTTAGATAGAGTTCATAATGTCTTCCATGTCTCGCAACTAAAGAAGTATGTGCCGGACCCGACACATGTACTTCAACCGGAGATAATTGAGCTCGATGAAGATTTGACTTATGAAGAAGTCCCAGTGCGTATTCTTGACACTAAGGAACGAGTAACGAGGAACAAAACCGTCAAAATGATCAAGGTTCTTTGGTCAAACCACGAAAGTGAGACGGCAACTTGGGAAGTAGAATCCGACATGAGAGAACGCTACCCGACATTGTTCCAAACCGATACCGACACAGTTATGGGGACATAACTGCAATCTTAAGGGGGAGAGGATGTCATACCACCTATTTTTCGTGCATTTTTGTAAACTTTTGAACTACGTTATGGCTTGATCCCTTTACCGGGTACGTAGGCAGCTTAGAAGTTTTAATTCTAAGTTCAGTCACAACATAAGAAAACAAACACAAGACCTTAGCACGAGAAAAGCCGAAACACAACTTCGAGGACGAAGATGATTCTTAAAGAGGGTAGACTGTAATACCCGAGAATTTTCCAACATAAAATAAAACAATAATTAAATAAAATAAATACCATAAATAAATAAATAAATATAAGGAAATGAGAAATGAGATTTAACTTAAAAAGGAATTAAAGGAGTTTAATTAAATAAAAAGAATTGATTAAGGATAAATAAATTGTACACCGAAACCCGACACCAATGAACTCGAGAATTCGAGTCCAACATCCAATTAGACCCGAGTAAAAATTTAGGGAAAAAGTAGAAACCCGAGGATACCCCGGAAATCGGAATTCGGGAGCATAGAGGGATAGAAATCCGAAAGAGAGGAGGAAAAGCACAACGGATCACACGACCCGCCCGGACCGAAGTCCAGGCGAAGTCGGCGCGGTGGCCGCGCGGTCCAAAGGCATTGGGCGCGCCACGACCGCGCCACGCGACAGATTCGCCCGTTGCGTGAATCTCTCGCCCGAACGTGGATTTTCGACTTCCAGTTGAACATCGTTCGACTCCAGACCCTTAGGGTCAGATTTTGGACGCCCTAGGTCTTAGATATCTATAAATAAGACCTCCTAGGAGCTCCGAATACTTTTACAAAAACCTACAACTCTCTACACATTCAAAACCCTAAATCCGGAGTCGTCGGAGGCACGAAACCAAGGCGAACACTGTTGGACGAAAATTCTAAGATCTCCATAGTCGTGGTAAGTCTCGATCCAATCCTTGTTCTATATACGATTCGAAAATGAATCCTAATCTTCTTCTTTTCTCTTCTACACCTCGTATTGGATCTAGATCGTAGAACCCTGTAACACCCGAGGAAAAAAAACAAATTCAAATTGTTTTGAACTACGTCATGACTTGATCCCTTCACAGGGTACGTAGGCAGCTTGGAACTAATTTCTAAGTTCAGTCACGAAATAAATCACAAAATAGATCACAAGGACGATAGGAGGAGATGGAACCAATTTAGACTAGACTAATTAGGACACGGAAATGTTGCGAGTGATAAGCCGAACTCGTAACAAGTTGAAGGTAAAGATTCCGAACCGGAGACGACCCAAAGAATCGGGCTAACACGTAGAGGGTAGAAAACCGATAGGGGAAAGCGAGGAAAAACCCTACAGAACACGCGGACCGCCGAACCGGCCGGTCCGGCCGGCCCGCGCCCTCCGCACGCAGCCGCGCGGCCACCGCGCGGACGGAGGCGTCGCGACTCCAGGGCAGTCCACGCGTGCTCCGCGCGGCCATAGCAATAGGTGCGCGTCACCAGCGCGCCAGAGGTGCAGGAGGTGTAAACTTTCCTTCCATGGCGATTTTCTTGCCAAAAATCCGTCCCCTATCGAGGGAAAGCGGATCAAGGCAGTGGGGAGGGTTATAGGGACTGTGTTGGCCGCCCCTCCCCTTAGATTTCAGTTTCTCAAAACCCTAGACACTCCCAACTCCCTCTCCAAGCCAAAACTCATCCGACGACAACTTCCGGCGAACATTCCGGCGACGGCGAGGCAACCGGGACGAAGGTGCTGCCTCATAGAACCTTGATAAGCCATAGTTTAATGTTTTAGTTCATCCATAACACTTAGAAACTCAAAATCTAACTCGTTTCCTTTACTACGATTTCACGCCGGAAAATGAACGAAAAGCGATCGGAAGGATTGGCCGTTCGTCGCGACCCTAGAGCATCCGGATACCCATCCCAGTAATCCTAATCTTCAAATCAGTAAGTTAAAACCTTACTCACAAATTTTCGTGGTTGTTTGTTGTTTAAAACTCGAGATATAGGCTTGTAACAAAAATCGGTTTTCAAAAACCCTATTTTCGTCCAATTTCAATGACTCGCCTAAAACTCGACCTTCGGGAATTCAAACCGAAAACGTTTCAACATAAAAGTTGTTCCTAACACCTTTATCTATATTGTGTCCAAATTTCAGCCATTTACATTGAGATTTGCTATCCCAAATCTTGCCGTAAACTTTCTGTGACAACCCGAGCATTTTTAAACTGTGACAGTTTTCCTTACTCAACTTGATGCATGTTTTCCACCCATTTTTCGAATGATTTAACTTTGCATTCCTAAACAAAAGTTGTAGATAATTGAGTCTAGATTATGCATATAAAATTTCACAGATTTTGGTGTTCATTTGATATGTCAGACGGTCGAATTTTCAGAACTGCTTTAAAACTGTTTCGAAGGCTGCGAGTATGCAGTGAGTTGTGGTCGATTTTTGAGTACCAAGAAATCATTATTTCCAAATTCTTAAAACATGAAAGTTGTTCCTTAACGTGTTTTGTAGTTACTGTAAAAATTTCGCATCAATTGGTTTTGAAATGAATTTTTAATCGGCGTTGCACGAACCTGTGACGGAACCAGTTTTCAAGACAGAAATTATTCTTTGCAATGAACTCGAATTTCGACTCACTTCGGGACTTTATTCCCAAAAACTTAAAACATAAAATTTGTTCATGTGTGTGTTTATGAACTACTGTAAAAATTTTGGAATTTTTGGTGTAAAGACAAATTTGTAATTAAGAAAGGCGTAAACTACCACGAATAGGATTTTTCGAACTTGAGAAGACTCGAACTATGAAAACGCGATAACGATCATTTGATAACATTGAAATACGAACTTTCGAAAAATCCCGTTCACTAGGCTGAGCCGATCTTCATGCTATCATTATCTTTGAGACTGCCTCGTTAGTGGTCTCCTTACTATCTGAGATTGCCTCGTTAGTGATCTCGTGCGCTGTGATTTGGATCGCCTCGTTAGTGGTCCTACTATCTTTTTAAGACTGCCTCGTTAGTGGTCTCCCATTGTTTGGACTGCCTCGTTAGTGGTCCTATGTTGAGATTGCCTCGTTAGTGATCTCCCGGTATGGTGTCCTCTTCTTAGTCTACGGGATAATATGTAAAAGACTTGTGTGTGTTCCGTTATACTTAAATCGTACTTATCATGTTTTTTTAAATTATGTATTTAAATTATGCATCTTAAATTATGCTTTAAATTACGCTTTTAAAATTAAGTCCTTCAATCATGTTTTTCCGCTGCAAATAAATTATGTATTTTAACTTTACGTATGGTAAGCGAAATCTTTAGTTTAAACACATGTAACCCCTTTTATTTGTTAGTTAGGGATTAACTTACTCAGTATATCTTTATACTGACAACCGTTGTCATTTCCTTTTTCTACAGAGTATGTCGAGTGATGCATGCACGCGCATTTGGGGGGATATATTTGTGAACATTTTTATTTACTGCATCATACTACTGTTTTACCGGGTCTGTTAAACCCGAGGTTTTGGCCGTGTTGGCCGTGATTACTTTTCCGCTGCATTTACCTTATCCGTGCATGATGATTTTTACTATCGTACTTTGATTGAAGTATTAATAAATTCCGGATTCATTGTTGAATGTTTTTAAAACTTTGTATACCCATAAGCCTTGCACCTCCTTAGCGAGCTCGGGAATCCGTGTCTTGCTAGGGAGATGCGGCGGTGACACCTCGGCCTGGGTTACCAAATCCGGGGTGTTACAAGTTGGTATCAGAGCCCGGAATTTTATTTTGAAGCTATTATTATTATTATTAGTAATATTTTTATTATAATTATTTTGATACTAATACTTTAAAACCCTAGTAATATTTTTTTTAGTATATTACTTTTAAAGACCACTAGTTTTATTCAGTCCAAAGATTTATTTTTAGCCCAATGTTTTAGCCAAGAAAAGAAAAATTAAACTTTTCGGCCCACTATAGAGGCCCAACCTTTAGCAATTCATTTTAAACATACGAATAAACTAAATTTTAAAGGGGAAGGGGCTCACTTTTGCATGTTGCATATAGATCTAATTCCTGCACATCTTGACCATGCATAAAACACACTCTAACTTTAACCTACCGTGTCAACGCTAGATGGCTGCTTCGAACGCAAACATGATCAACCTATTAATAAGGTTAATAGGTTGATCGAAGCCTACCTCAGAACCCCTCAAAACGTGAACAACTTCAAGCTAAGAGTAGAACAAATGGAGGCCAACCTAGGTCACCTGGCTAACCTAGGGGGAGCGGGGCACCAAGACCTGGCCCAACTCCAAACCCCAATCAACGAACTCCAGGCCCACGAGACTGAGCTTCGGGCCCAACTGGACGACATAGAGACCGAAGCAGGGGTCCTGGGATATCAACTGCTTCACTGGAAGGATGACTTGCCTCCACACGCTACCCTTGGCCCAGGAGCTCCTCCGCAGCTAGCCCGTTACTGACCCTGTCGCCAACCCGACAGCCGCACCGACTCCAGTTGCCACCATCGATCCTGTTCCTACCACTGGACCCGCTTGGCCAGCAAGCCCGGTGTTCCATGGGCCCCTTGGCACGGGCGCCATCGAGGACGCAAGTGATGAGGACGACCCCATAGAGGACCCGACTACCTACCCTTCCCAGGCTTAGGGGATTATCGACACACTATTCCTATTGTTCTCTTTCCTATTTTCCCGATCTATTTTCCGGATCTTTGCTACTTGTCGCTTGTACCGAATCAAAATTTCTACTAGGCAATAAAGTCACAAACACCTATTTTATACACCATCTTTATATCTTATCAAAGCGCCGACAGACAAACAACATATCTATTTCTGCATAACAAATCGACAAGTACCTCGAACCCTAAAACCCTAAACGACTGAATGAATACATGCGAATACTAACCAACTCCTGATGAGCACCATTCAACTTAGCAAAACATTTTCCACACTTTATCGAATCTCCCTGAACTTTAAACCTTCCTTGGTTGTAACAGGATGGCACCCCGAGGACGACCAAGGACCTTCCCTGCCACCCCCAACACCCACGGCACGCCGGGACAACCCAATGAGCAGGCACCTTTGCGGAGGTGCCGAACCCGGCAGGACCGATGCCCAACCCTGCGGAAGGGCGAATGAGGAATATGGAAAAATTACTAATCGCACAGGGTAATGCTTACGTTAACTAGGGTGGAGCTGCCGCGGCGCCACCACCGGAAGCAAGGATCAACTACTTGGCTGCGGTGAACCCCTACCGGCCTCCTTATTACGTCGGGGAGGAAGACCCCGCTAAGCTGGAAGAATGGTTGAGAACCTTCGACAAACTGCTGAAGGCGGTAAGATGCCCGGAGGGGGAGAAGGTCCACGTGGCCTCGTACTATCTGGGTGGCGAGGCCGACGACTGGTGGCAAGCTACCCAGGGGAAGCTGGCAGAGGGTGATGAACCTTACTCGTGGAACGAGTTCATGGAGTTACTCCGGGAGCGCTTCTACCCAATGAGTACTAAGGCAGCACTGTACGAGGAGTTCTCATCCCTGAAGCAAGGAGAGAAATCTGTTCAAGAATACTATGCACGGTTTAAGGAGTTGGTGAGATTTGCGCCCAGGATGGTACCTACGGACGGGGAGAAGGCGCAAAAGTTCGAAATGGGATTAAACTTGTCAATTCGGGAGGTGATCACTGGAGTTAACTATCTGGACCTGCAATATGTCTACGATCGGGCAGTAGCAGTAGCACGGGTGCAACAGCTAAAGAGGAAGGCTGTTGGGGAATCTAGCCGAGGGGCGCAAGGACCAGACAAGAGGAACAGGGATAACAGGACGGGCAACGCTACTGGCGGGGACAACTTTCGGCGAGGTCCGAACGGGAATGCTCAGAACAACAATGGTCGAAATGTCAACCAAGGAGGACGAGTGCCGCCGTGCCCAAGGTGTGGCAGGCCGCACCTGGTGAGGAGATGTCCTCAGGTGGGCGAGTGCTTCCAGTGCGGCCGAATTGGCCATCGGAGGGAGGAATGTCGAACCCGACTTGAGAACATCACAAAGAGAGAAGATTTGGTCATTGGACCTAACAAGCCGTTCAACCAGGGAGGTAGAAACGGCAACAATCAAGGATATCGGCCTCCTCCGAATACGAACCAACGCCCTCCGAACCAGCAGCAAAATGCAAATCCAAATCAAAACCAACCAGCCAATCAAGGGAGGCCGATGGGGAGGTTGAACGTGATCAACCAGGCTGACATACCCGCGCAGGGTGACGTGATGGCAGGTACTTTCCATGTCCTAAGTACTCCACTTAGAGTCTTATTTGATTCCGGAGCCAGTTGTTCGATTGTATCTTCGAGAGTCGTAACTGAACTAGATCTACCTAAGTGCGAGATGATTAGCTTAGGCATCCAACTGCCCTCTGGCGAAGTAATAGCATGCTCTAAACGCTACAATGGAATACCTGTAGTAATAAAGAACGTAGAGTTTTTCGCAAACTTAGTAGAGTTCAACGTCAGAGACTTTGACGTCATACTAGGAATGGATTGGCTAACCCGGTATAAGGCCGTGATCGAGTGCCAGAAGCAAAAGATCACGCTGTAGAAAAGTAGGGGAAAAAGAGTCATCTTCTACTCTCAACCCCCTAAGAAATCTAACAAGATAGTCAACGTCCTAGAGTTATGTAGCCTAATGCGTAAGGGCCACGCGTTATACGCATGATACGTTCATAATCTCGAGGCTGAAGGAGTAAAGATAGACAACATTCCGGTGGTAAGAGAGTACCCAGATGTGTTCCCGGAAGACGTTCCCGGCATGCCCCCAGAGAGGGATCTCGAGTTCACCATAGATCTCATCCCGGGAACGGAACCTGTCTCAAAGGCTCCTTACCGCATGGCGCCACCAGAGATGAAGGAGCTAAAGGAGCAACTCGAAGAATTGCTGGAAAAGGGATATATCAGACCGAGTACGTCTCCATGGGGAGCACCGGTCTTGTTCGTCAAGAAGAAGGATGGGAGTTTGCGACTGTGTATCGACTATAGAGGACTTAATCAAGTCACTATCAAGAACAAGTACCCGTTGCCCAAAATCGAGGATTTGTTCGACCAGCTGAAGGGAGCTACTGTGTTCTCCAAGATCGACCTGCGTTCGGGATATCATCAACTGCGAATCGCTGAGAAGGACATCCCAAAGACAGCGTTCAGGACTCGCTATAGACACTACGAATTCACAGTACTGTCATTCGGACTAACAAACGCCCCGGCAATGTTCATGAACCTCATGAACAACGTGTTCCGAGGGCTATTAGACCAATGCGTAGTGGTATTCATAGACGACATCTTGATCTACTCAAGGGACGAGGAAGAACATTCCGAGCACTTACATAAAGTGCTGAGGATCCTCCGAGAAAATCGGCTATACGGGAAGTTGTCCAAATGCGACTTCTGGCTGAGGGAAGTAACATTCCTTGGGCATATCGTATCCGCCAGCGGAGTGGCGGTAGACCCGGCAAAGATCTCGGCAGTAACCGAGTGGGTACCACCGAAGAGCCCAACGGAGATAAGAAGTTTTCTCGGACTGGCGGGCTACTACAGGCGATGTGTCCAGGACTTCTCCAAAATCGCCCGCCCATTGACCCAACTGCTAAAGAAGGGGGTGAAGTACGACTGGACTAGCGAGTGCGAAGCCGCATTCCAGGAGCTGAAGAAACGACTTACCACGGCGCCAGTGTTGGCGTTACCATCAGAGAATGGGGACTTCGAGGTGTATAGCGACGCCTCGAGAGAAGGACTGGGATGCGTACTAATGCAGGATCAAAGAGTCATAGCGTACGCATCACAACAGCTAAAACCACACGAGCAGAACTATCCGACGCACGACCTAGAACTGGCCGTGGTCGTGTTCGCCCTGAAAATTTGGAGACACTATCTCTATGGGCGGAAGTGTCGGATGTTCACCGACCATAAGAGCCTCAAGTACATATTCACGCAAAGAGAACTGAACTTGAGGCAGACGAGATGGTTGGAACTGATCAAAGATTACGACCTGGAAGTCGCGTATCACGAGGGCAAGGCCAACGTCGTGGCCGACGCCTTGAGTCGGAAGACGCAACACGTCACGAACTCACTGGTGATACCGGCCGAATTGTACAGAGATTTGGCGAAATTAAGCCTGGAACTGGTGCATCCCGGTATGGTAACCAAGGTCGTCAACGCGATGGTAGTAAGGCCTACCGTATTCGAAGAGATACGACTCGCCCAATCGAGTGACGAAAAGTTGGAAGAAATAAGGAGAAGCATTGCTGAAGGAAAGGCAGCGGATTTCAAGATTCACGAGGACGGGAGCATCCGCTTCAGGGGAAGGTGGTGTATACCGCGGGAGTCCGCGGATCTGAAGAAGAAGGTGATGGAGGAAGGCCATAGCACCCCCTACTCGGTTCACCCCGGAGGGGATAAGCTATACAAGGACTTGAAGAAAAATTATTGGTGGCCGAATATGAAGAGAGAGGTGGCCGAGTTCGTGGCAAGGTGTCTTACCTGCCAGAAGATCAAGGCAGTACGGCAAAAGCTCTTAGGATTAATGCATCCATTGGAGATCCCAAGCTGGAAGTGGGACAGTATCTCCATGGATTTCGTTTCAGGGTTACCACGTTCGCCAAAGGGGATGAATAAGATCTGGGTGACCGTGGATAGGTTAACGAAGGCCGCCATCTTCATCCCGATGAAGGACACTTGGACAATGGACCAACTAGCAAGAGCGTACGTAGACAATGTGGTACGCCGGCACGGGGTGCCACATGACATCATCTCGGATAGGGATAGCAGATTCGTCTCCCAGTTTTGGACCAAGCTGCAAGAAGCTCTGGGAACGCAGATAAAAATGAGTACTGCGTTCCACCCCATGACGGATGGGCAGACGGAGCGTACAATACAAACGCTGGAGGACATCTTGAGGGCCTGTGTGTTGGAATTCAAGGGAAGTTGGGAGCACCATTTACCCTTGATTGAGTTCTCCTACAACAACAGTTACCATGCGAGCATCGGCATGGCGCCCTTCGAGGCACTGTATGGACGAAGATGCCGGAGCCCATTGAGTTGGGAAGAGAACGATCGAACGATGACAGTAGGACCACAACTGGTGGAGGACATGGCTCAGCAAGTTAAGGTTATCCAAGGGAAGATGAGAGCCGCTCAGGACCGGCAAAAGATTTATGCGGACGTGAGACGGCAGGACTTGGAATTCCAAGTCGGTGACAAGGTCATGCTGAAAGTCTCACCGATGAAGGGCGTAATGCGCTTCGGCAAGCGAGGGAAACTGAGCCCACGATACATAGGGCCATATGAGATCCTCGAAAGAGTGGGGAATCTAGCGTACCGGCTAGCACTGCCGCCTCAACTAGCACGCGTCCATAACGTGTTTCACGTCTCCCAACTGAAGAAGTATGTGCCCGACACGTCGCATGTACTCCAACCGGACGTAATCGAATTGGATGATGACTTGACCTATGAAGAAACCCCGGTGCAAATACTCGACTACAAGGAAAAGGTGACAAGGAATAAATCGGTAAAGATGGCCAAGGTCCTGTGGTCTAACCACGAGACAGAAACGGGGACCTGGGAATTGGAAGCCGACATGAGACAACGTTACCCTACCCTCTTCCAAGACGACCCGACCACAGTTATGGGGACATAACTGTATTCTTAAGGGGGGGAGGATGTAACACCCGAGGAAAAAAACAAATTCAAATTGTTTTGAACTACGTCATTACTTGATCCCTTACAGGGTACGTAGGCAGCTTGGAACTAATTTCTAAGTTCAGTCACGAAATAAATCACAAAATAGATCACAAGGACGATAGGAGGAGTTGGAACCAATTTAGACTAGACTAATTAGGACACGGAAATGTTGCGAGCGATAAGCCGAACTCGTAACAAGTTGAAGGTAAAGATTCCGAACCGGAGACGACCCAAAGAATCGGGCTAACACGTAGAGGGTAGAAAACCGATAGGGGAAAGCGAGGAAAGACCCGACAGAACACGCGGACCGCCGAACCGGTCGGTCCGGCCGGCCCGCGCCCTCCGCGCGCCGCCGCGCGGCCACCGCGCGGACGGAGGCGTCGCGACTCCAGGGCAGTCCACGCGTGCTCCGCGCGGCCATAGCAATAGGTGCGCGTCACCAGCGTGCCAGAGGTGCAGGAGGTGTAAACTTTCCTTCCATGGTGATTTTCTTGCCAAAAATCCGTCCCCTATCGAGGGAAAGCGGATCAAGGCAGTGGGGAGGGTTATAGGGACTGTGTTGGCCGCCCCTCCCCTTAGATTTCAGTTTCTCAAAACCCTAGACACTCCCAACTCCCTCTCCAAGCCAAAACTCATCCGATGACAACTTCCGGCGAACATTCCGGCGACGGCGAGGCAACCGGGATGAAGGTGCTGCCTCATAGAACCTTGGTAAGCCATAGTTTAATGTTTTAGTTCGTCCATAACACTTAGAAACTCAAAAGCTAACCCGTTTCCTTTACTACGATTTCACGCCGGAAAACGAACGAAAAGCGATCGGAAGGATTGGTCGTTCGTCGTGACTCTAGAGCATCCGGATACCCATCCCAGTAATCCTAATCTTCAAATCAGTAAGTTAAAACCTTACTCACAAATTTTCGTGGTTGTTTGTTGTTTAAAACTCGAGATATAGGCTTGTAACAAAAATCGGTTTTCAAAAACCCTATTTTCGTCCAATTTCAATGACTCGCCTAAAACCCGACCTTCGGGAATTCAAACCGAAAACTTTTCAACATAAAAGTTGTTCCTAACACCTTTATCTATCTTATGTCCAAATTTCAGCCATTGACATTGAGATTTGCTATCCCAAATCTCGCCGTAAACTTTCTGTGACAACCCGAGCATTTTTAAACTGTGACAGTTTTCCTTACTCAACTTGATGCATGTTTTCCACCCATTTTTCGAATGATTTAACTTTGCATTCCTAAAAAAAAGTTGTAGATAATTGAGTCTAGATTATGCATATAAAATTTCACGGATTTTGGTGTTCATTTGATATGTCAAACAGTCGAATTTTCAGAACTGCTTTAAAACTGTTTCGAAGGCCGCGAGTATGCAGTGAGTTGTGGTCAATTTTTGAGTACCAAGAAATCATTATTTCCAAATTCTTAAAACATGAAAGTTGTCCTTAACGTGTTTTGTAGTTACTGTAAAAATTTCGCATCAATTGGTTTTGAATGAATTTTTAATCGGCGTTGCACGAACCTGTGACGGAACCAGTTTTCAAGACAGAAATTATTCTTTGCAATGAACTCGAATTTCGACTCACTTCGGGACCTTATTCCCAAAAACTTAAAACATGAAAGTTGTTCGTGTGTGTGTTTATGAACTACTGTAAAAATTTTGGAATTTTTGGTGTAAAGACGAATTTGTAATTAAGAAAGGCGTAAACTGCCACGAATAGGATTTTTCGAACTTGAGAAGACTCGAACTATGAAAACGTGATAACGATCATTTGATAACATTGAAATACGAACTTTCAAAAAATCTCGTTCACTAGGCTGAGCCGATCTTCATGCTATCATTATCTTTGAGACTGCCTCGTTAGTGGTCTCCTTACTATCTGAGATTGCCTCGTTAGTGATCTCGCGCGCTGTGTTTTGGATCGCCTCGTTAGTGGTCCTAATATCTTTTTGAGACTGTCTCGTTAGTGGTCTCCCATTGTTTGGACTGCCTCGTTAGTGGTCCTATGTTGAGATTGCCTCGTTAGTGATCTCCCGGTATGGTGACCTCTTCTTAGTCTACGGGATAATATGTAAAAGACTTGTGTGTGTTCCGTTATACTTAAATCGTACTTATCATGTTTTTTTAAATTATGTATTTAAATTATGCATCTTAAATTATGCTTTAAATTACGCTTTTAAAATTAAGTCCTTCAATCATGTTTTTCCGCTGCAAATAAATTATGTATTTTAACTTTACGTATGGTAAGCGAAATCTTTAGTTTAAACACATGTAACCCCTTTTATTTGTTAGTTAGGGATTAACTTACTCAGTATATCTTTATACTGACAACCGTTGTCATTTCCTTTTTCTACAGAGTATGTCGAGTGACGCATGCACGCGCATTTGGGGGGATATATTTGTGAACATTTTTATTTACTGCATCATACTACTGTTTTACCGGGTCTGTTAAACCCGAGGTTTTGGCCGTGTTGGCCGTGATTACTATTCCGCTGCATTTACCTTATCCGTGCTTGATGATTTTTACTATCGTACTTTGATTGAAGTATTAATAAATTCTGGATTCATTGTTGAATGTTTTTAAAACTTTGTATACCCATAAGCCTTGCACCTCCTTAGCGAGCTCGGGAATCCGTGTCTTGCTAGGGAGATGCGGCGGTGACACCTCGGCCTGGGTTACCAAATCCGGGGTGTTACAAACCCGACGAACGGAGAGGAGAAACGGTGGACTGGAAGCCATGCCTTCGAAATAGACGATCCCGGACGTTCACAACTCTGTAAGTTAACTCTTACATGGTTTTGGGATGAATTAAAACATTCAAAACTAAAAGATTAACAAGAAATCGAAAATCTGCCAATTTATACTTTCTACCGACGCAACAGATTTGATGAATTTTTCCAAACCTTAAAACGAACTCAAACGGAAAAACTTAAAACACGAAAAACGTTCCTAAGGCTTAGATCTATCTACTGTAAATTTTTGAGAATTTTTAGAGACAAGTTGATAGGTAAAAACCAACCGAAACCGAACTGCTTGAATCTAGATCTTGAAAATTCTTGACAGAACTTGGGAATGATCTTGATCACGTTTTTGACATAGGTTCCAGACCGTTTTAGATCTTTGGCCGAACATGAAAGTCGTAGATAATTGTCTTAAGATGATCTCTATAAAATTTCTTCAAATTTGGAGTTGAATTGCTATGGTAGAATTCAAAATCTTTAAACTGTGATACATTAAATTCGGACAGAATTGTTCTTCTGCGAAAATTGGTGTTTTTGACCTATTTAGGTATCTTGGATTGAAAAAGTTAAAACACGAAAGTTGTAGATCTCGATGTTTCTGAGTCAGACATGAAATGTTATAATTTTTGGAGTTAAATCTGATTTTAGACGAATTTTAGAGTAAACTGTGGTTTACCGGAAACAAAATCTTGAAATCTTGTTGAAACATGGAATTAACCTTTAGGGTTGAAATGAGTTGAGATATTATTTTTAAATGAATACAATTAAAGTCAGAAATTTGAAAACTAAATCCCTTACAAACTTGATAAATTAAAATTAGGGGTGAGTGCTCTGCAGGGTGCCCCCTAACTGCTTCACTTCGTGCCTTAATGGATGATGGTGACCCCGCGCGCTAAACTTGAAATGTGATATTGCCAAAACGGCGAAATATAGAGCCTACACTCTCGTGAATATCCACATGGGTTTCCCGAGGCTCCGGAGTGGTACTGGGTATGGCTGATACGGTTGCGGCCGCCGGGCTACCGGCTAAACTTGTTGACATCGCGATGCTATCGTGAAACTTTGAAATACCAAATCGGGGATGTAATGGGGATATTAAATTAAATTAAATTATATTTGATGTCCAATTAAATTATTTAAATGCTTTATTTAAATTATGGCTATTATTCTAAGTCATGCAAAATGTGTTGTTAAATAGAGCCCTGAAATAAATTATGCTATCGGTTAGATTAAATTAAATATTATGTTATTATCATGCTTTTATTAAATTATCAAAATTAATGGCTTTTAAACCCTACGATCATGCATGTGTTAACTTACTCAGCAAGTTTGCTGACCAAAACCGTTTTATTCCTTTTCTTACAGAATATGTGGAATGAGTATGTGTGAGCACGGTTCATGCATGGGATTTTGGGAAACATTATTTTGCTTTTAAATTCATACTTTAGACTATATTATGAACGGGCCTGTTGTTTTGGCCATGTCGGCCCTATTTATATTTTCCGCTGCAATACTATACTAAAACAATTATTTCCGCTGCGCTATGTTAATATTATTTTCAAATTATATTGTATGGGCTATTTTGAATGATTTAAATGTTTTAAAAACTGCAATACCTAGCCTTGCATCTCTTTAGTAAGCTCGGAGAAACCGTGTCTTACTAGGGGGATGTGGCGGTGACATCCCGACCTGGGTGACCAAAAACCGGGGTGTTACATGATGGCTCCTGTTTGGCTTCCTTGCTTTGAGGCAATTCGGTCTATGCAATCAATTTGGTCTTAGACCGAATTGCATAGATCGAATCGCATCTCTCCTTTATGTTCTGGGCCTTCTTCTTTCCATAGTGCAATTCAGTCTAGGGGTCAATTCGGTTTAGACCAAATTGCCACAGACCGAATTGGTTGCTCTGCTTCTCTTCTTCAACACTTAACCAAAATTTCAGTTTGTGGGATTTTCATTCTTTTTCCTATCTTTTTTATTTTTGTGGGCTATTTTATTCTTTTGCCCATCTTTTCATTCCTTTTTCTTTTCTTTTTCCTTTTTTCATGTTTTTGGATTTTTCTAACACAAATACAATTAAAATTGCATATTTTTGTGTCTTTCATCACCAGCTTATTTTTCTTACAAACTTGCATTAATCTGTCGAATTCAATTGCTTTCTTATTGAAATAAGATGGGATTACGATCAAAATGTCCGTCTCAGACACGGAAATGGATTGGAAATAATGGACAATTTTGGCCATTATCAAAGATGCTCAAGTCCTCAGATCCGATGCATGCGGTCTCCCACATGCCGTCTATAATAGACCGCATCGACTTGACCACATCGCATGCGGCAGACCGCATCGTCTCCAAAGACGTTCAAGACCGCAATTCCACTGCATGCGGTCTAGACCGCATCGTCTAGACCGCATCGCACGCCTCAGACTGCATCACCCCAGTTTGTTGCCTTCATGCGATTTCCATTGAATGCAGTCTCCCTCATGCGGTTTAAACCGCATCGATTAAGACCGCATCGCATCTGACAGATCGCATTAGCTCTTTTCCTGCTTTAATTTTCTTTTCGCATCGATGCGGTCTTTTGTCTTGTAAACCGCATTGATGCCTTAGACCGCATTAGGCTTATAGATCGCATCCCCTGCGTGGGAATTTTAGTGTTTCTTTTATTTTCGATTGTTGATTTCCCAGCTAGGGTTGTTGAAACCCATGTATCTTGGGATGCCTATAAATAGGTCATCCCCAATATTTTGCCATTTACCTTTTGATGATATAAAATACATGTTGAGTGTTTTCTCTTTGGTGTGTGAACCGAGAGCTTCAAGAGGTCATCCATGAACATCCACCATTGTTGGATCTTCCTTTTGAGCTTGGAGGTGTGCTCGATCGTATAGACACCATTAGAATTATCGAAAGAGGGATTAGGAGGCACACCCGGTGCAATCGAATCCAATTTTGAGTTTTCCGAGTTGGTAATCTCCACCTATCATTTTCCTTTAATTTGTTTTCTTGTTTGATAATCTAATCCAATACGATCCATGGCATAAATTTGGTATCAGAGCCTAGATTGGATTGATTATCCTTTCATTTTCATCTTTAAAATTCAAAAATCCAAAAATAGTGTGTTCTTCACTTTCTTGGTTCAAAAAACTGTTTGATCCATTTTCTTAGTCTTATTGTGTTTGTTTTTGAATTTCGAGGTCATAATCGAGTTACCCATCACCATAGCTATCCATTGGTACCACTTGCACTCAAATCCGAATCCATTTGCAAAATCTCCATTTTGACCGAGAGCCTTGTTCTTGGTTGGAAGTTGATTTTTTGTAATTTTTGTGTGTTGATTGTGGTTTATTTGGATTAATATTGATGTTTTATGCTTTAATCGGTATTATATGCTAATGAATCCTCATCTTGAGTGTTAGTCGAGTGTTTGGGAATTTTGAGTGTTCTTGAATTTCTTGAGGGCATTCAAATTGTTTGAATATTTGTGGGGGTTTGATTCATTAGGGTTATTGGGAAGAGTGTTATTTTTGTTTTCTTGGGGAGTAAGTCTCGGGTAGTACAAAAGGGTAGTGGGAATTAATTATTCCTGCTAATTCTATTGGAGAAACTCGAGTGAGTCACAATCAGTGTGAAAGGGACATATCCGATGCGGTCTCTTATTACATGCTGTCTATTCTCATTTTAACCGCATCGCATTGTTAAACCGCATCACCTTGTCCAAGCTCCAGAAATCTCAAAAATTTTCTAAGTGTTTGAAATCAATGCGGTCTATCCCAACGATGCGGTCTTTTTGAAATTAAACCGCATCACCGCATCACAGTTCAAATTATTCCAAAATTTGTCCAAGTGTTCAAATTTGGTGCGGTCCCTTCCGTGTGCGGTCTGTTCTGTAAACCGCGTTGCATCCTTAAACCGTATCTCTTGTGTAAATCGCATCCCAGTGTCAATTTTTGCAAAATTTTTCTAAGTCTTTCGGGATTGCATATTTTCTTACTGTACGATTTCACTGAATTAAATCACGAACAATCTATCGAGTTCAAGTTCCGTCAGTGTCCGCACTTGACAGTGGAATTCCTCGAGGAATAAGTGCTTGCACTGTTCCGCAGATTTAGTTCACAAATCACAGAGTTGAAGCTCCATCTGCAATTGTATAGTGGAGTTCCTCAACAGTAATTATTACCGAGTTGTTTCCAACAGTTTGGTGATAGTTATTTTGGGGTTGTGTGAGTGAGGCAGATATTTATTTCCGAGCGTTTATATTTGTGAGGTTTATACTTACACTTTTAAATCGTGAGGATCGAGGATATATGTTGCATAACAGATTAACGTGGTAAACTGCCTTATTAATTCAGGTTGATCACTTCACACACAACTCTTAGTCTTCTTTGATAGAGTCGAACCCTGCATTCTGTTTCTTGCACTGTGCGTCCACACTGCTTTCTCACCTCTGATAGTTGGTTAAATCTATACGGTTGAGCACATTTCAGCTTGTCAGCACCAACTGGTGGAAAATTTAGGACCTTCAGTGAGGATACAGTTGTGAGGTCACTCCACCAATTTCAGTTGATTTCTACTGACAGCTTATACATATATCTAGCTTTCTTTGCTTTTCAGATCTATATGGCAAGAAACACCGAACCTACACTGCATGACATCGTGGAAGCACTAAGGAATTTGGAAGCAACCACTGCCAAGCAGGCCGCTCTTGAGTCCATGCGTCAAACTGTAGATGCTAATGTTACGAGCATAGCTGTCGTGAACACGTGTGTCAATACGCTTGTTAACACCATGAATGATGTCTCAAGTCGAATCGCCGTACAAGAACAAATTCTGAACCTGACTCCCAGAAGCACTAGCGGGGTCCACCAATCCGTAATGGATGAGGCTGAAACAGCTATCGAGGAGCAGGAATTAAATTTTGGGACATACAATAGGCAGCACGATCCACGAGGTCCACGGGCACCACCTCCGCCACCACCTCGGCCTCGTGCCCCGACAAACGTTCAATTCCAAAATCCACCTACGCCTCCGGCACCTGCCGCTCCAGCAGCAGTCCCGAGACAGCCTTTACATCCACCTGCCCGGTAAATGTTGAACTTGAATCCACCTCCCATAGATCATCCGGATGACGATTTCGGAGAAGAAGATACGCCTCAGGCACATGCCGAGCCGAATAGAATGGAACCTGACCTTCGAAGGATCAAGTTCACCATACCAGTATTCAGAGGAACCAATGATCCGGAAGAATTCATTGATTGGAGACAGTCCATTGAGATGATCTATTACTGTCAACAGTATAATGAGTTTACAAAGATCCAACTTGCTGTGTGTGAATTTAAGGACTATGCATTTCAATGGTGGCAAAAGCTCCAGCGCGACAGTCAGCTTTTGGGGCTACCAAATATTTCTAATTGGACTCAACTAATTCATGCTATGGAAAAAAGGTTTGTTCCTAGCAGTTATTTTGATGAGCTATATCTGAAAGTTAATTTTTGTGTGCAGGGCAACAGGACTACATATGAATACTACAAAGAATTGGAACGCCTCATGATGAGAGCGCATATCAATGAGGATGAACCGCTACTAATGGCGAGATTCAAGAGAGGATTGAGAAGGGAAGTTCTGGCAGAAATCAAGTTGAGAGAATACACTGGACTAGAACATCTGGTTCAATTAGCCATTGAGGTTGACCGACATTTGAGGGACAGGCCCGTCAAGTCAACCATCATCTCCAACACTACCAAATATTGGACCACCCGATCCAATGAACAATCTTCTAAGCCTACTGACAGATACGGGAAGCCCAACGCACCAAAGGATGAAAGGCCCAACAAGCCTAAAGCCTTCGAAATAGGCAAGGACTTTAAAGATCCATACAAGTACAGGAAGGATGACCGAGACAAACCCAAGAGGGACGTCAGGGATGTCACCTGTTTCAAATGTGGACAAAAGGGCCATTATTCCCGAGATTGCCCAAAAAGAGAGAGGCGAATGGTTATGATTGAATCAGGGATATGGAGAGAAGTTGACTCCGAAGAAGAATATGAAGAAACCGAACAAGAAGAACAGAACATAGATGACGATGATCAATATCCAGACGAGGGCATCTGAGTCGTGTAATCTTGGAAGGAAATGATGAAGAGTATGTGACAAACTACATTGTGATGATAGCACTAAATGCAGAAACGGGAGAAGAGGCCATCAGCAGCTCACCTGAACAAAGGGAGAATATGTTCCACTACCATTGTAAACTTAAAGGCAATGTTGCCTCATTAATTGTAGATAATGGTAGTTGTGTTAATGTTGTGAGTCTCTACACTGTGCGCAGGCTAAGTGTAACACCCCGGTTTTTGGTCACCCAGGTCGGGATGTCACCGCCACACCTCCCTAGTAAGACACGGTTTCTCCGGCTCACTAAAGAGATGCAAGGCTAGGTATTTTAGTATCTAAAAGCTTTGAAAACATTTGCAAACAGCCCATACAAGATAATCACTAAATAATAATATCATAGCGCAGCGGAAAAAGTATTTAAGTATAATATTGCAGCGAAAATGTAAATACGACCAACATGGTCAAAACACGGGTTAAACAGGCCCGTTTATTCTAATGTCTAATGCAAGAATTTAAATAATAAAGTTCGCAAAAATTATGGTTCCCCCATGCATGAACGTGCTCATGATCATTCCACATACTCTGTAAGGAAAAAGGAAAATAAAATGGTTTGGTCAGCACAACTTGCTGAGTAAGTTAACACATGCATGATCGTAGGGTTTAAAAGCTATTAATTTAACGTTTCATAAAAGCATGATAATATCCATAAATAATTTACGTAAAGCCATAATTAATTTAAATAAAGCATTTAATAATTTAAAGAACAACAATTAACATATTTAACTATCCCCATTACTCCCAAGATAATATAGCAAGTATTTCACGATTGCATCGCAATCTCGTCAACTTAGCCGGAAACCGGCGGCCGCAGCCGTATCTGCCATACCCAGTACCACTCCGGAGCCTCGAGAAACCCATAAGGATATTCACGAGATTGTAGGCCATATATCTCATGCCGTTTTGGCAACATATCTCAAATTTTTCGCGCGGGGTCACCATCGTCCATATAGGCACGATGTGAATTGTTAGGAGGGCACCCTGCAGAGCACTCACCCCCTAATTTTAACGATCAAGTTCGTAAGGGGATTTCTTAAATTTCCAGATTTCATATAATTATTTCAAAGAGTCTTCTACTCGTTTAAACCTTAAAGGCTAGTTTCACCGTTTCAACAAGATTTCAAGATTTGACTCGGTCAACCACAGTTTACTCTAGAATTCAGTAAAAATCGAGTTTAATTCCAAAAATTCTGAAATTTTACCACTGACTCAGAAACATCGAGATGAACAACTTTCGTCTTTTAACTTTTTCAATCCGAGATACCGAAATATGTTAAATACATCAATTTTTGTCATAACCTAAATCTGTCCGAAATTCGTATACATCAGTTCAAGATTATCAAGATCTACCATAGCAAATCAACTCCAATTTTAATGAAATTTTACAGAGATCATCTTAAGACATTTATCTACAACTTTCATGTTCGGCCAAAGATCTAAATCGGTCTAGAACCTATGTCAAAAACGTGATCAAGATCGGACCTAAGTTCAGTCAAGAATTTCAAGATCCAATTTCAGGCAGTTCGGTTTCGGTTGGTTTTCACATATCAAATCGTCTCTTAAAATTCTGAAACTTTTACAGTAGATAGATCTAAGCCTTAAGAACGTTTTTCATGTTTTAAGTTTTTCCGTTCGAAGTCGTTTTAAGGTTCGGAAAAATTCGTCAAAACTGTTGCGCCGGTAGAAAACATACATTGACAGATTTTCGCAAGATTCGATTAAGCTTTTAGGTTTCGTGTTTTAATTACTCCCAAAACCATGTAAGTATTAACTTACAGATTGGTAGATATCCGGGATCGTCTATTTCGAAGGCGTGGCTTCCAGTCCTCCGTCTATCCTCTCCGTTCGTCGGGTTCTACGTTCTAGATCCGATTCGGGGCGTAGAAAGAAAGATAAGAAGATTAGGATTCGTTTTCGAATCAAAACGTAAGAGACGAATGGATCAGAACTTACCACAACGTCTAGGAGACTCTGAATTTCGTCTAAATCAGTCTTGCCTTGGTCTCGTGCCTCCGACGACTCCGGAATTAGGGTTTTCAGACGTATAGAGAGTTGTAGGGTTTTGGAAAAGTATTCGGAGCTTTTAAGAGGTCTTATTTATAGTTAAACAAGACCTAGGGACGCCCAAGGTCTGCCCCTAGGAGTCTTGAGCCGAAAGGTGTTCAACCGAAGTCGGAAAATCGGGATTCGGGCGAGAAAATCTCGCACGGGCGAATCTGTCACATGGCACGGTCGTGGCGCGCTCTTCCTCCTTCGACCGCGCGGCCACCGCGCGACACTCGCCTGGACTTTGGTCCGGGCGGGTCGTGCGATCCGTCGTGCATTTTCTCCTCTCTTTCGGACTTCTATCCCTCTATGCTCCTGTTTTCTAATTCCCGGGGTATCTTCGGGTTTCTACTTTCTCTCTAAATTTTTACTCGGGTCTAATTGGTCGTTTGGACTCAAATCCTCGAGTTCATTGGTGTCGGGTTTCGGTGTACAATTTATTTACCTTTAATAATTCTTTTTATTTAATTAATTCCTTTAATTCCTTTTTAAGTTAAATCTCATTTCTCATTTCCTTATCTTTATTTATTTATTTATTTGCTGGATTTATTTATTTATAGTATTTATTGTATTTATTGTTTATTTATTTAATTATTGTTTTATTTTATGTTAGAAAATTCTCAGGTATTACACTAGGTATACCCATGCAAGATCATGCCAAGCCATACCATCTTCATTAGATGAGTGAAAGTGGGACTACTAAAGTAGCAAAACAGGCTAGGGTACCGGTGACCATTGGACCCTATTCTGAAGAGATCTTATGTGATATAGTTCCCATGACGGCATGCCATATCTTATTGGGAAGGCCATGGATGTATGACAAGAGAGCCATATACCGCGGCACAGAAAACGATCTCTCATTTCGAGATGGACAAAGAAGAATCCTGATGAAGTCACTACCGCCCAAAAATGTGAAGATAGATCATCGGCACCTGATGGAAAACATCCGGAAGGAAGAAGAGGAGTACAAAAGAAAACAGAGGGGTAAGGGAATTGTGACTAATTCTGACAATTCTAATCAATCCCCTTTACTTTTGACAAATTCAGAGAGGTGCTTACTACTGACAAAGCATGAGCAGGAAGCAGCCATCGAAGATGCACCCATACCAGGTCACTGCTTTCTTGCCTTTGTTAAACCTATTGAGGAAACTCCTAAGAACTCCACTGCTACACTTAATGTGCCTGAAAATTTTTGCAGGATGCTAGAAGACAACATGGATGTTTTTATAGAAGAGCTGCCAGCAGGGTTACCACCTTTGAGAGGTGCTGAGCACCGGATCGACTTCGTACCAGGAGCATCCATTCCAAATAGGCCTGCCTACCGAATGAACCCAGACGAGACAAAGAAAGTCCAGAAACAAGTCCAAAAACTCTTGGATAAGGGGTGGGTTCGGGAGAGTCTGTCTCCCTGTGCAGTGCCAGTTCTCTTGGTACCGAAGAAGAATGGAACATGGAGGGTGTGTGTCGACTGTAGAGTTGTCAATGCAATTACAATTAAATACCGCCATCCAATACCACGACTTGATGATATGCTTGATGAGCTTGGAGGAGCAAGCATTTTCACAAAGATAGACTTGAAGAGCGGATATCACCAGATTTGTATGCAACCGGGCGACGAGTGGAAAACTGCATTCAAGACAAAGTTAGGGTTGTACGAATGGCTCGTGATGCCCTTCGGTCTCACAAACGCTCCATCCACATTCATGAGGCTCATGAATGAAACATTAAGGGAGTTTATGGGAAAATTCGTTGTTGTATATTTTGATGATATCCTTATCTACAGTCACAACGAATCCGATCATATCAAGCATGTTGTGCAGGTGATAATTAAGCTGAGGAAAGCGGAATTGTATTCAAACTTCGAGAAGTGTACGTTCCACGTGCCAGAAGTGACCTTTCTAGGATTTGTGGTCGGAAAGGATGGATTGAAAGTAGATGAGTCAAAAATCAAATCCATTTCTGAATGGACTCCGCCAACCAACGTCAATGAAGTAAGGCGATTTCTCGGCATGTGTGGCTTCTTTCGAAGATTCGTGCCACAATTAAGTATTATTGCTGCACCCATGACGCCATTACTAAAGAAAGGGCTCCAGTTCAAGTGGGGAGACAAGGAGTAGAAATCTTTCAATGAGCTAAAGGATAAACTCACCGATGCGCCGGTATTGGTATTACCCAATTTTGACCTCCCATTCGAAATCGAATTTGATGCGTCTGGAACCGGCATGGGCGCAGTATTATTGCAAGATGGAAGACCAGCTGCCTACGATAGCGAGACGTTTGGAGCAGCTCAGCTGAACTACTCCACATACAACAAGGAGTTATATGCTGTGGTACAAGCTCTAAGGACTTGGCAACATTACTTGCGGGGAAGAGAGTTCGTTATCCACACAGATCATGAGACGCTGAAGCACATCAGAGGGCAAGGACAATTGAAAAATGCAAGACACGCCCGATGGAGCTCATTTATAGAGTCATTCCCGTACGTGATCTGTTACAAGAAGGGGAAAGATAATGTGGTTGCCGATGCCTTATCTAGGAGAATGAGTCTAGAAGCTCTTGCAACCACACATCTGGTAGGGTTCGAGCACATAAAAGACTTATATGCTCAGGATGAAGATTTTGGAGAGATCTACAAGAAAACCGAGAAAATAGCCTACAAAGAATTTTCTCAGCTGAACGGGTTTCTATACTATGGAAACAAGCTGTGCATACCAAGAGGTCCGTCAGAGAGCTATTGATCACATAGGCTCATTCTGGAGACATGATGGGACACTTTGGTAGGATTGCAACGATGAGCATACTGATAGGCTGTTTCCACTGGCCAGGGATGAAGAAGCAGGTCGCAGACTTCATCAACAAATGCATAACCTGTCTAGGGCCAAGTCGACCACCAAGCCTCACGGGCTGTACCAAGCACTGCCGGCACCTAACGGACCATGGATTGATTTATCTATGGATTTTATTTTAGGATTGCCCCGAACTGCACGAGCTAAAGATTCTATTTTTGTTTTGGTTGACAGGTTTTCAAAGATGGCGCATTTCAGTTCCCTGTGCCAAGACGAATGATGCAGACCATGTGGCCAAACTATTCCAAAGAAATTGTGAGACTCCACGGTGTGCCAAGGACAATTGTATCCGACCGCGATGCAAAATTTGTAAGTTATTTTTTGAAATCCTTATGGTCTGAAATAGGAACGAGACTGTTATTTTCCACTGCTTATCATCCGCAGACTGATGGTCAAACGGAAGCAGTTAATAGAATTTTAGGCAATTTGCTTAGGATAATTACCGCTTCTGATAGTAAAAGTTGGGATGAGTGCTTACCTTATATTGAATTTGCCTATAACCGACACGTACACAGTGCCACACACATGTCACCATTTGAGGTCGTGTACGGTTTTAACCCACTAACGCCACTAGATCTGTTGCCATTGCCTCGCAATGAGCATTTGAACATCAATGGCAGGGATAGGGCAAGAGCAATTAAGGAGATGCACAAGGATGTGAAAGACAGTCTCATTAAATCTGCAGAAGGATGCGCCAAATATAGCAACAGAGGTCGGAAAGAGCTGAAGCTGAACCCAGGGGATTGGGTGTGGTTGAACTGGAAGAAAGAGCGGTTCCCAGCGAGCAGGCGCAACAAATTATCTCCAAGAGGAGATGGGCCATTTTGTATCTTAGAGAGGATTAATAATAATGCTTATAAGTTGCAATTATCTGAGGAATACGGTCATATTAATCCTGTCTTTAATGTTGCAGATTTGTCGATGTTCGAACGGGACGAGGAAGATGCTGCTCGGTTGATGGATCAACCTCCCCAAGGGGGTGGGGATGGCATGGGAGCCAAAACGACAACACTAATCATCCCAGAAGGCCCATGTTCTAGGCAACGTGCAAAAATATTCATCGGAGCAGTATCCCAAATACTGTCTGTGGAAGCAGAGGCGTGGGAGCAGAATTCGGACCAACACCTTCAGGAAGGGGTCATGACCATTTTGAGCATACAAGGAGAAGAAGACCGCCCCCATCGAGGTACCAAGGCCAGATTTGCAAAATTCGAAATTTTTGGCCTTGATGCGGTCTCCACAAGAACTGATGCGGTCTAGACCGCATCACCTAGACCGCATCAAGCCAACCCAGACCGCATCGCCTCAGAAGATGCTCAAATCCTCAGATCCGATGCATGCGGTCTCCCACATGCGGTCTATAATAGACCGCATCGACTTGACCGCATCGCATGCGGCAGACCGCATCGCCTCCAAAGACGTTCAAGACCGCGATTCCACTGCATGTGGTCTACTACATGCGGTCTAGACCGCATCGTCTAGACCGCATCGCCCCAGTTTGCTGCCTTCATGCGATTTCCATTGCATGTGGTCTCCCTCATGCGGTTTAAACCGCATCGATTAAGACCGCATCGCATCTGACAGATCGCATTAGCTCTTTTCCTGCTTTAATTTTCTTTTCGCATCGATGCGTCTTTTGTCTTGTAAACCGCGTCGATGCCTTAGACCGCATTAGGTTTTTAGACCGCATCCCCTGCTTGGGAATTTTAGGGTTTCTTTTATTTTCGCATTGTTGATTTCCCAGCTAGGGTTGTTGAAACCCATGTATCTTGGGATACCTATCAATAGGTCATCCCCAACATTTTGCCATTTACCTTTTGATGATATAAAATACATGTTGAGTGTTTTCTCTTTGGTGTGTGAACCGAGAGCTTCAAGAGGTCATCCATGAACATCCACCATTGTTGGATCTTCCTTCCGAGCTTGGAGGTGTGCTCGATCGTATAGACACCATTAGGATTATTGAAAGAGGGATTAGGAGGCACACCCGGTGCAATCGAATCCAATTTTGAGTTTTCCGAGTTGGTAATCTCCACCTATCCTTTTTCCTTTAATTTTTTTTCTTGTTTGATAATCTAATCCAATACGATCCATGGCACTTCCCTTCAAGACTTCTATATTACTTGGGCTTTCCCTCCGGATTTCATTCGCAGGGACCTAGCGGCAAATGCGTCAGGCATTTGGTTTCCAAGAAATTAACTTGGCTATTTCTTTAGCTATATTCTAGATACTTTCAGTTTGTTTCTTGGTTTGATTTTCCTTTTTAGTTTTTTCTCTTTGTTCTCTGGCTTCGGCTTCGCAAAAAAAAAAAAAATGCATGGTTAGGGTATGTAAAACCCTTTTGCAATTTTTAAAGTTCAACTAATATCCTAAAATATTACTCCCTCCGTCCCACAATAATGTTCCCATTTCATTTCTGCACACAATCCAATGCACTTTTTAAATTGTTAATATCTCAAAATATATACTCCCTCCGTCCCGCGAAGATTGAAGCCTTTCTTTTGGGCACGGTAATTTAGGTTGTGGAGTTTAGTAGTTAAAGTGGTGTGTGTATTTGTGTTTAAGATTATAATGAATTTTGATACTGTTTATTGTTTAACTTTGATTTAATATTATCGTAGTGATGTAATTTGAGAAAAATATTCAAGTGTGGTCATGTTAGAATCGTCTAATCGTGTAGTTTTAGAATATATATTTTATACAATTTTTATTTGTATCAATTTTGTAATATTAAGAGTTAAAGAAATATAAGGGACTTTGTGTAGGAAAGTAATAATGCATTGGAATTTGTGCAGAATAGTAAAAGTAAGTATTTTTAATGGGATTTGACAATAATTAAGATTCTAATCAAACTTATATTAATTTAATTTTTCTAAAAACGGAAAGGGTTCAAACTTCGTGGGACACCCCAAAAAGGAATAGGGTTCAAACTTCGTGGGACGGAGGGAGTACAAGTAGAAATTATGTAAAATATATATTCTAAAACTATACGATTAGACGAATCTAACAAGACCGAACTAGACTATTTTTTTCAAATATATAATTACAATAATATCGAGTCAAAGTTGAACAATGAACAGTGTCAAAAAGTCAAATAGGAACATTATTGTGGGACGGAGGGAGTACTAATTTGATGATGAGGACTTGCCCAAGCGGCAAAGTCTTTACCTTCCAGCCTTAGGATTGGGGTTCGATTTCTCACCCGCCCCTATCCCTCATGTATGTTAACCGATAGAAAATTATTTTTATAATGAAAAACAATATAGAATTTTATATTTATTATTTTCATAATTGGGTGTAATCTGAAAAATGTATAATAGTGGATTATTTATTTTAGAAGAGAGCTTATAAATTAAAGAATATAAATTAAATAAAGAAAAAGAAAAAAGAAAAGTCTGAAAGTTAGTAAAGCCTCCCATCATCACTTGTCACAGCCCACACCTAAGCCACCTTTATTTTCTTTTGAGGTACAATGCAATGAATCAATGATGCATATACACCACATGTATGATGTCTCCCTTGTCCTTTAACTACAAAGTAGATACTTCCCGTCTCGATATATATGTTATGTTACGTTGGACGTTTTGATACTATTCACTGTGTAATTTTGATTTAAATTTTTATCATAGCTATGTAAGGAAAAACATAATCAAGTGAGATCTTGTTAGATTCGTCCAATCTTGTAGTTTTAGACAATCAACTTTTTATAAGTTTTTATTATACACAATTTAAATTATAAACCGTTGAAAATATGTATTGGCAAATGTATCGGAAGGGAATGTAGTAGAAATTTTGGCATGGTCCTAGCACGCTATATCTTGCTTTGGACAATATATACTTGGCCCTAGCTACCTACTGGCTACCCTCTTGATGATAACATGTTTAACACCAATTCATATTTTTTTATCCATCAAATTTTATTTTTAATTTTATTATTTTATCCGTCAATTTTCAAATGATTTATTCACACCACAAAATATAGAAGAATTTTTTTAGAAAAAAAAAAAAATGACCGGATAGTGATTCGAAGCTTAGTCTATCATGTTTAGGGTTTAGGGTTTAAAGATAAGTTATTTAAATATTTTTATTTACCATTCCTGTTTAGACCTATCAGGCTATCACATATTATTGTCTTCTTTATGAAAGTTTGCATGCTCATGAATGCGTGTGACCTTTTTGAAAAAGTAAACAAGAGTACATATTGGATGATTGTTTAAAAGGGATTGAATATCCAGTAAACTTAGCTACTACTTCCTCCGTTTTTCATTAATTGGAACATTGCAAAATTTAACACTATTCACACACCCACTTTAATTTAAACTTTTATCATAGTTATACAAGTTAAAATATAGTCAAGTGGGATCTTGTTAGATTCGTCTCATCAAGTAGTTTTTAAATATCAAACTTCTATAATTTTTATTTGTACCGAAATTGAGTTATTAATAGTTTAAAATGTGCATTGAACTGCGTGCACTGTGGGTCCGTTTCAATTTTTGAAAAATGGAGGGAGTATTATATGTTTTTCATCTTATCTTATGTTTAATTAAATAAAAAGGGGGAAAATCTGGAGTGTAGAGCAACTACATGAAGCCACCTGCAGGGGTAATCTGTCAACTGGTTGTCAGGACTCAGAAATAGATTGATTCTATCATCAATTGTAAATAGACACAATTGTTTTTTAACAGATTTGAGAATGAGGGAAGAGAAACATTCTCTGCAAATTTTATTTTCTGGAATTTCATATGGTAAATGCAAATTAGTAGAAGCATCAATTGTCTTGCCCATGGCATAATTCGGTTATAAAATCATGACATTTTAAGGTTTTTTTATAACTCAAAAAGATGAGATATTGGAATTAATACCACCAATAATAACAAGTACCAGTACCTATCAAATAAGTGGCAACACATTTTAAATGATGAGAACAATTTGGGCTAAGTTCACAAAAGAAGTTAACACAGCATTTATGATCACGATAACAGAGGATCAGAGGAATGAGCATTTTTCAGGCATAAAGATAGTCGAAAATAGTCTCTAAATTCTAAGAAATAACTTGCATAAAATACTTTGTACGTTGCATTTTTACAACTGAAGCATTAAGGTTTGTGCTTCTATTTTACCTCGAAATGAAGGACATCACTGACCCAAGAACTTGATGCATTCCCTGGAAAATCCTGTTGTCTCCAAAATTACACTTTCACAACAGATGTCAAGGTATTTAGAAGTTTGAAAGTCGGATAATTGTAACTTCTAGCCATGAAGCACACCTCGGATGATTGCGTGTGAGTTCAATGGCGAGCTGCCAATTCAAGAATCTCTTTGAATTCAGAAGCATCGGATTCAATATAGGGTTTCACTTTAAGCTTCTCGGCATCCTTTGTTGGAGAGATATACTTCACTCCAAGAAGCTTGAAACCTGAAAAAGGAGTATGGGGTCAGTTTAGAAATTAATGCCTGATCAGTTGTGCAGCTCCTTAACAGAAAGGTGAAGGATTGCCAATTTAGAACACTACTTCAAATGGAAATATGGAATAAAGATTTCTAGAAATGAGAATTTGGCTTCAAATGACCTTCTGAAGTTTACATGCTTAACTAATTATTTTCTTCAGGAAAAGTAAATTACATGCATTATTCATCGAGTTCATAGGCTGCGCTATCAATGTTCCATTTTGTGAACAATAGGCTCCTAATCAATACTAGAACACAAGTCATTTGACCAAAACAGAATCCCTAATTTCAAATTAAAACAAGTTTGTTTATGCAGTTAAACCTATAGATTATTTCATCACCTTGTTGCAGACTTTTGCTCATTCTAACTGACACACACATAAATGGATGAGTGTATCATGTCAAAGGAAAATACAAAGAAAATAACATATCACAAAGACATTTTTCAGGCAGCCTTTGAAGTCTGATAAGAGTCAACAGCACTTATCAAAAGCACAGCAAACCAATACAATACTCACTGTCATCAACACGTCCATACAAGAATCTCTCTCCTTTCCAGTATTCAAGAGGTCTCATCTTAATTCTTTTGCTCCTCCTTACCCCGGATTCAAATGATGTACCAGCCACTGCAGTATTGGTGTATACATACTATAAGTCAGAAAGAAATAATAAGATCTCTGTTTTTCTTTACTCATATAAAGTTGTATAAACACCTGCAAGACTTTCCCTCATGGGATGTGCCTTTCTTATGCGATTTCCACCAGATACTTTGCCCCCTTTAGGAGGCTTTGATTTATGTACCTGAAATTTCAATAGAACGTGAAGTTTATGTAAGGACAATGGCATAAGGAACCATCATAGTCTCAGGTGATATTACCATCCCAATACCAGACATATGAACCTGCTCTATTTGTCAGCCACAGAAAGTTGACTTAAATGGGCAGGCATAACATATGCATTCATAAACAAAATATTCATATTTTAGTAATAGTTAACAATGTCAAAAAAGATTGACGGAACACAGCAAGCTAGAAATTATAACTAGACAATATGCTAAGTACAAAACCAAAATTTATGAGGATGTGGAATGAAAAATTTAATCATTAATGCATAGGCAGAAAAATCCATCTAAAGTATAATACTCTACCCATACTATTCAGTAGTTCATAGGAAAGGTAAAAATGAATGATTTGTGAAGGGGGAGATGAAAAGATCTCCATTCAGAGAGGGAGATAGATTCACAGTCCTTAACAAGAAAGAGCTACTACGTAGAACAGCAGTGAGAACATAATTAGAAACAAAAATATACATGAGCATTGATTCAAGTTTGTATATCAGTATAGATGTGATTCAAAGTCATGCATGGACTAATAGTGCCACCAACTAAATTCATGTGAACATGGAAAGTAGGTGATGCTTATGAGATTATGAGCAGCCTGCAACAAAAACTTAGAGATTGCTTTAACACTTTGCATTAAACTGAGATTTTAGCAACAAAAACATCAACATAACAAAGTAGGACAGCAACCACAATATGGAAATGGAAGTATAAATAAAACTGATATCAATGTGAAAGATAATTGCAAATTTGAAAGGAAAAACTTATTAATAACCTCTAGCTGTTGTTCTGTTTCAGTTTCTTGTCTATTTGATGCGTCGTCTCTGGTCTTATTTTGAATCACAGGACTTGAATTGTCTGCCACAGAGAAAAATGATGCAGAGAGAACAGGAAATTATTAAAACAAACAGTTTGACAACATTATGCAAACAACTAGAGAGAAGAAAGGGCAGCTCTCTTCAACATTTGGAGTAAGGATATGCATAGTAAATCTTGAGCTTTCATAAATAAAGCTATGATGCCCTCATCAATATTGTGATTTGCGAAGATTCCGAACACAAATAGCGTCCTGAGATATATTGAGCTGTTAATAAAATCATTCTTACGCTCATCTACGTTCATTGTTTTCTCAATATTGTCTGATTCTTCATTTGGTGTAAAGTCATTGTTTACACTTTTAGTGCAAGCATTTTCATCCACAAACTGATCAGGAAGATTATCTGCATTTCCCATCTCTTGATGTGCATCCACGTTAGAGTCTACAGGTTCTCTAGAATCAACCTCCAAACATGACTCGAAAGCATTAGAGCGGTCCAAATCATTTGTTGCCTCAACCTGATCAACTAGCGAACTCTTGGGTTGTGGGGGTGATGCATTTTGGCTAGTAGAAAGATCATCATCTGTAGGAGAAAATGGATCTCTAAGGGGAAAGGGATGTGAAATTCTCTTTTGCAAAGACGAAATTGAAGCAAATGGGCTTCTTGGAGGAGTTGGTGAGGCAGGATTCAGTGCATAGTCAGCCTGACCAAAATCCATAGCTGTTGAGCGTAAAAAATTCAGCACACTACCACAAACTGGTGGAGTCTTTTGGTGCTTCTGCATGTGTTGTACACGAGGATCTTTAGAACTGTGTAGGCTCTCCAAATCAAGAGGTTTGATCTTCAATCGCTCCTGCAATAGATTTAAAGCCCCATCCCCTTCTAGATCTTCACTATTACATGACATAAGTTCTTGAAAGATACCACTGAAATCATTCTCCGGCTTCTTTTCAGATGCTGTGAGATTACCTTTCACAAAAAAATATATGAGACAAAGTAATTAGGTCAGAGTACAGCATTGAGATATTCTCTAGTTGCAGGAATTGAACTACCAATAAACATGCTTCAAATCTGAATCTTCAACTGTCTCTATTTACTCACCAGCTAGTTCGGCTTCCTCTAACTCAGTATCAGGAGGAGGATCAGAATGCACCAATTTTTCTAGTGGCTCGTCATTAGGAGCACCTGTAACATCCTGATCCACGACTTGAGGAGATAAATTTAACATATCATTTTCAGAAGGTAATGATGGGTATCGGTGCTTGTAATTATATGTCCTCCTGCGATTAGCAAAATAGATGTCCGCTCACAAAAGACAAAAAACTGATAGAAGATTCAGAATTATGAGTCAATGATACTAATACTTGGCATACCCTAAAATTCCTTCTCGACGAGGATGTGCATGTTTCGGCCTTTTATGTTTTAGATTGTCCATACTGATACCACGCTGTTTTGCAATTTCTTTCTTTGCCTCTGCAATAATGATGTGTTAAATGTTGAATCTAAACTGAACATACTGCCACAAATAGTAACTGGAATGAATAAAAGTACAAGATGAAAACCTTACTTTCCATCCTCTCAAAATTATTGAAATATTCATCTGGGTCTTCCAGATTCTCAATGCCTGCAGTTGGTTGTAAGTTTACAGTAGGCTGACTGTAGAGAAAACAAAAGAACCGTAATAAAAAAGAACATTAGAAACATTAGATCAAAGGCAAACACAAAATTTCAGTTACTTCAGTTTTCTGTCATCACCTATTGTTGGTCTTCAAAGAAAATGGAGCCCTCTTACGTGCAAGACCAAGACCTGGTCTTCGTTCTTGAGCTTTGCACTTGCCTTTTGCATCAACGCCGTCTTTGATCCAAAAATTTTCGGTAAAGCTTGAAAGATTAGATTCCAGATGTCCTGCCCCACCATCCACAATTCTCTTGGCCTCATTCATGAGCTTTTCAGGACTCCTCAACTCCTAAAAGGAAATATAAACTTGATATAAACTACTTAATAAAGGAAGTTTGCTCTACTAATTGGACAACTTAAATTAAACCAACTTTAACCAGATGAAAGACACAACACAATCATATTCCGAAAGGCTCTCTTTTATTGATCTTTCTGCCTTCTGCTCATTTCAACAAGGTAATGCTAGTTTGCACCAAAGTGTCATCATATAGCATATAGCAAGTCATGTCTTCACAAAACTTAAGAAAAGCTTCCAAAACAAACAGCAACTTATCATAAAACTCTGCGAAAATCCATCTCCACCCAATAAACTGACTGAACATTTTGAACCCATGCACAAAAACAAAATGAAAACAGGTAACTATACCAAAGATTTCATGAAGTTGTGAACAGATTCTAGGTCTTTGGCATCAGCGGGCACGGGAACACTGGTGGACCCCCTTATCGTGCGAGGAAAGAGCATAGGCCCATGGAACCCGCTCAGCGGGTCGACGGAATCTGCGATTGGCGCTTGGCTTGCCATCTTCGCCGTGGTCCAAATGCGCTTGGCTAATTTGAGACCTGGAAAATGCATTTGCAAACTATTAAATCACTATCTTTGAAAAAACAGTGTGCCACTGAAACCTAGAGTTTCTTCACTGCCGAATTCAAAATTTTCTACAGATGTAGAAACTTGACCCCTGGAATTCAATTGCCACGATTACTTTAGAGATGTTAAATTAGATCGGCACAGAATCAAGGCAACAGGAAGAAGGAGGTATCTCCTTCCCTTTTCAAGAGATTCCCGTCCAGAAGACGAAAAATTGGTCAATACAGAAAGACAGACACTGAGAGATGAGCAAACCAAAACCTCACCGGAGCAGTGGACAACAAGCGACGAAGGCGGAGCAAGGATTCCAGCGGTGCGCGGAGAGCAGCACGATAGGATCGTCGGCTGTGGGGGAGAGCTAACCGCGGGCGTGTCCGAGCCGCAGGCGGCGCAAGGAGGGTGGCGCGTGGAGCCTCTCGCAAAGAGATCGGGTTGGGCAAACGAGGAAAAGCTCGGAGTGAGAAAATTGGAATTACACAATTAGGGTTTCGAATTTTCGATGGCGGGAACGAACACAATTCAAGTTTTATTTCCGTTTCTCTATCGACTATTACTAGTAGTCTAGTTAGACTATTAGTATACCCCCTCTCGGTTTATTTATGAACTAGAATGATCCACCCGCTCGATGCGCCGGGTTTATATTATAATTCTAATAAATAAATTTGAATTTGAATTAAAAAAAAAACTAGTTTTAATTCTAATATTATTGTGCTAACAATCATATATAGTATGAATATGCTAATCCAAAAAAATAGAAGTATATAGTATGAATATTAAAAGAAATATATAATGAATTACGGGCTTAGATTATAAGAATATGGTAGGCCTCATTTAACCCAAACTAATAACTCGGGCATTGGTGGAATGCAAACATTGTTATGTGACAAAGGAATACACTTTGTCCAGTTAATAGGCATGAAAGGCAGTGAACTACTTAACTATATATACGTACATAATACACTCTTTCCAATCATCTAAATAGATTTGCTTAATTTCTCCTCTATATAGAGATGATTACAATTTACAACTACATTTGCATACCCTCTTGACAGAAGAAATTTTAACTGAAAAAGTAAATTTAATTTTAATGTTATTAATTCAAGTTAAATATATAATCACATAATTAATTCAAATTAAAGCTGCTATGTTTTCCTCTAAACAATCTATACATCAAAATTAAATTGGAATGTAGAGAAACAAACCAAAAATCCCAACATTCTTATGTCTCATCAATAATTCAATAAACAGAGATAATATTTCATAGACTTCTATTGTGGGAGTTCATTCTTCTACAGAATTTGAATTTTTTTGAAATAATGATGTCCTATTGAAGGAACATAAACTTAAACACCATCCATTGTGCTTGATTTGGTATGCAAAAGAGACCTGACAACCTCTTTTTTGCCTTCGCACTCGTTAAAAGTTGATATTATAGCTATATTAGATAAATGATAATCTTAGCTTGGAAGGCTTTGGAGGAGCAGACTTGGGGCATGTAGCAGAGACCTGTATAGTGAAAATTTAGTTTAAATACTCATAAATAAATAAAAGCAAGTTGTGACAACATTAAATTTAGTTATAGCAAGCGAAAATAGAACATTGAACCATGTTTATCAAGTGATATTCGGAGCCTTATGCTTGGATTCCTAGCTGCCATGACATATCCTGTCACAAATGCGACTACTCCAAAGGATCCCACAGGCCTTCCCATGTTTCCATTTGCAAAAATTACCAAGAAGCTACTGAATACAATAAACACAAAAATAATTGTAGCAAAAATGAGACACAAGCCAAGGTGTAGTTCTCAAGAATTTAGCAATGAACATGAGAAAACTATGGAAGAAGATTGTAACTGAAACACAAACCCGCACACATGAAAACAAAACTTAACATTAAACATATGGTTGAGATCATTTAACCCACGGGCTCCTCTATCTAGAGGAAGCCTCAGTTTATGTTTAGAAACTTCAGCCTGTAGTCCATCAAGAGGAATATGCCATCAATCAACAATTACTCTAATAGCACAAACATGGCAATAAGAAGATTTTGTGGCTTCACCAAACTTTCAAATTTCCAAACTCAACACCTATCTATCAAAAGAGTGACTTTTCAACAATAACTCATAAGTATTTGATAGGCAATATAGCCAGCCAACGTAAAAGGAAAACGTGGAAGCATTGAATGCAGAATAACCTATTTAACATTGCTATTATCATCTACATTGAATCACATTTTCATCAAAATAAATAAATAAATAAATAAATAGAGCAAAACTTGTAGGACTCTGCCATTCAAATGGAAGAACTATAGTGTTAAGAGACAACGCTACAGCTAATAGGAGACCCTAAATAGAAACAACACATAATTTTATTTTTTTCTTTTGTAAACATTGACAGCTATGTGTCGGCAAAAGGTGAGTGGGAGCCCAAGCCACACAAATTAGAAAGGGAGATAAAGGAGAGGGATAGGGGCCGGGTGTGAAAAACAACACATAATTAACTCCATCGTGGGGAAAAAAAATAGATCCCAAACAATATAGATATGCCAGTACATCAAAAGAAATTGGATACCCATTTGAGAAGCAAATACGAAATCCCAAGAAATTGGATCCCCACCTGCAAAAACCACAAAGAATTTACCCCATACAATAATACAAAAATATATGCAACTAAAAAAATCGGATATATAAAATCGATTAAGTTGATTTACCGAAATCGGGATAAAAAGCAGCTAGCCGCTGCACCACCACTGTATTCGGAATCGACAGCAGCGGGGGATGCACGGGTGAAGTAGGTGGCGCAAGAGCTGGAGCAGATGTGAAGACTGACCAGAGCCAAAGGCGGAGGCGGAGTCCTGCACAGATTGGGGCCAAAATTGAAATGAATGGCAATTTTGAAAAGATTGGGGCCAGAATTAGATAGGTGAGTTTATGTTATCTGTAAGTGCATTGCCACCATATTCTATGCCCTAAGATTTGACAATAGAAAACCACATATTATCACACAATCCAATCACATCATTCATTTCTAATAAAAAAAAAAAGAACAAAAGTAGAGCATTTACGAACCCAGTATTTGATGAATATGTCTTTGTCATTTGCAACTTAAAAGCTTGCAACATCTGAATCCTAAGAAAATTTTCATTCTACCTTGCCAATATGCACTTTGCCAATGAAACAGTAAAACCTTAAGTAGCGTATTATGACTACTCCCACATTATTCAAGGCACCGGATGAAGGATATGACGTGGACATGTTGTATGTCCATGAAGTTTTTCATGTTTTCACCCCGCAAACTACACATCCATAGTCAAATTATAGCACAGTGTATTGGCAAATGCACTCCATATTAATTTAAATATTGCAGGGGTAACTGAGAATACAAATTAAAAACTCACAAAAAAAAAAAAAACCCACCAGAAGTCAATTCCAACACCAACAGCGTTAGCCCCTTGTCAATTCCACCAGTAGAATAACAACAATTGTACTCCAAGGGTTAGCCGAGGAAGATTACTCTTCTGCCACTGGTGTACCTATGATCCAAGAAGCTGATGGTTGAATCCATGTACAACACATTAAAAACTTACTTTTTTGCTTGCTTTTCAAGCCAATTGAAGTGCTTCAACACTGTCCTCTCCTCACTTATTACAAAACTGGTATTTAAAACAAAATCACATCAAAGTACATACCAATAAAACAACTATATATAGATTCCTAAAAGGTAGTATACTAAAAATGAATGTACTATGATAGATACACTACAGGTAAATTGTGGGCAAAATGAAGCAAGCTCTTTAAAGCCATGGCCCAATAAAGAACTGAGAGAATTGCACCACTTATCAAATTTTTATTCAACAACCAACAATAACACTAACAGAACTCAACAGTTCATTCAAGTATCCAAAAAAATGTAAATATGCAAGTACTGATATATGTTGTATTTGATGATATTTTTATGCATATGTCAACTTAAATTGTTTGAGAAAATTAATAAAAATGGCCTTGATTGGATTGATTTTTGGGACATTGGTTTTGTAGGAAAGGTGGCAAAATTTCCAACATTGGGCAGCCTATTTTGAAGTGTTGGGCGTGCCCACGCCTAAGGACCAATTCCCAGCTGTGGGGCCTATGTGTGAAGCATCAAAATTTGCAAAAAGATCCTTGGGGCTAAATTGAAGTATCTAAATCTTTGGGCATCAAATCAAGAGGAATTTTCAGATTTTTCTTCATGGCATCAAATCTTTGGGCATCAAATCCTTGGGAATCAATTACAAAAGAATAATCAAATGCATGATTTTGATGTTTTTGGATGCAATTGAGGGAGGCTTTTTTGGATGCAATTGAGGAGGCTACTACCATGAACATGCAAAAAGGGAGAAAGAAGAATTAAAAAAGTTGGTTTGTTTTGCTATAAATAGGAGGAGACCAAAGAGCAAGGGGCACACAACACAACACACACACAACATACAAGCCATTATTCCAAACACAACACATTGTCCATTATTCCACAAAACACAAGACATTGGCCAATTTTCCACCAAAAAGAGGTTCCAACCATTGGAGACACACTAGAGAGGATACTCCATTTTTGTTGGCACTTACAAAATTGGAGGATTCCAAGGGCAATAAGGATTCGATCCTTCGTGGGTGATTTTCTTGTTCTATTTCTATAATTGATTACCATGTTGGATTGTATGGATTTGGTTATGTTTTGGATGGATTGTGAGTAGTTTTCTTATCTAATTTAGGTTTTGAATTTGTGTGTGGATATGGAATTGTGAGACTTATTTTGTTGACATATTTTTATGCTTAATTGAATTGGGTATTTTTAATTCCTCTATTAATTATGTTTTGAATTGCTTGATTGATATAGCGGCCGCGTGTTGATTGAGTTATTTATTGCTAGATTGGGAAGTGCATCCGTAATTGTGTAATTTTCCAATCAAGTAGCAAACTAGAGGAAGAATACTCTAGTGAGGGATTAAAATCGGTTTTAAACACTACCTCGTAGGATTAGTGTTGAATCGAATTGGGTTTTTCTTGTGCTAAATGCTATCAAGTCATGTTATGCTATGGTCGTACCTAGTATTCACACTTGATTAGGGGAATGGCTTAAGGTCGTACCTAAGCCATCGAACAAGTAAGGAAAAATTGGTTGGGAAACGCTTGTAGACCAATTTTAACCAATTTAGTCAATTAGCCAATTAAGTTAAATGCATGTCAATGATCAATTCCATATCCAATACATAATTCATGCCTAAACTAGAGTTTTAATTATCCTAAAGAGCTCACTTGTTACCTTGCATTTGTTTTTATTCTTGTTTAATTGTTATTTTCTTTTTACTAGTTTAATTGAAATCAAACCCCCCCATCTTTATAAATATAAATATAATTTATAATTAATCAAGTGATTGAAAATAAACTCTTTGAGCAAGTTCCCTGTGGAGACGACCCTACTCACTATATATATTACATTTATTTATCTTCTTCTGTGGTGTAGGACTAATATTTAATTTGCAGCTTTGCGACGAGCTAGCAATTTTTGGCGCCGTTGCCGGGGACTATCGCCAAAAGAGGATTTTTCATACCTTGGTTAATTTAATATATATATATTTCTCTAATCTTTATTTCCACTTATTGGTTTATGCCTAGCACAGATCGTGGTGGTGAAAAGAATTACGATCCAGAGATTGAAAAGACCGCACGCCATTTGAGTAAAGAAGCCAGGGAACGAAGGAGAGAAGAGAAAGCGGAGGTGTCAACACCTTTGCTCAATTTGGAAATTCAAAAAGCGGAGGATTCAAGTTCATCATCAGATTCTGAGGAAAGCGAAAAAGTGGAAGAGGAAACTGAAATTCCTCAACCTGCTATGGCACAACAGAGAACATTGAGGGAGCTAGCATCCCCTGACTTGGCTCAACAGCCACTCTGTATTACTTTTCCTACTGTAGCCGACAATGCGGCCTCTGTGTTGAAAACTGGACTAATACATTTGTTGCCTAACTTTCATGGTTTGTCAGGAGAAGAACCACACAAACACTTACAGGAGTTTGATGTGGTGTGTACAAGCATGAAACCAGCTGGTGTCACTGAAGATCAAATCAAGCTAAGGGCATTTCCATTTTCCTTGAAAGATGCAGCAAAGGATTGGTTGTTCAACCTTCCTGCAGGTAGTATCACCACTTGGAATGAGATGAAGCGTAAGTTTTTGGAGAAGTATTTTCCTGCTTCTCGAGCTGCAAATCTGAGGAAAGAAATATGTGGTATTAAACAAGCTACAGGGGAATCACTTTTTGAATACTGGGATAGGTTCAATAAACTTATTACTAGGTGTCCACAACACCAAATTTCTGAGCAATTACTAATCCAGTATTTCTATGAAGGTTTAACCACTATGGACAGGATGCTTATAGATGCTGCAAGTGGAGGTGCACTTATGAACAAGACACCGGAGGAGGCCTGGGCATTGTTGAATAATATGGCAATGAATTCACAGCAGTTTGGGACAAGGGAAGTTGTTCCAGTGAAAGAAGCTGGGGAAGTAAGTACTTTACAGCAACAATTAACTGAATTAACATCTTTTGTTCGTAAGCTTGCTGTAGGGAATGCACAGGTAAAGGCCTGTGGAATATGCTCAAACACGGATCATTCCACTGATGCTTGTTCCACGTTGTCTGAGGAAGTAGAAGTTAATGCAGCTGGATTTGTGCAAAGGAGGAATTACGACCCATTTTCCAACACGTACAATCCGGGATGGAGGGATCATCCCAATTTGCGTTATGGGAATCAACAAGCTCCTACACAACAACCTCCGGGTTTTCAACCAGCTCCACTGCCGCCACAACAAAGGGCAGCCCCACAAGCTCCCTTCCCAGGTAATTCTCTACATGATCTAGTTAAGAATATGGCAGCTAATATGTTGCAATTTCAACAGGAAACTAGAACAAGTATAAAGAATTTGGAGGATCAAATGTCCCAAGTAGTGAATGAGGTACGTGATATGAAGCAAAGGGAAAAAGGAAAATTGCCTGCTCAAACACATGCTAATCCTGGAAATGTTAGTGCAATGACGCTGAGAAGTGGAAAGGAATTAGAAGGTCCAAAGGAGATCGTTTCAAAGGAAAAGGCAGAGGATGAAATTGAAAAAGAAATGGAGCAAGAAGCACAAAAATCAAGTGATGAGGTAAAATTAAATTTACCTATTATTCCAAAATCTAATATTGCTCATTTTCCTCATAGGTTGGTGAAGCCTTCAAAAGGAGACAAGGACAAGGAAATCATGGAGGTGTTTAAAAAAGTGGAATTGAGCATTCCCTTGTTAGATGCAATCAAGCAGATCCCTCGATATGCAAAGTTTCTAAAGGACTTGTGTTCCAACAAGCAAAAATTGAGAGGAGATGAGAAGGTGATAGCGGGAGAAAGTGTATCCGCCATGCTTCAAAGGAAACTTCCACAAAAATGCGGAGATCCCGGTATGTTTGTCATTCCATGCAAGATAGGTAAAATGGAGGTAAAAAGGGCTATGTTAGATTTAGGTGCTGCTATTAATGTAATGCCTAGATCTATTTTTAACTCTTTGAACATTGGACCACTTAAAGAAACAGGCATAATAATTCAATTAGCGGATAGGACTAATGCATATCCTGAAGGGATTATAGAGGATGTCCTAGTTCAAGTTAATGAATTAATATTTCCTGTTGATTTCTATATTTTGGATATGCATGATGAAAACTCACCAAATCCTTCACCTATTTTGCTTGGAAGACCATTTATGTGCACAGCTAGAACAAAAATTGATGTAAAAACTGGAACTCTTTCCATGGAATTTGAAGGTGAAAAAGTACAATTTAATATTTTTGATGCCATGAAATATACAGTCGAATCTAATGCTTTGTGTTGCATAGATGTTCTTGATGCTAATGTGCAGGAGGTCTTTGATTTAAATGGGAAGGATGACCTTGAGACAGCAATTATACAGAACCTTCGAGTCGATACTTTGGATGAAACACCAGTGGATGAATGTGTGAAGGAGATGGTTCAAGCTTTGCACTCACTAGAACCAAAACCATCAAGGTATGCTATTGTGAATTCCATACTTAAGAAATCTGACAATGGTCTTTTGCCATCGGTTGTGCAGGCACCAATTTTGGAGATGAAACCACTGCCACCCACTCTTAAATATACATTCCTAGGAGCTGAAAAGACCTTACCAGTGATTATCTCAGCTGCCCTATCTCCTACACAAGAGGAAAAGTTGGTTCGTGTGTTGAGAGAGCAAAAAGAGGCTATTGGTTGGCAATTAGCAGATATAAGAGGAATTAGCCCTTTCTTGTGCACTCACAGGATTGCGCTTGAAGAAGATACAAAACCTTTAAGGCAAGCACAAAGGAGACTCAATCCGGCCATGATGGAAGTGGTGAAGAAGGAGATCCTCAAGCTATTGGATGCAGACATCATCTACCCAATTTCAGATAGCAACTGGGTAAGTCCCATTCATGTGGTTCCAAAGAAGTCGGGAGTTACAGTGGAAGCTGATCATGATGGTAATTTTATTCCTGTAAGGAAGCAAACAGGTTGGAGACAATGTATTGATTACCGTAAATTAAATTCTGTAACAAAGAAAGATCATTTTCCCCTACCCTTTATTGATCAAATGGTTGAGCGTTTGGCAGGGAAGTCACATTATTGCTTCCTAGATGGCTTTTCAGGGTACTTTCAGATTGCCATTGCGCCTGAGGACCAAGAGAAGACCACATTCACTTGCCCATTTGGAACCTTCGCCTACAGGAGAATGCCATTCGGACTTTGCAACGCCCCTGCCACCTTTCAAAGGTGCATGGTAAGTATTTTTTCTGATTATGTGGGGAAAGGGATAGAAGTGTTCATGGATGACTTTAGCGTGTATGGAACTGATTTTGACACTTGCTTAGATAATTTGGAATTAATTTTGAAAAGATGCAAGGACACTAAGTTAGTGTTAAATTGGGAGAAGTGTCAATTCATGGTAGAAGAGGGGATAGTCCTTGGTCATTTAGTGTCATCTAAGGGGATAGAAGTTGATAAGGCCAAGGTCGATATTATTTCTGCTTTACCCTACCCCACTTCGGTGAGGGATATTCGTTCTTTTTTAGGACATGCAGGATTTTATCGACGTTTCATCAAAGATTTCTCCAAGGTGGCTGCTCCTCTTTTCAAGTTGCTACAAAAAGATATCCAATTTGAGTTTGATGATCAATGCAAGAAGACCTTTGACAAGATTAAGGAGCTGTTGACTTCACCTCCCATTATTCAGCCGCCAAACTGGGAGCTTCCTTTCGAAATCATGTGTGATGCAAGTGACACCGCTGTTGGAGCTGTGCTTGGACAAAGAAGTGGAAGAATTCCTTGGGCAATCTACTATGCATCAAAAGCTCTAAATGGAGCCCAATTAAATTATTCCACTACTGAAAAAGAACTCCTAGCTGTTGTATTTGCTCTTGAAAAATTTCGATCTTATTTGCTTGGTACTAAAGTAATTGTCTTTTCTGATCATGCAGCTCTAAGGTACCTTATGACAAAGAAAGATAGCAAACCAAGGCTCATTCGATGGGTCTTACTCCTACAAGAATTTGATGTGGAAATTCGAGACAAGAAAGGTAGTGAGAACCTTGTGGCTGACCACCTCAGTCGACTCCCAACACCTCAAGAGAAATTATCTTTAAGGGAGTATTTTCCGGATGAACAATTGCTTTCAATTTCTAGCATTTCACCCTGGTATGCGGATTTAGTTAATTATTTGGTCACTAATCAATTTCCTATTGGTTGGACAAAGGCAAAGAAGGATAAGCTTAAGAGTGATGCTAGATATTACATATGGGATGACCCGTACCTGTGGAAGCGTTGTCAAGATCAAGTGATAAGACGGTGTGTAAGTGAAAGTGAGTATGAATCCATTCTTAAATTTTGTCATTCCATGGAGTGTGGAGGTCATTTTGGTGCCCAAAGAACCGCAAGGAAGGTATTAGATAGTGGTTTTTATTGGCCTACCTTATTTAAAGATGCATATTCGTTTTGCAAAATGTGTGATAAGTGTCAAAGGGTAGGAAATATAACTGCTAGAGATCAAATGCCCCTAACACCAATGATGTTTGTTGAAATATTTGATGTATGGGGGATGGATTTTGTAACACCCCGATTTAATTAACTCATAATTAATTTAATTTAGTTATGGTTAATTAACAAAAAGACTTGGTATGTGGATTATTTTGTAGGGAATGAAGATTTAAGTGGGGGAATAAGTGAGTTCAACTCACTAGATAATAAGAGTCAAGTGCTCAAATGGGTGCAATGTGGTCAAGACAAGTGGTGTAACCCTTTTAACCCACATTCCGACCCGACCCGAGACCCATGACCCGACCCGGATCCATTTTTGACCCTTCAAAAATCTGATTTGGGCATTGGAAAACCCATTTCTTCATCATCATCTTCCCATTCCCGTCACTCTCTCTTGGTGCAATAGGGGATCTTCAATCTCTTGAGGAATTGGAGATTTTAGGGCCAAATCAAGTGGGGGATTCATAGTATAACATGAGGTAAGTAATTTCCACTATCTAATTCATGTTTTGGGTGAAGTTTGAAGTGGGTTTTGGAGGGTGTTATGTTGGTGGCGGGATTGAAGAGTTTGGGTTGAAATTCTTGTAGATCGGCTTGGAATTTGTGTTAAATCCTTGCTTGGGAGTTGCAAATCAGTCTTGGGAGCTAAGGTTAGTACTTGAGACCATTTTGGTGTTGATGATTTCAGTTTTTAAGCTTCAAATGGTTTCAAGATCAAGAAATCATGTTCTTGGATGAATTATGATGTTTGGAGCTTGATTCTTGCAATATAGGCTTGGAATTGTTGATTGGAAGCTTGCAGGTTGAGAAGAGGAGCTTGGAGACTCATCTACATACCAGGCAAGGGTAGAGATAGGCCTAAATGGGGGCATAATCGGTGGAATGGCCGGAAATCGCCATTTCCATCGTTTCTGTTGTGTCGGCGCGCCCTCGACGCGCGAGCGCGCGAGCAGCGCGCGAAACACGAGTTCACGACAGCACTGTACAGGGCGCGCGCTCTTGGCGCGCCCTTCCCACAAAGACCGCGCGGGGAGCGCGCGGTCCGTGCTGTTCCGTCGTTTTGTTCGCTCGTTTTTCCGATTCTTCGTCCTTCGTGTTTCCTTAGTTCTTCTTATGCTTCTAGCATGCCATAACCATCATTATGCTCACAATCTTTGAACTTAGTTGTGATTAGCGGTGATCTACTATGCCTTAGTTAAGATCGAGACTTGTTTCGCTTCTATGACGATATGTGTTGATGCCGATATGTGGGACTTGGCACACCCCGGAATATTTTAAAACTACTATTTTAAAGAGCCCGGATTATTCTTTTTAAAAACTATTATTTTCAAGTATTATTATTTTTAAAGTTATCATTTATAAACTAGTAGTATATTTCAAAGAGCCCAGACTATTTTAAAGCTATCTATTTTAAAGAAAATACTTCACTCGAGATGAGTGATTGAGTTGAATCTGAATATCTGTGATGATATGTGAATATTTGTGATGATATATTGAGACTGAAAAGGATTTATATCCTAGTCTGATTTTGGCTGGAGAGGGCTCATGACCCTTTGCCTGACCCGCTTGCCGTAAGCCACGATTTCAGCTGTTAGTGTCCGCGGCGGGGGCACTGTGGGTATGTCTCTCGACCATTAAGGGGTGTGGACCCTTATATGGGAGGGAATACCGACCATGGTACCTAGGTGCGCGCTAGACATGCTTATGTGTTGCATTTAGGGTAGATAGACATTTTAGGTCATAACATTTCATCTCATCATCCATCATTCATCTTATTTGCAGTGGTTGAAGCACCGGTATGGGACGGTGTGATGTTTACTTATTTGCTCTGCTCAATTTTTATGTTATGCCTAATAAATGTTTAAAAACGGAATATATCTCCACCTATATGTATAAATATACTTCTAGGGAATCAAGTTAATTCTTGTTTCCCCTTATGCCGATTCTTCTATTCTTGCTCAGTACCTTGTACTGACCCTTGCTATGTTTTCATGTATAGATATTCCCGGGGAGGACGCAGAGCCTGAGCACGATGTGGGGTTTGGGGATGAGTGATCTACCTAGAGATGCATTAGCATGTTGTGGACTTATGTGTTGTCTTGAATAATATGCTATGACTCTATTACCTTGTCTCGTACTGCTTATGGTACCGATCGGTACAATATGTTCTGTCTTGTGTGTTACTTAATATCTCTGACAGGTTGAGATGAGACAGTTATGTCGACTGTTATGTCGCATAAATAAGGCTTGTAAGCCGGACGTCTGTTATAATGTGAGGTTTCCTTTCTGGATTTGTATTATAATTCATTGGCTTCCTGTTACTTGGCTACGTGTTATTGATCTTAAATTGATTGGCCAACAGTTTAAGAGAGGTAACACGGCCGTGACGTCACAGAAATTTGGTTTTGAATTTTTGGGGCGTTACATTTGGTATCAAAGCCATGTCTGCTCGTATGTGCTTAGAATTCTAACACAAGCATGTGGTGAGATGTGTGGGGGAAAGCATATAGTGTAGGAATTGCATCTGGTTCTGCTTATATTCTGGTAGATTGCATTGTTTTTGGTTATCTGCGTGCCCTATAGGAGTGGATTGTGGTTTGTGAATCAAACCAGGATCAATCCTTGGGGATATTCCGGGAATTCTATACTTAATAATTGCTGTTCGGTAAAGAATTATTCTTATTCACCGAGTGTTACTGAATATCTCGTTACGTTACGAATATAGGATGCCGCCGCGCAGGGATGGAAGGCCCAGGAAGAGGGGAAGGCCTCGTAGGAATCCGGGGCCAGCTTTTGGGGGTCATGGACAGTACCATGAGAATGGTGGACTTGGCAATGATCACGTGGAAGATGTTCCAATTGAGGAACCTGTAGAGGTGGAGGATGACTGGAACTATGAGGACGAACCAGTGCCTCCACCACCGCCGCCACCTGTACAGATGCCCATTGACCCTCAGTTTATGCAATATATGTTTAGTGCTATGTATGGGATGTATCAGGGGCAGGCGAATCAACCTGCACAACCACCACCCAGACCCGTGGATTACGTGCATCTAGCAAGGCATTATCAACCGCCGGTCTTTAGTGGAGGAGTAGACCCGGTTGCTCTGACTGTTTGGATTTATCATATGGAGGAGATCTTCGAGAATATAGACTGCCCAGAGAATTGGAAGGTCAGGGTGGGACAGCAATATCTTACTGGACCAGCTCTCCATTGGTGGAGGTCGCGTAAGAGTGAGCTTATGGCGAGACCCAACTTCTCATGGGAAGTTTTCTGTCATGCTTTGAGATCCCACTTTTTCACTACACAGATGATGAATGTTAAAAAGAGGGAATTTCTCAACCTGGAGCAAGCAGGAAATATGACAGTGTCTGAATACTATGGTCGTTTTGTGGAACTCATGTCATACGTACCAATGCTAGTTGCTAATGAGGAAGATAAGGTTTCGAAGTTTGTGGATGGATTGAAGGCTGAGATCCGGACTGGGTTTAGCAACCAACACGCCTGCTTAGCTTCAGCATATGATCAGGCTTTATGCATTGAAAGAGCTCGTGCTGATATGTAGCGCGTGAGGGCCGCTCGTCGCAGGGAGTCAGGGGGGCCGATTAGACCCCATCGTAGACAGACGAGGCCGAGAAACGGTGGAGAGACCTCTAGACCTCAGACTTATGCACAGATACCGTATAGAAGCGGACCCCACTGCTGGAAGTGCGGGCAGCAAGGACATTTGAGGCCACAGTGCCCACAGTTGGTGGGTCGAGTAGGAGGATCTACTTCAGATGCTTCTGGTGGGAACGCGTCGCGTGGACGAGGTGCAGACAGAGGTCGTGGACCACAGAGGGGCCGTGGGGGCCGCCTCAATGTGATTGAGCGGGCTGAGCTAGATGGACGAGATGATGTCATGACTGGTAAGTTGCCCATTGTTCAATTTCAATCTTGATCGACTTAACCATCTGTAACAAGTGCCCCAGGTAGTGCCTTATGTTATTAAATGCGTAGGTACTATACTAGTTGATAATGTGCCTGCTTATGCCTTATATGATTCTGGTGCATCATGCTCGTTTATATCATCGGAATTCGTAACTAATAATGATATGGGACCACTGGAGGCTTATCAACTCCCTGTTACGCTACCTTCGGGAGACCTCATGCGGAGCCAGTGGATTAAACCCGATGCACAGATAATCATCAAAGAGCGAGAGTTCAGAGCGAATCTAGTGGTGCTAGATTTGGCCGATTTTGACGTGATTTTGGGAATGGATTGGCTGTCTAAGTACCGAGCCAGATTAGACTGCGGGATACCAAGGATTTCCTTTACCGAAGAAGAAGGTGACAGAGGCTCCGGCCTTAGTGTTACCTGATGAATCGGGGGAATATGAGGTATACACAGATGCATCTTATCGGGAACTTGGGTGTGTGCTTATGCAGTATGGCAAGGTGATTGCATATGCATCTAGGCAATTGAAGCCTCACGAACTGAATTACCCGACTCACGGCCTGGAGATGGCAGCGGTCGTGCATGCATTAAAAATTTGGAGGCATTATCTTTACGGAGTCAAGTGTCAAATCTATTCGGATCATAAGAACCTTAAATGTCTCTACACTGCAGATAAGATGAGCGGTAGGCAAAGAAGGTGGTTAGAGTTTTTGCAGGACTACGACACGAGTATTCAGTACATAGAAGGGAAAGCCAACCAGGTGGCTGATGCACTAAGTAGGAAAGGACATGTACTGAATTCAATTACTCTCCCTTGGAAGTTGAGGCAAGAGTTAGACAAGGAAAGTGTTGTGGTTGTTCCTTACGACACGATAGCGAGGTTGAATGCTATGACGGTGGTGCCATCATTACTCGAGGAGCTCAGACAAAGTCAAGCTGTAAGTCAAGAGGTGATGCATTTGAAAGCTCAGATTCGTAAGGGTAAAGCGGAAGGCTTTGTGATTGATAGCAAGAATATGATCAAGTTTGGGGACCGTTGGTGTGTGCCTCCGAAAGATCAGGCGCTGAAAGGAAAAATTATGGAGGAAGCACATTGCACACCTTACTCCGTACATCCGGGAGTAGTAAAGATGTACAAGGATTTGAGGCAAAACTATTGGTGGAAAGGCATGAAGAAGGAAGTGGCAGAATTTGTGTCTAGGTGTTCCACTTGCCAGAAGGTGAAAGCCGAGCACATGAGACCTTCAGGCTTATTACAACCTTTGGATGTTCCTACTTGGAAATGGGAATCCATTGCTATGGACTTTGTCACCGGGCTACCCAGGACACGGAGCAGTTTTGATACTATTTGGGTAGTTGTGGACCGACTAACAAAGAGCGCTGTGTTTATACCAATGAGATTGAACTGGAGCATGCAACAGTTGACTGGCGCTTACATCCAACATGTGCTTAGACGTTTTGGTATTCCTCGAGAAATCATTTCCGACAGAGATTCCAGATTCCTGTCAAGGTTCTGGAAGGAATTGCAGACAGTCTTTGGGACGCAGATCAGTATGAGTACTGCGTGGCACCCTCAGACTGATGGACAGACCGAAAGGACCATTAGAACCTTGGAGGATATGTTGAGGGCGCGTGTGATAGATTTTCAAGGATCGTGGGAGGAACATCTACATTTGGTGGAGTTCTCCTACAACAATAGCTATCACGCGAGTATTCGTATGGCGCCTTTCGAGGCCTTATACGGAAGAAAGTGCAGGACACCCTTGTGTTGGAGTGATCCTTCAGAGCGAGTGGTGATGGGTCCTGAAACCATTGAACAGACCACTGAAGTGGTAAGAGTGGTCAGAGACAGAATGAAGGAAGCTCAGGATCGTCAAAAGAGTTATGCTGATTTGTCCAGGAGAGACATTGAATTCGAGGTTGGAGATTGGGTACTTTTGAGAGTGTCACCCATGAGGGGCGTGAGACGATTTGGGAAGAAAGGGAAACTGAGTCCCAGATTTATAGGCCCCTATGAGATCACTAAAAAGATTGGGAAGGTCGCTTACCGGTTAGAATTGCCAACTGAGGTGGGAAAGGTGCACAACGTTTTCCACGTCTCTCAGTTGAGGAAGTTTATCTCGGATCCTAACAAGGTTATACAACCGGATGAGGTGGAGTTGGATGACAACCTAGAAACGAAGATTACCCCGTGGCGATTCTAGACACTAAAGAAAAGATACTTCGCAATAAGGTGATCAAAATGGTGAAAGTACTTTGGTCGAGACATGGTGTAGAGGATGCCACTTGGGAGACAGAGGAAAGCATGGCGAGGCGTTATCCCGAATTGGACTTAACTCCAATTCAGTGAGGTAATGACCCTAATCCATACTTTTTCATTCGAGGACGAATGATCCTAAGGGGGAGAGATTGTAACACCCCGATTTAATTAACTCATAATTAATTTAATTTAGTTATGGTTAATTAACAAAAAGACTAGGTATGTGGATTATTTTGTAGGGAATGAAGATTTAAGTGGGGGAATAAGTGAGTTCAACTCACTAGATAATAAGAGTCAAGTGCTCAAATGGGTGCAATGTGGTCAAGACAAGTGGTGTAACCCTTTTAACCCACATTCCGACCCGACCCGAGACCCATGACCCGACCCGGATCCATTTTTGACCCTTCAAAAATCTGATTTGGGCATTGGAAAACCCATTTCTTCATCATCATCTTCCCATTCCCGTCACTCTCTCTTGGTGCAATAGGGGATCTTCAATCTCTTGAGGAATTGGAGATTTTAGGGCCAAATCAAGTGGGGGATTCATAGTATAACATGAGGTAAGTAATTTCCACTATCTAATTCATGTTTTGGGTGAAGTTTGAAGTGGGTTTTGGAGGGTGTTATGTTGGTGGCGGGATTGAAGAGTTTGGGTTGAAATTCTTGTAGATCGGCTTGGAATTTGTGTTAAATCCTTGCTTGGGAGTTGCAAATCAGTCTTGGGAGCTAAGGTTAGTACTTGAGACCATTTTGGTGTTGATGATTTCAGTTTTTAAGCTTCAAATGGTTTCAAGATCAAGAAATCATGTTCTTGGATGAATTATGATGTTTGGAGCTTGATTCTTGCAATATAGGCTTGGAATTGTTGATTGGAAGCTTGCAGGTTGAGAAGAGGAGCTTGGAGACTCATCTACATACCAGGCAAGGGTAGAGATAGGCCTAAATGGGGGCATAATCGGTGGAATGGCCGGAAATCGCCATTTCCATCGTTTCTGTTGTGTCGGCGCGCCCTCGACGCGCGAGCGCGCGAGCAGCGCGCGAAACACGAGTTCACGACAGCACTGTACAGGGCGCGCGCTCTTGGCGCGCCCTTCCCACAAAGACCGCGCGGGGAGCGCGCGGTCCGTGCTGTTCCGTCGTTTTGTTCGCTCGTTTTTCCGATTCTTCGTCCTTCGTGTTTCCTTAGTTCTTCTTATGCTTCTAGCATGCCATAACCATCATTATGCTCACAATCTTTGAACTTAGTTGTGATTAGCGGTGATCTACTATGCCTTAGTTAAGATCGAGACTTGTTTCGCTTCTATGACGATATGTGTTGATGCCGATATGTGGGACTTGGCACACCCCGGAATATTTTAAAACTACTATTTTAAAGAGCCCGGATTATTCTTTTTAAAAACTATTATTTTCAAGTATTATTATTTTTAAAGTTATCATTTATAAACTAGTAGTATATTTCAAAGAGCCCAGACTATTTTAAAGCTATCTATTTTAAAGAAAATACTTCACTCGAGATGAGTGATTGAGTTGAATCTGAATATCTGTGATGATATGTGAATATTTGTGATGATATATTGAGACTGAAAAGGATTTATATCCTAGTCTGATTTTGGCTGGAGAGGGCTCATGACCCTTTGCCTGACCCGCTTGCCGTAAGCCACGATTTCAGCTGTTAGTGTCCGCGGCGGGGGCACTGTGGGTATGTCTCTCGACCATTAAGGGGTGTGGACCCTTATATGGGAGGGAATACCGACCATGGTACCTAGGTGCGCGCTAGACATGCTTATGTGTTGCATTTAGGGTAGATAGACATTTTAGGTCATAACATTTCATCTCATCATCCATCATTCATCTTATTTGCAGTGGTTGAAGCACCGGTATGGGACGGTGTGATGTTTACTTATTTGCTCTGCTCAATTTTTATGTTATGCCTAATAAATGTTTAAAAACGGAATATATCTCCACCTATATGTATAAATATACTTCTAGGGAATCAAGTTAATTCTTGTTTCCCCTTATGCCGATTCTTCTATTCTTGCTCAGTACCTTGTACTGACCCTTGCTATGTTTTCATGTATAGATATTCCCGGGGAGGACGCAGAGCCTGAGCACGATGTGGGGTTTGGGGATGAGTGATCTACCTAGAGATGCATTAGCATGTTGTGGACTTATGTGTTGTCTTGAATAATATGCTATGACTCTATTACCTTGTCTCGTACTGCTTATGGTACCGATCGGTACAATATGTTCTGTCTTGTGTGTTACTTAATATCTCTGACAGGTTGAGATGAGACAGTTATGTCGACTGTTATGTCGCATAAATAAGGCTTGTAAGCCGGACGTCTGTTATAATGTGAGGTTTCCTTTCTGGATTTGTATTATAATTCATTGGCTTCCTGTTACTTGGCTACGTGTTATTGATCTTAAATTGATTGGCCAACAGTTTAAGAGAGGTAACACGGCCGTGACGTCACAGAAATTTGGTTTTGAATTTTTGGGGCGTTACAGATTTTATGGGGCCATTTCCTAATTCTCATGGATTTTTATATATCATACTTGCTGTTGACTATGTTTCGAAATGGGTGGAAGCAAAAGCCACCCGGACTAATGATTCAAAGGTTGTTGCAGATTTCCTCAAGTCCATTCTCAATCGTTTTGGGATGCCTAAGGCGGTTGTCAGTGACCGGGGTACTCATTTTTGCAACAAAACTATTTCAGCTTTGTTTCGCAGGTATGGTGTTCTACACAAGGTCTCAACCTCTTACCACCCGCAAACTAATGGGCAAGCTGAAGTTTCCAACAAAGAGATCAAGGGGATTCTTGAAAAAATGGTGAGACCGGATAGGAAGGATTGGAGCTTAAGGTTGGGAGATGCATTGTGGGCATACCGAACGGCATTCAAAACTCCAATAGGGATGTCTCCCTATAGGTTAGTCTTTGGTAAGCCATGTCATTTACCAGTTGAAATCGAGCACCGTGCATTTTGGGCTGTTAAACAATGTAACATGAGTTTGAGTGAAGCTGGAGAAAGTAGAAAATTGCAATTGCAAGAGTTGGAGGAGATTAGGAACAAGGCTTATGACAATGCCATGATCTACAAGGAGAAGAGTAAGAATTTTCATGACCAAAATATTTTGAGAAAAGATTTTAAGGTGGGCCAAAAGGTTTTACTTTATAATTCTAGACTCAAGCTCTTCCCGGGTAAGTTACGTTCTCGTTGGATAGGTCCATTTGTGGTGACTAATATAACATCTTTTGGTGCAGTGGAAATACAAAGTTTACACACGGAGAAGAAGTTTGTGGTGAATGGGCATCGTCTTAAGCCATATTATGAAGGATTTCAACCTCAAGTAGTGGAGGGAATCAAGTTTGTTGAATCCCATGAGCTTAATTGAATTAAGACGTCATTGTGTCTAGCCAAAGACCTAAAAGAAAGGCGCTTCTTGGGAGGCAACCCAAGTTTCATATTTAAATTTCACTTTATTTAGTTGAATTTTTGAGTCTTAGTTCGAGTCTAATAAAGTTTTCTTTGGTTTTGGATTTCAATTGTTGATTTCAGGAGCTTTTGGAGTTGCAGAGTAAAAATTGGTGTTGTGCGTGGGCATGCTTAAGAGCAAAATTCATTCTGGACTTCATAAGGAAGAGAGATGGAGAAACAGAGTAATTAGAAGCCTTGTGCGTGGGCACGCATAAGGAGTAAAATTACACTGGAATTTGGGTTCAAGTGAAGGGGACGGACAGAACAATTTGAAGCCTTAGGCGTGGGCACGCCCAAAAAGTCAATTTACACTGGAATTGGAGTGGAAGGAAGGAGGTCCACCAGGCTAAATGAGAGCCCTAGGCGTGGGCACACATAAGAAACAAAAATAGCCTGCAATTATGCAATTAAAGAGGAGATAAGGAAAAAAATCAGTCCAAAATCATATTCTCCCTCCTCTCCTTTTCTTCTCCTTCTTCCCCAAATCCCACCGCCCACCTCTCGTCGTCCGGCCACCCTCCGCCGGAGCACCACCGCCACCTCCAGTCAGCGTCCTCGTCGCCCCAACGCCAATCACCGGAGCGCCGGCCTTCCCCCTCTCTCGCGAACCACCGCGTTCAGCGCCGCCTGCCCGCCGCGCCAGCGCCGCCTGCGAGCCGCCACCGCCGCCTCCTCCTCCTTCCTCTCCTTCCTCCGCGTCCGACGAAACCAGCACCGCCGCTCCTGCTCCACCCACAACCACCGACAGCGCCGCCCTACGCCAGCGCGACCATCGCGAACTCCGCCGCCCCTCCGCGTCTCTGTCTCGCCGGATCTGAAGAACGAGCGCCGCCCCCCCCCCCCCCCCCCGTCGCAACTGGTTCAGCGAGTGCCAACCACCCCTCATCCTCCTAAATCTCTCTCGCCCGTCCTCGCCGTCCTCGTCTCTGCCCAGACCTCCGCCTTCGCCGCTGCACCCAGCCGCCGCCCCTCGCTCGTTCGCGACCTCCGCCGCTCCCGTCGTCTCGCTCGCCTCAGCTCGCCGTCGCGAGCTCCGTCCTCCGCCTCCATCGATCTTGCTGCCTCGCCTGCGCGCCACCACAGCCCTTGCACGCACCAACACCACCGCTCGCCAACCGTCGCCGTCCGCCACAGCAGCGCCGCCGCCCTCCTCTGCCAGATTCCAGTCGTCCGTGCTGCTGGAGTTTCCAATTTGTAAGTTTTACAATTTATTTTCTGTTTTGGAATCCCTAATGCTCTAGATTGACCAAGTTCCTAATTCTATTGATTCATTACTGAGATTATTGTTGCAATAGTGTTGGTAATTTGAGATTATTCTGGGTACAGTGTTCTTGGTATTAGGTATCTATTTGGATATTGAACCATTGAACCATTATTTCTGGAAATATTTGGCTTTGTGGTTTGGCTTGTTTTCTGATTACAGGGATTAACATTGGGAGAGTGAAAACCAAAGCACCATTACTCAAAAGGTTCCCAATTGTTTCCAATTTGAAAGGGATTTCAAATGACCGTGATGCAAAGGGGAAGCTTACATAGCAGCAGGTTGTAGGCAATAGGCAACTGGCCACTCGCACTTCAACCAGGGAAGTTTCCTATCTCCTCCTCTTAATTTCATCTTTATTTTGCAATAGGGACATTGCATGATCTAGGTGTGGGGGGATTTTTAGGATATGCTTACACATGAATATGATTTTTGAACTTCCTAGCTTGTCCTCTTGCGTTGTCTTGCCAAGTCTTATATGCATTGCTTGAATTTTGTAGAGTTTGCCATGTTCTTAGTCAAATTAATTGAGGGGTATGCTTAGTTTTCTATCACTTAACCCTAAGTGAGCTATTTGAGCCTTTTTTTTTTAAATTTGAGCCTTTTTAAAAAAAAAAAAAATCCATGAAATAAAAAATAAAAAAATAAAAAATAAAAAATAAAAAAACCCATCACATATTTGCTCAAATTTTCTTGTTGTGTGAAACGCATGAGACTTGATTTTCTAGAACTTGCTTGATTGTACATAGTTGATTGTACTCTCATTTTTGAATCTTGATGCAAATAAAATGATAAGGGCACTAGGAATACCCCATTTTGGCCTTGTTTTTCCCTTGACCCATGTTTATCCTTTAGTGAACCACTCTGAGCCTATTGATGATATATCCATTTTTCTTGGTTCATGTTTAACCCCTTAGCCTGAGACCTTTTTCTTCGATTATGGCCATACACTCATTTGAACCCCAGGAACATGAGGAAATTTGTTTAAGTATCATTACATGTGATTTTGGTTAAAGGTTGCACTTGATGTGAGTTGATTGAGTTTTTATATTCGACATGTGATTTTGTTATTGTACTGCCTCTCTCTAAAAAAAAAAAAAAGAAAAAGAAAAAAAAAATACCAGGGCAGTGGAAATAAATAGTTTGGAACGTGTTCCTCTAACCGGAGTGTTATGAACAAAGAGTTGAAGTTCTGTCTGCAATTTTCAGACAATGGAATTCCTCTCATAAACGTACCAAGCTATTGAAAGCCACCAAAAAAAAAAAAAAGAAAAAAAAAAAGAGAGAGAGAGAGGCGGACATGTTTGTATTAGCTGCAAGTGTAATTCTTTATCTTGAGAGCAGCATGATCATTGATGTCAAAGAGAATTTGTGCAACTTATGTTTCGTAGCATGTTTTGATGGTTAGACAATTTCCTCAATTCCTTTTAACCTACATAATCCATATTTTCCTACCCCAACCTTAGCCCCGTTACAACCCTAATAAAGACCCTTTGATTATGAGCATCATGTTCTTATTTGAGATGTGAATTTACTGTGATTTGATAGCAAGCCTATGGGATTGATAGTTCTCTATGCGTATTGAGTGAAATCTAGCCTAAACACTTGAGGGTGAGTGATCTCTTATTATATTTTTCCATTTTGTGAGGATAGTTGGCTTTGCATACCTTGATTTTGATGAAACTTTGACATGGTTGAATGATACTTGGTTTGGCATGCATTTTTGATATTTGGTTTTGATATATGCTTGAGGACAAGCATGGATTAGGTGTGGGGGAGTTGATATATGTTGTATTTGATGATATTTTTATGCATATGTCAACTTAAATTGTTTGAGAAAATTAATAAAAATGGCCTTGATTGGATTGATTTTTGGGACATTGGTTTTGTAGGAAAGGTGGCAAAATTTCCAACATTGGGCAGCCTATTTTGAAGTGTTGGGCGTGCCCACGCCTAAGGACCAATTCCCAGCTGTGGGGCCTATGTGTGAAGCATCAAAATTTGCAAAAAGATCCTTGGGGCTAAATTGAAGTATCTAAATCTTTGGGCATCAAATCAAGAGGAATTTTCAGATTTTTCTTCATGGCATCAAATCTTTGGGCATCAAATCCTTGGGAATCAATTACAAAAGAATAATCAAATGCATGATTTTGATGTTTTTGGATGCAATTGAGGGAGGCTTTTTTGGATGCAATTGAGGAGGCTACTACCATGAACATGCAAAAAGGGAGAAAGAAGAATTAAAAAAATTGGTTTGTTTTGCTATAAATAGGAGGAGACCAAAGAGCAAGGGGCACACAACACAACACACACACAACATACAAGCCATTATTCCAAACACAACACATTGGCCATTATTCCACAAAACACAAGACATTGGCCAATTTTCCACCAAAAAGAGGTTCCAACCATTGGAGACACACTAGAGAGGATACTCCATTTTTGTTGGCACTTACAAAATTGGAGGATTCCAAGGGCAATAAGGATTCGATCCTTCGTGGGTGATTTTCTTGTTCTATTTCTATAATTGATTACCATGTTGGATTGTATGGATTTGGTTATGTTTTGGATGGATTGTGAGTAGTTTTCTTATCTAGTTTAGGTTTTGAATTTGTGTGTGGATATGGAATTGTGAGACTTATTTTGTTGACATATTTTTATGCTTAATTGAATTGGGTATTTTTAATTCCTCTATTAATTATGTTTTGAATTGCTTGATTGATATAGCGGCCGCGTGTTGATTGAGTTATTTATTGCTAGATTGGGAAGTGCATCCGTAATTGTGTAATTTTCCAATCAAGTAGCAAACTAGAGGAAGAATACTCTAGTGAGGGATTAAAATCGGTTTTAAACACTACCTCGTAGGATTAGTGTTGAATCGAATTGGGTTTTTCTTGTGCTAAATGCTATCAAGTCATGTTATGCTATGGTCGTACCTAGTATTCACACTTGATTAGGGGAATGGCTTAAGGTCGTACCTAAGCCATCGAACAAGTAAGGAAAAATTGGTTGGGAAACGCTTGTAGACCAACTTTAACCAATTTAGTCAATTAGCCAATTAAGTTAAATGCATGTCAATGATCAATTCCATATCCAATACATAATTCATGCCTAAACTAGAGTTTTAATTATCCTAAAGAGCTCACTTGTTACCTTGCATTTGTTTTTATTCTTGTTTAATTGTTATTTTCTTTTTACTAGTTTAATTGAAATCAAACCCCCCCATCTTTATAAATATAAATATAATTTATAATTAATCAAGTGATTGAAAATAAACTCTTTGAGCAAGTTCCCTGTGGAGACGACCCTACTCACTATATATATTACATTTATTTATCTTCTTCTGTGGTGTAGGACTAATATTTAATTTGCAGCTTTGCGACGAGCTAGCAAGTACCTTTTACAAAATAAGAGGTGCGGGCAAATGTAGTTGCTGCCTTCTTCCTTGGTGTAGCTTCAGTGCCTAGAACAATCACTCAGTCAAAAAATATTAGTCAGAAGGATATAAAAAGGGATCCTAAAAACGAAAGAATCAACTATCGGTTTACAATCATTTATCTCATAATTGTTAAGATCATGATCATGATCTTAGGATCTTATGATTTTACGATCACACATCTCTAAAACGATCCTGATCCTTGTAGGATCTTAAAATTAGTAAGATCCCGATCCTGATAGTAGAATGTTACGATCTTATGGTCATACTCCCTTAAACGCTTCTACGATCTTACGATTATACCCTCTTAAATGCATAAAATTTTTGTAGTATTTTATGATTTTGCATCAAAGTAACTTTTTTCCTTTAATTTTAAACTCAAGAGCTTGTATTTTTTATGTATAATGTGTAAAAAAATATAATATGTATGTATGCGGAAATATTTTATGTTTGATTGTGATGTTTTTGTATTGTATTGTATTAATTAACTAGCAAGATTCATAAACACACGAAATAATGCTTTGACTTGTTAGTTTGCATAATTGAGTTTATCCATTATTGCAATTTTATAAGATCTTAGGATCCCGATTCGATCCTACGATCCCGATATTGCAAATAGAAAAACGATCCCATATAGGATTCCGATCTTAACAACCTTGATTTATCTCATTTAGAATATGAACATAATAGTTTAATCCAAATTCCAAAAGCTATTCTCACCAAACCAACAACAACTTGGAAATTATATGGTATTTTTAGATTTTGAACACAAAAGCAACAACAATTCACCTACAACTAATCAACCAAAACGAAAATATTAATATTTGTCTTGGCATTGAGAAATACTATATCCCAAACAGGAAACACAATCAAGCTGCAACAAACAAAATCGGGAAGCCAAACACATAAGCCAGAACAGAATATCATTCCATCCAAAATATCTAAAAATTCCCAAAAAACCTCTTAAAAAACAATAAATCATTCCAACTTAACTACCCTAATTGGTACAACTACAAATTTTGTTGGCAAAAGTGGAGGAGGATCAAACAGAAACAGAAAAGTTAAAATCTTCATACCATTTTAGCTCATCAACAGTTAGTTCATCATTTTATGTATACCTCAAAGACGCATCCCAGCTCATCCAAGTATTGCTGGAAACATAATAATAATAATAATAATAATAATAATAATAATAATAATAATAATAATAATAATTACATCTACATTCACCATATAATCTGCAGGGATAAAGATAGAAAGAAGGCGAGAACACCAAAGAATGATCTCTACAAAGAATACAACGCTCAATATAAGCATTGCATATACCATGGAATTAAATAGGAACAGGAAGAAACGGACAGTTAATGGATTTGTGCATTGCATAGACCATGGCAGGGAACAATTTGTGCATACGGGCATAAATAGAATGGATTATTTTGCTTATTCTGTTTTCAAAACGCAAATAATCAGTTTAACGGCTAAAAAAAGTGCTGCAAACCTGATTATTTGCGTTTTGAAAACGCAATAATCAAATAATCTATTTTATATCGCTAATCCAAACACCTATTTAGAAGAGTGAAGTCGCAGCGGATTGGGTGACTTCTCCTGGACTTAGGCCCTGTTCTCTAGGCCTTAATTTTTCTGGTCTAATATGAATTTATAAGACCTGGTCTGGTCTGATCTGAATTTGTCTGGTCTGGTCTGGTCTGATCTGATTCTATCTGGTCTGGTCTGATCTGATCTGAATTGATCTGGTCTGATCTTATTTTATTTATATTTTGATTGTAATTAAATTTATGGTAATAATAATAATAATAATAATAATAATAATAATAGTAATAATGATAATAATAATAAAATTAATAATTAACTTATTATAATAATAATAATAATAAATTTGTAATTATTAAAAAATAATTTATTAATAAATTAGTGATTAGTTTATTATTATTATTACATAATAGTAATAATAATTAATTAATTGTTTTTATTATTATTTTTAATTATTACTACTAATTACTAATACAGTATTTATTATATATTAGTATTTTCAATAATAATTAATTATTAATAGTTAATTAATTATAATTATAATAATAGTTAATAAAATAATACTCCCTACGTCCCACTCCAATTGTCTGGTTACTGTTGGGCACGAGAATTAAGGTAGAGTTGGTTTGTGAGTATATGGTGGGGTCCACATAGTTGTTGGAGGGGAAAATTATTTCTATTTATAGAAAGAAGACATTTGTAATGGAACATCCAAAAATAGTAAGTAAGACATTTGGAATGGGACGGAGGGAGTATTTATTAAGAGTTATTTACAACTATTATTATTACTATTATTATGATTATTATTATTATTATCATTATTATATATTTTAAACATATTTAGTCAAAGTATTTAAAATTATATTTTGAAAGTATTTATAATATAAAATATATTAAGAACGTGATTAGTATATTTAAATAGTAATATTTTGTGAGCAAAAGAATATTTTTAGAAATATTTTTAAATAACTACAATATAAATAATATTTGTATTGCTATATTTTTTGCTTTTTATAAAAAATATTATATGTAATTATATAATTTTATTATAATGATCTGATCTGGTCTGGTCTGGTCTGAATGTTTCTGGTCTGGTCTGATCTGATCTGATTTGATCTGGTCTGATCTGAATGTTTCTTATCTGATCTGGTCTGATTTGATTTTGAAAAAAAATAAGTAATAAGTCCTGAAAATAAGTTCTAGAGAACGGGGCCTTATTTTCAGGACTTATTACTTATTTTTATTAAAACCAGACTAAATCAGATCAGATCAGACCAAACCCATTAAGATCAGATCAGACCACACTATATATATAGTTGTAATCAGATCAGATCAGACCAGATCCAATCAGATTAGACCAGAAACATTCAGATCAAACCAGACCAGATCTTATAAAATTCATATCAGAATACTTGATTCCAGGCGAAGAGAACAGAGCCTTTAGAAGGTGATTGAAAAGAATAAAAAAAGAGCACAAAGAAGGTATTGATTAGGGTTACGTGAAGTCGCGGCGTTTAAGTGATTTTTTTGTATATTGAGTTCTGACATTTCTGTGAATAAATTAGTGTGAGTGAGAAAGAAAAAAAAATAAAAAATTGTGAGACGAAAAAGGATTTAGGCGGGAAAACATGTGTTTCTATAAAAATAATTATTATGAGTATATCAAATGTTTCTATAAAATAGTATAAGTATAATATACTCTTACGTAATTTAAATATAAAATATACTCCTAATAAAAATAATTATTACTATGAAGTAAATATTTTATATTTACAATATTTAAAGAGTCTTTTTGAAGTAAATAATACTACTATTTAGAGAATTTTATAAATGTTATATTGTTATGAGAGTTGAATTATGCTGTTCAGTGAAGGTTCATGCAGAAATGCTGGATCTGGATCCGATTTCCAAGCATAGCGTTTTACACCTAGAAAATCGACAGTTGAGATCAGACTAACCCCATTTATAAATATGCGGCCTTTCCCCTTTATTTTTCGCTCTTAGTTTTCTGTACATCCCAACTCCCAAATAATGGCAACAATCAAATCCGTCAAGGCAAGGCAGATCTTTGACAGCCGTGGCAATCCTACCGTCGAGGTTTGTTCTTTGCCCATCCCTCACGTATATCTTAACGTGATGTTAAAAAAACAAAAAAAAGAAAAAGTATGGGTGTTTCATTTACACATGTTTCATTTCATGTGCGACGTTGAAATGATATTTGGTCATCTCATCTAGTGTGATATATACAGGTCGATGTGCATCTATCTAATGGAATTTGGGCGAGAGCTGCTGTTCCTAGTGGTGCATCAACTGGTAAGATCTGTTTTTTACGCGTACACGTGTTTCCAATTTTCCAATTTGGTGTACATTTTTGACACCGATGGTCTGTTGCACCTTCACAATAGTTTGTGATATAGCTCTTTGCACTATGGCCTTATAGTATATTGAGTTGAATTCATTGAATTATTGTACTGGTTCATACTTGGTATCTTTGATGAAGGCCGGTTCATTTTCATTTAGGAGTTTACGAGGCACTTGAATTGAGAGATGGTGGATCCGACTACCTTGGAAAGGGTGTCTCAAAGGTAATGTACACCTCCCGACGAGGATGATTCATTAGCTTTCTATGTTGTTCTTCTTTTGCATGGTGTTTGGTTGATGTAATCTTAATGATTCAGCATGTCTCCGTAGGCTGTTAATAATGTGAACACAGTCATTGCACCAGCTCTAGTTGGAAAGGTTTGTTCATCACTCTTGTCTGAAAATGGAATTCGATTCGAATTTTGTTAAACTTGTAGGAATTAGATATATTAGGTACTGTGCTTACTCTGATTTCTTCTGCAGAATCCAACAGAACAAACTAGCATCGACAATTTGATGGTTCAACAGCTCGATGGAACTCAGAATGAGTGGGGCTGGTGCAAGCAGAAGGTTTTTCTCATTACACCAAATGAGTGTCTTTGTAATAGCCATTTTATTTATGGGTTTTAAACTAATAGGAATTCATATTTGTTTTGTTCAAGCTTGGCGCAAATGCCATTCTAGCAGTGTCTCTTGCAGTGTGTAAGGCCGGTGCTGCTGTCCTCAATATCCCTCTATATAAGGTATTCTGAAAATCCTCGACGGTTACTGATCACAGCCTGTTGCCATGTCTTTTGCTGACATAACTTCCCTCATTTCGATTGAAACACTTTTCAGCACATTGCGAACCTAGCTGGGAACAAGAAGTTGGTCCTGCCCGTTCCTGCTTTCAATGTCATCAACGGTGGATCACATGCTGGAAACAAGCTTGCGATGCAGGCAGGCCCTGTCCACTGATTCGTATGGAGACATACTAATGTTTTGATTTCGTGGTTTGAGTGATACAATCCATTTCTTGCAGGAATTCATGATTCTTCCAGTTGGAGCTTCCTCATTCAAGGAGGCCATGAAGATGGGTGTGGAAGTGTATCATAACTTGAAGGCATGTTACCTTCCATATGTTCATTACAAACCTAGCCATTTTTGAAACAACTTTTGTTCAATTGATGAATTGCAAAACTCTTTTGATTTCAGTCTGTTATCAAGAAGAAATATGGCCAGGATGCCACGAATGTTGGTGACGAGGGTGGCTTTGCTCCAAACATTCAGGTAAAATGTATGATTAGTAGCCAGAATGGAGGTCGATCGTTTAACTTGTTTCTTCTGACTTCAGGAGAACAAGGAAGGTCTTGAATTGCTTAAGACAGCAATTGATAAAGCAGGTTATACTGGAAAGGTATGTCTTTTCTTTCCATTTGTCAGCCAATTTCATCTTATACTACAAGCATAGATAAACAGTTGCATACTTTGTACATCAATCAATGGTCTGTTTCTGCCCTAGGTTGTTATTGGAATGGATGTTGCTGCCTCTGAATTTTATGGATCTGATAAGAAATATGATTTGAACTTCAAAGAAGAGGTGAGTTCTTGACCTGTGCACTTCCTACTAATCTTACAGAAAGTGTATGTATGTATATATACACACACATTTCCTTTTGTTTTTGGCAGAAAAATGATGGATCACAAAAGATGAGTGGTGAGCAACTCAAAGATTTGTACAAATCGTTCGTATCTAGTTACCCTATCGTATCCATTGAAGATCCATTCGACCAAGATGACTGGGAGCACTACGCAAGAATGACTGGAGAAGTTGGTGGAAAAGTACAGATTGTGGGAGACGACCTCCTTGTCACCAACCCAAAGGTGCGCGACTTGAACTGAACTTCTAATGTTTAGCTCAACTTATAGGCTATCTGGCTCGATTCAATCTTACCTGACAACAAATTCAAAGAATTTGCCAAGGCTTAATCAAGTCGAGCCAGCACGTTCCCTTTATAGTTATCCCATATTCTCCTTACTCTGGTGGCTATTCATATTGCAGAGAGTTGAGAAGGCCATCAAGGAAAAGGCATGCAATGCTCTCCTTCTAAAGGTAGTTTTATCACAGTGTAGTTGTGTACTAGTATCCAGTCTCAGTTTCAATCAAAGTTCTTCATGCATTGGGAGCTTCAAAATCAAATCCAAAACATTCACTGCCAGGTAAACCAAATAGGATCAGTGACAGAAAGCATTGAGGCCGTAAGAATGTCCAAGCGTGCAGGTTGGGGAGTCATGGCGAGCCACCGCAGGTATGAATCCACAGATGATCTTGCAGAATATATATATCTATTAGATCCTTCCATTGATTACAAATTGTGGCACTGAATGCAGTGGTGAGACCGAGGACACGTTCATAGCTGATCTCTCGGTTGGTTTGGCCACGGTAATATACATTCGAGGGCACTTCATGTTCTTTTTTATGATTAGTAGTACATTGATGATAAACTCCCAAGCCTAATGCCGATACCTGGCACTGAAATTTTCATCAGGGACAAATCAAGACAGGAGCTCCTTGCAGATCAGAACGTCTTGCTAAATACAATCAGGTTACTAGTATTTTCCTTGTTAAGGCTTCTAGTGCATCAACAAAGTTCCATTTGTATAAATGTCTTATAAAATAGTGATTGTTGTGAGTGAGCAGCTATTGAGAATTGAAGAGGAACTCGGTTCAGAAGCAGTGTATGCGGGATCGGAGTTCCGTGCACCAGTTGAGCCTTATTAAGCCTACTCTAAGTTCTATTGGATGTCCGGATCAGGGGGTCAATATGTCTCCTTCTTACACTGAGAGTTAGTACATCTTATTACAGAGTTATTCTGGTTCATGTTTTTAATAATGAGAATCCTGTTGTGTTGACATGTAGTCTGTAGACAGATTTGAATTAGAAAATGCAAGTCAGAGCCCAGAGTATGATGGCTCATTTTTCCTCCCCCAGAACAAGATAATCAATACTTCCTCCTCCTACGTATTTAACTTGTGATTATTGATGTAGAAGTATTTGAAGTTCCTAGCCTTAGCAGCTAATGCACAATGCAATATGAGCATTGTATTAAATACCCATCGAAATCCCAAAATCCGAAATTTCGGGTATCGAGACACATCGAAGCGAAATTTCACCTGCAATAATTTTTTGCAAAACTTCCATCAAAATATCACCCGAAACTCGATATCTCCTGAAATTTGACCGAAATTTCACCTGCAATAATTTTAAACAAAATTAAAATTTATGTTTTGATATATATTGATTATATCATCCAATTAACTTGTTTTTATCTATGTTAAATCAAAATCTTCCCAATCAATATAGTACATGATATCAATAATATTATCAACATATCTAGTATATCAAGTTCACCAAAAAAAAACATATCTAGTAAATCATGGAATAAGTATATTATCAGCATATTACTAATTTATATAGCAACAAAGATGAGGAATTTTTGAATATATTCATTTTCATTATCTCAGAAACTCGATATGGTTTTCTCAAAAAATTGCAAATATATCCGAAATTTTAAATATCTTCAAAATTTCCATAAATTTATATGTCCGATATATACACTGATAGCGATATTTAAAACCTTGAATATGAGCAAAATGGAAAATAACAGTGATATACTGATATGATCAAATTTTAATGAGAAGTACTGTAATAAATTATTGAAATAAGTTGAGGAGAACATAGCCGTAGCTTCTTTTTTATACTATCATCTCAACACTCAAATTATTTAAAGGGATTATTATTATTATTATTATTATTATTATTATTATTATTATTATTATTTGTGAAACCGGGTATCCAGACGCCCAGTGGCGGAACTGCCTTAGAGGGCTAGGGGAGGTGGCTGCCCTCCCGAGTTCGAAATTTGGCTATTAATTTTTATACAGTTATGTGTATTTTAACTATAGTAGAATTTCTTTAACTATAATTTCGCCTCAAGCTCAAACTTTGGCATTAATTTTTTTATATAATCGTATAAATTTAAATATAGTAGAAGTCAAATTTTCTATAATTTATGGGAATGAAGAGGAAAAAGAAGGCAACATATTTCTTTAATAGTGAACTTTTTTAACATAGATTTATATATTCTTTATTTTAATTAAATAAAATAATAAGTTTGGTCTATTTTCCAAAGTTGTAATTAGAATAGGAAGAGATTATTTTTATCCTAGCTAGATGGTGAGGGGAGAAAAAAAAAGGCAACATGTTTCGTTTTTTACCCTATAGGTTGTATACCAATGATGATTTAATGGAATTGAAATCACAGCTTTAAACTACATTCATTATGTGAAACATGTACCAGATTTCACCAAATTTTTGATCTTGTAGGTCTTATAAAAGATGATTTAGCTAAAGGTTGATACTATTTTTCGTTTGGTATATCAATTTATGATATTGCCATTTGGTTCTACCTGTCACGAATACTACTATTGAAAAATCTTTTTCTGCATTGAATTTTATTAAGACAAATTTGCATAATACGATGGAAAATAAATTTCTTAGTGACTCTCACATTGAAAAAAGTATTTTGTAAAAATTGAAAATGAAAATATTTTACATCTACTTTCAAAATTCCGTATAAGTAAAAATTCTAAAAGTTTGATATTTAAAAACTATTCGACGAGAGTAAGCTAACAAGATCTCACTTGGCTATACACAAGGCTCTCCCAAAATAGTTTTTTGCATACACAAGGCTCGAACCCGAGATAAAACTTGTATAACTATGATAAAACTTTAAGTCAAAGTGCATGTGTGAATAGTCCCAAATTTCCAAATGTTACAATTTATAAAAAAAACGGAGGGAGTATATCCTTATTAAACTGCCGCCCTCCCACCCCCAATACTCTGGGTCCACCACTGCCCATGCCACATTGAACCCAAGACTAATCAATCGAGGATATGCAAGGATAATTAAGATCGCCTCTCCCAAAATAGTTTTTTGCATAATTAGAGCCCTATCCACTCAAGCCAACTGTTGTTGGTATTATTATTATTATTTATTATTATTATTATTTCCTCCGCCCAATGTGCGGAAATTATGGACAATATGATTAAAATTATCCAATTTAACAAATAAAATTGTTTAATTTTATTATGTCTATTACATTCCCCAACCCCTTAAACTATTTCAATCATTACATGAGTACATCTATACATTGCATAGAAATCGACCAACATATGTCAGTACCAATATTTATATATTACAATTTAGTATCTTAAAAAATACTTATACTACAAACAAGAGTTGAAAGGACAAAAAATGAAAAATCAAATATAAAAGCATTTCTACTCACGACTTTAATGTCATACATTGACAAAGAAAATACTTGAAATGGTAATATACTCGATAATTGATTATTGATATTGATTCACCCTAAAGCGTTGAGATATTATAAATTTCATTAAGATTTAGATATTTCCAAATTTAATTAGAAAAATATAAGAAATATTCTTGTAAATGAATCAATTGACAAATTAAAATAACTATAGTTTCATCAACTTATTGTCACATTGCAATTTATCTAATTTAGTTAATTTATCTAATACAAATATTTGCTATTCATTAATAAATATAATATCAATCTATAAAATACTTATTAATACTGTAATTTACAATATATTCTTTAACTATAATTTTAATTAATAGAGTACTAGTTAAGAATAATAACAAATATTGAAATTATATTTAGAGAGTTAATATAATATCAACCCATAAAGTTTTTGTTACATGTTTTATTTGGTAGTATTCTTTATCTATAATAATTAATAAAATTAAATTATCTAACGTGAATTTTGCTCGAATTTGGTTCTCCTATATTTTGAAAGTGCACTATATTTTTTTATTTATAATTCCTTCATTTTTATAATGAAAATGAATTGATTTTTGCTACTGTTTATTATTCAACTATCAACCCCAAAAATGTTTGTTACATCCTTTAGTTGGTAGTATTCTTTATCTATAATAAATTAAATTATCTAACATGAATTTCGCTCAAATTTGGTTCTCCTATATTTTGAAAGTGTACTATATTTTTCTTATTTATAATTCCTTCATTTTTATAGTGAAAATGAATTGATTTTTGTTACTGTTTATTATTCACTTTGACTAATGCATATACAACATCTATATAAGAAAAACCATAGTCATGTGGGATCGTGTTAGATTCGTCTCATCATATACATTTTAAATATCAAATTTTTACAATTTTTTCTTGTACAAATTTTGAGTTATTAATGAGTTATTGATCATTAGAAATGTGTATTGGATTGCGTGTAGAAAATAAATTTTGAGGAAACACATAGGTTACTGTTCATAAGGGATTTTTATGAGAGAGAATTGATATGTTGCTCTTCATAAGAATACTGTTCATAAGAGATATTCTTTTTATATATTATTATATAGATATAGATAGATATAGATATATAGATATAGATGATTATTATTATTATTATTATTATTATTATTATTATTATTATTATTATCTATATAATAAATCCTGAATACTTTTTGGCCTGTGCAGACTGTATTGTCCTTATTAAATATAAATGATTCATTTTAATCTTTAGGGTTTTATCAGTAATTATACCACAATTTTTAATCAATGGCTACAATTAATCCACATCATCTCTGATTAATCGCTGACTAATTCCAACTCACCTTTCACGTCATCAATATCTATATTTAGAAAATAAATCTAACTATTAATATAATAAAATCTTGATAAAATCTCCATATATATTTTTATAAGATATAAAAAATTTATTACACTTAAAATATATAAATTGATTAAAACTATATAATATGAATTATTTATTTGTATATATATTTTTAAAAATATTATTATAATATTATTAAATAAATTTAATTTAGGTTAAATTTATGTCTATAAGTATAATTCTATATCAACATAAGGAATATAATAACCGTATTTTAAATAAAAAATACTTCATCAAAAATATATATTGAATAATCAAATTAAAAAAATCTATATAATAAATCCTGAACACGTTTTGGCCTGTGCAGACTGTATTGTCCTTATTAAATATAAATGATTCTTTTTAATCTTTAGGGCTTTATCAGTAATTATACCACCATTTTTAATCAATGGCTACAATTAATCCACATCATCGCTGATTAATCACTGACTAATTCCAATTCACCTCTCACGTCATCAATATCTATATTTAGAAAATAAATCTAACTATTAATATAATAAAATCTTGAGAAAATCTCCATATATATTTTTATAAGATATAAAAAATTTATTACACTTAAAATATATAAATTGATTAAAACTATATAATATAAATTATTTGTTTGTATATATATTTTTAAAAATATTATTATAATATTATTAAATAAATTTAATTTAGGTTAAATTTATGTCTATAAGTCTAATCCTATATCAACATAAGGAATATAATAACCGTATTTTAAATAAAAAATACTTCATTAAAAATATATATTGAATAATCAAATTAAAAAAATCTATATAATAAATCCTGAATACTTTTTGGCCTGTGCAGACTGTATTGTCCTTATTAAATATAAATGATTCTTTTTAATCTTTAGGGCTATATCAGTAATTATACCACCATTTTTAATCAATGGCTACAATTAATCCACATCATCGCTGATTAATCGCTGACTAATTCCAACTCACCTTTCACGTCATCAATATCTATATTTAGAAAATAAATCTAACTATTAATATAATAAAATCTTGAGAAAATCTCCATATATATTTTTATAAGATATAAAAAATTTATTACACTTAATATATATAAATTGATTAAAACTATATAATATAAATTATTTGTTTGTATATATATTTTTAAAAATATTATTATAAAATTATTAAATAAATTTAATTTAGGTTAAATTTATGTCTATAAGTATAATCCTATATCAACATAAGGAATATAATAACTGTATTTTAAATAAAAAATACTTCATTAAAAATATATATTGAATAATCAAATTAAAAAAAATTAGTGAACTATAAAAATTTAATGAAATTTTAATTCTCATGTATGTGCAAGGTTTAATTTTAAAAATATGATCTCACAAATACAATTTTGATAAACTAAAAAAAATTAATCAATTATAAAAAATTTAATCAAATTTTTGTCATGAGTTTTTCTTTATATCAGGTCTAATTTTGAAACTTAGTCTCATAAATATAAGTTTGATAAACAAAATAATATAAAGAAAAACTAAGTATTATAACAAATATAATGTTATTAGTATTTTAATATATTTAATTATCTATAAATAGCTAAATATATAAATTCTAGATATTTTTTAGTTTGTATACGGACTATATTATTTTTTTAACGTCAATTCATTATTTCTAAAGAAATTTGGAAAACTTTATTTATGGTGTAATTAGTTCATTGATTCTAAAAAATTGATTAATATAAATTGATTTATCACCTAAAAAATTCATATCATTCTAAACAAATTCTACATCATTTATTTATGGTTGCTTAATGTGTGCATTTTGTATAGGAAATTAGAGAGTATATAATGTGTTCGTAAAAATCCCTCCATTCCATTTTTGTTTTATTTTTTTTTAGTTTTGTTCTTTCTTTTTTAAAAAAAAATTACTGGAGCCTTTTGAGGAAAGAATTAAATTTTGTATATATAATTTTTTATAACAAAAACTTGAAAAATCATTTTAAGCTATTCATTCAAATGCAATATACAATCTATATCTGCATTCAATGTGTATAAAAGAGTAATTTATAGTAACATATTGACTCATAAACCTTTGTAATAGCTAATGCTTTCTGATAGTCTTACTGAAGTTTACACTCCAATCATCTTTTAATATTTGAGACTATCCATTTTTAGTCCTTTAGGCCATGGTTTATAATTCTATTTGCTGGGAACAGTTATCTCTTACTGCTTAAGGATTTACTCTTACATATTATCTTTTGATCTTCTTCCCCGTTGATTAGCTTATAACTTATAAGAGAATATTGTGAATTATAATCCACGTTTTAATATGGATCACCATTCATGTCTCATGACATCTTATTATGTTGTGTATCCCGATTTCTCAATGAAACAAGTATGCACGTCTGTCTTTGAATCTTACAATTGGTTTGGAGATTATGACTGAGATCTGATATCAGTGATTACTTTATTATAATTCATGGAGAAACATAGATGCTCAACTCTCTTCGAATCTAATAACTGGTTATAGGGCTGAGATTTAATTATGAATGTTTCTTTAATTGTAAATTTTTAATTCATGACGCAATATTCATACTCAACTCTATTAAAATCTTTCATCCAAAAAAACTCTATTAAAATCTAATATTTTTCTAGGTCTTCTAAATAATGGTTTGTATAATATAATTAATTGAATCCATCCCTCCTACTATCTTATTGAAATTGTGGAGATTCGTACTCATGGTTTAGAATAGCTTGGTTTATTGAAATTGGTGGATCAAGATATTCCTATAGAAATTGATGTTGAATATGTCGAGGTAATGAACTGATTATTTATTTTGTTGCATGTTTTATGATCAAATTGATACAGATTCTTATGGTTTCCTATGCCTATGTTATGAATTTAAAGTAAAGCAAACTTTATGCACAAATAATAATAAGACCACAAATACTTGATTTTATTTGGGAAAAAAATAAAGAAAAAACACATTTTGTCCTTATTAAAATTAATTCATCCTTCTTAATTTTAAAGGGTTAATCAGTCATTATATGCTATTTTTTCAGATCAACGGTCCTTATAAAAACACATAGGCAGACTGATAGAGCTGCTGATTAATCGCTGAGTAATGCCATGTCATCTTCCACTTCACCAATATCTAAGTTTAGAAAACAAATCTATCTATTAATATAACAAAATCGTGAGAAAACCTTCATATGTATTTAAAAAGATATAATTCTTTTTATATAAATTATTTTGATTGCATATATAAATCAATCTATTAATATAACAACTTTTTTTATACATACTTCATATAAATTATTTTTTTGGTGACCTATATATAATATTGAATAATATTGTATCAAATAATATTGATACATATAATATAAATTATTTTATGATACATATAATATAAATTATTTTTTCATGTATACTTTTTTATACATATAATTTTGTAAAAAATAATATTATAATATTATAAATAAATTTAGTTAGGTTAAAAATTTATCTCTATAAAATATATAATCTTGTATCAATAAAAGGAATATAATTACTATATTTTTTTCTAAAAAATATTTCATTCAAAATATATATTGAATAATTAAATTTAAGAAAAAATTTGAACTATAAAAATTTAATAAATTTTATATCCTAATTTTTTACCTGGCTTAATATTGAAATTAAACAATATAAATGAAGTAAATATATGTTTTTAAATTATAGTAAATATCATATCAAATATTTATAAACATAAAACTATATAGTATTAATTCTTTGATCAAATGTATAATAGTATAGTAGTATTTAAGAAATATTAACATATTATAATATTAATAAATAAATATAATTAGTTTAAAAATATGTGTCTAAAATATAATCCTATATCAATATAAGAAATTTAAAATAGTAGATTTCAAATGTTTTTAATCAATGACATATTTTAAATATAAATATTTCATTAAAAATATGGTGTAAACATTAAATTGACCTTAAAAAATTGAAAATATAAAATAACTAATCACTTAAAACTTCCATACCATTTTAGCCAAATTCTACATAATTTTTTTTTCTTTCTAAAGAAGAAAAGAAAGAAAAGGAAAAAAAAAAAGACAAACGCATCATAGTTTAATTGTTAGACATAATATCCTTAATCCTTATTTATTTCAATATATATATAAATGTATATGAAATTCAAAAAGTAAATTTTTATACAATTTTTTATATATAAGTAATTTGTATTGTAAAAGGATATAAGAAGTATTTTAGTATAAACAATTGTAAAGATTTGTGGGAATCATAATTAGTTTTGGATTGTAACAATATTTTTCCCCAAAAGCTCTAATATTTTTTTTAAGTGATCATGACGTTCAAACATGATACAAAACATGTGAATATAAACTTTCAATCAAACATATTTACCATTTTATTTTTCACAAAGAATAATCTAAATTGAACATTTAACATAAATATAAATATACAATACTAAACTTATCAAGTTTTCCACTTTTTCTCATATTTTAGATATGAAAGCGAAACTATTTATATTTAGTTTTTTAACAGTAAAAATAATTTATTTTATGTTATGTTCATTTGGTTATGGCTTGAATTTTTCTTCAATCCTCTTATTCTCTCATTTATTTCCCTTTTAAATTTTTGTCACATGCATTCCAACCACCATTTTAAGCAAAAGCCTTTTTTTGGTGAACAAGTCTGAAAAAGCGGGCAAAGAGAAAAAAGAAAAAAAAATCGAAAACATAAACAAAAGACTTGAATCTCATCTAATTCAAAAAGAAAAAAAAAAATATATTCTCATTTATATCCTCATATAAGTTCAATCATTACACGCTCATTTTTAGATCAAAGGCTCTTATTAAAACATGTGGGTAGATTGATAGCTGCTGAGTAATGATCTATCACGTCATCAACAAAAAATAAAAAATAAAATAAAAAATTAAACATCAATAAATTGATCTATTTTTTTTTTATGTTCCTCTCATCCTCTGTCCTCACCAAACGATCCGAGGTTTTCTCTACTAACTTTACTTCAATGCCAATAGTGACTCGCTTCAAGAGCTCTGCGGATTGCTTGGATAATTCATTCTGGTTGTGCATGCATACTCCCGATTTTTATACTTAAGGGTATTATATTGACATTCCTATCATTGTATTTGACGTAATGCCCCAAAGAACAACCTCTTAATTTTATTCAGAACAATGAAATCAAAGAATTGAGTGGAACAGAGATTCAAAATCGGAGGAACTTTCTACAAAAGATGCAACTTCACCATTGGAGTCATGCTCGACAAAGTAGCCACATGTTAATAGTGAGTTTCCTTGGAGCATATAAACATAAAATATTGGATAATGTAGTAATTCTAATTTCTACCACTCTCTTGCACGAACTTAATTTGGACAAAGAAAGGTTAAGCTCTACCAATTGCTTGGTCATTATTTGTTGCCCAATGGAGCAAATGGGTAAAAAGTTTTCTTAAATGCTAAATTGACTATTTCTTTTACAGCTAAAGGCATTGCAACAGTGTTCACTTATGTTGTTCCGTCGATTGAATGGCCAAAGATTCAATTGATCACGATGAACAAATTGAGGAGTTGATTTATAAGGTGTGTGCCAAATCTCATTAATGCAATTATTGATTTTCCTTTTATCCTTGGAGAGTTGATGATTGGCATTCACACATAATTTTCACTAACTATTACAAAAACTATACTATTATTATAAGCATAACTTGAATTGCTTTACCTGGAGTGGAGATAGGAATTAGCCTATGTTGAGAATTTTTGGTGGCCCTGATGATTGTTTTCACTAAATATAAACTAAAAAACATTTCTGATATGAAATTGTATCATTTAGGAGTGATAATGAATTTTTTCTTGATGGCAGGTGGAGGAGTTGGACAAAAAGCTCTATAAGTTGGTTGAGAAAATACTTGGTTCCCACTTTCAACCAAGCAGGCTGAGTTTCGAGTTTATGTAGCTTTAGTATTGCGGAATCGAATTATTGAATATATCATGTGGATAGGAGAGGGAATTGAATTATTAGAAAATTATTATACCATTCAAGAAAATTCACATAATGGGAGGAGGGTCGAGTGATAATGAGATATAAAAATAACTAATTAATAATAAATATGTTTCATTTTAACAATGAAATCCTAAACTTGATTATTAAATTATAAACTCTATTCTCCTTAACTTTTAACTTTAGATCTCTAAACTCTAAACCATTACTCAAAATCATTACAATTTAAAATTATCCTTGACGGGAACTTATTAATAAATACCTCCCACCTACACTTTCTTCCTTTTTAGTACCTGTAGGAATTTTTCTTCCTTTTTGGTACCTAATGTCGTTTTCATGGAGGAGAGATATTATCAAATTGACAAATATACCCCTGGTTAAGTTCATTATATTTGTTTTACAAGTTCGAAACATCTTTTCATGATTCCAGTACTTTATTGCTAAAGTTCAATATCTTTTCTTGGTTATATTAGTAGTGTAACACCCCGGTTTTCAAACCAAACACAAGCCCGGGATGCTACCGCCACATCTTCCAACTAAGCTCGCCCTTGGCTAACTTAATTGGAAAATGTTAAGGCTCAAGTCGTACCAAACTTTAAAATTTAATTTAAAATACTTTATAAAGGAAATTTAAAGAAAAACTTAAATTCAAGTGCGGAAGCGTAGATAGTAAAATGGCCTACAAGACCAACACAGTAGTTTAATATTATAAAATACGTAAAGTAAATGTAAATAATGCTTCAAAGATTATTCCCAATCCCCCAATGACGTGCTCGAATGCTCATATTATTGTTCCTGTGAGTCTGTAAAAAAAAAAAGTAAGCAACACGTCAGTATAAAAATACTGAGTAAGTCAACCCATCTCATATCAAGTTATGGGGTTTTAAAAAGGGTTTGACTCATATTATAATTTTAAAAGAAGAACAATGCTTACAAATAATGCTTGATATGATCTAATAGCAATTCTGACAAAAATTCAAATTCTAGCTTCAAAACCAAGATTTACCAAATTATCACCATTGTGCCTAGAACACGAGGACACCAAGAGTAGCAAGACTAGCGGTTGCAATTCGCAACAAAATAAAAGCATGCAGTGGACTCTATATCGACACGCACCCGGGGCCCATAAGTAAAGCGCGCAGGCAATACTTAGGGATATAGACTCATACATACAACTAGCGGGCCGTTTTGGCATACGAGAGGGGGCGGCCCAGCGGGCTCCACCGAGTGCACATACCCTCAAGAAACAAGCGTGGGCATACCACCCGAATCCAATGCACAATGGGTTTCAAAATTTATTTTGACAAGTATCATATTTTCAAGAATCGATTTTTATCGTGATAAACTCATAAAGATTTAATTTTTTTTTTTTTGAGGAAAAATTGTTTCATTAACCACAGCAAACCTGTTCGAAAAATCAGCAATGAGAACACTTGGCCTCACAATACAACATAGCAATGTTCTGAAAATAAAACAATGCTCAAAGGGGTCCAAATAGAACACCCACTTCCTCAACTGCCAGGACTCTAAACCGCATTCTTCCACAAGATCTCTGTGCGAAGGATCTTGTAAGAAGCTTCCAAGTCATATATAGCATGTAGTATTATGATCCTCCGAAAGTCATCAATGGGGCCTGGCCGCCTCATTTCTTCGGGAACTCTCTTTTCCTGCTCCCATGGAATAAGCCATATTGGCGTTCTATCAACTAGTGGCAAAAAACATATCTCCCCTGCCAAAAACGACTAAGCCATAGCATTGAAAAGAAATAGACCAAAAAAAGGATGATGATAGAACCAAATCTCAATGAAAAGGCAGCGAGAAGAAACGGCAATAGGGGAACAAAGGAGCATCCCATTCATGATCACACGAGTGAAATCAGGTTGCAACCTTATTGGCATAGCTGGTTGAAACCAGAGAGGCCCGTGGAAGCAGACATAGCCACCAACTTTCTCCCTCAAACTGTATTTTCTATCTCTCCAATAGTTCCTCCCACAGGTATTACCCATATATTACTCTTCCGATGACACTCCTTGTTTTTCCAGAACCCAAAGCCCTCAAAAAACAACTTTGGTATATGATTAGCGAAATCAAACTCACCGCTATTATCTAATTTTCCTTCCCTTTTACTATCAAAATGCCACATTCCTCTTTTTTTTATTTATTTATTTATTGTTTTTTTTTCTTTTTTTTCCTTTTTTTCTTTTTTTTTCTTTTTTTTTTTTTCAATCAGTATAAACCCAACCATTGATTGTCCCCTCTCCCAGACCATAAACCTAAACAAGCTCATTCCACCAAGAAAATCCTTTTTCATAAAAGCCTCGCTCATGCTCAATCCCATATTAGTTTATAGATTTCATCCCCTCCCAAAAATAAGCCTTCCTATCCGCAAAAACCCGGCAAGCAAGAACCGCAGGCCGCACCTGATTTATCAATGTGATCATATATGGGCACTCCTTATTTCCAAAGAAACAGAAGGTACTGTATGGCTAGAAAGATTATGTGTTTGGCTAAAAAAGGCAATAGGGACAAGGGCAGCTGTAATGGGTGTTTGATGAAAATATTAGGAGAGGAATGGATGTCCGGACAATTGTGATCAAGATTGGGAGGACATGGAATCAAGGGAAATCCTTCTCAGGCCAAATTCATTTTCAATGCATTGGAATAGACTTATGCAGGCTCGACATGGATTTGTGACTAGGTCTAGAACCCAACATGACTACCACATGTGCACAGTGTAAAGGGAGCTTAAAAATGCATATCACACCTTTGAGTTTTGTTGAAACATGATTATGCTCGTATCCTTCTTCCTGGCAGGAGTGACTAGACCATCTCATTACTCCAGGCTCCTAGCACCAAAATTCTTGTGTATCCAAAAGGCTTCGACAATTCTTTTCTTTCTTTTGTATTCCTGAATAGCCAAGTTTGCATTGATCTCCATACTGCTCAGTCATCTAGGCCAGCAACATACACTTGAGGAAACAGGTCGCATCCCCAGAAGGCTCCACCAACAACAGCACTTGCCAAAACCAGCATCAACCCCTCCGAGCCCCCAACAACAGGCACCATCAATCTCACACAACTCCCCATCAGCAACAGCACCCTGCAACATCAAAACAAATAGATTTTTGCACAGTTATCAGTATTGTTACAATAGTTTATTAGAGATTTAACTTTGTAATTCCTCCTAGCTGAAACATTTCCTCCATTCCCCCCTTCCTCGACCTTTTGTTCACTCCACTCACAGTTCACTCTATTTCTTGCCAAACCCCAAAGACGAACAAAATTTTCACTACCCCAGAAGTAGAATATGAATATCCTCAACAAGAACAACAGCTGCACATGCTATTCTTCCACCATTACATCATCTGCCACGCCCTTTGGAGCTGCTATTACTTTGAAAGGCCCTCCCAAGGTTGTTGCACCTACACAATCCTCAGCGCAAAAGCCATTTCACAACGTGATCTCCTGCACCTACTCTCTTGCCAGCCCTCCTCAACACCTATAGCCACACCTCTACCTTTTCCAACTGTGTCGCACCCCGCTTTGCCCAGCGATCTGCAACTTCGTTACGTTCTCTCAATATGTGTTGCACTCTAACTTCCCCCGCACATTTCAACACAGTCATTATCGGCCCCAAAAACTTATTGAAACGCCATGGGAGCTTCCTCGGATCTGAAATCCATCCCACCACATTACTTGAGTCGCATTCGAACACCAGTCGTTGAAGGGGAAAGCCTTGATCTCGGACGAGTGCCAGGCATACCCTGAATACCGCTGTGATCTCTGCCTCTGTAGAATCTGTTATTCCAATATAGTCCGACAGGATGTAAATGAGTCCACCCTCCTCGTCTCGAATGACACCTCCAACACCTGCTTGGCCTGGATTTCCCAAAGACGAGCCATCAGTATTTATTTTCCACCACCCCTTGAGAGGTCTTTCCCACACCAATCCTTTTCTTGGAATCCTTGTCCGTTTCTGAAGTGATTGAGTTAGCCCCGCAGGGAAATCCACAAATATGTTTCCCATAAGACTTTGCATAGTGCTATATCCCACTCCCCACCACATCCGTATGATCCATTTTAACTCTTCCACAACATTTTCCAGAATAAAATCCAAACCTTTGAAAATTATCCCATTCCTACTTTTCCAGATTAACCATATAACAGCCATTCCCGACACCAACCACAATGTTTTCCGATTTCGCTTTGGGTTGAAACCTATCCATCCTGCCATCATTGTCCAAGTCGTACCAGGGCACACCCAATCAATTCCAAACCAGGAGATCACTTGGTTCCACAGCCTCCCCGTCACTTTACATAGGCAGAAGAGATGATCAACATTTTCCAATTCAACTTCACAAAAAGGACAAACAGTACCTGAATTTGGAATACATCCTCTATTCACGAGAGTATCCCTTGTTGGAAGGGCATTATTAAGAACCTTCCAAGCTAGAAGTTTCACTTTTGTGGGCACCCTTAACTTCCATAAGCTTCTCCAAAGCCAGGTTTGATCGTTACACGTGTTTCCTGTTCCACGATTCCAGCATGATTTTACTGTGTAAGAGCCACTTCTCTCCTTCACCCAAACTACTCTATCAGGCATAAAGCGACACAATTTCGATCTTTCCAAAACATCCATCAAGTCTCTCCATAACTCCAGCTCCCATTCAAACAACGTCCTTCTAAAAACAATATTCCATTCCCATTCTGTACCTTTCCAACTTCCAAATTCCGACACTTTCTCATCCTTGTTGCAAGCTAGGACAAACAACCGCGGGAATATTTCCTTCAGCGGCAGACCAGCCTCGATCCATGCATCGTGCCAGAATAAAGTAAGATCCCCATTACCAGCAATAATTCTGAATCCCTCTTGATGAGCCCCTGTCGCTGCTTCCCACGAGCTACAAATGTTTCCCCAAATTGATCTCCCAACAGCTTGATCCGGCACCAGTCTTGCCACACCCCCATAATATTTTGCTGTTATAACCTCCTTCCATAACGCTTGTTCAACCCCATAGCGCCATCTCCATTTTGTTAACAGTGCTTTATTGAAACCTTGAGTGTCCCAGATCTGCAGACCTCCGTCTTCCTTATGCGAACATACTCTTTCCCAGCACAGTGTGTGTAATTTTCTTTCCCCATTCCATTCATTCCAGAAGAAGCGCCGTTTGAGTTTTTCCAGTCTTTCAGCCACTGCCTTTGGAACCTTGAACAATGATAGATAATACACCGGGAGACTGTCCAACACCGATTTTATGAGGCAGAGGCGACCGGCTTGAGACAAAAGTTTGCCCTTCCAGCCCGATAACCTTCTCTCCATTCGATCCAAGCATGGCTTCCAAATATCCACCCCATTTATCCTTCCTCCAATAGGTAAACCAAGGTATTTTAGTGGCCACCCTCCGACCGCACAACCAAACAACTCGGCCGCTTCCTTAACAAGTTCCGGAGAGCAGTTAATTCCATAAAGGCTGCTTTTTCCAAAATTAATACGCAGACCAGTGGACAGCTCCAAGACCCATAGGATTCTCTTAATCAACCGTACCTGCTCGATCGTCCCTTTGCAAAATAATATCGTGTCATCTGCGTATTGTAAGTGCGTTATAATCGGAACTCCATCGCTTGAATCAAGACCCTCAAACAGACCCAAATTTGCTGCCCTTTCCACCAATTTATTAAGAACTTCCGCTACCAAGACAAAGAGGTAAGGCGATAGTGGATCGCCCTGCCTTAGCCCTTTATGCATCTTGAAAAATTCAGTTGGAGAGCCATTAATTAGAACCGCTGCAGACGCCGATGCTACGCATTCCTTTATCCAAGTTATCCAATTATCCCCAAATCCCATAGCACCCATCACACTAAAAAGCACTCCCCAACTCACGTTATCATATGCCTTTGAGAAATCAATTTTCACAACAAATCCACTCTTCCCCGATGTCTTAGTAGAATGAATCACCTCTGCCGCAATAAGCGCCCCATCTAGAATTTGCCGGCCTCTTACAAATGCCATCTGTGGTTCACCAACAACCTTATCCAGGACCTCTTGTAATCTCCTTGCTAGCACTTTTGCCATTATCTTATAAACACTCCCCACCAACGAGATCGACCGATAGTCCCCAAACTCCATAGGCACGTCAATCTTAGGTATCAAAGCGATGAAAGAACCCCCAAGCTCCTGAGGCAATTTCCCATATGTCTCCAGGTTCTTAAACAGCTCCATCACATCCTTTTTTAGGTGTTCCCAGAAATGTTTGAAGAATCCCAAATTATATCCATCCGGACCAGGAGCTTTGTCCCCTTCACAACTCCATACAGCCGATTTAACTTCTTCCTCCAAGAACTGCCTTTCCAGCCATCCTCTGTCTGTGTCATTTAGCTTTGGAAAATCCATATTATCAACTGTGAACACCTCATCTTTTTGTTTAGCGAAAGCAGCCTGAAAAAATTTGAACGCCACTTCTTTAACCTCTTTCGGATCCTCTACTGTCCTGCCATCCCATCTTACGGCTCCAATATAGTTCCTTCTTCTGTTAATAGATGACACCGTGTGGAAAAACTTCGTGTTGTTGTCCCCCTCCTTTAACCATTGCACCCTGGATTTTTGACACCATCTCCTTTCCTCCGCCATATATACATTCCACAGTTCCCCTTTCTTTCGGAGCCATTCTTCCCTGTCCACCTCCGCCGAATTACTCCCCTGCAATCTGACTTCAATTTCTCCGATCTTAGCCATCAAGTCTTGAATCTTATTCTCTAAAACCTTAGGCCCATAGCCCTCCCACTCTTTTATGTGTTTTTTCAAGCTTCTCAACTTGCCAAGCAATTTGCCTCCTCTGTTTGCACTCCTACTACCCGAGCTGCCACCTGCCCAGACTGATCGAACCATATCCTCAAATCCTCTCTCATTCAACCAGTAGTTGTAGAAACGAAAAGGCTTCGGTCCCCAAGACTTCTCCCCTAATTCTAAACACACCGGATAGTGGTCCGAAAGCACCGAATCACACATCCGTTGAACTATTGCATTATTAAGACACAGCCACCCTGGCGAAAGCAAGAACCTGTCAAGACGACTACATGCCCGCCCTCCCCGACCGTACCACGTGAAAGTTCCCCCTTCCATTGGAAGGTCGACCAAACCCAACTGGTCTACGAAATCCACAAAATCCCTTGATGACCCGATATCTTCACTTACTCCTATTCTTTCACCGACTACCATTACAGCGTTAAAGTCTCCAACAAAGCACCACAATTCTCCATTGTTAGTATCGCATTTGCGTCCAATCATATTCCAGAAATCAAACCTTTCTCTACGGCTATTCGGTGCATGAATGCATACTATGTTAATCACCTCTTCCCACCCTCTAAACGTTCCCCTCATCCACAAGTAGAAGTGCCCCTTTTCCACCTCACTCAAAGTGCAACTACCCTTCTCCCACACCATAAGTAATCCTCCAGCATTCCCGTCCGCCGGTTGAAAGCAAAAATCACACCCTCTTGACCCCCATAATCGAAACACGAGCCTTTCCTTAACTTCGGACATTTTCGTCTCTTGGAAACAAATCACTGACGGTTTGCTCTTACTACACAATCTAGCCACCGCCCTTCTTCTCACGCCCCCATTTAAACCCCTTAAATTACATGTGATAATCTTCATTTGAAAACCAGGAACACAGCAATGTAACAAGCGATCTTACTGTCCTTCCACCGCCTCACGAATTCTTCGAACTGCTTTGTCCTTCTCCAACCTACTTCCCAACCCCAGCCTTCCTGCAAGATCAAAAATTGCTTCAGCCTCCTCCAGATCTGCCAGCCTGACCCCTCTCGGTGTCCTAATAGTAGTAAACTGAAGTGCAGCAAATCGGTCCTCCTCAGCCCCAGGTACCGGTCGATCACGTTTCTTCGCCTTCCTTAAATTGAAACAGCCTTTCCTCCCCCGAGTTCGTCCCCGTCGCTTAGCCTCAGGCCAGCCTCTCAACACCTTACCCATCGCCTCTTCCACCCTCCTTAATTCGATTGGAAGCTGTGAGCCTGAAGCCCCCTCCGCCACCTCTGCCCTTGATCCAATTGGGACCATCGCCGATTGTCCCAACCCCCTCTCTAAACCCACGTCCCCATACTCCATCTGAGCCTCAAATCCAATCACTTCACCGCCCCTCCCCTCTTCCCCGCTTCCGTTCATATCGTTCGGAACATCAGTAAGAGGGGGTAAATTTATTTTCCTCTCCTCTCTTCCTACTACCTCGACTCTATGGGCTACATCCTCTATAGTTACACTATTGTGAGTATGATTAGAATTTACTTGGTCACCCTCAGTCGGCCCAAGACAACCTTGAAACAGGCCCAACTCTTCGGCCCACTCGGATCTCTGTGATTCTCCCTCATCCAAAGTATTCTTATGCGGCCCATCTGACTCCTCTCCTTGTAACCCATATCCCCCTTCCATGACATCTTCCACCCTCCTTCCAGTATCGAGATGCTTTGAAACAACCGCCACCTTCATTATTGCCCTTGAAGGAGTAGCCGCCTTTGCGGGATTTTGAAAATCCGCATGCTCCCCTCCTGTAGACTCTTCCAATCCCCCATGCACCAAAGGCTTGGAGTTCCCCAAACCATCCGAAGGCCCGGACTTCTCTGCCACCGCTCTGTCCGGCGGGAAAGACTCCGTCTCCGCCACGAGAGATCCCTCCTCCAAACCTTCCTCCCTACCCTCCTTAGTATTATCTTCCACCACCACTGGATCGCTTAATATTTCAGCTATACGTACCTTCGATGCAGCCCTCCCCACTATCACTGTCAACTCCAATGGAACAGTATTTTCTTCGTGGACCGCCACCAGCAACCTTGCTCGATCGAGCCTCCTCCGATCTTTGGTGTCTGGATCAATACTGATCACAGTCCCCCACCCAGCAACAATTCTCCTAAAATTTTCCTCACTCCATGCATTAAACGGAATACCATATACATGAATCCATGTTAGAAATTTCCTTTCCAAAGCTCCTGGAGACCATCTTCTTTTCCATTGGACAAATTTGGAGTCCCTTAGGTCCGACAAGAACCTCTCTGACTCCTCTAAGCTGTTAAAAACTGCCACCATCAGGAGCCCACCACCATAAATCAGTTCCATGCACTCGTCATACTTGCTAAAAAACCAGTCTTGAAAAGCCACCAGATCTTCAAGCTTGCTGATCTTGGTTATAACTGATCGACTTAGCCATTCTGCGTCACTCGTCACCTCCACAAGTTGAACCTCATGCCCACCCTGCTCCACTAACGGTTTTCTAAGTCCCTTTCCAAGAAGAACATCCGCATAAGTCCTCTCGTCCCTCCATGCATCGAACTGCCTATCACCTTCCATCCTGCTAGCTGGTTGAGTTCTATGCGCCTCAGCCTGGTTGGTTCTCCGTCTGAGGGCCCTATTTTTTCTGGGGCTCCATTTCCTCGGATTTGCCCAGTTCGCCCTCAGCTTCTTCCCGAAAAATATTATCCCGTCTAGTTGATTAATCACCTTCAGCGCCTCCGTCCTACTTGAGAACCTAAAAAAACCGAAAGCTACTCCTCTCTTTGTCCACCTATTTGAAGGGAAGAACCAATCTCGCACCTTGGCAACCTTGTCGACGAACTTGAAAATGCTCCCACCTATCGCCTCCACTGGAAAGTTTCCCACAAAAACTCCAACTAGGTTTCTGCCACCCTCGTACGCTTCATTGTCCTTTCTGCTAGAACTTACCAAGCTATGCGTCCTAGCTTGTCCTGAGGTCTCCGTAATCCTGCGCCTCCAGATCTCACCAGCTCCTACGCCACCGGCGTTCTTCTGTTTACCGACCCTGACCCACGCTTTTCCGGCCCAGCTTCTTTGTGACATGCTTGGATCCCTGACCTACCTGATAATCTATATACTTAAAAAGAATAAATTGCATTCCACAAGAAAAAGAAAAATCCTAGAATGATTAGTTATATATCTAATACGTAATTATGTTGAGATTTTATCTATGGAAATCTTGTACTTCATATTTAAGGAGATTCATTTCTTATTTATAAAAACTCGTTTAAAATAAAGGTAGACTTGTTGAATAAATTATGGGTTGTTAAACTCTACCCCACTTAAGAATCAACTTCGTCCTCGAAGTTGCCTCTCGGGTATTACAAGTAGGGTTTTTTTTTTAGGAGTTTTAATTATGATTAACCAATATAATTAACCTGCCACTGTTTTCTTTCCCGATCTAATCCCTTTTCATATGCCTGTAGGTTGTTGATTTCATCATTTATCAAAAAACTTAAATCTAATTCTTCTATTAAGAGATTTTTTCTCTTTAAGAGTTGCAAGCATTTTATTTTGGCTTCGATTTGGATTTTTACAATTTCTTTTTTAATGCGATATCTTTCAATCGCAATTTTCTCCCATTTACTGTAGTCTCTTATTGTTTTATAAGTCATCTTTAATGTTGATTTCTGATATGATTAATGAGTTCTGTTTTAGAAGTGTTTAACTCCTCTATTTTTGTTTTGAGGTCTGTTGATTGGTAACTTATAACTTCTTCATATATATGAACCAAATTTAAAATAGTTTTTATTTCTTCGTCACGGTTTAACACATATATGAGTTCATGTGCTTCTTCTTCTTCGTCTTCTTTATATTCTGTTAACCTTATAATTGTTTCTTTAAGGTCTTTTATTTCTTTTTCTATTTTCCACATGGTTTCTCCAATTTTTTCACATTCAGGACAAATATCAAAAGGTATTTGTACTTCCATTTTCAAATTAGTTATTTCTTGCTAAACGTTCTTCTTGTAATTTTTTCCACATTTTTTCTTCAAATTCACATGATATAAAATAGTTTTCACATCTTTCTATATGGTTATCCCGTAATTTCTCAAAAACATTATAGATTTTAGTATGCTTTTGATAACTGTTTTCTAGAATTTCTATTTCATTTTTTAGAAATTCAACCTCCTTAGTCACTTTCCATTTTATAATATTTTCAAACAATCTTTGTTTTCTGCAAATCATGTCTATTTGATTTCGCTTATTCATCAGTCTAATAAGCCAAATTTCACATTCTTGGCATAGAAAGTGTGTTTTCGGGTAAGGTACAATAACAAACCTTGTTTCTGTATTTTTAAAAGATTCTGTTTTAAACAAATCTTGTGATACCCGTAAAAATAGTAATAATATTAATGATAATAACAATAGTAGTAATAGTAATAGGTAAATGCTAATAAATATGGATAGAATATTTAAAGGGATTTAGTTCCTATACTACACAGACTTGGTCAAACAAATCTTATCCTCCTAACAATACAACACGGTTATACTCCATTCAATTCAAATTTAAATATGGGATGGATATGGTTCGTTGAGTGATTAGGGATCAAATCCCATTAATCTTGCAAATTGAACCCAATTAGTTCTTTATAAAACCATTAGCACTAGCCAAACCCATAGAACCCTAAACTCTGCCGCATCATCCTGCCAAGCATAGAGAAGAGCCGCCAGTGAGAACCTTCTCTCGTTCATCCGTCTTGGGTTCTATCTAATAGCCATTCTTCCTTCCCTCTTTTGCTGAACTGTGATTGTAAGTTAACTCACCTTTCCTATATTCGTCTGAAGCCTCTAACCAGGCAACTTTCATTAAGTTAATCATCTTCCAATATTTGTTCAATCCCCGATGTGTTAAATAATTCGTAATCCCTGATAGTCTATCGTAGGCCTGTCAACGTTTTGTCTGCGTATGATAACTGATTGTATAGAGATGTTATGCTTCGGTAGCCATGAATACTCCAGCATGTCCAACACTTTAATTATTTGATGAGCCTACCATTGTTGACCTCTATGAATTTCTAATACGCCATCTTCATGGCCCTGCATCTGGTTGTAGTGTTTAGATAAAAGACATTTTAACTATTCTTTTCCTAGTATTAGTTTCTGAAGTTTCTGTCTGGTAGCATTCTTTTAATTTCGTTTCTTCTGCTTATACCTTGGGAAATAAAAATGTGTGTCAAAATTAATAGTACCCTTGGCGGCTTCCTGGGAGAGTGCAGGCAACTATATACATATCTTTCATGGTGGGTTATATAATAATATCATTTATAAACGTGTGAGTGTAGGCTTATGGAGCTAGTTTTGCTTACTGGATGTAATACCCGAGATTTTTATCGGCGTCCAAAGAAGTAAAATTAGTTTTTTAATCCGATCAAGGTTGAAATATCTCCGGGAAGAAGAAAATAATTTATCACAATAAATTATTGCTCGGAAATGAAACGCCGATAGATTCAAAAATTCAAAATGGAATAAAAGAGGGAAAGGAAGCCCGAAGACATTCCATGAATTGAGTCAAAAGAATTGGAATTAAATTCAAGAAAGAAAAGAATTTAAATTCCAAGAGTCCCGTGAAGTCAGGAAATAATTGAAATAAATAAATTATCGCACGGGAACCAATAGTCGACGAATTCCAGATTTCGAATACGAAATTATCGGAGTTCGAAATGAGTTCAAAAATAGGAATTTATAACCCGAGAGTAACCCGAATAATCGAGTCCGAGTACGTAGAAGGATAGAAGCCCCAAAAGAGATGAGAAAAGGCCCGACGAGATCGCAACTATGGAAGCACAATAATGACGATTTTCTTTCCCCGATTTGATGATTCGACTATGGTAACTTACCTAGGATGGTGAGGGTGAGTTATGATCAGATTTTGCAGTTCTTATATACCCTTTTCAGCTCCCAAAACCGGCCCACCACCCCCTTTCAATCTTCATCCCTTCGAAACCCTAGTTTTGTGCATCCAAAGGCCACCCGACGAAGGAATCCGACAAGGAAGACGTGTGGAGCGAGATTCCAGGCGCCGCCGACCATCCCAAATCATCCTAGAACTCATCCAAGTAAGTGGATTCTTAATATAACCATTTTGGTGCCATGAACTCGAGCAAACCATAGGATTAAAGCAACACATTAAAAACTGACACTAGAAAACTCTCCCTGCGCAATTTCTGAAATCTAGTAATTCGGACCCCTTCGGATGTTCAAACGGAAAATTGTAAAACTTCAATCCTGTTCCTAAGACCCTAAACTATATTGTGTTAAAATTTCACGAGTTTTGATCAACGTTTGATTTCCCAAATTCGATCTGGTTTCTCTGTGACTTTTCGCAAAACAGACAGCAACTACTCCTTCGGCAGTTTCTGAAATCCAATTTTTAGACCCTTTCCGAGCTTTCAAACGGAGAAACTTAAAACTACAAAATTGTTCCTAAGGAGTTAAAGTATACTGTGTTAAATTTTCAGAAATGTTCGCCATTGTTGTTCCGTCAAATCCGATCTGGTTGTTCTGCATTTCCGTTTCTAATTTGAGATCCCGAACAGATTTGGTATTGTATCTAGATCGGTGTTTTCCTATTGGATCCGAGCGTAATCAGCCTTTATCATAAAAACAAAAGTTGTAGATAATGTTATCTAGATCGTGCCTGCAAAATTTCATAAATTTTGGTCGATGTTTGAACCCTCAAATTTGCTCTGGATGCTCCTGCGTTCTTATTAAAATCCAAGAAAAACTGACAGCTTTCAAAATCGAACTAAATCAGTGTTTTTCTATAGCTTTCGATCAAAACTAATCTTTGCAATATAAATGGAAGTTGTTCATATATGTGTCTAGGATGTCCCTGTCAAATATTACGATTTTTAGAAGTGTTATGTGAAAGTTATGGATTTTATTTTAACCACTGCCCGTGAATCGCTGAAGAGTGGAGTTTTTGAAATCAGGGTTTCTGTAATCGGCCCGTTTGGCCTAGAAGGAGTTCGAATTTTGAAATGGCTATTTCTATGAAAATTACTTATTTGGACGTTTCCTAGCTACTGTAAATTTTTCAGAATTTTTAAAAATATTTTGCTACGTTTCCACGCCTAAAAACCTCTACTGTTCGTTATTGGAAGTCATGCCTTTAAATGCATTTCTTATGTTCCACTGTAAAGACGATTTTTGAGCCCTTTCCCGGTAGAATTTCGAAAACTGTAAAACTACAAAGTTGTTCGTCTATGTGCTATGCATATACTATGTGAATTTCGTAACCATCAGGTATCAAATGGATTTTTAATTCGATTTGGCGTAAACTATGGTTGAATTGGTTTTGTGGGAAAGATATGAATTTTGGCGGAATTTGTGAATCCGTGTCGAAAACTCGTTTTATGAAATTTCAAAAACTTTATGATTTATGATTGAATTGGGAACTATGAAATCTTGATTATGTGGCTTGCGGACATAAGAGCCCAAGCGTACGACTAGCGGACATAAGAGCCCTAGTGAAACACTAATTTTGAGGCTTGTGGACATAAGAGCCCAAGCGTACGACTAGCGGACATAAGAGCCCTAGTGGAATATTGATTTGAGGCTTGTGGACATAAGAGCCCAAGCGTACGACTAGAGGACATAAGAGCCCTAGTGAAATATCGACCATGAGGCTTGTGGACATAAGAGCCCTAGCGAATGGTGATTTGTAAGACTTGTGGACATAAGTGCCCAAGTGGAAACAAGAGTAGAAGAATGAAATATTAGCTATGCGAGAACATATAATCTATCCCATGATTTATGAAACCCTTGACTTATAGTAAATTCCTTTTGTTAAATTTCTAAAATTTATATACTTAGTATTTGTATACGTCTCTTTACGTTAGAATTATGCAGTTAAATTCTTATTATTAATGTTGTCAAAATACATTTTTATATTATAAATGGTGCATGAGTAAAAAGGAGAATTTTTATTAAGTACATTTTAAAACCCATTATTGTTATGTTAAGAATTAACTTACTCAGTATTTTATATACTGATAAAACCGTTGTTTCATTTTTCTTTTACAGAGTATGTAGAAATGGCATGAGCATGCACGCATGTTGGGGGCTCGGGAATTAAATTAATAATTGTGAATGCTGTATCTTGTTAGGCTTAAATTACCCACTGCGTTTTGGCCATGTCGGCCCATATTTAAATTTTCCGCTGAGACTTATTTTATTTTGTGTGGATTATACTATGTAACTTTAAAATAAATCTTTTAGGGCTTGCTTTTAATTATGTTTGAAATACCTTTAGCCTTGCATCTCTCAAGCGAGCTCGAATGAACTCGTGTCTTGCTTGGGAGGTGTGGCGGTGGCATCCCGGCCTGGGTTATCAAATCCGGGGTGTTACAAAGTGGTATCAGAGCCCGGAAATATTTTTAAATTATTATTATTATTTTTGGCCAATATAGAGGCCCAAGGATTTTTTTTAAACAAATATTAATATTATTTTTAAATTTTTAAGTACCATTATTATTATTTTTAAATTTTAAGTTTTATTTCCATGGAACAAAAATTTATTTTAAACCCATGGAAAATATCTACATATGCATAGAAATCTTTCCAACAAGTTTTCAAAGTCACAAAAATATTTTTTGGGGTTGGGGTAGCATTGTATAAGCAGACATGCATTTGCATACATACATACATGAATATCACGCTAAATTTTCTTTTATGTGAATTAACAGTGTCAAACTCTTATCTTAGAAATTTGTCTTGACCTTGACTTAAGAGCGTTTGCTTAAAACTAATTTTGCCTTAGTGTTAGGACTTGATCACCTAAGTTTAGCATGCTCATATCTATTACCTCTTGCCAAACCTGTCTTATAGATTTTGTTGAACGCTAACTTGCCTTAGATTAGAAACTCATATTCACGTGCGTTGATAACAGAAAATGGCACCTAATGGAAAATCGAGGAAGGAAATCCCAAACAACACCAACGCTGACCTCCCCAACGCACCCAACAATACCGAGATTGCTCATAACATAGGAGGACAAGCGCCTCCTATTCCCAATAATTTGGACGAACGCCTAAGAACTATGGAAGAAGTCCTCATAGCTTTGGGAAACGCCGAGGTACGAAGGAAACCAGTGGGTGTACCACCGCCGGCAGCCCGACTCAACTACCTAGCGTTAGTGAACCCTTACCAGCCAACCCACTATGATGGCCAAGAGGATCCGGCCAAACTGGAAGATTGGATCCGCACCTTTGATAAGCTCCTTAGCGCTATCAAATGTCCCGAGGATGAGAAGGTCCAAGTGGCGACCTACTATCTTGGCGGAGAGGCCGACGAATGGTGGCATAACCTCCAAGAAAATTTGACTGAAGCCTACCTATGGGAAGAATTTACGGAGGTTTTGAGGGAAAGGTTTTACCCAATGAGCATTAAGGCCGCAAAGTATGAAGAATTCATCCATTTGAAACAAGGTGGGCAAACGGTACAAGAGTACTATGCCAAGTTTAAGGAGCTGGTTAGATTTGCTCCTACAATGGTGCCAACCGACTTCGACAAGGCTCAGAAGTTCGAGATGGGTTTGAATCTTGATATTCGAGAGATATTAGTGGGAGGACAATGCACGACTTTGCAGGCGGTATATGACCGGGCAGTAGCAGTTGCTCGTGTCCAACAATTAAAGCGAAAGGACAATGGCGAATCGAGCAAAAACTCGCAAGGATTTGAGAAGAAGAATCGTAATAAGAACAAGAATAATAACTTTAGGAGGGGCAATGACCAAGCTAGATTCGATGGGTCTAGAGGGAATGATAACTGTGGTGCATTCATACCAAAATGCCCGCGGTGCAATCGACCGCATCTGGTACGCCGGTGCCCGAAGCCTGGAGCCTGCTATAAGTGCGGCAAGTTTGGTCACATGGCTAGGGGATGTCGAACGCCGGAGGAGGCGGTCGAAAGGAGAATGGATCTGGTGAACCTCTAGCAGGGAGAAGCTGAAAAGAGAACAAGGTCAAAACTCGAACATCCTTGAGAATAATGCATAGTCAGTTATGGGGACATAACTGTAATCTTAAGGGGGGGAGGATGTAACCACCCGAATATTATGTATTCCAAATCAATAAAATAAACAAATTCAAATTGTTTTGAACTACGTAATGGCTTGATCCCTTCACAGGGTACGTAGGCAGCTTAGAAATTTCAATTCTGAGTTCAGTCACAAAATAATAAAATAAACAAAAGGACCCTAACTCTTAGCGCGAGAAAAGCCGAAACACAACTTCGAGGACGAAGTTGATTCTTAAGGGGGGTAGACTGTAATACCCGAGATTTTTATCGGCGTCCAAAGAAGTAAAATTAGTTTTTTAATCCGATCAAGGTTGAAATATCTCCGGGAAGAAGAAAATAATTTATCACAATAAATTATTGCTCGGAAATGAAACGCCGATAGATTCAAAAATTCAAAATGGAATAAAAGAGGGAAAGGAAGCCCGAAGACATTCCATGAATTGAGTCAAAAGAATTGGAATTAAATTCAAGAAAGAAAAGAATTTAAATTCCAAGAGTCCCGTGAAGTCAGGAAATAATTGAAATAAATAAATTATCGCACGGGAACCAATAGTCGACGAATTCCAGATTTCGAATACGAAATTATCGGAGTTCGAAATGAGTTCAAAAATAGGAATTTATAACCCGAGAGTAACCCGAATAATCGAGTCCGAGTACGTAGAAGGATAGAAGCCCCAAAAGAGATGAGAAAAGGCCCGACGAGATCGCAACTATGGAAGCACAATAATGACGATTTTCTTTCCCCGATTTGATGATTCGACTATGGTAACTTACCTAGGATGGTGAGGGTGAGTTATGATCAGATTTTGCAGTTCTTATATACCCTTTTCAGCTCCCAAAACCGCCCCACCACCCCCTTTCAATCTTCATCCCTTCGAAACCCTAGTTTTGTGCATCCAAAGGCCACCCGACGAAGGAATCCGACAAGGAAGACGTGTGGAGCGAGATTCCAGGCGCCGCCGACCATCCCAAATCATCCTAGAACTCATCCAAGTAAGTGGATTCTTAATATAACCATTTTGGTGCCATGAACTCGAGCAAACCATAGGATTAAAGCAACACATTAAAAACTGACACTAGAAAACTCTCCCTGCGCAATTTCTGAAATCTAGTAATTCGGACCCCTTCGGATGTTCAAACGGAAAATTGTAAAACTTCAATCCTGTTCCTAAGACCCTAAACTATATTGTGTTAAAATTTCACGAGTTTTGATCAACGTTTGATTTCCCAAATTCGATCTGGTTTCTCTGTGACTTTTCGCAAAACTGACAGCAACTACTCCTTCGGCAGTTTCTGAAATCCAATTTTTAGACCCTTTCCGAGCTTTCAAACGGAGAAACTTAAAACTACAAAATTGTTCCTAAGGAGTTAAAGTATACTGTGTTAAATTTTCAGAAATGTTCGCCATTGTTGTTCCGTCAAATCCGATCTGGTTGTTCTGCATTTCCGTTTCTAATTTGAGATCCCGAACAGATTTGGTATTGTATCTAGATCGGTGTTTTCCTATTGGATCCGAGCGTAATCAGCCTTTATCATAAAAACAAAAGTTGTAGATAATGTTATCTAGATCGTGCCTGCAAAATTTCATAAATTTTGGTCGATGTTTGAACCCTCAAATTTGCTCTGGATGCTCCTGCGTTCTTATTAAAATCCAAGAAAAACTGACAGCTTTCAAAATCGAACTAAATCAGTGTTTTTCTATAGCTTTCGATCAAAACTAATCTTTGCAATATAAATGGAAGTTGTTCATATATGTGTCTAGGATGTCCCTGTCAAATATTACGATTTTTAGAAGTGTTATGTGAAAGTTATGGATTTTATTTTAACCACTGCCCGTGAATCGCTGAAGAGTGGAGTTTTTGAAATCAGGGTTTCTGTAATCGGCCCGTTTGGCCTAGAAGGAGTTCGAATTTTGAAATGGCTATTTCTATGAAAATTACTTATTTGGACGTTTCCTAGCTACTGTAAATTTTTCAGAATTTTTAAAAATATTTTGCTACGTTTCCACACCTAAAAACCTCTACTGTTCGTTATTGGAAGTCATGCCTTTAAATGCATTTCTTATGTTCCACTGTAAAGACGATTTTTGAGCCCTTTCCCGGTAGAATTTCGAAAACTGTAAAACTACAAAGTTGTTCGTCTATGTGCTATGCATATACTATGTGAATTTCGTAACCATCAGGTATCAAATGGATTTTTAATTCGATTTGGCGTAAACTATGGTTGAATTGGTTTTGTGGGAAAGATATGAATTTTGGCGGAATTTGTGAATCCGTGTCGAAAACTCGTTTTATGAAATTTCAAAAACTTTATGATTTATGATTGAATTGGGAACTATGAAATCTTGATTATGTGGCTTGCGGACATAAGAGCCCAAGCGTACGACTAGCGGACATAAGAGCCCTAGTGAAACACTAATTTTGAGGCTTGTGGACATAAGAGCCCAAGCGTACGACTAGCGGACATAAGAGCCCTAGTGGAATATTGATTTGAGGCTTGTGGACATAAGAGCCCAAGCGTACGACTAGAGGACATAAGAGCCCTAGTGAAATATCGACCATGAGGCTTGTGGACATAAGAGCCCTAGCGAATGGTGATTTGTAAGACTTGTGGACATAAGTGCCCAAGTGGAAACAAGAGTAGAAGAATGAAATATTAGCTATGCGAGAACATATAATCTATCCCATGATTTATGAAACCCTTGACTTATAGTAAATTCCTTTTGTTAAATTTCTAAAATTTATATACTTAGTATTTGTATACGTCTCTTTACGTTAGAATTATGCAGTTAAATTCTTATTATTAATGTTGTCAAAATACATTTTTATATTATAAATGGTGCATGAGTAAAAAGGAGAATTTTTATTAAGTACATTTTAAAACCCATTATTGTTATGTTAAGAATTAACTTACTCAGTATTTTATATACTGATAAAACCGTTGTTTCATTTTTCTTTTACAGAGTATGTAGAAATGGCATGAGCATGCACGCATGTTGGGGGCTCGGGAATTAAATTAATAATTGTGAATGCTGTATCTTGTTAGGCTTAAATTACCCACTGCGTTTTGGCCATGTCGGCCCATATTTAAATTTTCCGCTGAGACTTATTTTATTTTGTGTGGATTATACTATGTAACTTTAAAATAAATCTTTTAGGGCTTGCTTTTAATTATGTTTGAAATACCTTTAGCCTTGCATCTCTCAAGCGAGCTCGAATGAACTCGTGTCTTGCTTGGGAGGTGTGGCGGTGGCATCCCGGCCTGGGTTATCAAATCCGGGGTGTTACACTGGAATTTCCATGTCAAGTAGTCAAATTGGTGGTTGTCTTTGTATATAAATAAATAAATTTTTGGAGGTGCCTGCTAGGACTTTTAGTTGAGGTCTATACCTGACCGTGTCAAGATTGTATGATAATAAATATTTTAAATGACCTACTGTGTTAGCCAAATTGGTGTAGGCAGTTTGAGGAAAGATTTTTAATTCGATGTGGTGTATAAATATTTATGTGGACAAATTGGTATTGACGAGTAGATGCTTATTTGTGGATTGTGCGGATTATGCGGTTGAGGGGCAGGACCGTGACGGGTCTCCAGCGACGAAACTCGCCCCCTCTGTCACAAATTTAATTAAATCTAGGTTGACGAACCTTTGAATATGCGGTATTGTGGGTCTAAACCCCTAACCTCGCCTGCGGGCCTACGTTAGGGCACCGGTGCTGTAGGTTTAGACAAATTATGCGGATTATGCGGTAAAAAGTGTCCTCGTCAATACTAATTAGCCTTCATACTAAATATGTTAATAGTGCGGTGGTGTCATTGTGTTATCATTATGGAACTGTGGTTAACTTACCAGTTTATACTGAGTTGTGCGTGTGTTTTTCTTTTCTCTTTTCAGGACCCGGAAGTGAGTAATCATGAGCATTGCACGCATTGGGGGAAGGGACTTTGAGACTTTATTTTGAGCAAATAATATATATATATTTAAAATAATCTTTTCAATTCATGATGTCTTTTGCACGATTACTTTTGAAACTATTATGGATAATAAAAGTTATGGTTTCTTATTAGAGCCTTAGCATCTCTTGGTCGATTTATGCGTTACGGTATTTTATCCAAGAGATGTGGCGGTAGCATCCCCATTATTTTGGCGTTTTAAAGTTGGGGGTGTTACAAATCTGTTTTACGGTTTTCAGCAGTTTTAGTCATATTCTCCATTTGTTTTGATAAAAGATATTAGTTATTTCAAAAAAGGTTTTAAAAACACTGGTTTTTGTGCGCGAAAAACTTATATGTCGTGATGTCTTACTAGGTACTTGCCATCTCCTATTATTCTCTTGGTCGTGTTAAATTTCTGATTATGTGTTATGGGTCCGATTGTCCTTTGTTATGGAAATATTATCATAAACATCAAGTCCGCAATCCTCTTATTACTGTCACTGATGAGATATTTCTCTGGGCCTGTTTCGGGTTTCAAATTCAAATTAGCATTATCCAGACCTAGATCTGAAATGTAAGCAGGGGGTCTAAGGGGCAAATCAAAAGGGACAACAGTAACAAAACACCATTATGTTTAACAAACATCCCTGAATTGTGGTTCCCCTAACGAGTCTTTCTTACAGCTTTTATGGCATAAAACCTTTTAAATTTTTATCTTACTCCCCTAATGGCATATCTCATCAATTAAGTTTTAAAAGGTCACATATTTATGTTTATAACATTATCATCCATACATAGAACAATCATACCATAACATAAATCATAAACTAACTCATACCTTGAGAGAGGAGAGGCTTTCCCGTTCAGACGGGCCCCTGTATTTCAGAAAGTAAAGAAAAGAGGAAGCAATCCACACTGGGTCTTTTTTTACAAACTGAAATTTTATTACTGAAATGGTTGGGAATACAAGAGAACTAGAAAGAGAAAGAGCTTTCGAGAGTAGCAAGAGTGCAGTCTCAAAAACCTTAAGAGAGAGAGAGCAAAGTGAGTGTGTGTGTTACAAGTGAAGACCATCCCTCTATTTATAGATGGAAATGTTATCTAAGCAATCCACAACACCCAATAAAAACGTGCCAAGTGGCAAAGCTATCCGATAAGGTTCGGATGAAAATTCGTACAATAATTAAATAAAGAGGGGCCTAGTGCCCACTTCACACGGTTTTCCAAGAGTCACATGGCTCTTGTCTGCTTTTTTGTTTTATCCGCCTCGGATTCCTTTTTTCACATGGTTAGTGGTGTTTTTGGCTCCACTAGCATTTTTGTTTTCTTCTTGACTTTTTCTTTTCCGGATTCTTTTCTTCACATGCTGGTATTTATTGTGAATTCCAGCTCATTTCTGCGTGGCTCCATTAGTACTCTTCATCATTGTGGGAGCCGCCACTTTCTTTTTTCTGATTTTTTATAATTTTATTGGCCTGGTATTTTGCTTCATTTTTTCTTAGTGCTGCCAGTGCACCATACCTTCCATTTTTTCTGGCTGCCATTGCTTCAGCAAAAGTAGGCTTTAGTTCCATTTCAAGCTTATGAAGAATTTCTTCTTCACTGAGGTTTTCAAATTTTCCAGTCTGTACTGGACTCATAGTTTTTGGCAAACTATCAGCCATAACCGGAATTAATGTGCTTTTACCATCTACCGGGCTAGATGGGCTTAGTTCCTCATTTTGGTCCTTAGAGACCTCAGGGTTAGAACTTCCCTGGTTTGGTTCAAAATCATCTGAACTTATGCTTTTTAGCAAAGCATCAGCTATCAACGGACTTGACTCGTCTTTACCGTCCGCCGTTTGAGACGAACTAGATTCAAACTTTTGATCCTTAAAGACCTCAGGAGTTGAATTTTCCTGGTTTTGCTGCATCCAGGCTTTTGCCAATTCTACTGCAGTCATAGAACTGGTGGGTGTGGGTTCTGGACCATAAACTGGTTTTTCTTCTGGTTTTGGTGTTTTTAGTGTAAGGGACACGATTTTTGAGGTCAATTTCTCGTTTTGGTTTTGAAGGATTTCAAGTTTCTTGGTAAGGTTTTCAATCTGGGCCTCTGTTTCAAGGGTTTTCATTTTTTGGTTTTCAAAATTCTGTAACCATTCGGCCTTTTGGGCTTCATATTTACAGACTTCTTTTGCCATCTTTTCACAATGGTCACAAAACACAATATGATTTTTTGAAGAATGTCCAATTGAGTATTGGACTGGGCCTGAGGGGTTTTGGGTTTTTGGCCTTAAACCATCAACAATGTTTTTCAAACTTGGGCTTACAAAGAAATCTGGGCCCAATGTGGTTTTTGCAAATTGAATTGCAGACATTATATCATAAAATCCTTTATGAAGAGGTTTTTCATTGTCTTCATTAAGGGGTAAAATATCATTTTTATCATAAATCCCTTTTTTATAGCCTTCGAAGATTACATAATATAAAAATGGTTTTATGTTATTGAATTTCTGGAAATACATGCTTAAAGCAGAGAGACAAGTAACAATATACCTGCTGTTGTTTTTGGCGAATGATGCTCTCCAGATGTTATCACAAAGGCATATCTGTTCCTCTGTGTAGTTCAACTCTGTGATAGGCCTGTACTTCATGTTATCAAATAAGATTAACTCTACATTATTACCAGTTTCTGCTCTCCTGCCAAAGCAGATTTTCACTCCTTTTTCTGGGAGTTTATCTTTTTTCTTCCCTTCTGGGATACTGGTTTTAGAAGGAATTGTGTAATATCCCTCTGGGGTTTTTACCATCCCTGTGGTTTTTACTCCGTTTTCATTGCTGGTTTTCAGAGAGTTTTCTGCCATTCCTGTAACAGTATTATTCAATTCTCAATATTGCAGTCTTCTCTATAAAATTGATCCCATTTTAATTTATATTTTTCCTCATAATTTTCATCATAATCATCAATTGATTCATTTTTAAATTCAGTGTCATATAATGGTTTTTCTCTTTCTTTAATCAGAATTCTAGATAGTATATCAGCAATTTTGTTATCTTCTCATTTAATATGTTCGAATTTTATTTTGTAGCCTTTCTGACTAATAACATCTGTAAAATTCAACCACCTTCTCCTAGACATTGATCTTTTTTCTTGGAGTTGGCTATGAAATTTTACTATGGCTTCACAATCAGTTCTTACTGTGAATCCTGGTTTTCCTGTTAGAAACAGTTCAAATTTATCAAGTGTATATTTTATTGCCAACAGTTCTGCATCAATTGAGGAAAGGTTACCCTTTTCTCTATATTTTCCTGATGCATATTGGCAAATTTCTTCCTTACTTTTAGGTGAGTAGACATCCTTTTTTTGCAAAAGGATAGCTCCCCATCCTTCATGTGATCCATCAGTTTGCACAATAAGATAATCACTATCTTCTGGCAAAACCAATTCTGGAAGTGTCTTTAATGCTTCTTTAATTTTTTGTACATTTTTTATATCTTCTTGGTAAAAATATCTTTGACCGTTTTTTTCCAGTTTATTATATAATGATCCTGTTAATGAGGATAAGTTTTTAATGTATGGTCTAGCATAATTAACCAATCCTAAAAATTGTTGTAATAGTTTTGTATCTTCCATTTAATCAGGAAATTCAATAGCCTTTTTAGCAATATGATCTTGGAGTTTTATTTTTCCTTTTCCAATTTCTGCCCCAAGGAATGCTATTTTAGTTTTATTAATTTCCATCTTTTTCTTTGAGATGATTATTTCATGTTTTTCAAATAGCCTAAACACTGTATCAAGATGACTCATATGTTCAGTACTATTTTTTGAAAATACTAGAATATCATCAATGTATACCAAAACAAATTTTTGGTATGGTTTAAAAATTTTATCCATTTTTTGTTGAAATATAGCTGGTGCATTTTTTAGTTCAAATGGCATTACTAACCATTCAAATAAACCTTCTGGACATGTGAATGCAGTCCATTCAACTGACTCAGGATGCATTTTTACTTGCCAGAATCCTGACTTACAGTCAAATTTGCTATATACTTTTGAGTCTTGAATCCTATTTATTAAGACTGTTTTATCTGGTATATTGTAAGCAAAATCTTTTGTATTGTCATTAAGTCTTTTATAATTAATGACCATCCTTGATTTTCCCCTTACAATTTCAGAATGTTTTCTCACAATAAAAGCTGCAGACCTATGTCTGGAGTTTGATTCTCTAATTACTTTTAAAGCTTTTAATTCATCAATATGCATTTTGAAATCTGCTATATCCAGATTTGTAGGATTTATTTCTGCAGTTGAGATTCTTAATTCTGGATTTATTATTTCAAGCTTACGTATTGTTCCATCTTTTTCCCAATATTTTTGGATGTTATCCCCAATAATTTGGGATTTTTCTAACCTCTCAATTCATTTTGTTATGGTTTCTTCAGGCTTAAATTTAGTTATACTTATTAATTCTTTCAGTTTTGGGGTTTCAGGGATGTATTCTTCTTCAAACTCTGTAATTTGTATGTTTTCTTTACAAGTTTGTTTAATGCTCCTTTTATTTTGCATTTACAGTTTTCAATATCTTTATCTTTTAAGGGTTTTTTATTTTTTGTTTTTGTATTAGTAGGGGCTCCACCACGCTTCTCTCGCAACTCTGATGTTGTTAAAAGCTTGGTTCCCGCATTACTAATACTAGGTGCAAACATTGCCAAAGTTGCTTTTTCAACAATTTGGATATAATCTTTTGTAATAAATAATCCTCCATTATTTTGTAAGAAGAATTGTAATCCTAAGATTACATCTGCATTTATTACTAAGTCTTTTATATATGAATTATCAGGAACTCCATAGGGTTCTGATATTCCACAATTGGTTTCAAAGAATATCTGTCCACCTGAAATAGGTTGTTTTGTTGTATATGATATTCTTCCATCCATTAATTCTGATTTAATGGGTTTTGCTAAGTTTTTCTGTAGATGTTCTGGGATAAGTTTCTCATTTATTATTATTCTAGTACATCCTGTATAGATTATTGCATTAGTACGGAATACCAATTCTCTTAATTTAAAGATTATTGGTACCCTTAATGTAGTTAATGATGATGGATCTTGGCACACAGGTATGTACTCAGGGTTTTGTGTTAACATGTACTCTGTACTAGGATTTTGTTCATCATTAGTTTCTTCTTCAGGAACTTCTTTTTCTTGATTTCCCGTATTTTTAGGACTTAACATATTATATTCTTCAAGGATTTCTTCTATGTTATCAATTCTAGTTTTCAATTCTTTAAGATTCATCATACCTTGTAAATCAAAGAGTTTTCTTTCGATTATATCTATTCTTTTTGTGATGAACGTATAATTATCATCAATTTTTGTTATTGGCATTTCTTCGGGGAATTTAATTTTATAATACTTTAACAAGCATATTTGGCATATTTCTACATGACATATTGTACATTTAGCTCTAAGTTTCCTTGATGGGTAATAAGAGCATTTTATACAAGGTGTAGAATCAGTGCCTACCCTGAAAAGCCAATTATGTTTTTCGCATTCATTAATTTCTCTCATCATATACTCAGTTTCATATGGCATCATATATTCTTTATATGTGATACCATTATACGAGTTTTCTTTTGCAAGCATATTTATCAATTCATAGGGATCATTATCCTCTTGTTCTTCTATAACATTTTCCTCTACCGTTACTATACTATATATTGTTTCAGTCTCAGAAACATCTGAGTCCACATCTAATATATCTTGTTGTATACATTATGTAAGAATTGCCTCTCTAGAATGTTGGTTTTTTCTTTTAGGACATGCTGTTGCCAAATGGCTTTCATCACCACATGTGAAACAAGCAAGTTTCTTTGTATAATTTCTACTAGAATTATATTTTCTGACGTGATGTTTTTGTTTTAAGAAAGGTTTTCTGCTGTTTGATTGTTTTATGAAATACTTCTTTCTTGTTATGAATTTGCGTTTTTTCCTTAATGGCTCTGGCCTACCATATCGTTGAGGAGTGTATATCCTTTTACAGAATGAATAATCAGTTTTCTTAAGTTGTTTTTGTGCTATTATATTTGTACACTTATCTTTTAATATTTTTACCACATGGACAGCCCTCATACTAATAGTCCATTGTTGAGGATTCTTTTCAACCATTTTATTCCACGTAACTTGAATTTCTTGGCCAATTGGCCTTGGTATTTTCATAAATAATTTTTCTCCTAGCTCTTGGTTAAAAGCACCTCCTGCTAGGCCTGTATAATAGACGTATTCATTTAAAAAGTCTACTGTTCCATACAAGTCATCTAAATGCATCTGGTCTAGATGGATTAAGGCATCCATTTGTGTTGTTATATGTCCTGAATTCCCATCTTCACCTGTTATTAGACTTGATATTTTATTTACAAAGTTATAAGGATTTGGTCCTCTTTCTATTAAGTCTTGATAATCCATTGGATAGTCTCTTTTAAATACTTCCCACATTGATTGTGCGAATTCTCCTAAATAGGTTTCAAGATATCCATACATTGATTCAGCTGTATCATTATAATCATTTTTGTTTTTGATGTAATCAGCCACAACTATGTTTTTCCATTTTGCAATTACTGAGCCCCATTCTTGAGGGCTTACATTTGTCACTTCTAATATTGCTGGATTATGATAATATCCTCTTTCTAAAGGTTGCCTAATTCCTCTAGGTTTTGTTACCATTCCAGGTTGTATTTTTCCATAAGGATATTCTGGATGAACATGTGTTATTGAGTGTCTAGAATTATTTCCAGTATAATTAGTTCCAGGTCTCCACTCAGTTCCTCTTTGGTATGAGGCAAATGGAGTTCCAGGGAGGCAAATGGAGTTCCAGGGACTCTTGTTATACTGTCTCCTGTATTTTTCATGACAATATCTTGGTTCATGAATTCTTTAGATGTTTTATTTGTTTTTTCAGAATGTAAGGACATATGGTCTCCCATATATTGTTCCATTAATGTGTTTTCAGAACTTTGTCCTTCCTCTGGTGAGTTTTCTTTTAAGAACAAGTGAGCTTCGATGTCTGCTTGTTGTTCTTCTTTTATTTGTATTTTTTGTAATCTTTTCTGTACTTCTTTCTCAATAATGTCTTCTAAATTATTATTCCATTCTTTATTTTTTCTTTTCATTTTATCCTTTAATTCTTGTTTTTGTTCATTTAGTTTTGATATTTCTCTTATCATTTCTTCATAATTTTCTATCAAATTCTCAAAATATCCACTATGTTTTGGACATTCTACTAAATGGATCATATGTGTTAGTTTATTAGAGTGTCTTCTATCGAGATCAATTTTACAATCTTGACAATTGTAAGGTAATATTCCTTTATTTTTAAATTTTTTGGTCAAGGCAGAATGCACATGTTGTGAGAAAACTCTTTCATACATGTCATGGTATTCTCTTTTATTTAGAATTTTTCCTTTCTTAAAGTTTTCAAATTTTCTTGTTTTTAAACAAATATGTTGTATGTCTTTAGCAATTCTTTCCACTTCATCCTCACTAGGGTGGAAGATATGTTTTCCTTCATATTTTACATAGTTATTTGTCACTGGTTTTTCTACAATAAAACTTTTCATTTGTTTATTCATTTTCCTGACCTTCTTCTTCTGTAAAATCTATTGGTCGTTTTGCAGTTTCATAATCATTAAATCTTACTGACGTTTCTCCTCTGGAGTTAATGAAGTAATTTACATTTTTTAGGGTTAAGTTTTTAACATTTGGTTTTTCAAAGAATTTTGATAGATCCCAGTTTTTCCCAGCATTTTCTTCTGATGATATTTCAGTTGGTCCTATCATTTTTACTCCTTCACTTCCTATGATACTTACCACAGTTTCAATTTTTGTTTTATGCCTGGTTTGACCATTGTTTGTGATTCTTCCTAAGAAGCCTACACATATCATTAGGTTATGACCAGTTTCCATTTCTTCATATCCTACGGTTTGAATTCCTATTTGGATATGCTTCATAAAATCTGTTATTTGTATCATATAGTCTGGTGCCAAATAACATACTCCCACATTAGGGTTCATATCAATTTCCATTAATCCTATGATGACTTGGGTTGGATTAGTCCACCTTGTATCTAGAACAGTCATTAAGACTTTAGTTCCTAAGTTTTTTCTAGTTAAACCTTTTACTCCTATGGAATTAATCCCATATGCATGTATTTTTGTCCTTGTCTTTGAAGCCTAATTGCTTCATTATTGCTTATTAATTTTATTAATTTTTTGTCATCTTTTAGACAGCTTATTGGTTCTGTATAATGGTATTTGTAATAACCTGTGTTCCAATTAAGGAATCTTTGGTCATACAATAATCTTGGTTCCAATTGGATCAATGTTCTTTTCTTAAAGTTTTCAAACTCAATATCAGGGTCGATTATTTCTTCAATTATTGTTGGCCCTTCTTCCAGTTTGATTTTTTCTCTAAACATTCTATCTATTAAAGTTTTTTCAAAGTTTGAGCTTTCAATTCTTTGAGAATTACTTCTTTCTACTAGACTGTTTTTGGATTCATTAGTAAGAGAAAAGGATCTCCTACTCATTTTTGTAAATATTTTTCGTCTGGTTTTACAACCCAAAAATTTAGTTTTTCTTGTGGTTTAGTTTTCCTTCTAGCTTCTGCAGGTAATTTTGCAATTTGTTCAGCTAGTTGTTTTATTGTATTATCTTCGGGCATTCTAACAACTTGAATTCTTTCAAGTTTTTCATCTATGCTTTCAATGGCTATTCTTAATGCAGTGTCTTGATATTTTTTCATGTTTTCCATTTGAACATGTACATCATCAATTTTTTTCTTTAGTATTTCAGTTGTTACAAGCTCTTTTATTTTCTTGTCGATTATACTAATATTTGTATTATTTGTTCTATTATGATCTGTTATTTCGCCAATCTTCTTATGAAGATTATTAACATTTAGTTTTACTTCTACTAATTCTTTGTTTAATTCTTTAAATTTATTATTAATTTCTTGTTTAAAGTTTTCTATTGTTTCTTTAACTTCTTTCAAGGCTGTTTCCATTATCCTTTAATAATTTTTATGATTTTGTTACACATTTCATTTACATTCTCAATATTGTTTTCAACAATGTTTTTAATTTCCTTTATTTTTTTATCAAGTTTTTCAACCTTATCTTGTAGTTGTTTTAATTCTTCACTATGGTTAATGATTTTCCTTGGATTTGGGACATCATTAACTAGTTTAGAACTTTCATATTGAAGTGTTGTTATGGTTTTAGATAAGTTTTTCATTCCACTAGATGATTTATCATATTGGGTTGATAAGTACGTTTGGTTCTCTAATATAACTTTAAGATTTGTATTATTTTGTTTTTCTAATAATTCTAACTTATCCAGTTTTGCTTCAATTGATTGAAGACTTCTTTGTATATCCATGTTTTTATTTGTTAACATTTTATTCATGAGTTTTTAAGTGTTGTCTTAACGCTTCTAACCTTATGATTAATTTGCAATAATTTTCAAAGGTATTATTTTTCTTGAGTTTTACTCTTTTAATTTTTATTTTATTTGTTTACAGATCTTACAATCTTTAGTTTGGTTTTTGAATAATTTTTTCTTTTCTATGTCAATTATTAAGAATTTTTCATAATTAATATTTTCATTTAAATTAATCGTGTTTTGATTATCTTTTAATCCGTCATTAGCCATAAGCCCTAAAATCGCAACTTATGCTTTGATACCAAATTTTTAAAGGGGGTGTGTTTTTGGGCACTTTTTAGAGAAATGTTAAACTCATTTAAATCATTTTTGGACATTATTTTCCTTAATTTGGTGATTTAAGGGTAAAATTGGTATTTTTTGAAAATTTTCTCTCTCCAGGGGTTGAAAGGAATAAAAATTTATGTGGGTATTTTGGAGAAATAAGGTGATGGTGTTGGGGTTTTTAAATAATTTTCCCTATATATATTAGCTCTATTCATAATAATAAGAAAAAAGAAAGAAAGCAATACGCTGACGGGGCCAAAAACGCTAGTTATATTTAAACATTGGAGCCTACTCAATCCAAAACATTCTCCACCACTCCCTCCCAAATCCAATCTCCTAAATGGCTCTCGCCGGTGGCGCCACCGCCACCCGAATCCTCTGCAATTCACCCCGCCACTGCACTCTTCCCCGCCGTCCATTCCTCTCTCCTTTTTCTCCTTCATGGTCCCGAAATCCTCGGGATTCGCCCTTCTCTGTCTCTGCAACTCCCAAGAAGCTCTCAAGAACTGGGAAATTTGACAGCAAAAACCGCAGAACCGGCCCCGTCCCCACCGAATTAGAACAAGAAGAAACTGTGGAAGGGCAAGGGCTTGCCGATATTGGCTTGGATGATGCAGGAGCTACTACGGCTGTTATGGATGATGGGTTTGTTATGCCCGACTTACCTGGAGACAAGCCTGATTTCTGGGAAGGTTCTCAGTGGGACGCTTTTGGGTTCTTCATTCAGTATATGTGGGCTTTCGGAGTTGTTTTTGCGGTAATGTTTCGAAATTTTGATTGTTCTTTTGTCTTCATGAATCAACCTGCTTATTACTGGAGTTATAAGAAGTATTTGTCTTGCTTATTGATCACTGATCAGTGTGCTATATGGTGCTTGATTTTGCTCAATTACCTGGAAACTTTTAATTCTCACAGTGTCACAATCTTTGTATCTTCTACTGATTAGTGTAATTCGCCCTCTAAGTTTTGTGCTTATGCCGTATATAGTTTAGGTACCTATACTTTTACTGTGTACAAATGTCGTAACCCCGGCGCAAAATCTTAATTTGTACTGAATTGACATTGGGATGGGTAGCTTTGGTGAGGTTGAAACTTGTTTCCTTTGGTAGAGTGGATATGATAAGTTTTTAATTGTGTTATTCTTTATTTGCTGGTGAGTTTTCCCAGGAAAAGAATAGACACATATATATATATATACTTGGAAAAAAGGCCAATATAATCAGTCATTTTTTTTATTTTGTTTGCCCAATTGGTCCGCTACATATACTAATTACGTCCCAATCGGTCCTTCACCCACTAATTATGCCCTAATTACATATTTTTGGCCAAATCAGTCCCTTTTTTTCAAAAATCTAAATTGGTCCGTTATTAATTTTTACCCCCTTTCATGCAGTCCAATGCGCAAGTGTGTGAATAGTAGCAAATTAGATAATGTAGTTATTAAAAAAAATGAAGGAGTATATCGCAATTGGTCTTCATTTTATGGAGAAACACCAAAAATCAACGAACACTAAAAGAAGATCCACCCGGGTAGCTGATGACTAGAACTCCGATAGCTTCCGGTACTGCCCAATTCGATGCGAGAACGGGCTTCCAACAGATGAGGGAGTCGCTTAACCTACGTTTTCCAAGAACATCATTTTGTGCGACTCCCTCCTATATGCGAAGCCCATTCTCGCATCGGATTGGACAGTACCTTCACTGGATGCCATCGGAGTTATGGTAGGTACCGCGATAGATCTTCTTTTAGATTTAGGTGTTTTTTGGTGTTTCTCTATAAAATGAAGACCAATTGTGATATACTCCCTTCATTTTTTTAATAACTACATTGTCTAATTTGCTACCATTTACACACTTGTTTTGACTTAAAGTTTAAACATAGATATACAAGTTAAAATGAGCCAAGTAGGATCTTGTTAGATTCGTCTCGTCGTGTAGTTTATAAATATTGAAATTTTAGAATTTTTACTTATATCGAATTTGAGTTATTAGTGTTTGAAATGTGCATTGGACTGCATGAAAGGGGTCAAAAATTAATAATGGACCAATTTAGATTTTTGAAAAAAAAGGACTGATTTGGCCAAAAATATATAATTAGGGCATAATTAGTGGTGAATGACCGATTGGGACGTAATTAGTATATGTAGCGGACCAGTTGGGCAAAAAAAATTAAAAAAAGGACTGATTTAGCTTTTTTGTAAAAAAAAAGGACTATATTGGCCTTTTTTTTTTTTTCCTATATATATACTTGTTGTAGGTTGAATGATTGATTGGCTTTGCGATCTTGGTCTTCTAAAATTGTGCGGAAGTTGAGAAATGGATTTCTCTGCATGTTGCTGCTTGTTGTGCACTTGTGCCTGTAAGGTGTTAAAAATTCTTTTATGCTTGTACCATAATGTGTGGTATGTTTTAATGCCCCCTAAGTTCTGCTGCTTTCTTCGCCTCCTGGGTGTTTCTTTTATATTTTATGTTATCTTCCTGATTTGCATTGTCTAACATACATTTAAATATGAAGTTAAGATTATTTTTGTACAACGATTATGTCTTTCTTGTATGTAAAAGAGCACTGTAAAGGCTTTGATCTACTCAAGATTTTCTGTTAACTATGCATTCTATTTCATTGCAGTTAGTTGCCTGTGGAGTAGCTGTGGCAACATATAATGAAGGGGCAACAGATTTCAAGGATACTCCAGTATACAAGGAAGCAATCCAATCTCGGGAGCTTCTTGAGGAACCAGACGCATCGAACTCAGAAGTTTTTGAGTCAAATCCAACCGAGCAAGCACCTAGTTTGGAGTAATAATTCAATCTTCAGCCCTCAAGTTGTGAGACTTAAACCGAAAGTTAAGTCCATGAACTAAATTTCATCTATAGGTAGCCCTTGTTATTATATGCACCATTGTATCTCAGTCGCGAGAATATAGCTGGATTTTGTTACAGGAGTTTATGCACACTTTTTTTGCTTGAAGTTGTTTGTGATAGTCTCTGTTTTTTCATGATCTGCGTAGAAGTAGTTGGTAGATATAATGAGATTTAGCATGGGTTGACCGTTGACCTTCTAATCAAGTCGAATTTGCTGTACTAACTCCCTCTTTTTAAAATTAGACATAAAAGTGTTTTGTGATGAGGAAATAAGCTGAAGGTCCTCTGACAATACTACTTGAATCATTTCATTGTTTTCCTTTCTCGTGTTGAACAATGAACAGATATTCGAACTATCTAGAAAACGTATTGTTGACGCTAGTTCGGATAATTAGGATGAGTACCATATAATTTTAATAAATACGACTATATATATGGCCAGTTGTGAACTGATATCCTGTGGCTCAGTGAGTTCTTGTGAGCATAGCAAAAATGGCAGCAAGCTGTAGCATCAATAACCAGCTTTCCAACTTTAACCTCCCTTCAGTACTGTGGTGAATCTCGAACATTGAACTTGGCCTAGGTGCTACCGTGACTGTACGAAAAAGATGAGTAAACTAGTGCCTGAAAGAGTGAAAGTTACCAGGAGGGGGGCGTGTAGTTGTTCATATTCTAGTTAAAATAGCTTTACTTACCAGTGAAGCTCGAATTAGGCGTTTCCCCCACGGAAACTCCAGTAGGAGGTGTAAGAGAAGTTCCTTCAAAGACCAGTAGGTGTTATTATTGGTAAGATTGAGCTATAAATTTGAACTTAGTTTTTACTCGGTAATAAGCTAATTTTGTTAGTAGCAAATGATGAGAGCTTTGACAGTGTTATCGATCTTCACAACCGAGGCCATAAAACAAGTCCTAATTCCAGCATTTCTCTAGCAGTCAAGAATTAGACCGAGGAACATTACATACCTGGACAGACAGATGGGTCGATCCTAAGGTTGCAGAGGCCGGGCAACTGAAGAGCAAGCGTGGCATTGATCGAGAAAGAGGAAGCCAATGAGGTGTGGTGTAGCAACAAACAAATGCAACCGGGCTTCTGGTTGTACAGTTGGGCGAGGCTATCGCAACACATTTGGACGGGTGTTGCAGTCATACGCTGGACGAATGGAGCACACGGGGCCAATGGCAGGAGGTTCGCACCGCAGTCTGCCAATGTGGTCTGGGACGAGACATCTGGTGGAATGCAACTGAGGAATAACAAAAGAATGAGGAGGATGCAGGTATGTAATAAACAAGGCATTGTTTTAGAGTTTGGGGCGTAGGTAATGAGAGGACTGCAATGGGATCATTGAAGATGAATATAATGGAGGGAAGGAGTGGACCAGTGTGGTGTGGGTGTAAATAGGTGAAAAAAATGCATTGCTTGAGCATGCATCAACTGCAGAATCATGCGTCATGTGTGTGGTTTCCTAACACCATTGTCATCATCTCCTTCTTCCTTTGACTGAACAGTAATTTCTTGATTTCTTTTTTGGAAGAAGAATTATTCAAAAGATTTGAATCAGTATCATGCTAGTGTGCTGGTGTTGATTTTAAAATTTCCATAATAGATCACTGTCTATTTTCCATGAGTGTTGGGAGATGGGGACGAGCAAATATTTTGGGGTTTTGAATTATTTAAAAAAATGGAGCCTTATTTTCGTAAATTAAATGAATATAAAATTTTAAATTTAAAAAATACTTTAGCAGAACTCTATCATCTAAAATTACATTAAAAAAACAAACCAAAATGTTAAAACTTACTAACAAATGGGATGAGGACTTGACATAGTGTCAAGTTCCCGACTTCCAATCTTTAAGTTGGGGTTCGATTCTCCACCCGCCCCTATTCCGCCCATTTGTTCCTTTGTAATTTGTGTGACATAGACTCCCACCACTAAAATAAAAAATCACTTAAAAATTACTACATATTGATCAGCCTACTTTTTTTTTTTGGTGGAGCTAATGATCATCTTACTTAGGAACCCTTAGCAATTTTGAACCTATGAACATACTCCCTCCGTCCCATTAAAAGTGGCCACTATTCCTTTTTGGGGTGTCCCATTAAAAGTGGCCACTTTCCCTTTTAAGTAAATTAGATTAACATAAACATGATTAAAAACCCCACAATAATGACAATTGTACTTTCTGCACAAAGTCCCTATATATGTTTAACCATTAATATCTCAAAATGTGTATAAATAAAAATTATATAAAATATATATTCTAAAACTATACGATTAGACGATTCCAACAAGATCACACTTGACTATTTTTGTCTTTCTACATCATTAAGATAACATTAAGTCAAAGTTAAATAATAAATATGGTTAAAAGTCAAAAAGCATTATAAATTAGATGGATGAATTAGTCAAATTTACTCACACTACTTTAATTACTAAATCCCACTACCTAAATTCTCGTGCCCAAAAGAAATGGGCCACTTATATTGGGACGGAGGGAGTATTAGGCTATGAGCGGAAAAATTTTAACTTTATTCGTTATATATATTTCTTAAATAAATAACCTTTAACAACAAGGTTGTTGTACGAGCTAAAAAAAAAAACAAGGTCGTTGTAGTATAGTGGTGAGTATTCCCGCTCACGCGGGCGACCCGGGTTCGATCCCCGGCAATGGCGCCCTTTTATTTTTCTGATTAGTTTCTTTTTTTTTTCCGACAAAGTACTTCTCTTTCTCTCCCCATGTTTTGCACTAGGGGTGGGCACGGTTCGGTTATCCGGAGATTTTCAGGTATTTGTATTTGTATTTGAACCGGACAAATACTTAGATGAAGTATTTGTATTTGTAACCGGACTCCTCGGTTAACCGGGGATTCGGTTTCGATTCGATTCAGCGGTTAAGCGATTCGGTTCGAATATTTTGTCCAAGCCCATTAAACTTTATAATCAAATCTTCATTTCTTAATTCTTAACCTTTGCAGGTTTATTTCTGAGGTTATTATAATACAATAATAAAAAAAAATCATATAACTCTCAAATTCGGTGGTTCCTTTTAGTGTTATCAAAATATATTAATATATTTAAAACATCTTAGTGTAGTGTCTATTTCAATATTGAGTATTCTTAAGGGCAAAAAATTAATATAGGACACATTTTTTTAATTATCTTTACTTTCTAATATTTATTTTATTATATTTAAATAATTTAATAAATAATGAAATATATTATTGATATATAATAATATACCATAAATATGTATAATATATACAATATATATAATTTTTTAAAACACAATAAATATATTCGGTTCGGTTCGATTAATCGGGGAAAAAATTTAAAGTATTTGTATTTGTATTTGAACCGGACAAATACTTAAATGAAGTATTTGTATTTGAACCGGAGTCCTCGGTTAACCGGAAATTCGGTTCGATTTCGATTCGATTTTACGGTTCAACGAAACGGTTCGAATTTTTTGCCCACCCTTATTTTGCACACGTTTCATGCGGCGGCTGGATCAGTTACAGGTCCAATAAAATAAGGCATCATTCCTCGTTTCTGAAATCGGTGGCGGTGCCGTCTCCGGCTCATCCGCGCAGAGACCGAAGACAGCAAATAATTCAAGCATCGAGAAGCTCCTAGGTAAAAACCAATGGCGTCAATTTCCACCGAGTCCGAAGGTAGAGAAGCATAAACCCTAGCGTGGTAACATTTTAGGGCGGCAATCGTTGCGTTTCCTGTATTTTACTTAAAATAGTCGGAGGAAGCAATCGCTGATGGTGCTCTTTTATGCTAATGATATATTGGCTTTCAGATGCTGGATTTTGGAGTTGCAGAAGAGTGGACTGCTCTGCCACCAGCAGAATCTCATTCAAAGTTTCAACTGGGAAAGGGTTCTTTGATTTCTTATTTCTTTTTCGGCTTGCCAAGTTTTCCCCAAAGATCTAAGCTTTTTCGCCTAGGATTTATTCCAGCTGTTCTTCATTTCAAATTATCAACATGAATATATAGAGAAGTTTGATTGGTTTACAGCTTTGCGGTTGGTGATTTCGATTTTGATCCGTAATAGGTTTTTGGTTGACTTGAACACTAGATAGATGAGAATGCTTTGATAAATTAACCTCCTAAAAGAAATATTGTAAAAGCATGAATCTTGATGATCTTCATCAGTTATTGGCTAAGTGGAAGGAATTTTATATGCCTGATATAGCATAAGTAACTACTATTAAATTTTCCTCGCAGACTGAAGTAGAAAATGTAAGTTAAGTTGTAAGACTATCATACTGAAGATTATACATTGGTCCATTGGTTCTTTGAGGAATTGAATCGAACGGATTGTGTGCTAAAAAGAGAGTTTTATACAGTCGTCTGATCTTGTTGAACTTGAATTTGATCCGTGTTTTGTACTACTATTTTGTTTCACTTGTTCTATTCCATGAAAACCAGAGTGCTTTTGGTTGAAGTTTCTTTGTTTCACAATTTTGATGATTTATTGCTCAAGGAGATGGCTTGCCGTGCATAAGAGATAATCATATTGGACATGTTGTTTTTGTATATTCTTTTCAGGTGAATATCCGATTGACACGTAGGTGCTATAAGACATCCTCCGGTCTATGCTTCAGCCCTGAAATGGATTGTTTTTCTTAATGAAGTTACCTAATAAAAAACATGATGCAAATAGTTACTTATGAACTACTTTCCAAAAAATAGAGCAAGTTTAGTTCAAGAAGCATAGAATGTAAAATGGAGAATTCCATTTGAGCAATTTTGATCATGATTGAAACAAATAGTGTCATGCAGTTATTCTGTGAAAAGGAACAGGTACTAGAACATTTTTTTCCCCTTTCTCTTTGTTTCCCTTTGTTCTTTAGGTGTGATTAAAACCTTTTAGAAGAATAAAAAAGAAAGAGAAATGAAGAATTGCATAAGAAATAAGACTTGGAATGAGATAGGAAGGAAAAAGTGAAAAGAGGAAGAACCCACAAGAAGTGAGAATAAAAACTAGTACAAGTTATGCTGTGTGATGAGTGATGGATGTTTCTTGTCTTCATTTTTAGAAATGCTTGCATTAGCGATTCAACCTTAGTTGGCAAAAAGCAGTAGAAAACTGCAGTTATTGAACCCTGCATAAAAGGGCAAAAGTTTTCAGAAATATCCATTGCTCTGCCCATGCGGCCATGCCTGTGTTGTCTCAATAGAGTGTGATGTTTCAACTTGTAACAAGTTACTGCAATGCATCATAAAACTGGTAAAAGTTATCTGCAGGGAAAGTGTCCACTATATGCAAATTGATTCATCAATTGCAACATTGATGATTCATTAGTTCTACTTTCTATCCATTTAAAAATTTCTAGAACCAACTATATCGTTGGTAGCTTTATACGTTCATTGTGCATTGAATATATTTTGAACGCTTGGATGAAGGCCACTAGTGTTGTTTCGTCAATTCTTCACATAATTGTTGGATCTGAACACATGATCTGAGAATGACACAACTGGCATGGAGTTTTTGTTTGAGCTCAGAGCTACGTTGTCCTGGATGAGTTTTAATATACTAGGATAGATGATGTTAAAGACTAGTTCCAAAGTAAGTAATAACTACTGTTAGTAAGGTGCAGTGCAGCCACCGACACATACCCATAGGTTCGACCTAAATGACCCAAGATAGTAACATACCCTATATATTTGAAGTAATATGGACAATTGATGGAAGGGTGCGGTTATGTGCGCACATCAAAACACCAAAAAAAACCCATTTTCGAAGACACACACCTCTAAAATGTAAAAAATGTGGGTATGTTATGGGTACACAGGTTATATGCACATACCAAAACACCAAAAAAACCTATTTTCGAAGACACCCACCTCTAAAATAAAAAAAAAATGTGGGTATGTTATGGTTACACAGTAAAAAAAATTCCAATTTTACCCTTAATGTATTATGTTGAGTACACAACTAATGGATTAAGGCACCCACATTAAAAACATCCCACTTACCCTTCACAAAGAATTGGAGAAAGAAACACAAATCCCGCTCAAAACCTCGCAAGCTTCAAACTCCAATCCACCACCGACTTGAAGATGCCCGACGGTCCCCGGCGACGTGGCGGCAGCGCAGCAGGCGGTGGAGGCAGTGATGCCCGTGTTCCAAGAGGTAAGCACTCATTTGGACATTTACATTGTAAGCTAGGGTTATGTTGGGTCAAAAAAATTTGATGTTAGATTTCAAGTTTGAAGTTCTAAAATCACTATGAAGTTGTTGGGCATTTTCTTAACTTTGTGCAAAAATTGGGTTGTGCGAGCAGTGACCGGAGCCGGTGGGGATGGGTGCAGTGATGTACAGAAAAAGGCCACTATCGGACATTTGTTCTTAAAGGATTTCCCCACTATCAGCCGTTTGTTCTGAAGGGATTTCATACACAAATGGATGATTGTCATTTTGCTTCATATAGTTTCATTTGTGTGGATGATTGTCATTTTATTTAGTTTCATTTTATTCAAGTTTGATGGTTAACATTGGAAACTTGACGTAATAAAAGGTTTTATGTGAATTTGTTGATGTGCTCAGTGATACTTTGCATAAGTTTGATTTAGGATGCTTTTCGATTTTGTATTTCGGTTTACTCTTGTTTTTTATCCAAACTGGAGTGCCATTGTTATTGATTTTACCGTAAGTGTACTTGAACTTGACTCTATCATCAATTTTTTTAGGAAGATTGTATCATTTCACCTTCTCTATGTCTTTGTATGAAAGATTATAGCTTTATCTTAATTAATGGTTAATTCAGGCTTTCCAGTGATTTTTGCTAAAGTTTTATCCTAATTCTATTCACATTTCCTTATATAGTTTTGACTCAACTTTTCACCTTTTTAAGGTGGAGATGACATCAATGTAAATTTCACCACCTTGATGTGCAATACTTTCTTCGCTTAATGGTATGCGGTTATTCTGGATACAAGATAAAATAAGAAACATTTAAACACAAACTAATACAAAAAACGACCAATGTTGGTTGAAAACGGACATCAGAATCATCCATCGATGGTTGGTCTAATTTTAGTGAAATCGGCCACTGCTGGCCGTTTTATGTACATATGGCAAAAATGAATTATGATTTTCTCGGCCACCGATGGTTGTTTACGTCTACAAGTTTCAGCCGGTAGTGATCGAAAATTATCATTATGCACAGCCGCGAATGGTCGAACGCGTTCATACCAGCACCAGACCATGCCGTTTCGAAATTAAATGCTAATATACTTAAATGGACAGAAAATCTAACCCTTTTCACCACAATTATTTCGGAATCGTCTCCATCCATGTTCTCTTCCATTCCAGATGCTAGATGGAACCTATCTATCACTTCTGTTTCTCACCTTGTATTCTTATGGTGGAGTTAGGGTGTTAGTGTGGAGAAGATGAAGAAAAGAGTAGTATTCAAATGGTGGAGTTAGGATTTTAGTTTGGAGAAGATGAAGAAAGAGTAGTGGGTGCCTCCAACATTTTATTTCATTGTGTAATTTAATGGTGTGTGTCTCCAACCAAAGCAAAGGTCTCATCAACATACCAACTCAACTCATTAAGGGTATTTTGGACTTTTTACAATAACGGTGGGTGCCCCAAACGTAATCTGTGTGCATATATTGCGCGCCTTGATGGAATTTGAGATGACAATGGGTTCAGGTCACAACAAAGAATCGAACTAGACCCGAGTTTAGATTAGGTCTTGGTTTTTATAAAAATAGACTCGGAATTGACTCGTTGTCATCCCTAACGATTATAATGGGCCGACTCTTGTCATCCCTAATGATAATGGGCCCGAGTGAGACTGGAAATCGAACCGAACCCCAATTTTGGATATTTGGTCTTGACGGATCCGTCCATCTCTAAATAGAATTGTGTATTTAAGATATTGAAAATTTTAAATTTTATGGTAAGATTTGTAGTATAAAATGTTGGTTATGTAGAGATTTTTGGGTGTATTTAGAAAAGCCCCAAAAATTAATGTAGTCGTTGGGAGCTGATGCTAATAGTTACTCCCTCAATTCCTTTATAGATGACGTTTTAGTTCCAATTACACAATCGATAAAGCTAATGATTATCTTATATTTTGATAGTTTTGCCCCTCCTTTATAATGGTTTTGTTTCTTTTAGGTTTAGCATTGATGACGGTAGAAGGGTAATATTGAAAAAATATGACATAAATGTATAAAGTGATAACTATTTAAGAATATATATATTTTTTTAAATTTCTGAAAAGAAAATGAACGAAGGGAGTAAGTAAAGTAGACAACCAGTGAAGTCTCAATGCAACTGCACATGTTAGATGCTAAACAGTAATCCTGATTCATGTCCCATCACTACATCATCACAAATATCTCACGCACCAAAAGTCCACAACCACCTAGTACCTGCATTATCCATATTTTGCGTAGTTCTATACTAAAATATCCAAAAAATAAAATTAATTTCTTCCAAGCTTTTACTCCACATTTCATGTCCTTTATATGAGTTGATTGAAGAAATACTTGAAAAAATTTCATAGATTACTCGTTCCATATAAAAGCAGAGGTACTTATCGAAGGGATTCGGCAATTAATTTTCACTTAATTATTGGACAGCTACGTACACAAAAGTAATTAAAAGCCGACAAATTGTTGATACTTATATGAGTACTATATGTGGAGCAGACGCAAAATACACAATCTCAAAATTTATAATTTCAAGGCATTGAATTTTGGGTAGAGAAGTGTGGTTGTAGTAATTGTAATTGTAGCAGCCACCGCCTACCGGCTAGCATTTATTTGGGCTGAAACCAACGTATTTATTTGCCAGGTTGTAACTGACACGTGTCCCCTGCTGCTGCACATTACCGATGATCGACAGTTCCCCCTCCGTCGCCGCGAATGCGAAGCAGAACTTCCCCGCGCTGCTCACCGGAATCAGGTAGTTCGTCGCCGGCAGTTGCAGCGTCTTCCCCCCCGCGAATTGGAACGCCACCGTCGGCACCCTCACCGTCGTCTTTGAAGACAGGTCGTAGCACGTGTCGAACAGCGAGAATCCCGTGTCGGATGGTAGGTCCCGGCTCAGGCTCTTGAACGTGTCCCGGAACGCCGTATAAACCTCCGATCGGAGCCGCGTCACCGCCGTCCCGGAGTCCACGATCACCCCGCCCCTCCCGTCGCTGCCGATCGCGAATAGGGACTCCGGGATATCCACGGGCATGCCGCCGACGTGGAATCCGGTGAGCGCCACGTACTGGTACGTTCTAATGAACGAATTCGTCAGCATCGGCGCGACGACGGAGTCGGCCGGCGCCGCCGTGTTGAACTCCAGCGTGGACGACGCCGTCGAGTCGCGGTTCACCAGGCAGTACGAGAAGGACGTCGCGCGGATCTGCGACGGCATGGACAACATCCCGCCGCCGAGCCCGAGCAGGCCCGCCGACCCGGCGAACAGGCCCTGGTTATCGTGGCCGCATCCGATGGCGACGCCGGGGACACCCCCAGCTCTTCCAAAACTGACAGTATCAGTTCCCAGGGTCCCAATCGTACGCGACCCATCACCATAATCCACCTCATACAAACAGGTGTCCATCTGGCAGGCGGACACGTGGAGGGCGTGGCACTGGGCGGATTCACAGGGGAGATTCCGGTAAGTGGAGGAGGCGGCGGGGTTAAAAATGGGGTCTTTTTGTGTGTAGCAGGAGGTGCAGGGTTCGCATTGAAGCCAAGTGATGTCGCTGCCAGTATCGATAGCCATGTACATACTCTTGGCGGGGCTGCCGACGCCGATGCGAGCGAAGTACTCGCCGCTGCCGTCGCGGACGCCGGAGATGAGAGGGGTTTCCAGGTGTTCTTGGGAATTCTGAAAGGATGACATGATAGAGTGGAAGCGGTGATGGTCACGCGCCAGGCGGGAGAGTGTGAGGGAAGTGTAGTTGTTATGGTGGACGGCAATGAACTCTTGGAAGGAGGCCCGAGAGTGGAGTGGGAGGGAAAGCGACAAGGAAGAAATTAGGGTTTCAGCTTCAACCTCGTCCATTGTTTGTGGGGTGAGGGAGAACACCTGGCGGGTGAGGTGGAGGGAAGAAGGGACTTGGAGGGTTTGGAATCTGAGGTTGTCGGAATCCGAGGAGGAACAAAGGAAGCAATTGAGGATGAGAAAGAAGGTGAGGGTGACTGGGGTTTTGGCAGCCATTGTTGAGGAGGAGACAGATAGCAGAGGAGGAGAGGGCATTGGTGCTTAGAAGGGTATTGGAATGTTATGAGTATAAATGAGGAGGGAGGGGTGTGGTTAAGGTAGTGGGGTGGGGGTGATGGGCATTTAATAATCATGTGGCGGGAAGCAGGGGTGGGCAAAAAATTCGAATCGATTCGTTGGATCGCAAAATCGAATCGAAATCGAATCGAATTTCCGGTTAACCGAGGACTCCGGTTCAAATACAAATACTTCATTTAAGTATTTGTCCGGTTCAAATACAAATACAAATACTTTAAATTTTTTCCCCGATTACCGAATATATTTATAGTGTTTTAAAAAATTATATATTGTAGTATATATTATATATATTTTATGGTATATTATTATATATCAATAATATATTTCATTATTTATTAAATTATTTAAATATATAATAAAATAAATATTAGAAAGTAAAGATAATTAAAAAAATATGTCCTATATTAATTTTTTGCCCTTAAGAATACTCAATATTGAAATAGACACTACACTAAGATGTTTTAAATATACTAATATATTTTGATAACACTAAAAGGAACCACCGAATTCGAGAGTTATATGATTTTTTTTTTATTATTGTATTATAATAACCTAAAAAATAAACCTACAAAGGTTAAAAATTAAGAAATGAAGATTTGATTATAAAGTTTAATGGGCTTGGACAAAATATTCGAACCGAATCGCTTAACCGCTGAATCGAATCGAAACCGAATCCCCGGTTAACCGAGGAGTCCGGTTACAAATACAAATACTTCATCTAAGTATTTGCCCGGTTCAAATACAAATACAAATATCTAAAAAACTCCGGGTAACCGAACCGTGCCCACCCCTAGCGGGAAGGGCAAATGTATTGATAATATTAGTATGAGTTATTATGATGGAGTAACCAGGAAAGTCACTAGCTAGTGTGATGTGAGGATAAAAATTCTTATTTTGGGGGTTTCTTCTTTTGCCTTTCTTAGGGTGGGCAAGCAAGCCACTTGTGACTCACTACTTCACACTATTTCTCTAATTATTTTCCCCTTTATTGTGGAGTTTTACCTTGTATAGAGATATGTATGATGCAAGTGCACTTGTATTATTTCATGTTGGTGAAAGTGAAAATTTCTATGTGCAGTACAATTTCTCAGTTAAAAATTGGTAAATAGTGACATTCACACCTTCGATGCTTAGTAGCAAAATCGGCAAATAAAAAGATGAATATACCACGGGAGCTAATTAGACGATGAAGTAATCACATCAAAAGAAAAGGTTTACTTAGATGATAAAGGATTGCAGGGATGTGTTTATTATGCTCTCCCAACCCTATATAGATCACGTACGGAAGGATCTACATAAATGACTAAGTTTTTTTTTTTTTTTTTTTTTTTTTTTTTTTTTTTTCATTTGGATGGAGATATGGTGAAGTTGGCTGCACATGCAGCCACACTTTATGTGATGTAATGTGAGTTACATTATGCGATAAATAAAATGATGTACTTTGTGTGATGGAAAAATATGTGATAGAATAAGTGTTTTGTACATAATCCTACTAAAAATAAAAAAAAATCACCGATGATACAAACCTCAAGAGACTCCATCGTAAGATTGCCATAAAATTTTGAGCCATCCTTTGATTAGATGAATTTTGACATAATTTCTTTTAGTCATCCTTTGATTAGATGAATTTAGATTTAATTAATGGATAAAAACATAAACTTAATTCATACCAAATTGGAGCCAAATTAATTAATATAATCTCTTAAGGTTGTCCCTCAAATATATTTACATCCATGCATCGAATTAAACCAGACAATTAATTCTTTAATCAAAAAGTTGGTAGAAAATTACGTGCACGTATTTCAAATGACAAAAGTCACAGTATTTGAGTTTAAATGTCCACACCCTATGATTTTTTTTTAAAAGTACAATAAAATAAAGAAAGAAGAGGTATTAGTACATTAAAAATATAACCAACTAGAAAAATTGGCCTAATCCCTCTCAAACCCTAAATTAAATTAAATGGATTGTATGTGAGGAGAAGGGTATTCGAAAATAGATTCCAACTATAAATGGTACTTATATAGCTTAGATAGCCAAGTCAAAATTTTTAGGTTTAAATAGTACACCACATAAATAATTGCATATACTATATAGCTAGGGCGTCCAACAATAATTCATCTATTTTGTAAACGTGGTGTAAATATTAATAGTAAAATGTAATAGTATTCAAAAAAATTGGACACTAACTTAAAACATCTTCCGTATAATTGAACAATTGTAGTTATCCTCTCTCCCGTAAACAAGAGTATGTACTCCCCCGTTACTTTTTAGTTGCCTTTTTAAAGATAAAAAAATGTTTCACAATAGTTAACATTTTTAAGTAGTTATAGATTGTTATGCTATATTTTTATTATATCGTTCTTCACTTTACATAAATGCTATTTGCTGTCATTTATTAAGAATGAGTTTAGTTGAAGGTTAAAAATATAAATTTATGAGTTAATTAATACAAATATTAATTATTGAAATTAAGTTGAAAGAGACAACTAATTAGAAATGGAGGAGTAGATTTCATGATATGTACTATTTCACAAGATTCCCATTGGGAATTAAACATACTCATGTTTAGTTCGGAACATGTTTTATGTGAGAATGTTATATTCCCACCAATGTGGGAATATTAAGATTTTGGGTGAATGTGATTCCTACTTGGAAGACGTATAATCTTAAATTATCACCTCCTCTTTATATACTTTTATACCAATTTGACTTTTATATAAATGAGGGTATAAAAATAAAAAAAACTACATATATCAGTGGAAATTTTTTTGTACCCTTATAAAAATTAGGGTATAAAAGTTAAATTGGTATAAAAGTATGCCAAGTGGGGTGATGATTTAAGATTACATGCATTTCAGGTGGGAATGTGATTCCAACTGAAAATCCTTAACACTCCCATATCGGTGGGAATATAATTCCCACATGAAACATGCCCCGATCTATACATAGGCATATTTAATTCCCAATGGTAATCTTGGATACCCCGGCCCCGCACCAAATGGCCATAAAAAAAAATAAAAGATAGAGTAGGTGTAATAGTGGAATTAAAGTGAAAAAGGGGCAGTGGGCATGCATTTAATTCTTGTGGTCAAATTAACATTAGACATACCATGAATAAAATAAAAAATTCAAAATATACATAACCTGGCAATGAAGAAATCACACAAGAAGCCGGTGCGGACATGCAGAGGCTTTCACAAGCCATTGATCAAATTTAGAGTCCAACAGTTTATATTAATTGTAAAGATAATTTTGTCATTTTGATCATTTTATCATTTTGTACAAGGTTAAAAATAGTATAAATGACCAATTCATTCTCGTGTCCAGATGTACTGTTATTTCTTTGTTTGGATTTTATAAATATTGAAAGGATATTTAGATTACTTGTATCGAGTATATGGATTTGCATATAAATAACGCCCAAATCCGAGTTCATATGAGAAAGTTAGAGCTATTCGAAGTTTGTTGCGCGGACTTTGTTGTATTGGATTCGTCGCTGAAATTCATAGGTTATGTCGCTGTATTATATAGTCCCCGTCGTTGAATTCTATTGGACCCGTCGCTGAATTGCATAAGCTTCGTCGCTAAAAACCGCAATGAACTTCAAATGGCTCTAACTTTCTCATACGAACTCGGATTTTGATATTTTTTATATGAAAATCTATCTACTCAATGCAAGGAATCTAAATATTTAATTAGATTTTAGAAATTCCTAATAGAAAAATAGAATATTCTCATAACAACGAGTATTAGATATTTTTAAGGCTTCAGCGACATGAATAGAATATTTCAGCGACATACTATATATACCTCAGTGACAAAGACCATATAATTCAGTGACATAGCATATATAATTCACGACATAGCCTATGCATTTCAGCGACCAATTGTATTCATTTCAACGACATAGTTCTATGTAGTTCAGCGACATCATTATATGAAAATCTGCTATTTTTTATTTGAAATTTCTAAAATTTTATAGGATATTTAGATTCCTTGCATTGTGTAGATACATTTTCATATAAAGAGCAATCAAATCCGAGTTCATTTGAAAAAGTTACAACCATTCGAAGTTTATTATGTAGCCTTTGTTGTTAAAATTATGTGGATGAATTGTATAGACCATGTCGCTGAATTCCATAGGCAATGTCTCTGAATTTATCATGCTCCGTCACTGAGGCGTAAACGATATGTTACCGAAAATCACAATGAACTTTAAATGGCTTTAACTTTCACAAATGAACTCGGATTTGGACGTTTTTTTATATGGAATCGATCTACTCAATGCAAGGAATTTAAATATCTCATCAGATTTTAGAAATTCAAAACATACAAATATGGCCTCAGAATATGGTATGTCAAATTATTACCCAATTCACCAATATTAGTATTTATTTAACAATTATAGCCTTAATTAATAATAACCATTGGATGATACAGCCATGTTTTATCCATATGGCAACTGTACCCATGAAGAAATACCAAATGGGTAAGGACACTAATCTGATCTGCAGTTAGCTGGCATTTATTACCAAGCACAGGTATATAGGCGAACATGGATAGTGTGAGTATAAAAAAGTGATGGATAGAGTTTATGAACAAAAAACTAATAAAAAAACAACCTACCATCTATACATCACTTTATAAGGTTTACACCTCACTTTACAAAGGGTCCCACATCATTTTTAGTGCTGTCTGTACCTGCTGGCAGTTGTAATGCCATTATAGAAAGCCATTACAGAAAGCGAACATATTTTAATATACTCCATCCCATCATAAATAATGGTATCTTTCGGCCCAATAACCAAGATTGAAAGTAGTATGCTTGACTAATTGACTACATCATCCCCTAAAATTTATAGTAGTACAAATTGATATAAACCGATATGAAATTTTAAATATCTTGTAAATCTACATGCATCTAGAAAAAATATATATATTTAAAAAAAGAAAGAAAAAAGGTGAAAATCCATTACTAGAACAATAAGGATGTGAATTGGAGCTCTTGGAATTGGAATTTGCACCCGACTCTTATCCTCGCGTTATTACAGACACACACATCATTTTGCGTGCCTGATTAATGAAGAATACCCTACAAGGAGTAGTTCCGTAGTCCATTTATAGATAGATGTCCTACCAAAGTTTATGCATTTTATTAAAAAAAACAAAAAAACCCTCATTCAATTCACACAACCGCCTGCCTCCCCGATCTATGTTTAATTGTTCATCACTCGTCTCACGTGACGTCCCAATTCCGAACATGGAGTTATCTATCAATTTTTTTGGGCAGTTCCTATTGGACCCTTTTTAGTGGGCCGTGGGCCTCAATTAAAAGTGTAGAGCCCTCAATTGACGTCTATATTTGTTAATGGGCTTTCCGAAATTCAGAATTTTCGGTGTTATTGGCCCCTTCTTTACACCAGCCTTTTGGTTATTTTGTGTGTGCCTGAATACTTTCACGTACTACTACATGTGAAGTTTAATATCGTTTTGACTGTTGTTACTATTTTTTTTAATTAAATGTTATTAAGTAAGACCCACCCTTCTCTTGTACAAAGGGTGGATGTCTAATTTTTTCAAATGGGATACGAGAAAAGGTGAAAAAAAAAATATAAATATCCGCAAATTAGGGATGAGAATTTGTCCAAGTGTCAAAGTCTCTTTCTTCCAATTCTATTGTTGAGGTTTGATTCCCCATCCAATTCCCTCCTATCCCTACCCTTGATCTCTTTATAATTTGTATGACATGAGCTCCCACCACCTATTTCTCAGGTTTCAGTTTCGCAAAAAAAAAAAAAAAATCGCAAACACTGTGCATTTACGGACTTGATATTGGGATGTCAATACACACATATTACAAAGATAATATTAAAGAGAAGCAATAAGGGACTTAATTCAAATCCTCAATCGTCAACCATAAAATTGGAAACTAGAAACTTGAATACTAATATACGAATGGCACATGCCCTTATCTCTCCATGTTTGATCATTGTATAATAAGTATTTTATAAATTTTTGAACGGTAACTAAAAGTGAGCTAGTTCCATTAAAAATAACAAAAAGCAAGGAGAAACGAGACAAAAATGCACCCCACATGGACACAAAATTGTTAAATAGTACCGGTGCTATTGTTAATTGCGCAGCGTTTACCAAAAAATCATAAAGAACTCATATATTTCGAACATTGTTGAATATTAACAGTACTGTTGTTAAATCCCGCATTAGTCACGTATATGTTGGATCGTATACTCAAAATGTATATAGTTGAAATTTCTTTCATTTCTCATTGCTTATCATTTTAATTTCTTTCCTTTTTGGAATTAGTATTCACATTTTACACACCCAAATTAAATTATCAAAAAGATGGTCTGAAATAAAGTGGAAGATTCTCTAAAAGCCGGCGCCGGTGGCGTAGTAATCGGACATCCCGGACGCAGCCCAGAGCCTCTCATTGAAAGCGTCGAGCATATCCTCCGGGATGAGGTGCGTCCGGCAGAGCGGGCAGGTCTTGTGATCGTGGTCCATCCAATGGTCCACGCAGCTCCGGTGGAACACGTGCCGGCAGTTGCTCAGCCGTCGGATCTCATCCTCGCTACTGAATTCGTAAAGGCAAACCGCGCAGCAGTTCTCCGGCTGCTCCGCCAAATCGGCGAACTTTACCACCGGCAGAAGCTCTCGGATGAGCGACGCCGAGACCGACATGGCCGCCGGCGGCGGGCCCGACGCAGCCAGTTCCTGCTCCTGAAGGAGGAAATCGTTAACTCCGAGGGATGAGAGGAGAGCGCAGACGAATGCTCGGAAGAATCCGAGAATGGAGAGTAAAAATAGGAGGAGTTTGGGGAGAAAGAGGTCGGTGTATAGGACGGGGAAACCCATTATATATAGATATGTATGGAGTGTGAAGAAATTAGGGTTTATTGAAGGCAGTAGAAGTGTGAAGAGAAGAGTAGAAGAAGAATATTGGAGGAATGACTGTGAGGTCTCAGTGAGGGGTTTAATTTCAATATATATATATAAAGGGAGGGAGGGACTTAGGACTTAGGAGTGTGTGTAATGGCAAAAAAGGGCATGGGAAGAAAACGAAATGGCAGTGAAGTTGTGTCATGGAAATGAGATATATAGGCCCGTTTGGTTAGTAGCAGATTCAATAGCATATTCATAATCAACAGATTTGACAAACTCATCTGCTAATTTGTATCGTTTGGTGATGAATAGATCAGACTAGCAGATTTAACCAAATCTGCTCAAAACCTATCTGCTCTAATTTGAAGCAGATTGCACAGCAGATTAATTTCATCAAAAATACCCTTCCATTTTCTCTTTCCACTTGCTATCTGCTGATTGTTATATACCAATCTACCAAACACATTTAACAAATCTGCTATTAGTATCAGCTGGTCAAATCTACTACTCAAATCTGCTAATCAAATCTGCTAGTCAAATCTACTATCTGCTTCTGCTATATGTTAAACTCCCAAACAGGCCCATAGTTATACTATAATAAGATCAGGTAAGATCGTGATAGGATAGTATAGGAATTAGGATGGTTATAGGATTGTAGCACTCTATCATTAAAATCAATTTTGCTATTAATTTTTAATTTTGAGATTTGATTTTTTATATTTTGATATTAAAGTGATTTTTGTATTTTACTTGTAAATTTTTTTCTTTTTTTTTTCGGGGAAAAAGGTGGGCCGAAGCCATATTATTTCAAGAACTGCTGAGCAGTACAAGAACCAATTGCATCATTGATGAGCAGTCTACAAAGGAACTCAGGAGGCCTCACTAGATGCTCAAAAACTAAGGAAAAGGAGCGATCCTTCACTAAGGCATCCGCTACCTTATTACATGCTCTAGGAATAGTCTGAAATTTAACTTCCCAATGCCAACTTTTCATGTCAAAAATTTGGGCCATAACTCTTGTATGTGGACCGGTCAGGAAGTCCTGTTATTGATAAGGTCGATGATCTCCTTATTGTCAGCTTCCATGATGAGTTTCTGAACGCCCTCCTCCCAAGCAAGTTGAAGACACAGGAGAATACCCCGAGCTTCTAAGTTGGCAATGCAAGAATCTGATGATTTGGCTCGAACTCCCCCAAGCCAACGACCTGCTGAATCCCGAAGAACTCCACCAGCATTGCAAGTGGAAATGGAGTAGTGCCCGTCACTATTGGCCTTACACCAACCATCAGGAGGCTTAAGCCAATTCACCATTCTAGTTTTCCAACTCTTGACCCCAACTGACTTTAAAAGCTTCTGTCCTGCAATGAATTCATTTGATGCTCTTCGGATAGACCAATGCAATGATTCCCATGGAATGAACTCTTCCTCATGAAGCTCTTTGCACCTATTTTTCCAAATCGACCAGAAAGCAAAGCCAAAGAGAGTAGCAATTTTAACCCCAACTTTGGGGCTAGCCATGGAGAGGATCCACTCGCGAATATTGAGAGACCAGAAGTTCATGGGAAAAGGGATTTCTAGATTCCGCCAGACTAACTCAGAAGTATGGCAATCACGGACTGCATGTATACTATCCTCCACTTCACCACATTTCCAACAGAGATCCGTGCTACCAATTGATCTTCTGCATTTCTCAAGGTTCGTCATCAACCGGTTATGGGATGCAAGCCAGAGGAAAGATCTCGTCTTCTGTGGGACCGACCAACTCCAAATATGCTTCCAGTTAAGATCAACGGGTGCCAGATCCCGGTTGCATTCCATATCCAGGATAGCGCTCCGGACAGAAAAAACTCCATCAAGGGTGAGTCTCCAGAAAGGAACATCGTCACCAGCAGATATGCGATATGTAAACTTAATTAAGAACTTAGTGACTGTTTGGATAAGCGATATGCAACATCTTATCTGATTATTACGTTTTCAAAAAATAAATAATCAGATTTGCAGCATCATTTTTTATTTTTTAGCGGTTAAACTAATTATTTGCGTTTTAAAAATGTAATAATCAAAAAATATATTTTCGTGCAAGTTATCCAAACACTCTCTTATAGTTCCTCGTAGAGTAAACAATTATGATGTTTGTGGTTGAAGTATATGTTTGTGCATCATATTTGATATTTAATTATAATATTTATTTTGTACCGTATTGTACTCATGTTACAAAGTGTCGAAACACACCAAAAGCGCATTCACTTTGTTAGTGTGCATCCAATTTGATTTTAGGATCCTAATTTTATAAAGATGAAAACAATTGTTGTTAAAGATTTCGATTTTATAAACATTGGTATTAATGTCTTTAACATCTGAGCTTGTCGTTGCCTTACACGCGTGCCCTTGGTTGAGTACTCTATGTATTTACTACGTACTAGTTTAGTAGTATTTGTTTGGATGTCTAAAACAAATTCCGCTATCAAAATTTTTATGTACTATACATATTAGTAGGGAAAAAAAAAATCTTAACGGTCCCATAATTTAGTTTATTTTTTAAAATCATCCCCTAAAAAAATGAATTAACACAATCCATCCAGTAACTATGTTAATTTTCGCTCAATTCATCCCACCCACCCCTAATGATGATTAATGATGACGTGGCAGCGGATAGAGATCGTATGGATTGAGTTAATTATTTTTTATGGGATGATTGGGAAAACGAGCAAAATTATGGGACCATTAGTGTTTTTTTCCCATAGTAGTATTAAATTTTTAAGCTTTGAATTTTATATTATTTCTAGTGCTCGTGGCCATTTTTTTAATGGAAGAAATTAGTTATTTATACATATAATTTTGAAGGGAATGGTTTGGTGATTCTATGTACTTGGAAGTATGGTCAATACAATAATATCATCCATTGAATTAAATCTAATGACTATAAATTAAAAATGGTAAAATTGTCAAAAAAAATACGTAATGGTTTCTTCATTTACCAAAATCGCTGAATATATTATATTATGTCGCTGAGATATGCATAACTTGTCGCTGAAATATACTATATCAAGTCGTTGAAATAAACATTGTAGGTCACTGAATTGTGTAGGCTTTGTCGCTGAATTGTGTAGCTCTGTCGCTGAGATGCGTTTAAAATGCATAGAACAATGTCGCTGAAATGTATACAATTGTGTTGCTGAAATGATAAAATAATATCGCTGAATTGCATAGGCCGCGTCGCTGAACTGTATTGACTCCGTTGCTGAATTGTGTATGCCATGTCTCTGAATTGTATAGCTTATGTTGCGAGTACAATAGACTAAATACCTAAATAATAAAATTACGAAACCAACCCTATAAATACTGTGAATCCGCACCATACCAAAGGCGTAATTTTGAAAATTCTAGCCAATAAATATGAATTTTATTTTTGAATGGAGAAAGTAGGGATTTCTATGTGAGTAATTGGTCCTTAGCCCATCTCCAACCCAACACGCTATTTTACAGTTACACTATCTCTATTTTCCAGTTAAATTTACAGTTTTTCACTATCTCACTCCAACCCACAACTCTATATTTCCCTCTACAAAAGAATATTCTATTTTGATTCTATTACTATTCATATTATATTTCATCTATCAATTAATTTTAATACATATTTTTTATATATAATATTTAATTTATTTTTCAAAAATTTTAAAATTTAGAACATGAAATTTAAAAAAATAATAATAAAACAGAAAATATAATTAAAAACAAAACAGTAAACAAATTAAATAGAAAAAGAAAAGGTGTGTGAATTTAAAATAATTAAAAAACTTATCTTTGAAAACAGAAATTAAAGAGGAAAGAAAAGATTTTTTTTTAAAAAAAAATAAAAATAAAGAGGATAGCGTCAGTGAACAGTGCCCGCAAAAGATTGTGATATATGTTGTATTTGATGATATTTTTATGCATATGTCAACTTAAATTGTTTGAGAAAATTAATAAAAATGGACTTGATTGGATTGATTTTTGGGACAATGGTGTTGTAGGAAAGGTGGCAAAATTTCCAACATTGGGCAGCCTATTTTGAAGTGTTGGGCGTGCCCACGCCTAAGGTCCAATTCCCAGCTGTGGGGTCTATGTGTGAAGCATCAAAATTTGCAAAAAGATCATTGGGGTTAAATTGAAGTATCTAAATCTTTGGGCATCAATTTTCAGATTTTTATTATGGCATCAAATCTTTGGGCATCAAATCCTTGGGAATCAATTACAAAAGAATAATCAAAGGCTATGATGTTGAGGTTTTTGGATGCAATTGAGGGAGGTTTTTGGATGCAATTGAGGAGGCTTCTACCATGAACATGCAAAAAAGGGAGAAAGAAGAATTAAAAATTGGTCTTGTTTTGCTATAAATAGGAGGAGACCAAAGAGCACACAACACAACATACAAGCCATTATTCCAAACACAACACAAGGGCCATTATTCCACAAAAGAATTCACATTGGCCAATTTTCCACCAAAAGAGATTCCAACCATTGGAGACACACTAGAGAGGAGACTCCATTTTTGTTGGCACTTACAAAATTGGAGGATTCCAAGGGCAATAAGGATTCGATCATTCGTGGGTGATTTTCTTGTTCTATTTCTATAATTGATTACCATGTTGGATTGTATGGATTTGGTTATGTTTTGGATGGATTGTGAGTAGTTTTCTTATCTAGTTTAGGTTTTGAATTTGTGTGTGGATATGGAATTGTGAGACTTATTTTGTTGACATATTTTTATGCTTAATTGAATTGGGTATTTTTAATTCCTCTATTAATTATGTTTTGAATTGCTTGATTGATATAGCGGCCGCGTGTTGATTGAGTTATTTATTGCTAGATTGGGAAGTGCATCCGTAATTGTGTAATTTTCCAATCAAGTAGCAAACTAGAGGAAGAATACTCTAGTGAGGGATTAAAATCGGTTTTAAACACTACCTCGTAGGATTAGTGTTGAATCGAATTGGGTTTTTCTTGTGCTAAATGCTATTAAGTCATGTTATGCTATGGTCGTACCTAGTATTCACACTTGATTAGGGGAATGGCTTATGGTCGTACCTAAGCCATCGAACAAGTATGGAAAAATTGGTTGGGAAACGCTTGTAGACCAACTTTAACCAATTTAGTCAATTAGCCAATTAAGTTAAATGCATGTCAATGATCAATTCCATATCCAATACATAATTCATGCCTAAACTAGAGTTTTAATTATCCTAAAGAGCTCACTTGTTACCTTGCAATTATTTTTATTCTTGTTTAATTGTTATTTTCTTTTTACTAGTTTAGTTGAAATCAAATCCCCCCATCTTTATAAATATAAATATAATTTATAATTAATCAAGTGATTGAAAATAAACTCTTTGAGCAAGTTCCCTGTGGAGACGACCCTACTCACTATATATATTACATTTATTTATCTTCTTCTGTGGTGTAGGACTAATATTTAATTTGCAGCTTTGCGACGAGCTAGCAATTTTTGGCGCCGTTGCCGGGGACTATCGCCAAAAGAGGATTTTTCATACCTTGGTTAATTTAATATATATATATATATTTCTCTAATCTTTATTTCCACTTATTGGTTTATGCCTCGCACAGATCGTAGTGGTGAAAAGAATTACGATCCAGAGATTGAAAAGACCGCACGCCGTTTGAGAAAAGAAGCCAGGGAACGAAGGAAAGAAGAGAAAGCGGAGGTGTCAACACCTTTGCTCAATTTGGAAATTCAAAAAGCGGAGGATTCAAGTTCATCATCAGATTCTGAGGAAAGCGAAAAAGTGGAAGAGGAAACTGAAATTCCTCAACCTGCTATGGCACAACAGAGAACATTGAGGGAGCTAGCATCCCCTGACTTGGCTCAACAGCCACTCTGTATTACTTTTCCTACTGTGGCCGACAATGCGGCCTCTGTGTTGAAAACTGGACTAATACATTTGCTGCCTAACTTTCATGGTTTGTCAGGAGAAGAACCACACAAACACTTACAGGAGTTTGATGTGGTGTGTACAAGCATGAAACCAGCTGGTGTCACTGAAGATCAAATCAAGCTAAGGGCATTTCCATTTTCTTTGAAAGATGCAGCAAAGGATTGGTTGTTCAACCTTCCTGCAGGTAGTATCACCACTTGGAATGAGATGAAGCGTAAGTTTTTGGAGAAGTATTTTCCTGCTTCTCGAGCTGCAAACCTGAGGAAAGAGATATGTGGTATTAAACAAGCTACAGGGGAGTCACTTTTCGAATACTGGGATAGGTTCAATAAACTTATTACTAGGTGTCCACAACACCAAATTTCCGAGCAATTACTAATCCAGTATTTCTATGAAGGTTTAACCACTATGGACAGGATGCTTATAGATGCTGCAAGTGGAGGTGCACTTATGAACAAGACACCGGAGGAGGCCTGGGCATTGTTGAATAATATGGCAATGAATTCACAGCAGTTTGGGACAAGGGAAGTTGTTCCAGTGAAAGAAGCTGGGGAAGTAAGTTCTTTACAGCAACAATTAACTGAATTAACATCTTTTGTTCGTAAGCTTGCTGTAGGGAATGCACAGGTAAAGGCCTGTGGAATATGCTCAAACACGAATCATTCCACTGATGCTTGTCCCACGTTGTCTGAGGAAGTAGAAGTTAATGCAGCTGGATTTGTGCAAAGGAGGAATTACGACCCATTTTCCAACACGTACAATCTGGGATGGAGGGATCATCCCAATTTGCGTTATGGGAATCAACAAGCTCCTACACAACAACCTCCGGGTTTTCAACCAGCTCCACCGCCGCCACAACAAAGGGCAGCCCCACAAGCTCCCTTCCCAGGTAATTCTCTACATGATCTAGTTAAGAATATGGCAGCTAATATGTTGCAATTTCAACAGGAAACTAGAACAAGTATAAAGAATTTGGAGGATCAAATGTCCCAAGTAGTGAATGAGGTGCGTGATATGAAGCAAAGGGAAAAAGGAAAATTGCCTGCTCAAACACATGCTAATCCTGGAAATGTTAGTGCAATGACGCTGAGAAGTGGAAAGGAATTAGAAGGTCCAAAGGAAATCGTTTCAAAGGAAAAGGCAGAGGATGAAATTGAAAAAGAAATGGAGCAAGAAGCACAAAAATCAAGTGATGAGGTAAAATTAAATTTACCAATTACTCCAAAATCTAATATTGCTCCTTTTCCTCATAGGTTGGTGAAGCCTTCAAAGGGAGACAAGGACAAGGAAATCATGGAGGTGTTTAAAAAAGTGGAATTGAGCATTCCCTTGTTAGATGCAATCAAGCAGATCCCTCGATATGCAAAGTTTCTAAAGGACTTGTGTTCCAACAAGCAAAAATTGAGAGGAGATGAGAAGGTGATAGTGGGAGAAAGTGTATCCGCCATGCTTCAAAGGAAACTTCCACAAAAATGCGGAGATCCCGGTATGTTTGTCATTCCATGCAAGATAGGTAAAATGGAGGTAAAAAGGGCTATGTTAGATTTAGGTGCTGCTATTAATGTAATGCCTAGATCTATTTTTAACTCTTTGAACATTGGACCACTTAAAGAAACGGGCATAATAATTCAATTAGCGGATAGGACTAATGCATATCCTGAAGGGATTATAGAGGATGTCCTAGTTCAAGTTAATGAATTAATATTTCCTGTTGATTTCTATATTTTGGATATGCATGATGAAAACTCACCAAATCCTTCACCTATTTTGCTTGGAAGACCATTTATGTGCACAGCTAGAACAAAAATTGATGTAAAAACTGGAACTCTTTCCATGGAATTTGAAGGTGAAAAAGTCCAATTTAATATTTTTGATGCCATGAAATATCCAGTCGAATCTAATGCTTTGTGTTGCATAGATGTTCTTGATGCTAATGTGCAGGAGGTCTTTGATTTAAATGGGAAGGATGACCTTGAGACAGCAATTATACAGAACCTTCGAGTCGATACTTTGGATGAAACACCAGTGGATGATGCTGTGAAGGAGATGGTTCAAGCTTTGCACTCTCTAGAACCTAAACCATCAAGGTATGCTGTTGTGAATTCCATACTTAAGAAATCTGACAATGGTCTTTTGCCATCGGTTGTGCAGGCACCAATTTTGGAGATGAAACCACTGCCACCCACTCTTAAATATACATTCCTAGGAGCTGAAAAGACCTTACCAGTGATTATCTCAGCTGCCCTATCTCCTACACAAGAGGAAAAGTTGGTTCGTGTGTTGAGAGAGCAAAAAGAGGCTATTGGTTGGCAATTAGCAGATATAAGAGGAATTAGCCCTTTCTTGTGCACTCACAGGATTGCGCTTGAAGAAGATACAAAACCTTTGAGGCAAGCACAAAGGAGACTCAATCCGGCCATGATGGAAGTGGTGAAGAAGGAGATCCTCAAGCTATTGGATGCAGACATCATCTACCCAATTTCAGATAGCAACTGGGTAAGTCCCATTCATGTGGTTCCAAAGAAGTCGGGAGTTACAGTGGAAGCTGATCATGATGGTAATTTTATTCCTGTAAGGAAGCAAACAGGTTGGAGACAATGTATTGATTACCGTAAATTAAATTCTGTAACAAAGAAAGATCATTTTCCCCTACCCTTTATTGATCAAATGGTTGAGCGTTTGGCAGGGAAGTCACATTATTGCTTCCTAGATGGCTTTTCAGGGTACTTTCAGATTGCCATTGCGCCTGAGGACCAAGAGAAGACCACATTCACTTGCCCATTTGGAACCTTCGCCTATAGGAGAATGCCATTCGGACTTTGCAACGCCCCTGCCACCTTTCAAAGGTGCATGGTAAGTATTTTTTCTGATTATGTGGGGAAAGGGATAGAAGTGTTCATGGATGACTTTAGCGTGTATGGAACTGATTTTGACACTTGCTTAGATAATTTGGAATTAATTTTGAAAAGATGCAAGGACACTAAGTTAGTGTTAAATTGGGAGAAATGTCAATTCATGGTAGAAGAGGGGATAGTCCTTGGTCATTTAGTGTCATCTAAGGGGATGGAAGTTGATAAGGCCAAGGTCGATATTATTTCTGCTTTACCCTACCCCACTTCGGTGAGGGATATTCGTTCTTTTTTAGGACATGCAGGATTTTATCGACGTTTCATCAAAGATTTCTCCAAGGTGGCTGCTCCTCTTTTCAAGTTGCTACAAAAAGATATCCAATTTGAGTTTGATGATCAATGCAAGAAGACCTTTGACAAGATTAAGGAGCTGTTGACTTCACCTCCCATTATTCAGCCGCCAAACTGGGAGCTTCCTTTCGAAATCATGTGTGATGCAAGTGACACCGCAGTTGGAGCTGTGCTTGGACAAAGAAGTGGGAGAATTCCTTGGGCAATCTACTATGCATCAAAAGCTCTAAATGGAGCCCAATTAAATTATTCCACTACTGAAAAAGAACTCCTAGCTGTTGTATTTGCTCTTGAAAAATTTCGATCTTATTTGCTTGGTACTAAAGTAATTGTCTTTTCTGATCATGCAGCTCTAAGGTACCTTATGACAAAGAAAGATAGCAAACCAAGGCTCATTCGATGGGTCTTACTCCTACAAGAATTTGATGTGGAAATTCGAGACAAGAAAGGTAGTGAGAACCTTGTGGCTGACCACCTCAGTCGACTCCCAACACCTCAAGAGAAATTATCTTTAAGGGAGTATTTTCCGGATGAACAATTGCTTTCAATTTCTAGCATTTCACCCTGGTATGCGGATTTAGTTAATTATTTGGTCACTAATCAATTTCCTATTGGTTGGACAAAGGCAAAGAAGGATAAGCTTAAGAGTGATGCTAGATATTACATATGGGATGACCCGTACCTGTGGAAGCATTGCCAAGATCAAGTGATAAGGCGGTGTGTAAGTGAAAGTGAGTACGAATCCATTCTTAAATTTTGTCATTCCATGGAGTGTGGAGGTCATTTTGGTGCCCAAAGAACCGCAAGGAAGGTATTGGATAGCGGTTTTTATTGGCCTACCTTATTTAAAGATGCATATTCGTTTTGCAAAATGTGTGATAAGTGTCAAAGGGTAGGAAATATAACTGCTAGAGATCAAATGCCCCTAACACCAATGATGTTTGTTGAAATATTTGATGTATGGGGGATGGATTTTATGGGGCCATTTCCTAATTCTCATGGATTTTTATATATCATACTTGCTGTTGACTATGTTTCGAAATGGGTGGAAGCAAAAGCCACCCGGACTAATGATTCAAAGGTTGTTGCAGATTTCCTCAAGTCCATTTTTAATCGTTTTGGGATGCCTAAGGCGGTTGTCAGTGACCGGGGTACTCATTTTTGCAACAAAACTATTTCAGCTTTGTTTCGCAGGTATGGTGTTCTACACAAGGTCTCAACCTCTTACCACCCGCAAACCAATGGGCAAGCTGAAGTTTCCAATAAAGAGATCAAGGGGATTCTTGAAAAAATGGTGAGACCGGACAGGAAGGATTGGAGCTTAAGGTTGGGAGATGCATTGTGGGCATACCGAACGGCATTCAAAACTCCAATAGGGATGTCTCCCTATAGGTTAGTCTTTGGTAAGCCATGTCATTTACCAGTTGAAATCGAGCACCGTGCATTTTGGGCTGTTAAACAATGTAACATGAGTTTGAGTGAAGCTGGAGAAAGTAGAAAGTTGCAATTGCAAGAGTTGAAGGAGATTAGGAACGAGGCTTATGACAATGCCATGATTTACAAAGAGAAGAGTAAGAATTTTCATGACCAAAATATTTTGAGAAAAGATTTTAAGGTGGGCCAAAAGGTTTTACTTTATAATTCTAGACTCAAGCTCTTCCCGGGTAAGTTACGTTCTCGTTGGATAGGTCCATTTGTGGTGACTAGTATAACATCTTTTGGTGCAGTGGAAATACAAAGTTTACACACGGAGAAGAAGTTTGTGGTGAATGGGCATCGTCTTAAGCCATATTATGAAGGATTTCAACCTCAAGTAGTGGAGGGAATCAAGTTTGTTGAATCCCATGAGCTTAATTGAATTAAGACGTCATTGTGTCTAGCCAAAGACCTAAAAGAAAGGCGCTTCTTGGGAGGCAACCCAAGTTTCATATTTAAATTTCATTTTATTTAGTTGAATTTTTGAGTCTTAGTTCGAGTCTAATAAAGTTTTCTTTGGTTTTGGATTTCAATTGTTGATTTCAGGAGCTTTTGGAGTTGCAGAGTAAAAATTGGTGTTGTGCGTGGGCATACTTAAGAGCAAAATTCATTCTGGAATTCATAAAAAAAAATGGAGAAACAGAGTAATTAGAAGCCTTGTGCGTGGGCACGCATAAGGAGTAAAATTACACTGGAATTTGGGTTCAAGTAAAGAGAGAGAGAAACAGAATAATTTGAAGCCTTAGGCGTGGGCACGCCCAAGGAGTCAATTTACACTGGTATAGGAATGGAAGGAAGGAGGTCCACCAGGCTAAATGAGAGTCTTAGGCGTGGGCACACATAAGGAACAAAAATAGCCTGCAAATTGAAGAGGATTTTTTAAAAAAAATCAGTACAAAATCTAGATCCATTCTCTCTCACTCTCTCTCTCTCCTTCTCTCTCACCCCTCACCCACGCCGGAGCACGGCCGCCGCCACCGCCGGAGCACGGCCGCCGCCACCGCCGGAGTCGCCCAACGCCGCCGCCCTGTTCGCGAGTTCAACCGTCATCCGGCCATCCATCTCGTCGCGCCTCTCCCCCGTCGCCATCCCTGTCCTCCAGGAGCCACCGCCGCCCGTCGCAACCAGCGCCGCCTTCGAGAACCCACCTCCGCCCACCTCGAGTCACGGCGAGATCCACCGCCGCCGCCTACCTTCGCGAACCGCAGTCGCCGCCCGCCCAGGCGCCGCCCCTCGCTCGCCGTCCGCCACCTCTCGCCCCTCGCCGGATCTACAACAGCTCGCGGCGCGCCTCCGCGTTCAAGCTCGAGCCAACGCCGCAGCCTCATCTCTCCCGCCGCTTTCTCGCTCGCCAGATCCCGTCGCCTCGCGACCTCCGCCACTCGCGAGCGACAGCGCCTTCGCCCTCCACCTCGCCCCAGCCGACGCCGCCGCGAGCCACCATCTTCTACAACCGTTGCGCCGCCGCCGCCCCTCGCTCAACCAGCTTTGCTCCTCACTCGCGCCGCCCCCCCTGTCCTCAGATCCTCCGATCGCCGCCGCCCCTGCATCCTCCGATCGCCGCCGCCCCTGTGCCCTAGGGGAGATTGTGAGTTTTCTTCTTCCCCTTTTGTTTATTTTCAATTTGTGCCCTAGTTCTTCAATAGTAAAAATTCCAAATCTGAATTGTTAAAATTGCTGTGGTGAGTGTTGAAACTGGATTAACAATTGGAAAATTTGATTTGGGGCTTGTTGCTTATCACTGTGTTGCTAAGGTTTTTGCACATCGCATAATTTGATTCAATTTGGTTGAGGAAAAGAAGTTGGATAAATGTGGAATCGTGTTGCTTGTTGGTTTGTTGGATAATTGAATCAAGGGAGTTCTGAATTAATTGAGATTTGTTTTGTCATGGTTTAGCATTGGACAGGATGTATTAGATTGCATATTTGTTCTTGGCATTGTTGGTATTTTCTGAGTGCAGGGATTTTCGAATGGGGAGAAACAACACCCCGGCTTCCCGGTCCAAAAAGAAGGCTCTGGCACCTACTTCAAAAGGGGTTTCTAAACCCCCAACAAAGAAAGGTCCAACAAAGTTGCCACCTTGAAAGCATCTCAGACCGAAATTCAAACTTCCCAGGCTCGCCTTGAAGCAAGGATGGACTCTATTTTAGAGATCCTCCGGGCCAGACAATAGGCCCCGCGGGCGCTTCCACCTAATCCAGGGAAGTTCTTATCTCCTCCTCTTAATATCATCTTTATTTTGCAATAGGGACATTGCATGATTTAGGTGTGGGGGGATTTTTAGGATATGCTTACACATGAATATGATTTTTGAACTTCCTAGCTTATCCTCTTGCGTTGTCTTGCCAAGTCTTATATGCATTGCTTGAATTTTGTAGAGTTTGCCATGTTCTTAGTCAAATTAATTGAGGGGTATGCTTAGTTTTCTATCACTTAACCCTAAGTGAGCTATTTGAGCCTTTTTTTTAATTTGAGCCTTTTTTTTAAAAAAAAAAAAAAATCCATGAAATAAAAAATAAAAAATAAAAAATAAAAAAAAATAAAAAAAAAACTCATCACATATTTGCTCAAATTTTCTTGTTGTGTGAAACGCATGAGACTTGATTTTCTAGAACTTGCTTGATTATACATAGTTGATTGTACTCTCATTTTTGAATCTTGATGCAAATAAAATGATAAGGGCACTAGGAATACCCCATTTTGGCCTTGTTTTCCCCTTGACCCATGTTTATCCTTTAGTGAACCACTCTGAGCCTATTGATGATATATCCATTTTTCTTGGTTCATGTTTAACCCCTTAGCCTGAGACCTTTTTCTTCAATTATGGCCATACACTCATTTGAACCCTAGGAACATGAGGAAATTTGTTTAAGTATCATTACATGTGATTTTGGTTAAAGGTTGCACTTGATGTGAGTTGATTGAGTTTTTGTATTCGACATTTGATTTTGTTATTGTACTGCCTCTCTCTCTAAAAAAAAAATGAAAAAAATGAAAAAAAAAAAAATACTAGGGCAGTGGAAATAAATAGTTTGGAACGTGTTCCTCTAACCGGAGTGTTATGAACAAAGAGTTGAAGTTCTGTCTGCAATTTTCAGACAATGGAATTCCTCTCATAAACGTACCAAGCTATTGAAAGCCACCAAAAAAAAAAAAGAAAAAAAAAAAGAAAAGAAAAAAAAGAGAGAGGCAGACATGTTTGTATTAGCTGCAAGTGTAAATCTTTATTTTGAGAGCAGCATGATCATTGATGTCAAAGAGAATTTGTGCAACTTATGTTTCGTAGCATGTTTTGATGGTTAGACAATTTCCTCAATTCCTTTTAACCTACATATTCCATATTTTCCTACCCCAACCTTAGCCCCGTTACAACCCTAATAAAGACCCTTTGATTATGAGCATCATGTTCTTATTTGAGATGTGAATTTACTGTGATTTGATAGCAAGCCTATGGGATTGATAGTTCTCTATGCATATTGAGTGAAATCTAGCCTAAACACTTGAGGGTGAGTGATCTCTTATTATATTTTCCCATTTTGTGAGGATAGTTGGCTTTGCATACCTTGATTTTGATGAAACTTTGACATGGTTGAATGATACTTGGTTTGGCATGCACTTTTGATATTTGGTCTTGATATATGCTTGAGGACAAGCATGGATTAGGTGTGGGGGAGTTGATATATGTTGTATTTGATGATATTTTTATGCATATGTCAACTTAAATTGTTTGAGAAAATTAATAAAAATGGACTTGATTGGATTGATTTTTGGGACATTGGTGTTGTAGGAAAGGTGGCAAAATTTCCAACATTGGGCAGCCTATTTTGAAGTGTTGGGCGTGCCCACGCCTAAGGTCCAATTCCCAGCTGTGGGGTCTATGTGTGAAGCATCAAAATTTGCAAAAAGATCCTTGGGGTTAAATTGAAGTATCTAAATCTTTGGGCATCAATTTTCAGATTTTTATTATGGCATCAAATCTTTGGGCATCAAATCCTTGGGAATCAATTACAAAAGAATAATCAAAGGCTATGATGTTGAGGTTTTTGGATGCAATTGAGGGAGGTTTTTGGATGCAATTGAGGAGGCTTCTACCATGAACATGCAAAAAAGGGAGAAAGAAGAATTAAAAATTGGTCTTGTTTTGCTATAAATAGGAGGAGACCAAAGAGCACACAACACAACATACAAGCCATTATTCCAAACACAACACAAGGGCCATTATTCCACAAAAGAATTCACATTGGCCAATTTTCCACCAAAAGAGATTCCAACCATTGGAGACACACTAGAGAGGAGACTCCATTTTTGTTGGCACTTACAAAATTGGAGGATTCCAAGGGCAATAAGGATTCGATCCTTCGTGGGTGATTTTCTTGTTCTATTTCTATAATTGATTACCATGTTGGATTGTATGGATTTGGTTATGTTTTGGATGGATTGTGAGTAGTTTTCTTATCTAGTTTAGGTTTTGAATTTGTGTGTGGATATGGAATTGTGAGACTTATTTTGTTGACATATTTTTATGCTTAATTGAATTGGGTATTTTTAATTCCTCTATTAATTATGTTTTGAATTGCTTGATTGATATAGCGGCCGCGTGTTGATTGAGTTATTTATTGCTAGATTGGGAAGTGCATCCGTAATTGTGTAATTTTCCAATCAAGTAGCAAACTAGAGGAAGAATACTCTAGTGAGGGATTAAAATCGGTTTTAAACACTACCTCGTAGGATTAGTGTTGAATCGAATTGGGTTTTTCTTGTGCTAAATGCTATTAAGTCATGTTATGCTATGGTCGTACCTAGTATTCACACTTGATTAGGGGAATGGCTTATGGTCGTACCTAAGCCATCGAATAAGTATGGAAAAATTGGTTGGGAAACGCTTGTAGACCAACTTTAACCAATTTAGTCAATTAACCAATTAAGTTAAATGCATGTCAATGATCAATTCCATATCCAATACATAATTCATGCCTAAACTAGAGTTTTAATTATCCTAAAGAGCTCACTTGTTACCTTGCAATTATTTTTATTCTTGTTTAATTGTTATTTTCTTTTTACTAGTTTAGTTGAAATCAAATCCCCCATCTTTATAAATATAAATATAATTTATAATTAATCTAGTGATTGAAAATAAACTCTTTGAGCAAGTTCCCTGTGGAGACGACCCTACTCACTATATATATTACATTTATTTATCTTCTTCTGTGGTGTAGGACTAATATTTAATTTGCAGCTTTGCGACGAGCTAGCAGATTGCGGTACACTGTTCAATACCGCAAAAGATTGCGGTACCGGCCTCCATTTTTGCGGTGCCATTGGAGCAGCCGCTCCGTTACTTTTGGCGGTGGACGGCATTTTGGAGGCCGGATTGGAGTTGGTCTTAGAATTGTCATTCCTGCATATGCTGACACTCTTAAGGTTTAGAAATTTCGAATAGAAGTTTACTATACTAATTATTTTTATCATACCTATATATATATATATATATGGAAAAAAAATTGAAAGCATATTAATTTACACTATTGATGCATGTGAGGAATGAGTGTCAACTTGCCAGAATAAAAACCAGAATGTTAGTTTCATTAATTTAGGACAAAGAGAGGCCTATCTTTAGTCAGTCACATGCATTAGTTTCCAAGAAATGGCAATGTATTGACATCAAATTATTTGCTCCACTCAAAGACTAGACACCTGCTGCTGCTATATCTTCCTGTATTCTTCTGCCCTACAACTCCCTACCTAATTTGCAAGTTTGTCCCACCAATTTTGGTTCAATATAGGCTACACCCTTTCTTCCTTTTACACATACTCTTCTACATATTTCTAAATAAACACAACTAGCTAGCTATCCATACACTATAATAATGTTTTTAGCTACTGAATTTGGTAGTTAAACATTTGATAGTTAATGAATTCCGATCGATCGTTAATTCGATCGCTAATTTTGCGAATGATCGAATTTTGATGTTTAGAGATTGATTTTTTAGAATGCAATTAATTGGAAAATTCTTGTAGTTATAGTAAATAGTAATAAAAGTGACGGTAGTAATTTAAGAATTATTATTATTATTATTATTATTATTATTATTATTATTATTATTATTATTATTATTATTATGATGGAATCAAATTAGCACCTACTTCAATCTTTAATGGTAAAAATTTATCTCCCCGTGCGTATTTATTTATTGTTATTTTTTTTCCAAGCCAAAGTCAGAAAAAAATACAATTCTTTATTTATTATTATTTATTATTTTTTTGAATTTATCTATTGTCTAATTAATTAAAGGTTGCATGTCCAACAAAGTTTTCCTTTTTCCCTTTTCCCTTCTCCATTTATTATAATTATATGTACAACTTCATTATTGGTAGAAGCAATGTTTTAAAAAAACGTAATGTATTATGATGATTCCACGTATATTATAAATTTTTTTGTGTTGGTCACTAGGTACAATGACATTTAAAATGTTTGGAGAAAAATATATATTAAATACCTCATGAGCAAAGTGAAGTTAGAGTCCGTTTGGATGAGCTTTTTAAAAAAGAAAAAGTCAAAAATAGAAGTTAAAAGCGGGTAATGTTTGTGTTTGGATGAAACTTTTGAAAAATATTTTTCTAGAAATGTGTTTGGATGTGTAAAAGTAAAAAATACTTTTGGAATGTAATAATTATCAAAAGGGACATGTTATTTATATGGGATATAATAGAAATAGTATATATTTATAGTGTAATTTAAATAAATTAGTAGAGATATTTAAAACTTTGCATACATTACTTGGTGCTTTTGACTCTTCTTTGACATTTTGATGTGCTTTTGTTCTTTTTTTAAAAGCTCATCCAAACACCTATTTTGTATCAAAAATACTTATGGTAGAAACAAAAGTCAAAATTACATTTCTAAAAACCCATCCAAACGGGCTGTTAGACTTTTGGACATCTTCACATCCTTAATTATTACTCCGTTTGTACTCATAATTAATGAAAATGTTAATTTATGGTGTGTATATTGGAGCAATTTGTTGCTATAAATAAAAAAACAAATTCATATAAACTTTTAATAAGATATTTTTATTATTATTATAATATAATCTAATACCTAATATTAAAAAAATACTCCCACTATCCCAATCAAATGTATATTTTTAATCATTAATATTTCAAAATATATACAAGTAAAAATTATGTAAAATATACTGTATATTCTAAAACTATACAATTAGACGAATCTAACAAGACTAAATTCGACTATTTTATTCAAATGTATAATTACAATAATATTGAGTCAAAGCTAAACAATTAACAGTATCAAAAAGTCAAACAGAACGTCTTATATGGGACGAAGGGAGTAATAATTAAGTATGGTGGTGAACAGGTGATAAAACAAAACAACAATTGACTTGAGTGGATTGATGTTTTAATTGTTTAATCAAGGTCTCGGGTTCGAGCCTTGTGCATGAAAAAAATGCTCTGTGAACACCAACAACAGTTGACTTTAGTGGATCGGAGTTTTAGTCTTTTAATCCATGTCTTGGGTTCGAGCCTTGTACATGTAAAAAATGCTCTGGATCCTTCATTGCACATACAAATTCTCGATGGAATAGTTTTGGATCCATGACATGAGGATACCCGATTATTCACAAAAAAAAACTATTGTGGTGATATCACCGCAATTCTGTACGTTTGCATCTCTAGTCTCTATAACAAAAAACATTTTTAATTTGTAATCGAATCTGATACGTGAAAAAAGAAAGGAAAATTCTACACATTCTTGTATTAAAAAAGGAAAAACTTAACCTTGTGTTCTTGATGAAATAACATACATAGGTTGATCGAAATACACAGACGTATAGTATGTATAAAACACCAAAAATGGTGATATGATGTTCATCATCATTGCTATTTTCAAATAAAGTAATAGGAAGAAGAAAAAGGGGGAAGCAAATTGAGGTGGAAGGATCAATCATGGACCAAACTAGTAGTGGGAAAAGGCCAATAATGGGAACAGTGAATGTCCTAAAGTTATTAAAGCACACATCAAACAATCTTGGGGGAGCCTTTGTCTTTTTGCACTTTCACAAACACAGAGAGGGCCACCAAGCATCAATTGCCAAACATGCCAATTCAATGTGAAGTTATCAGAAAACAGACAATTACTCTACACAAGGCTCGCCATTTTCTCATGTCCCTAAACACTTCCACTGCATATATGATTTCAGAGAAATTTATATTAAACCAGAATGTACTTGTATTAATTAGACAAATGCACCTGTTCTCTCCCTAATTAATTAGACAAGTTGATGTAATAATCAGACAATATGTATGTGTTAGGTTCTGTTTATATTAACAACTTCATACAATTGTAATAGGTCAATCCCTGACACTACAATCAGCTGCACTTGCTGAATGATGTCTGCATACTCCCAAATGATGGCGTTGACTGTGCTTGCATCAATCGGTGAGGAGACATCACTGATAAGGTTGTTGGCATCCCTTATAACGCTGTAGACATCACTAGGTGGGAAGGCATGAGACATCATGACACATCACTTATAAGGGCGTAGACATTACTCGGTGAGAATGCACCATTTCTTGGGTCTGGCTTACTTATAAAGTCGTAGACATCACTCGGTGGGAAGACATCACTTTTTGGGTCTGACATATAATGGTCTGGCTCACTTATAAGATCATAGACATCTCTCTGTTGGAAGTTATCACTTTTTGGGCCTGGCACATCATGGGTGCAGGTGCGGAATCTGGACCTAAGCCATACCCATAAAATTGGCTTATGAACTCCAATTCTCCAAATAATAATTAAAATAAAAACAACAATATATATGTGGTCGTGTGGGTAGATATGAGACCCCAGGCAACAGGGCAAGGAACACAAATTGAAGTGATGAAGAATGAAAGGCGTGGCCATTTGTGAGCCTAAAACATAATACAATTCTAATCCCATCAGTCATCATTCATTACAGCACCTTTCCCCTGCCATGTCCTCATACGCCAAAGACACACCATGTCCCATCATCCTTTCCATTTTGTATTGTAATGAATCGGTTTGCACGGTTGATATCGACGCCACACCCCACTATTAACAAATACAGATCCTTCTTTTTCCTGTTTAATATTCTTCTACTCTTACGATTCATCACCACCATGTGGTGGTGTCTCAATTCCTACACCATTACTCATATGTACACATCAAAATGAGTCAAAACTTCTCTTGCAAATTGCACTTGTTTGTGCACTACTAGCTAGTTGCAATAAAGTTGTGGACGACGGGGACGTCGCGGTCATCCATCGACAGGCACAGCATCGATTAATACATGCAGCTAGTGAGCTAGGCTAAGATCAATGCATTTCAATTTCTAGCGTGGGGGGAAATAAATAATTGAGGGGTTACAAGATGGCAATGGAGACAACATTTGGACCCCCACCCTGCTCTCAATCCCCACAGTCTTCTCCTGTGCACCCAATTCTTTAGATCTTACATCTTTGATCTATTGCTCTCCTCGATCACCATATGTTTTAGGATGTCAGAAGCATCTAGCAAGAGGGCATAAGAGTCTATTCCTATCGAGAAAGAAGCCAACTAAAGAGTGGCCCATTTTGGATTAATTCTTAAGATTTCTGGTTGTTTTACTTCCTATTTTTCTAAGTGTATCCTAAACTACAGGTGTGGATTGGAATAATATCAACTCCCCTTGCTAACAGTCCCTTTTCATCATTCTCTCCTCTACAAGGATTTTTCATTTCTAGCGACCAAATTTGTTAGCTAAAATGAATTTTTCTTGTAGTGTTTTTAGTTCGCTAACATGAGTGGCCTTCTCGATGTACCTTAATGTCGCCACCAGAAAATATGATGATTTCTTATTTCACTTACTTTACCCTTGTGAAGATGGCGAGCCATTTTTTTCATTTGGTTAAGACTCAATCAAGGATATATATACAGCTACATCTTTATGACTTCGAAGAAAGGAAACCTTGACAAGGGACCAAAATAACAATTCGTCCAGTGGCGGATCCAGAAAAAAATTTAAGCGGGGTCACAAAAATAATAATTTCAATTTAAATATATTAATTATAACAATCGAAACATACTTCTTACAAATACTCTCTACGATCTTTCATATACTTAATAGCAGCTTCATTCATAACATTAAGGAGAGTTTCTTTCTCAATAGCTAGCACAAATAAGAGAATCGTTAATCAAAAAATCACCACCTGTTCGATTTCACAAGCTTTTGGGGTCCCTACAAAAATTTAAGCGGGTGCACTAAACTACACATAAATATTTTTTACCTTACAACACAAATTTAAGCGGGGTCCCGTGCCCCCGGTAGATTTCACAAGCTTTTGGGGTCCCTACAAAAATTTAAGCGGGTGCACTAAACTACACATAAATATTTTTTACCTTACAACACAAATTTAAGCGGGGTCCCGTGCCCCCGGTATCTATAACATGCGTCCGCCCCTGAATTCGTCAACATATCCATTTCCTTAACCAGATTCCTCAATATACTGAATTCAGATTTAAGTGGTTAGATTATGGTACCCGGATGGAGCAATATATGTATTCAACATCAATCATTAAATTTTCCTTCAAGGAGGAACTCTTTTAACAACTAACAAAACTTGTGTCGTGAATTCAGGGGCTCGTATTGAAAAGAGTCATTTCTGGATAAACTGGGAGCACACCAATGAAACCTTCTTGACATGAGCCAAGGACAAGGTCGCAGTTGATGGAAGTCGTTTGGTACAATCATGGTTCCCGAAGGCCAGATTTTGCATTGATTTAGGGAAAAAAAAAAAAAACCTAAATTCAGTCCATGATCTATCTTTGTTGTCGCAATGGAATGCCACCATGTGATGGTATTAACAGACACTGGATTGGTTTGGTCTTTAAATAAACAAGACACAGTCCAAGAAACACAAACTTATCGAGTAGCTAGGTGACATTCAGGTATCAACACAAGAAGGGCAATAGGTTACACTTCTTGTTTTCCAAGCCCAATTTCGTAACATGGCTCAGTTTGTTAGAAGTAAGAAGGCCCAAATGCCCCATCACAGTGGCGGATCTAGAAAAAAATTTAAGCGGGGTCACAAAAATAATAATTTAAAATTAAATATATTAAATATAATATTTAAATTTAAATATATTAAATATAATAATCAAAACATACATCTTATACATACTCTCTACGGTCTTTCATACTTTGGATTGATTAGTAAGAGCTTCATTCATAACATTGAGGAGAGTTTCTTTCTCTATAGCACAAATAAGAGAATCGTTGATAAAAAAAATCATCACCCATTCGATTTCGCAAATCAGATTTCACAAGTTTTGGGGTCCCCACAAAAATTTAAGCGGGTGCACTAAACTACGCATAAATATTTTTTACCTTACAACATAAATTTAAGCGGTGTCCCGTGCCCCCGGTAGGCCACATGTGCATCCGCCCCTGCCCCATCAAACTATACAAGTGATATACAGTATATAAAAGGAAAGTACTTTACATTGATCTAAACATAACATACAGAGACTGCATCTGCACCAAAATGGTGATATCCACAGTAGTAGTGAAAGATAATATAATTTCTCTTTTGTCACAGCAATTCAATCAAGGTAAACTCGCTTGCTTAATGTCTCTTACAATATATACTTACATAACATAGACACATGTTACAACAGAATTGGGAACAGAAACTGACGAGTATACTAAAGTTCTACCCTATCACTTGATCACTTCTCACATGTTCGGTTTAAAAATAGTGCTGAAAGAACCTCGTTAGAAATGATGTACCATCACTTATGATAGGTAATATGCATACGGAATTGGAGTATAAAACCCGTTTAATTTTTCATTCCACTTTTTTTACTTAAAATTACAAAGAAGTTAGTCATGGACATATCAACTTAGTCACCTAGGTTGGTTTGAAAGAGGATTTTGATCGTGATCATCACTGAAGTGGGTAAAGTATGAAGGTCCAGTTATCTGGCAGTCATAGTTCAATTCCCCTGGCTTTGCATGCTTTTGCCTTCATTTCAAAAAACAATTTATGAAGAATCATTAGCAATTTCATTCACTGGACCGAGATACTAAAAGGGCCCTTCAACATTTCAGCAATTCCTCTCACCAAATGTTAAAATGATGCATGGGAAAGTTGGAATAGGAATAAGCATAAGGAAATAATTGATAAGATAATTACCATTCTTGGTCCACGAGCATGGCCTCTGTCAATCCAAACTTCACCAGTTCTTGTCTAGTGTGGTGCATTAGCAAACAATACCTGCAGAATACAAATTAAAAGCAAGCAACAATGCACCATTATACATAAATGCTGCAGAATCCTACTAACCAATCCATTCAATACCCAACAAGTGTTCTAAATCCAAACAAGAAAACTCCAAGTAAACTACTAATACTAGCTAGTATAATAATACCTTCCACCATAGCCTCTTTCCATGACAACCATCTTGCCATTCCCAATGTTTTGGAGCCCCTCAAATTGCTCCACTGTCCATTTATACCATCTCATCAAGAACACCCTCAATGTCAGCCCATGTGACACTATCACCAAATTCATATTCGGGCTCTGTTCCCCTGGTGGCTGAAATCTTCCAATATCTATATCAGTTCTCAGTGTCTCCCTAAATCCTGAAATTTTCCATATCCACTCACAATCCGGAATGGATTTTGAGAAATTGTTGAGGCAATGGTACAGTTTGGTTGAATTTCTACCAGTTATTCTATCATAAACGTCGGCGGCCGATTCCCCATTCGGAAATCTGTAGAAGAATCTCCCGTACCGCTTTCTAGCTGCTTTTTGAATCCTCATTTGCTCTTGATCCTGGAAATTCCCTAAAACCAGTCAAAGAAATTAGCAATTAGGGTTTATGTTGAAAGAAAAATTGGGGATTTAGGGTTTTGCTATTTTACATTCACATTAATTACCAAAATCTTGCTCTCTCAATCTTGGCTCTTCCCTAACACCAGCAATCCTAGATTTCTCGAACGCCTTGGCCAAATTCCGCAGAGTCTCGAGCGATCGTCGGTAAGGAGACACGTAGAAGTAGACTTTCCAGTCATCGGAGGCGTCGTTCTCGATCATCTGGCGAATTTCCCGTCCGCAATCCTCCGACTCGGCAATGCCCCGGTCCGTGAGCATGACCTTGGGGTCGGCGACGCGCGTGTAGACACACTCGTCGACATTGCCCTGGCTCTGGCCGTGGCGGACGAGAATTATGCGGCGCGGGCGAGGGGGCTTGGCCCCGGAAGCGGAGGCGGCCTTCTCGGGGAAACTGGAGAAACCGTCGTCCGTACAGGTGTAGTCGTGGCAGCATTTGATTGGACGAGTGGTGGTAGGGGTGTGGTAAATGGGTGGGAGAGACGTAGCCTGTGACAACGTGGAAATAAGGCTAGCCATTTTTGGTCGATCAATCTAGGCTAACAATGGGGAATTGGGAAAATTCAAATTTCATGTAAAAAACATACTACTGCTCTGCTCCTGTTGGATTCAGACACAAATCAGAATTGGAAGTTTGGAATTAGGACATCCTTATTCTTACCAAAGAGATGCTGGGAAATTCGACGCGTGGATGCTGTCCTAAAAGCCAAGACACGGCACAGTAAAAGAAACGTGAATCGTAGTTTAGACATTTAAGAAAACATCAACATGAAATCTAAGGATAATTTGTTGAAATCCATGACAATGTCCTATATCAATATTGGAAATTCTTTTATACACTCAATTTAATTACAACTCTTTGAGCAAAAACTAACTCTTTTTCTACCTATCTGGTTATGGTCAGATAAAAACAAACTCTTGTCAATGTCCTCTGATAGCTCTCCCCCTCCCCACCGACGGGTCTCTAGCCTTGGTTTTCCTGGCCTACCGGAACCTTACTTATTCCATGGCAGCACCAAAGTGTTCCAGGTCTCTTTCAGAGGCAAACTTTTGGAAGGAAGGGAAGCTATTCCCAGCCCTCTCGTGGAGAACCCGGCCATGGCCAACATTGTAATCCTAGACTTCATCGACGGAGACCGCTTAAAGCCATGCATCTCAGTTGATTCGAGAATCAAGGAGCGCATTTGTAAACCTTTCGAAGACAGATTGATAATCTCTGTGTTGGGCAAAAAAGTAGGATATCTTGCACTGTTTGATCGCCTATCTCGTCTATGGAACCTCCACAACCGTTTCGAGATGATAGATATGAATGCTGGCTATTATCTCCTCAAGTTTGAATGGGTGGCAGACCGTGCAAAGGTTCTCAATGAAGGGCCTTGGATGGTCCCTACTTGACGGTATGCCCTTGGAGACCCAACTTTCTGGCCGATTCCGAGATACTTAAGAAAACGGTGGTGTGGGCAAGATTCCCAAGCCTCTGCCTCGAAAATTTTGATGAACTCATCCTCCACAGGATGGCTGCAGCCATTGGAAAGTTAGTCCGAGTTGATGCCGTGTCGAAGGGAGTGAATAGAGGAAGATACACAAGAGTATGTGTAGAGATCGAGTTGAGTCTCCCGGTAATGTCTAGCATCTTGATTGGGGATATATGGCAAAAAGTAGCTTACGAAGGACTCCACTTATTATGTTCGATTTGCCAAAAATACGGACATGCAAGCCATGTTTGTACATCTCGACCGGTGGAAAGGACAATGGTGGTGCCGGAGGTTTCAGTAGCAGCTGGAGAAGACACCCACGAAAAGACAAAAGAAACACTTGAGCAAGGGGTAAACAGGAGGGGAAAAGAGGTTACTCCTCATCGAAAGAAAGACAAAGGAAAGATTGTTGTTATAGAAAAGGCTGTGCAGTTTAGCACCAATGAGGAAAGGCACAACCTCAAAACTAGTGCAGACAGACCTAGGGTTAACTCTTGCAAAAATAAGACATACCTCTATTGGAGCCATTAGTGTTGCGCTTGATGCTATGGCAGTTGAAGGTACTCCCGTAATCACTCCTTCGATCCCAGCTCAGCCGGCCATAGGCGAGTGGATCAAGGTTGTTAAGAGAAAGCCCAACAAGGCCCATTTGGCTTGAAGCCCGTCCTCCCTTCTACCATCCCCTTAAAGAAAATCAATCCTAATCTGCAGCCCAATAACAAGGGGAAAGGGCCGTCGAAAGGAGGGAAATCCTTTCCTAGAGAGATATCCCAGCCAGGGAAGATCGTGTCCAATTCGGATGGAAATCCGCTTGCAGCGAAAAGGGCCAGCTCTTCAGGGGAAGAGGTAAGTGTCAATTGAGGGGAACAAGTTGATACACCTGCTCCATCGCTTAAGGGCTAACATGTGGCCAAGGATAATGCTTTTGGGGAGGATGACTCACACATGGAGGACGCGAACACAGGGGAGGGAGATTCGACCCCCCAGGCTGTTTCCTCCAAATGAAACTCCTTGTGATGCCAGAGGAGGCGGTAGGGATGGCTTGACCCTCAAAGAATGTTTCTTTATGGATTTTACATCTTTTAGAATTTGTAACATGGTATCTTGGAATGTGGGTGGATTTATGAGTTTAAATGCTCCGAGGATGCTTAAGGATATGGTGAGACGACATACACCAGTTGGCGCCTCGAAGGAGGAATTCTTTACCACTTGGGCTTTTCCACCGGATTTCATCTCGAAAGACTTGTCTGCGGACGCATTGAGCATTTGTCAGCCTTATTTCTAGTTCGGTGTTGTTTTCTTTTCTTGTCTTTTGCTCTTTTCGTCTCCTCCCCAGTGTTGCTTTCTTTTTATTTCTTTTTTTAATAATTTCGTATGGTTGTTGTGTTTTCTCCGGCCAATGAATTAGCTTACCCCAAAAAAAAAAAACCTATCTGGTTGAAGACCTCCGGGTGGCAATCGTAATGCAAAATGAGAGTATGTGAGTGAGGGTAACAAATGTGGGTATGCAAATTAAAATGTGGCGATTGAAGACATTCGTGCAGATTATAAGCGAGTAGATCTAATAATTGGCGACTGTAATGCAAAATGAGGGTATGTGAGTGATGGAGAAGTTGGCGAGACGATGAAGAATAAGGGTGCGATGGGAGTTGAGGAAGTGTGATGACTGCGGTTGGGAGGACGATGGAATGGTGGCCATCGGATTGGGGACGATGGGACAAAGGCCGTTGGATTGGGGAGACGAAACTTGCAAAGTTGGATACTTCGGGGTTAATAGCGGGAAGGGACAGGACCTCGATGTCCTGAAGGAAGGCTTTAATGATGTTGCCATGTTGGCTCTTCCGGACTTCTGGTCCCGGGACCTCCCAAGGTATTTGGCAAGATAAGTAAATGTGTATTTCCTCCCAAACTCGTTCGACGGAATGGTGGTAATGGCAATAAGTTGTTCGGAGTGGGTGATGGACAATGGCTCCAGCATGAAGATGTTGGATAGTGAGCTTGGCTGGAGAGCATAAAGAGGGCCTTGCCGTCGGTGTTTGCTTGGATTCCGATGACGGAAGGGCAACGCCGGTGAAATGAAACTTTTGACAATTTCCCACACGAGTAGTTTCGAAATAATATAACCCCGGTCTTGATTTTATTTAATGAAAATCATTTTATGAAGGCGGAGTTAGGATTAGGGATATATTTATAGGTTGTCACGTTTTTATTACTCGTGTTAAGAAACTGTGGCCCGAAAGCGCACGGTGTCAAAAATTGCAGTAATTTATAGTAAGACCGGATCGTTCACTGGAGGATGTGCGATAGAAGCAGGGCCCACGTCGTTTTACTAGATTTTCCATTCGTATTGCTCCAAGTGGTCTGAAAAGTGGTTAACAACTACTGGCATGAATTTAAACTAAACTATAAAAGCGTTTAAATTTATTCTTCAAAGCAAATAAGTCTATTCTAGAAAGCGGGTAAAGTTATTCTAAAAATGCGATAAATACTATCTATGAAAGCAGTGAAAATTTTCACTATGCTAGCTATGAAGCTGAATCACAATGTAGACAGAAGGGACAGGAAGAAAAGAATAAAAATTGGGCAAGATTTAGATAAAACAGTATTAAACTTCCATTTTTATACACAGATCTTTGTTCGGGATAATCCTGTCAGATTGCTAATTCTCATGCTCTCAATACTGCTTTCCCTTTTACAGACAGGTACTTACAGTATGAGTTTACATGTTCTTAAGACCGCAGATTCTAAGATACCACAGATTTGTAACTGCCCCGGCCAGGGTATGTTATTTCATCTGTGGTGGTTGAGCAACACCTGACAAATCATTTATTGAAATGCCAAATACTACTATCATTCTCCCATGTCACACCCAAAGATTCTAATTAACCCTGAACTATCCCTTAACTATCAATCCTAGTAGCAGTTACACAACTCTCAAAACAACCGAATGACCTCTATCGAAAGCATTTAAAGAAAGCAGTAAAGAAGACAGTAGAGAAAGCATTTAAAATCCTATCACTCAGAGGTTTAAAGGTCTGACCCTGGTAGTAAAAGACAGCTCCCCATCAGAATGATGAAGTATGGATCAAGAATTCCCGGATCTTGGTGAACCACTCGCAGTGTTCACTTCCTTCCGGGTGATTATAAGATACAAACTAATGAAACGAACTAATAAATTAGTTCGTTCCGAAGGCACTCACTCAGAACTCAAAAATAGACTTTGGCAGGAGAGGATAGCAGTTGAAAGAAAACTCAACCCTATCTTAGAAAATAACCAAGGTCTGGATGATGTCCTCTAAGATTATATACTACAATGTATTTGAATCCAAGTGGACCCCATCTCAGTGTACTATTTAATCTTAGATTCCCAACAAACAGCAATTTTGGAAAAAAATGAGTTTGAAAACCATTCCCTAAACAGGTACTAGACTTTCAATTAAAACACAGATCCTTTCAGTCTAGATGAGACCTAATCGCTGACTCTGCTCCTAATTTCCCAAAATCAGCCCTTGATAGAATATGAATTAGTCATAACTGAAGAATTTATCCCTTACTCAGATCCGGATTTTATAAAGGAGTTTTTTATCGGAAATTTAATATGCAATATCTGTTTAAGATCTAGACTTCTATTGTCCAAGGGAAGGATCCCAAAATATTTTAGACCACATCAATACATAATAGTAGCATGCATAAGGATATATGGAAGTGTAAAATTAACTGACCCAAAATATAGGGGCGGGTCTAGACAGAAGGTGAAACACAGATATGAAGTGGTCAGGGGACCAAAATAAGGGCAGAATAATTGAGTGGACTGTAAACATCTACTGTCCAATTTCCCAATTACTCGGATGAAGCGAATTTAGACATGTGAAACCCTGAAATGGCAGTGTCGCTACCAGTTGGGCCCCTACTGTCTGCGAATTCAGATAGGAACCTACATGCTTCATTTTTGCAATACTTATCAGCTACAGTTGACAGACATTAGCAGATTTATAATGCAGACTGGAATTTGGGTTTGGAAATTAAGATAAATAAAATAAAACTGCATCCGGATGGGAATCAGTTGAGCAGCTATTATAGTCCCGGATGGACGAACCGCCAAGGCTCCCACTGACTGCCATCCAGATCATGCAAAATAACACTTAGTAACTAATACCCAGAATACGAGCTGGTTATCCGTGAGGGAGTGCCCGCCAACATTAGTCTGATGTATTCTTTACTAATTGTTACACACAATACGCAAAAGACGAAATAAAATGAAATCAAGAGAAGAGCTTGCATGAGAGACATTGGTTTCTCATGCAAGGTTATGGAATCAATCCATAGTTGATGGCTTAAATAATCCCTCCTACCATAATTAAGTACAGTCCGGATTATCTGTTTAAGGCATCATGCTTTTGTTTATAGAAAAATGTTTTAATGACAATTGAACAAAGGTCCTCTAATCACAACAATTAGTGATTTAATTATTGCTAATTAGGATCATCAATCATTAATGACTAGAGGGTTCAATTAATTAACAGGTGGGGAATGGAGAATCAAAATTTTGGCAGCATAACGCCTTATATTGCAATTCTAGGGTATTACATCTTAATCAGTGGGATTCAGATGTGAGTTTTTGCAATATAATGGAGGATAGAGGATCGGAATTTTAGGATTAAATAGAGAAGAGAATTCTGTCGAGATACCATAAATTGTGTCATGAGCCTGGACCCGCGACATGGGTATCTCGACAGATTTCCAGAAATTTTGGCAGAGTTTCATCATGTGTCGCTAAGCAGGGGTTGTGTCGCGGACCGTGGGTCCGCGACAGGATGTCTAGCGACACAGGGTTGTCTGTAAAATTTCTAAGTATTTGGTTCCCAGTCGCTAGTCTGGAATTGTGTCGCGTGGCATGGCTCCGCGACAGGATGTTTAGCGACTGGGTTTTCAAAATAAAAATACAAGGCATAATTCCCTGTCTCAGAGTAAAAATTGTGTCGCGACAGGAGTGTTCCGCGACAGGAGCCATGCAGAGAAAAATAATAAGAATTTGGGTCCCTGGTCGCTAAACAGGGTTTGTGTCGCGGACCGTGGGTCCGCGACAGGAATGCCTCGTGACCAAGGGTTTTCAGAATATGAAGGCCAGTGTCCCTGGACACCCATGTCGCGGAACAGCCTTCCTGTCGCTAGACGTGGTCTCGCGCCAGGAAGAGGTTAGCGACATGGATGGTTCAGGACATGAGTCAGTAAAAGTAAAAGTGAACAGTGGCATGCAAACAGCGTGATTTCTCCCTATTTCGGATTAAAAAGCTATTCTAAGCTAAAATGACTGAACAGAAATTGAATTAACCAAGAACATGCTGAAACAGAAATAGATTCACCTAAAACAGTATTTAAAAGAAAGCTAAACCTAATCTAGGGTTCAATCACGCATAAGCATGCACCATCATACAAAAATAAAGAAGCAGTAAGCATTAATAGAAGCAATAGAGGTCAAATGACCCAAATAAAAATAAAAGCAATAAAAATCCATGGGTTAATGACACCCATTTCATGTTTTGGGACACATTTCCAGATTAACTTCCCATTTTATTAGATGGGTTTGTTAATACCCATCATTTGGGTATTACAAAACCCTAAAAAAATCAAGTTTAGAAAATAAAACATGGTATGAAACTGGCTACCTAGCTAAGAAACAGAAAACAAACACTGAAATTTTAGCTAAGCTAAGCTAGACTAGGGCAGAAATTAAATAATACAAAAAATTTAAAACTAAGCTAAGAACTACCTAAAAACTCAGCTCTTCAATCTGTCTTCAAGAATGAATTCTCCACACCCACGCACATAGGGATCACCACATATTTATAGAGGTGAAACCCTAGGCCCATGGGCCTTGATCTGAGGCCCGTGTCGCAAGACATTACACACATCTCAGCCATGTCGCGGATCACGCGGTGTGGCGCGAACTGAGGCATTATGCTGCAAAGCTTCACGACTGGGTCTGGTCCTCAATTTGTGTCGCTAGCCTTACTCCTGTCGCGAGGTCATGGATCGCGCCACGGGGCTAGCGACAGGGGTCTGGGGACAGTCTCTTCTTCACTGCGATGCTGGTGGCGCGGGACTCCTCCTGTGTCGCTAGACCATGGTTCGCGCCACGGGGCTAGCGACAGGATGTTCCAGGACTGGCTTCCTTGCATTTCATCATTGTGGCGCTAGCCTGTCCCCTGTCGCGGGACCATGCTTAGCGCCAGGATGCCAGTCTCGCGACTGGTTCGCCTTATTGGGCCTGATGGGCCGAAGTTATTATCTTTGTGGGCTTTTCTATCTTTTCCCATCTTTTTGTGTTTTTGTAGGCTTGTTTATTCTTTTGCCCATCTTTTTGTTTCCTTTTTCTTTTCTTTTCTTTTTCTCATGTTTTTGGATTTTTCTAACATAAATATGTAATAAAATTACATATTTATGCATTTTTCATACCAGCTCAATATTTTTACAATTATGCATAAATCAGTCCAATTCAACTGCTTTCTTATTTATTATAAGACCGGAATGCGATCAAATGCCCGTTTCAGACACGGAAATGGATTGAAAATAATGGTCATTTCTGGCCATTATCAACATCCTCACATTTAATACTGATCGTCCCCGAGCAGTCAGAGTCAATGTTCCCAAGAACACGGACTCTACATATTCAATTCATTTTCGTGGCTTCATAAATCACATTCTTTTTGGATTGGGATAAGACAATCAAAAACTATAAGTATTAAATCCCCTTGATTGCAGTGTTTAATGAAATGATACTTGCTCACTACATCGGGCCTACAAATCAAACATTATTATCAACCCTTCATGAATATCATGTTTGAAAGATGCAAAGATTAAAAATCAGAATTAAGGGATGAAATGAGCATGTTTCATGAAATAGGGCCTCACATATTAAGAGAATCGGAAAGTTCACTCACTCTCAATGGGGTTTAATCAGTGAACACTCATAATCAATTTTAATTAAATTATCCCATAAGCTTGCAATCAGACCAACTCGTCATCGGCTCATTTCCTTAAATCGAGATCATGAGGTCTTATTTAAGGGTTGTAATGGGGCATACGGTTGTAACACTTGGTAAGAAAGGGAAATTATTGGGCTAAGAAGTGGCAAAAATTAATTCTATCATAACTTGGCACATTTATTTGAAGTTTATGATCATCACTATTTCTTTCTTTTTCTTTCTCTTGCTTTTCTTTACTATTGCATGACTTTAGACTATGTCTAATTTGCTTTGTCATTTGCAATTTATTTGATGTTGAGTGGAATTCAACTTCTTTTTTTTTTTTTTTTGAATCGGCTCATAGCATCACCGATTAATACATTTTTGATGATCATAAATCTAATGCCATGATAAAATTTATCCTTGCACACTTGGGTTGAATATTTGGTCTTTTTGTAGGCTAGGAAAAATATAGTGTGTTTCGAAGAAAAATTAGGCTTATAGGCTCAGAGTGGTTAATCCTAAAGGGAAAATATTTTTGGGTTTGGATTTCAAACGAAGGCAAAAATTTGGGTTTCCAGGTGCCTCGATCATATGCTCGATTTCTGGAATATTGCATGGTCTTGAATCGGTCCCAATCGCAAGTTCTAGTTTCCTTTAATCAAAATGATTCACACATCAAAGAAAATAAATGAGTAAAAGTGACTCATGGCTCAAATCTCACAAGGTTGGGTTGATTCACATCATACAATATTCTCAAATTTAATCAGAGCTTAATTCTAACAATTTATTCAATCGAAATCTCTAACATGCAGATTTATTACCCAATAAGCTGATCGCATCATTAAATTTTTATTGCTCAAAACCTTAGGAATTCATTTCATGCATGTTCTCAATTATATTATCCCAATTTAAAAGTTTGAAAATTTAATCATAAGCCTAAATTCAACATGTGAATTTAGAGCAGGTTTATGCATATTTTTGCTGGTTATTTAATTTAAAGCAGTAAAGAGGCACTGTTGACATACGGAGCATGTCAACAGCATATTTTTGGCCTGACAGTCACTTATTCATCTCGGACTGCCAGACATCTTTTCAAAGGAAGCAAATAAAGATTGTTGCAGATCTCAATCTTGAGTTCAATTTGTGGAAAGCGACAAAGTACAATAATTTCAAGGGATTCCTATGCAGTTAGCGTAAACCTGCATGCAAAAAGAGGAAATCCCTTATATGATGCCTACACTAGGGCTTAAAAAGGACTAGAGCATACTAGGATTCATTCCTTCTTCCTCCATCCCTCCTTTTTCAGAACATGTATCTGAGCTAGTGGACATAGCTGGTCAGATCACAGCGCAGGCACCAGCCGTTGTGGTCTCTCAGGGGTTCATGCATCCTTCTGCAGAAGACTCGGGGTGGTTGCCCTGCAAACAAGTAGGGAGCATGATTGTCTGCCATCCACGAGAGGGTGTTGGTGGATGTGTAGTTGAGGACCTCTCGATCGGTCACCATTCGTTCTATCATTGCGATCCCCTGATTGACCTGGCCTTCATCTAGCTTGCTCATGAGCATCAGTCCACGGGTGAAGATAGACGCTTTATGATTGTTTTCGATGCCTGGCCGCAGCAGTTCACAATCTCGCTCTTCATCCCCTTCTGTGAATGCCAGGAGCGCTGGAACAATTCTGAGGTTGAAGTTTCCAGCTTCAGTGCACGTGTTCAGAAATCTTTCTTTCTGCCTCCGTATCCTCCCCTGCCACTGCCTCACCCTAGCCGTGTCCAACTCGCATCGCTTGTAAACGATGGCAAGGTTTCCTGCGTTTCTAAGCTTCCGGCATGTTTCTTGTGCAGTGAACACTTCCCTGATTTCATCCTCTCCTATTCTGGAGAGGATTTCACCTAGGAGCTCCTCTGGGAGGTCCAGCAGTTGGGTTCCTCCGGGTGCAGGATTCGGGATAGGAAGGTTTCCCCTGAAAAGATAAGAAGGAATGAATCCAATTTTTATAATTTTTCGGAAATTATTCAAGTTTAGAAACCAACATCCTCACATTTAGAGTTTTGCTCTAAATATGAGATTATTAAGTTTTTGACTTGAATTTTTAATTTAAAGCATGGGTAAAAAGGATTTTTATGAGAAGATAGGGGTCATTGGGCCCCTATATATTTTTAATGGGCTGTCGGGCCCAAAAATTTGATTTTCCAATTTCATTAAACAAGTTCGAGAAACTTGTTGAGAAGAGAAATGAGATGGACGGATGGAGATGGAATGCTCGAATTAAGGAATGTGCAGTGGAGGCGTGAAACAAAGGATTTGCTATTTCTGGACTGCCTGGACTGTTTTGGACAGTTGAAACATCCCCAAGAATTTGCAAACACTATTTTTAATCTTTTAAAGGGTTGACTTGTTTTATTTAAGGAAAGTGGGATGTGAGTGGTCCCAATCTGGATTTTTTGAAAATGATAGCAGTTGGGTGACGAAAATACTGTTATTTACTCACACTACAGTTCCATTGGGAACAAAAATAACACAAGTCAAATATTAAATCTATTAACCATTTTTGTCTTTTTCCAAAAGGTCACATTTATTGAAAAGTGGAAGTCTCCCATTCGGTGTTTGTACTATGTTTCCATAAACAAACAAACATTTATTCCCACAAAATTGTAACATGTGGGAACAAATATGCCAAAAAGATCTTTCCATTTTAATGTTCCAAGATAACACTCCAGAAACATTTATTTCAAAATCAAAAGCAAAAATTAAACAAGAAAGAAAATCAAACACAAAACCCTAAACTCAAGAATAGAAAAACCAACAACATCATGGTGCTCAAAACAACACCCCAACATTCATCAGTTTGTTCTCTCAAGTTTAAGACTTTCCCAAAATTTTACTCTTGACAGTTTTGAAAATGGGTTTATGTAAGGATCCAAAAAGATCTCAAAACAATGCTTGCAACCGAGAACACTTAAAACCTCAAAAACTGAAAACAAAAATGCACACATAAACCGCATTATGCTTTTCAAAAATCAAAATAAAGACAAAAGAACAAGGAAAGAAACGAGGGAGTTATGAACAAGGGGGAAAAGAATGGGTTTCTACCCTGCCCTCCATGGTTCGGGCCTAGGTAGAGGTCCCAGATTTGGAAGGATCCTGTAGAATCGGTCCATAGTCTCCCATTGAAAAAGGAGTGTTTGAGTGCGAAGAACACGGTGGTGTTCATTCGGTAGAGAGAAGAGGGAGCAAGAGAAGGTGAAAGGATGGAGTTTGGATGAAACTGACGTGAATGCAGGGAAAAGAGGTGAGGAGGGGGGGTTTAAATACTGAAAGAGCTGGTCGCGGAACCCAGACCGTGTCGCGGAGCAGGGTTCCTCGACCAGGGCATAGCGACATTAGACATGTCGCGGGAGTGGGGTCCGGTCGCGAGGCCATGCCTCGCGACAGGGGTATAGCGACCGATTTCAGTGAAGAAATAAAGTCAACGGGGGAAACGTGTCGCGGAATAGAAGACCGGTCGCGAGGCCATGCCCCGCGACAGGGATTCCGCGACAGGACTCTCACTGCATTAGAGGGTTGTGTCGCTATCCTTCTTCTAGCGCTAGACGTGGTTTCGCGACAGAGGAGGGGTTTAGCGACACAATTTTTGAATTTTCAAATTTTTCTTGAACTGGGCCCGAGTGTGATGCTGGGCTTGAGTTCATTTTATTTGATTTGGGCCTGAATAAATTCAGTCCAAATAGATTCAAAAACATACTGGGCTGAAATTAAAGAAGGATCCACTTGCACAAATTAGGTTGGGTTAATTCCATTTGTTTGCAAAAATTATTCCGGATTTGAATTGCTTCAATTTCTGGAGATATTTTCTTAAATTCATGGAATTAATCCAACCAAGAACCTGGTTTTCCGTGGTACTTTACTGTTCCTCTTTTTGATGGTTCCGAACTTTCTGCAAGACAGATAAATAAAACGCATTAGATTTTCTCCAAATATCAACATCCTCACATTTAGAGTCTTAGTACTCTAAATGTTTAATTGATTTTTGGGTACTTTCTTGTTATGAAATAGTATACTATATATATATATATATATAAAATGATTTTTTTTTAATGCTGTTTCTTATTAAGTGTAAGCCGGGTCTGCCACTGCTTGGCTTTCCTTCTCCGGATCGAACTGTCCGAGGTACTCCTTTAACCGATGTCCATTCACCACTATGTTGCCCTTGTCAGTTCGGATCCTGACGGCTTCATTTTCAAACACTTCCAGCACTTCATGTGGTCCTTCCCATCTGGATTTAAGCTTCCCGGGGAACAGCTTCAACCTAGAATTGAATAATAACACATTTTGACCAACATAGAAATGCTTAGGCTTAATCCTGCGATCGTGCAACTTCTGGGTCCGCTCCTTGTAAATTCGAGAGCTCTCATAAGCTAGCGCTCGTATTTCCTCAATTTTATTGAGGTCCAACTTGCGTTTGCTCTGAGCGACTTTCGGATCAAAGTTAAGCGTTTTAACGGCCCAGTAAGCTTTATGCTCTAACTCTACAGGCAAATGACAGGCTTTTCCGAAGACAAGTCTGTAAGGGGACATCCCAATGGGGGTCTTAAATGCTGTGCGGTATGCCCATAGAGCATCATTGAGCTTACGTGCCCAATCCTTACGGGTTATCCCGACAGTGGCTTCGAGTATGTGTTTGATTTCGCGATTGGATACTTCGACTTGACCACTAGTCTGGGGATGGTAAGGCGTGCCTATCTTATGGAGGATTCCATTTTTACTCATTAAAGTTTCAAATGCTTTATTAATAAAGTGTGTTCCTCCATCAGATATCACCACCCTAGGTATGCCAAATCGACTGAAAATGTTGTTCTTGAGGAACTTGATGACTTGGCTACCATCATTGGTCGGTAATGCGACAGCCTCAACCCATTTGGACACGTAATCGACAGCTACCAAGATATAGTAGTTTCCACCAGATGGTGGGAACGGTCCCATGAAGTCCATGCCCCATACATCGAAAATCTCAAGTGTGAGAATTCCCTTTTGAGGCATCTCATCCCTCTTGGAGAGGTTTCCTAATCTTTGGCATTTGTCGCAACCTTTCACAAATGTCCTGCAATCCTCATAAATGTGAGGCCAATAAAATCCACATTCGAGGACCTTGTGGGCCGTTCGAGTGGGACCATGGTGACCTCCATATTCTGATTCATGGCATTTTCGGACAATTTGATAGGCTTCATGCTCGGTCACACATCGCCTGATTATTGAATCGGCGCAGTGTTTGAAGAGATAAGGTTCTTCCCAGAAGTAACTTAATACATCTCGTTTGAACTAATTCTTCTGATGATAGTTCGAAAACTATGGGGTTATTCCACATGCCAAGAAGTTAGCGATGTCGGAAAACCATGGACATGCTTGATTATGCAGATACAATGCGAACAACTGTTCGTCCGGAAACTCTTCATTAACGACTTTTTCCTTTTTATCATTATCTAATCGAGATAAGTGGTCAGCAGCACCATTATCTCGACCTCGCCTATCTTTTATTATGATGTCGAATTCTTGCAACAGAAGTACCCACCTGATTAATTGAGGTTTGGCATCTTGTTTGCTAAACAAGTATCTCAATGCAGAGTGATCGGTGTATACGATAGTCTTCGTACCTATAAGATACTGCCTGAATTTATCAAACGCGAAGATTACAGCATACATCTCCTTCTCCGTTGTGGTATAGTTAATTTGGGCTTCATTCAGGGCATGACTTGCGTAATGAATTACGCAGTGTCTCCCATCCTTATGTTGTCCAAGAACTGCGCCTACGGCGAGACTACTAGCATCGCACATTACCTCGAAAGGTATTGACCAATCGGGTGGTTGCACTATCGGTGCAGAAACCAACATCTTCTTAAGCGTGTCAAAGGCTTGGACACACGCTTCATTTATCAAGAAAGGATTTTCTTTACAAAGCAGATTAGCGAGCGGCTTGGCAATTTTAGAGAAATCCTTAATGAATTGCCGGTAGAAACCGGCATGACCTAAGAAGCTCCTAACTGATTTGATCGAGTTAGGAAGAGGGAGATTGGAAATGATGGAAACTTTAGCTGGATCAACTTCAATACCTGCACGAGAAATGCGATGACCTAACACTATGACTTAGTGACCATAAAATGGCACTTTTCCCAATTTAAAACAAGGTTAATATCCTCACACCTCTTTAAAATCTTAGCAAGATTAGTCAAACATTCATCAAACGTATCTCCATATACAGAGAAGTCATCCATGAAGACCTCAATGCACTTTTCGATAAATTCAGAGAATATAGACATCATGCATCTTTGAAAAGTAGCAGGTGCATTGCAAAGACCAAATGGCATGTGCCTGTAGGCAAAAGTGCCATAAGGGCAAGTAAAAGTAGTTTTTTCATGGTCTTCGCTAGAAATAACAATCTGATTATACCCAGAATAACCATCCAAAAAGCAATAAAATTCTCTCCCTGCCAACCTCTCAAGCATTTGATCAATAAAAGGCAAAGGAAAATGGTCCTTGCGGGTGGCCTCATTCAGTTTCCGGTAGTCGATGCAAACTCTCCATCCGGTCACTGGCCTGGTTGCAACCTCTTCTCCTTGCTCATTCTTGGTTATGCACATCCCTCCTCGTTTTGGTACGACCTGCACTGGGCTAACCCATTTGCTGTCAGAAATAGGATAGATTATACTAGCATCTAAGAGCTTGATAACCTCCTTTCTTACCACTTCTTGCATGAGGGGGTTCAAACGCCTCTGAGGCTGACGGGAGGGTTTATACTCTTCTTCCATTAAAATCCTGTGCATGCAAATAGAAGGGCTTATTCCTTTTATATCAGAAATGGTCCAACCTATTGCATGTACATGTTTCTTAAGAACGACCACCAGAGCATTTTCTTGCTCTTGGGAGAGCTTAGCCGAAACAATCACAGGTAATTTTTTATGTTCTGCGAGAAACGCGTACTTGAGATGATCGGGTAATGTTTTAAGTTTAAGCTCTGGTGGGCATTCAACGGAAGGGAGTAATTTGCGAGAATTGGGTAGGGGGAGATCAGATTTACCTTCGGGACCCTGCATCAGTACAGGATCCTCCTCTTCCTCTTGAGTGCCATCATTTCCTTGTGCAGTGAAATCAGCACCGTCATATGCTTCAAGGTCCCCGGACTCAGGATCCTCAAATTGGACGGCGCTGCACTGTTCCTTTGGCTCAGCACCAGCAGGCTTCAGTACCTGCTTTGAAGGTTCATACAGCATCATTTCATCATTGTTTCCAGAGTCTAGCTCTTTCCTAACTATTACATCATCAAAAGAAAAACAAGAACTGTCGTTCGGGAATTTCTGCAGTTGCTCCATGTCGAAGATGACTTCATCCCCATCAACGCGGAGTGTCACCCTTCCGGACTTAGCATCAATCAGTGCTCCGCCTGTGGCCAAGAATGGCCTGCCTAAGATGAGAGACATGTCGGAGTCCTCCTCGATGTCCAGAATGATAAAATCCACTGGAAATGGAGTACAGCCTGCTTTCATTATCACATCTTTCAAGATCCCGATTGGCTTTGTAATTGACCTATCTGCGAGCTGGTGCCTCATTTTGACTGGTTCAACTACTTCAAGCTTAAGACGTTTAACCATGGTTAGTGGCATAACGTTAATGCTGGAACCGAGGTCACACAGTCCTTTTCCGGCGTTGTTCTGACCAATCCGAATCGGCAATGTATAGCATCCGGGATCCTCTTTCTTTTCTGGCAGCTTCTTCTGAATGATAGCACTGCAAGTGCTGTTGAGTACCACCAATTCGTCCTGCTCAACCTGTCTCTTTCCTGAAATCATTTCTTTCAAGAACGTAGCATAGACTGGCATTTCAGAGATCATTTCTATCAAAGGAATGGTAATCTCAACTTCCCGCAGTCTTTTCAGAAAATTTTCAAACTTCAGATCTTGTTGCTTATTTTTAAGTCTAGCCGGGTAAGGAACCTTAGGCATGAACTTGTTTTTGTTATCATGTTTTGGTGGCAGATGGTTAGAGGTTGTACCTTCACCATTACCGTTTTCTGTTTCTGCCGTTCTTTTTGCAGCGTCAGTCTGCTGTTCGGCTTCCTTTTGTTCATCCATGACTTCCTCATCAGCATTGTCAACAGGATCATCATCTTCCTCATGAGTGTTTCCAGTATCCGCTCCCCTTGGTCCAGCCAGTGTCTTCCCAGATTTCAAGGTTATTGCTTTGCATTGCGGGTTCTTTTCCGCAATGCTCGGCAATGTTCCTTTATCCCTTTTCTGCATTTCATTAGCCATCTGAGTAACTCGAGTCTCCACATTTCTGATGGAAGCCTGCAGCTGAGTGTTAATCTCCTTCTGGCTAGTGATAAAATCAGTCATCAAATTTTCCAGCCTTGAAGGGGGCTTTTGATTTTGATTCTGATTCTGGTTTTGGTTCCATTGACCTTGGTTCGGGATGAATTGAGGCTGGAAGTTTTGGGGCTGAAAATTTTGGAAGTTCTGGGTAGGCTGTTGGAAATTTTGAGGAGGTCTCTGTTGGATCTGGGGTTGGAAACCTGGGTTCTGAAAATTCTATCCCCTGTTCTGATTGAATCCTTGGTTCTGCTGCGGATTGAATTGCTGCTGTTGTGGCTTGTTCAAGAGGTGAGAATTAAGGGCATTGTTGTTTGAGTATGATAAGTTTGGGTGCCTGTTTGGGAAAGCCCCCGCAAAGTTACAGCTTTCAGCTGTAATCTGTTCGCATGTGTCAGTTGCGTGAGCGCCTTACACAGTCCACAAATTACATCTGTTTGCTGCCCTTGAGTGGAGCTCCCAGCTCCCTGATTAACAGACAATGCTGCTACCTGCTCTTGCAGCTTTTCAATATCTGATTTCTCTGTTGTACCTACAGCACACAAACCACGAGGGGGAGGGGAATTAACATCATTAGAAAGAACAGATCTGTTTACACTCATTGCTTCAATCTTGGCCCAAGCTTGATCCATGGGAATGTATAGCAGGTGTTGACCACCAGCAGCATCAAGCATGTTCTTCCATGCTGGGGTCAAACCGCTATAGAACTTTCTCAATTTCTCCCAATCATGGAAACCATGCTGGGGGCATTTCCTGAGCAAGTTGAAGAACCGTTCCTTTGCATCATACAGGGACTCGTCTGGTTTCATCTTGAATTCCGCAATCTTAGAGCGGCATTCATCCACCTTGGACTCCGGGAAGTACTTCGTCAAGAAATTTCTGATCACGTCCTCCCATGTAGACTTCTGATTCACGGGCAATGATTTGTACCATGTTCTCGCCCCGCTAGTCAGAGAGAAAGGAAACAGCCTCAGTCGAATGGTGTTAGCAGTTACATTCTGGTTCTTGATCGTATCACACAGTTCCAGGAAAGTCTGAAGGTGATCATGGGGATCTTCATGACTTGCCCCTGCGAACTGGTTGCTCTGAACAAGATTGATGAGGGCCGGCTTCAATTCGAAGTTCCTGGCCAAGAATGGAGCTTGTCCAGGAATGTTCAAATATGGCTCCAAGATTGGATGCATGTAATCAGCGGCTGCTGCTTGTTGATTGTTCTCAACCCCTCATTGATACTGCTGTGGGTAGTAATTCTGATGCATATAGTAGTTCCTCGGATCATTGAAGTCATTAGGATTTGGGGGATTCTGATGAGGATTCTGGTACTGCTGATTTTGTTGATTTTGGAAGTTTTGGTGGTTTTGGTTATTTGGTGGGTTTTGGGGGTTCGGGTTGGGAGGAGGTGCCTCGAAGTGTTGCTGTTCAATGTTTGGTGGGTTCCCGCCTCCTTGTATGATCTGAGGAGGGGGATCATCCAAATCATCGTTATCAGCATCCTCGGGGTCTTCCTCGATGTTGTGAAGTGGTGGATTGGGTGGAAGGATTGGGGGAAGGTCAGGGTTGGCCATATCAGAGATGTCGCTACTGGTGCTTGGTGAAAGTAGTGCCTGTCTTTCCCGTTCCCGTCTCCGTTTAGTCTCCGCCCTAAGACGTCGAGCTGTCTTTTCTATCTCTGCGTTGTACGGGATTTCGGCTGGCGTCTGCTTCCTCCTTTGCATAGAACACCGGCCTCAATAATGACGGTACATGCATATTCCCCAGGTTAGAATCGGTTTCGGGGTGAATATTTATATTTATATGTATAAGCTAACTAGGAGCAATGAGGAATGTAATTCTCTAATAAAACGGCGCTGCATCCTCCCCGGCAACGGCGCCATGAAACTTGTGACAATTTCCCACACGAGTAGTTTCGAAATAATATAACCCCGGTCTTGATTTTATTTAATGAAAATCATTTTATGAAGGCGGAGTTAGGATTAGGGATATATTTATAGGTTGTCACGTTTTTATTACTCGTGTTAAGAAGACAGTAGAGAAAGCATTTAAAATCCTATCACTCAGAGGTTTAAAGGTCTGACCCTGGTAGTAAAAGACAGCTCCCCATCAGAATGATGAAGTATGGATCAAGAATTCCCGGATCTTGGTGAACCACTCGCAGTGTTCACTTCCTTCCGGGTGATTATAAGATACAAACTAATGAAACGAACTAATAAATTAGTTCGTTCCGAATGCACTCACTCAGAACTCAAAAATAGACTTTGGCAGGAGAGGATAGCAGTTGAAAGAAAACTCAACCCTATCTTAGAAAATAACCAAGGCCTGGATGATGTTCCTCTAAGATTATATACTACAATGTATTTGAATCCAAGTGGACCCCATCTCGGTGTACTATTTAATCTTAGATTCCCAACAAACAACAATTTTGGAAAATAATGAGTTTGAAACCCATTCCCTAAACATGTACTAGACTCTCAATTAAAACACAGATCCTTTCAGTCTAGATGAGACCTAATCGCTGACTCTGCTCCTAATTTCCCAAAATCAGCCCTTGATAGAATATGAATTAGTCATAACTGAAGAATTTATCCCTTACTCAGATCCGGATTTTATAAAGGAGTTTTTTATCGGAAATTTAATATACAATATCTGTTTAAGATCTAGACTTCTATTGTCCAAGGGAAGGATCCCAAAATATTTTAGACCACATCAATACATAATAGTAGCATGCATAAGGATATATGGAAGTGTAAAATTAACTGACCCAAAATATAGGGGCGGGTCTAGACAGAAGGTGAACCACAGATATGAAGTGGTCAGGGGACCAAAATAAGGGCAGAATAATTGAGTGGACTGTAAACATCTACTGTCCAATTTCCCAATTACTCGGATGAAGCGAATTTAGACAGGTGAAACCCTGAAATGGCAGTGTCGCTACCAGTTGGGCCCCTACTGTCTGTGAATTCAGATAGGAACCTACATGCTTCCTTTATGCAATACTTATCAGCTACAGTTGACAGACATTAGCAGATTTATAATGCAGACTGGAATTTGGGTTTGGAAATTAAGATAAATAAAATAAAACTGCATCCGGATGGGAATCAGTTGAGCAGCTATTATAGTCCCGGATGGACGAACCGCCAAGGCTCCCACTGACTGCCATCCAGATCATGCAAAATAACACTTAGTAACTAATACCCAGAATACGAGCTGGTTATCCGTGAGGGAGTGCCCACCAACATTAGTCTGATGTATTCTTTACTAATTGTTACACACAATACGCAAAAGACAAAATAAAATGAAATCAAGAGAAGAGCTTGCATGAGAGACATTGGTTTCTCATGCAAGGTTATGGAATCAATCCATAGTTGATGGCTTAAATAATCCCTCCTACCATAATTAATTACAGTCCGGATTATCTGTTTAAGGCATCATGCTTTTGTTTATAGAAAAATATTTTAATGACAATTGAACAAAGGTCCTCTAATCACAACAATTAGTGATTTAATTATTGCTAATTAGGATCATCAATCATTAATGACTAGAGGGTTCAATTAATTAACAGGTGGGGAATGGAGAATCAAAATTTTGGCAGCATAACGCCTTATATTGCAATTCTAGGGTATTACATCTTAATCCGTGGGATTCAGATGTGAGTTTTTGCAATATAATGGAGGATAGAGGATCAGAATTTTAGGATTAAATAGAGAAGAGAATTCTGTCGAGATACCATAAATTGTGTTATGAGCCTGGACCCGCGACATGGGTATCTCGACAGATTTCCAGAAATTTTGGCAGAGTTTCATCCTGTGTCGCTAAGCAGGGGTTGTGTCGCGGACCGTGGGTCCGCGACAGGATGTCTAGCGACACAGGGTTGTCTGTAAAATTTCTAAGTATTTGGTTCCCAGTCGCTAGTCTGGAATTGTGTCGCGTGGCATGGCTCCGCGACAGGATGTTTAGCGACTGGGTTTTCAAAATAAAAATACAAGGCATAATTCCCTGTCTCAGAGTAAAAATTGTGTCGCGGACCATGGGTCCGCGACAGGAGTGTTCCGCGACACGAGCCATGCAGAGAAAAATAATAAGAATTTGGGTCCCTGGTCGCTAAGCAGGGTTTGTGTCGCGGACCGTGGGTCCGCGACAGGAATGCCTCGCGACCAAGGGTTTTCAGAATATGATGGCCAGTGTCCCTGGACACCCATGTCGCGGAACAGCCTTCCTGTCGCTAGACGTGGTCTCGCGCCAGGAAGAGGTTAGCGACATGGATGGTTCAGGACACGAGTCAGTAAAAGTAAAAGTGAACAGTGGCATGCAAACAGCGTGATTTCTCCCTATTTCGGATTAAAAAGCTATTCTAAGCTAAAATGACTGAACAGAAATTGAATTAACCAAGAACATGCTGAAACAGAAATAGATTCACCTAAAACAGTATTTAAAAGAAAGCTAAACCTAATCTAGGGTTCAATCACGCATAAGCATGCACCATCATACAAAAATAAAGAAGCAGTAAGCATTAATAGAAGCAATAGAGGTCAAATGCCCCAAATAAAAATAAAAGCAATAAAAATCCATGGGTTAATGACACCCATTTCATGTTTTGGGACACATTTCCAGATTAACTTCCCATTTTATTATATGGGTTTGTTAATACCCATCATTTGGGTATTACAAAACCCTAAAAAATCAAGTTTAGAAAATAAAACATGGTATGAAACTGGCTACCTAGCTAAGAAACAGAAAACAAACACTGAAATTTTAGCTAAGCTAAGCTAGACTAGGGCAGAAATTAAATAATACAAAAAATTTAAAACTAAGCTAAGAACTACCTAAAAACTCAGCTCTTCAATCTGTCTTCAAGAATGAATTCTCCACACCCACGCACATAGGGATCACCACATATTTATAGAGGTGAAACCCTAGGCCCATGGGCCTTGATCTGAGGCCCGTGTCGCAAGACATTACACACATCTCAGCCATGTCGCGGATCACGCGGTGTGGCGCGAACTGAGGCATTATGCTGCAAAGCTTCACGACTGGGTCTGGTCCTCAATTTGTGTCGCTAGCCTTACTCCTGTCGCGAGGTCATGGATCGCGCCACGGGGCTAGCGACAGGGGTCTGGGGACAGTCTCTTCTTCACTGCGATGCTGGTGGCGCGGGACTCCTCCTGTGTCGCTAGACCATGGTTCGCGCCACGGGGCTAGCGACAGGATGTTCCAGGACTGGCTTCCTTGCATTTCATCATTGTGGCGCTAGCCTGTCCCCTGTCGCGGGACCATGCTTAGCGCCAGGATGCCAGTCTCGCGACTGGTTCGCCTTATTGGGCCTGATGGGCCGAAGTTATTATCTTTGTGGGCTTTTCTATCTTTTCCCATCTTTTTGTGTTTTTGTGGGCTTGTTTATTCTTTTGCCCATCTTTTTGTTTCCTTTTTCTTTTCTTTTTTTTTCTCATGTTTTTGAATTTTTCTAACATAAATATGTAATAAAATTACATATTTATGCATTTTTCATACCAGCTCAATATTTTTACAATTATGCATAAATCAGTCCAATTCAACTGCTTTCTTATTTATTATAAGACCGGAATGCGATCAAACGCCCGTTTCAGACACGGAAATGGATTGAAAATAATGGTCATTTCTGGCCATTATCATGAAAGATGGTGAAGATTGCGGCCACTGCTCTTGCCGGCGATGATGGAGAGGTGGCAGATGCACCGTGGGACAAAAATAGGGTTTTCTGGAGAAGCCCGGCTGGAGTTGTGATGAGGTTCGCCGGAGGATTGGAGAAGATGACCGGAGATTGATTTTCTTATCTTGGCCGGAGTAAAGGTTTCTGCCGCTGGTTTGAGGATGGCGACGAGAAGGCTTGTCATACTGGAGAGTGTGCGGGCGGCGGCGGCCGAGAGATTTCAGAGATGTTAGAGTCTTCATCGGAGAAGATTGACGGGAAGGGAGGCAGCGGCTTCCGCTCGTTATGGCAGCGACTTTGTATGGAGCCAGGGAATCTACGCGAATGTTGTATGCAATGTGTGGTAAAAAGTCGGTATGGTTTACCATATTATACTATACGTTAAAAATGTGTGGTACTGCTTCTTTTCAACGAGGTTGTATGCAATGACTCGGTGGGTATCTACATTGTGTACTTGTGCGGTGAACGTTTTCGGGTTATAGCTAATGTTCAGACAAGAGTGGGATTCATTAGCCCGTACACGACGATACGATTTTGTACTATCCAATATTCTTTAAACTTTGTGGCATTATTGCATTGTTAACGTAAGGTTGTTTCATTCGGCTTACAGATGTGCATTCTGCAGCACACCACCACTATCTCAAAAAAGCAAACCTAACTAATTTACAGTATGAGAAAATGTGGAAGGATTTGTCGGGACCCGGAAAGACATAATTCGAAGTGATGGACAAGGGTGTTGAGCGGGGTTGAATTACGTTTTGTTGCCCATGACCTTCGTGTACCACTGGTTTCTTATTGTGTTGGACTTATCATCGAAGGAAGTTGTGGTATACAAGTCCGTATGGGTTCCTCGATATGACATGACACAACTCAGAATGGTCAGTATAAATTAACATACAGTACAGTATAGTTTATTGCTATTTCAAAGTTCCATTTTTAATGCTATGTTATTGCATTGTATGCATAGGCAAAATTTTATGCGGTAGTATTTCATGAAAATATTGGACATAGAGTTCGGCCCTCACATGGTGCTGCGGAGGACATGTAGGCAGTAGGGGGACACCTCGCTGGATTGTGGTGTACATTTTATGTGGTGGGAAGAGGCTTACGTGCGCAATACAAAATCTTTCTCGGATATGGAGATGACTGCCGATATTAAATCATATCGTGTTGAGGTGGCATTGCGATTGCTTGATGATGCAAAGTTGGCCGACCCGGGGCAAGAGAAGGTGGTCGAGTCGGAGCAAGAGAAGGTGGCCGAGTCGGGGACGGAGAAGGTGGCAGATTCAGTGACGGACTAGGTGGCAGACCTGGTGACGGACAATGTGGCCGAGCCGGGGACGGAGAAGGTGTCGGACCCGGCTGATACTACTGTTACTGAGCCCGACACCACACGCCTACAGTGGCTCTTTGCCTGAATCAGTCTTCCTCCACGGTCACTCTTAAGAAGTGACCAAAAGCCCAGGAGATCTGGCTAGGAATGTCCTGCAGAAGACCAGAGAATCGCCACTCATGTAAGGGATGTCATCTAGAGGCCAGGATCATAGGGCTACGAAGCAAGAGCAGGCCCCTATAAGGACTGCGGAAGCATTTTTCAAGCTTTGCAAGCCTTACAAGGAGGTGCCCCTGCCCATCAGTGAGCGTCTCACCATGGAGTATCAAGACCTTTATTTTATCAACGAAATAGGTCTGACCTCTGGGATGCCATTTCAGAATACCGGCACTTGTACAACCTGCTTTGCGAAAAGTATTTTTTTGAGCAGTTTTTGGGCCTAAAAACCATTGAATCATTTCGGCAAAATAACGGGGGTTGAAGGAAGTCGGGGATAAGAGTTCTGAACTCAAAATCGACTATACAAGAAAAAAAAGCAATGTTTTGAGGTGGACAAAGCATGACCCTTAGCAATATTTATAGTCATAGAACGGATGGCATCGCCAAAAATGGAGAAGATGTTACAGAAATTAATGGTATGTAACTTACACAATCGCAGTAAATGATCACATTATTCCCTACACAAACCACCTCGAAAAGGCACGTTTGCAGCGGTTACTAAGAATGGATAGATACGAATCTGCGTATTCCAAGGAATGTCCATTCAATATCTTCTAGAATGACGGGAGCCATCATTAACTGACATCCTGTGCTAAGGAGAACGAAGATTTTTTCAGCGGATAAGGCCAAAACATGGTGAAATATTCCACAGAAAAATAGGGGGCAATCTGTTAACACGAAAAAAATGTGATAATAAAGCCCATATATATCTAGGCCCAATTCACATAAAGGGACCAATTACCAGTCTTGAAAGGAGAAAGACAACCTAGGACCAGCTCATGGACCCCGAGGAAATATTCCAATGCCGTATTCGATCATATTCAAATTCGAATTTTACTATCCGGGCGGATATAGGACCGGATATGGGATTTGAAATATCCGTCCGTTCTGTAAAAATTTGAGTATCGTGCGTATATTATCCGAATTTTCAATATGGATATCCAGATATATTTATGTATATGTTTTATATACTACTCCATCCATTCTTTTAATAAATTTAACATTTGCATAATGACTTTAAATTGAGTTTTTAACATAGTTATATAAGAATATTAAATTTTAAAAATTTTTAGATTAGTATAATTTGATATATTAAGCATTAAGAATGTGTATTGGATAGCGTAAAATTCATAAAATGTTAAATTTATTAAAAAATGGATACATTTTATATATAAATAAATTATATATTAAATAAAAATTAATATATCTATTAGACCATATGACATTACCATATTAATCTCAAATATTTAATACGTAATATCATTATATTTAGTCCATTGCTATACTCTAAACGACTAATTTAAATAGAAAAAACCTTACTCCCGTCGTCTTCATCCTTCATCTCCTCTCCGCCACTCACCGCCCACAACCCTTAAAAACTTATAAGATTATCAGCCCATTATTTGTCACAATCCGAATCCCTCCTATATCCGTCTGGTATTCGTACCCCGAAATATTCGAATTCGTATTTGTATTTGGCCTATTCTTATTCAATTTCGTATTTGACAAAAAATATGAGATATGATATAGGAATAGTACTATCCACCCGTATCTGTCCCATTTTCAACCCTAGCAGAGTTGTACTTCCACAAGTAAATACATAGCCTGTCTGGGACTTGGCTTTATACGAGTCAGACAAATATCCAACATCAGCATATCTAATCTATTTGAATTGAGAATATTTAGAGTAGAATAACCCGAGATCAATCGTTCCTTGGAAATAGCGGAACATGTGTTTTATTCCATTCCAATATCGCTGAGTAGGAGATGAACTAAATCTTACCAATAAATTTACAGTAAATGCTATATCAGGTTGTGTACTATTGGCATAGTACATTAATGCACCAATAGTGTTTAAGTACGGTATTTTAGGGCCAAGCGCTTTTTCATTTCTCCTGTTGGTTTAAATGGGTCTTTTTTGAATCGAGTGCCCGAACAACCATTGGAGTACTGAGCGGGTGAGCATAATCCATTCAAAATTGCTTTAATACCTTTTGGGTATAAGTCATTTGATGGATAAATATACCTCTTTTGAGATGCTCAATTTGCAAATGAAGATAGAATTTGGTTTTACCAAAATCTTTAGAGCTCTTCTGGAGTTCTAGTCAAATTGAGATCATAAACTTATACAATTGATGACAAATTTGGACCCATTTTTCTTTATGAAAATACATTGACATATGGGGTCATTTATATAACCTTCTTTTGTTAAACTTTTGATGAGGCAGTTATCCTACATTCGACCATATTGCTTGAGTCCATATAAGCAAGGTTTTAAATATCGGTATCGGTGTCTATATCGGACATTTAAATTTATGAAACTTTTGAAGATATTTGAAATTTTGGAGAAAATTCGGAGATATTTGCAATTTTTTAGAAAACCACATCGAGATTCTGAGATGATGAAAATGAAGATATTCCAAACTTCCTCCCCTTTGTTGCTATATAGTTAGTAATATGTTAACAATATTCATTCAATGATATATTATGTTGATAATATTGTTGATAATTTGATATCATGCACCATGTTGATTGAGAAGATTTTGACTTAAAATCGATGAAAACAAGTTATGCATAATCAATATGTGTCAAAACATAAAGTTTAATTATGAATTTTTCTTTTTAAAGATATTTTTAAAATTTAGAATTTTTTTTTAATAAAATAAAATTTCGGGAAATTTCGGAAAATTTTTGTCAAATTTCGGGAAATATCGAGTTTCGAACGAAATTTCGATGGAAATTTTGCAAAAAAAATTGTTGTTAAAATTTCGCTTCGAGGTGCACCGAAACCTGAAATTTCGGTCGAAATTTCAGAAATTTCAAAGATATTTAAAACAATGAATATAAGGATTTTTGCAACTTGATGGAATATGTTTATTTGGGCTTTGGTTTGTATGAATCAAGCATTTTGAACCCTTCAGGAATTTTCATATAAATATCATTTCTGAGGGAGTCATAAACATAGATAGTAACAACATCCATTAGTCGCATATCAAGATTTTCCCGAACTGCCAGGCTCACAAGATACCTAAATGTTATTCTATTTAACTGGGGAATATGTGTCCTCAAAATCGATTCACGGTCTTTGGGAAAAACTTTGGGCTACATGCCTTGCATTATATTTGGTAATTTCATTGTTTTCATTTCTTTTTCTCACAAACACCTATTTGTAGCCAACATGCTTCACATTTTCTGGTGTTTGGACAATAGGGGCGAATACTTTTCATGTATTCAGTGAGTCTAGTTCAGACTGAACCACATATTTCCATTTTGGCCAATCATTTCTTTTCTGACGTTCTTCAACTGATTTTGGTTCAGGATTCTCATCATTTTCCATTACATCGAGTGTAGCATTGTATGCAAAATTATCAACTTTTGTTTTCTTCCGATCTGAATATTTTTGGTAGTAGTCGTCTTGCTACACAAATAAATAAATAATTCCTAATCAAATAAAAATAAAATAGATAGTAGCGAGTAGGGTCGTCTCATCAGGGATTAAATGAAATATTAACCATGGTTAACCACAATCATAAAATGGGGGAGTTTGATTGAAACTAATTCTACTACAAATAAAATAAAAGAAAATGAGTTAATAAAAATAACTAAGAAGGCAATGAGCAGGATAACTGATGAAATATAATAATAATAAAAGGTACGTACTTCATTATTGGTAGAAGCAATGTTTTAAAAAAAACGAAATATATTATGATAATTCCACGTATATTATAATTTTTTTGTACATATAATTATAATAAATGGAGAAGGGAAAGGGAAAAAGGAAAACTTTGTTGGACATGCAACCTTTAATTAATTAGACAATAGATAAATTCAAAAAAAATACTCCCCGTCCCATTTATATTGTCTTGTTACCTAACTTAGGACTTGAACTTGCCGGATTGGAATTAGATTTATGATTATCACCGAAAACTATTCCCTTTTCATATTAAATAAATTAGTTATAGTGATTCAGCAACCGCCTCATGACAAACGTTTCCTTTCTTAGTCGGTGAACAAGGCACGACCATTATTCACTTCCCTAACCATATTAAGAACCTAGGTACGACCATAGATTTGCTTATCCAATTGCATTAAGTTCTAGAAAAGCCTAATTCAATAGGATGATTCTACCTACGTGGTGATGTCTCAATTCATTCCATGATTCCCTAGAGATTTATCGTCTAGTTGTTACTCAATTAGATTAAAGTGCAATTACACGGACACCAATCTAATTATAACGATTTAACTCCTAAATCAATTAACTATGGGGCCCTTCACAATCAATCAACAAAGGAATTAATGTCGTGCAAGCAGAAATCAACAAAGGAATTAATATCGTGCAAGCAGAAATCATCCGAAGAAAGCCATACCCGAGCACGATAACTGCCCGAGTACCACGATTAGAGGAAGCGGTTCCAGTATGTTGCGAGGTAACGTCACCCCGAGCGAAGACTCTCCTCACCCTCGCGGAAGCCTTATCCATGCCAGTACCAGAATAAAGGCGGGAAGAACTTTTTTGAATTTCATCATTATCCCTTTCCCCTAACCAAGTGCCTCTCAACGAACAGGCACCAGACGTTGTATAGATATTAGAACTCAAGATGTAATCTGGGTTCCTCAACCACCAAATATTTCAATACAATGTTTTTATTTTTCCAGTACTTTACTTTTATTTATCGCTTTCCTTAATGCTTTCTTTTTGTTCCTTCGTTTGTTTTGCGATGCTCTAGTTCTTAGCATCACTTGGGACTGTCCTCGTCCCGCCTTCCGTCTTGAAGGCTCCATCTAGAGGATTAAGCGTTACCCCCCAAAAAGGGAGTAACAAACATTTAAAAAAAAGGAGGAAGTATAACATTAAATATTTTAATACATAATTTTTACATTAATTATATATAGGTTTTATACATCTTTCTATATATCTTTTTTTAACTTAATAAATGATACTATTTATATAACTAAAAAATTGGGAATTCCATATAAAATAAAAATCACCTTTGGTATGGTGCGGACAACGTCCCGTGTGGACGTGCGGACAGCCGTCCGCAGCCATTGATCAATTTTATGATCAAACGATTGAGATCATTTATAGGGTTAGTTTCGTAATTTTACTTGTTAGGTATTTAATCTGTTGAATTCGCAACATAAGCTATACAATTCAGCAACATGACATGCACAACTCAGCGACAGAGTCAATGCAATTCAACGACGCGGCCTATACAATTCAGCGACATTATTGTATTCATCTCACCGACGTTTCAAGTTAGAGCCGTTTGAAGTTAATTGTGATTTTAAACGCATCTCAGCGATGGAGCCTCACAATTCAGCGACATGGGATATGCAATTCAACGACATTATTGTATTCATTTCAGCGACACAATTTTATACATTTCAGCGACATAGTTATATGCATTTGAACGCTTCTCAGTGACGGAACCTACACAATTCAGCGATGTGGCAAATGCAATTCAGCGACAACGCTAATACAATTCAGCTACTTGATATAGTACATGTCAGTGACATGCTATAGTATATTTCAGCGACATATTTATGTATATCTCAGCGACATGTTATGCATATCTCAGCGACATAATATAATATACTCAGCGACATGGTAAATGAAGAAACCATTACACATGTTTTTCGGACAAATTTATCCTTTTTAATTTATAGCCGTTAGATTTAATTCAACGGATGAGATTGGTATCTTTACCGTATTTCCAATTATTAGTCAGCACCAAAACCGTTCCCATTACAAATTCTATATCTTTTAAAACTGAAAATTGGGAAATTTTTATATACCCATTAATATATCTTTTAACATAAATAACTAAATAAACATACAAAAATCTAATTCAATATTTCAAATAAAAAAAATTAAATTATTAGAACTTGAGACACAAACTCACTACAAAGAAATTGCGCATATTCTAATAAATGTATTTTTTTTGGTAAACAATGCCTCATTGGTGGCTAGAAAAAATAAAAAGAAAGATAAAAAAGCAAAACAATCGATCATGTACCAAACTCAAAAAACTACTCCCTAACACGAATCACTCCAGCCCCGAACTGATCTTCATGTAGTATTCTGATAACGCTATCCGGAGGATACACCCACGTAGTAGATGTATCCATTAGTATTCTGAAAATTGGGAAATTTTTATATACCCATTAATATATCTTTTTTTTTTCATATTCTAATAGATGTATTGAAAATATAAAAATTTAAAATAAATAAATAAAAACTGAAAACTGTGGGTATATAAAAATGCAAGAAACTAAAATAAATAAATAAATAATGTAAAAATATAAAACAAAAAAAAAATACATTTCAACTTTCAACTTTCAAATCTTTTAAAAAAGAAAAATTGTAGGAATTCTATACAAGCTAAAAATTCCATGTTTTTTAAAAACTAAAAATTGTGTAAAAATAAAAATTCTTGAAATAAAAAAATAAAAATAAAATTAAAAAATACAAAAATCTAAAATAAATAAATAAAAAATACAGATTTTCGAATTTCAAATATTTTAAATACAAAAATACAATTTTTCAAATTTCAAATATTTTAAAAACTGAAAATTGTAGGAATTGCATATAAATTAAAAATTTCATATCTTTTAAAACTTGAAAAGTGAGATTTCCATATCCAAATTAATATATTAATTAATATATATTTTCTTATCCAAATTAAAAATTAAAAATTCAAAAATCTATGAAAATTGGAATTTTCATAATATATAAATATAACCATATATCCATATAGAAAACTATGATAATATCCACATGATATTTGGATTTTTACGGAACATACGGATATCTCAAATCCCATATCCGGTCCTGTATCCGCCCGCATAGCAAAATTCGTATTCAAATTCGAATATTATCGAATACGGCATCGGATCGGGCGGATATTATCTGTCCCACTTTTACCTCTAACTATTACAGTACATAACACGTGAATGTCTTTAAGGCACACGTAATTATATAGTCAACCTTAGTGGATGGATGATGTTGAAAACTCTTGTTTCTATGTGACAAACACAACTATAAAGATGTATGATTGATGAAATAAAACTACTCCCTCCATTACCTCTATTCCTTTCACCTAAGTTTCTCTATTCCTATTGTCTTATCAACTACTATATCTATTCACATTATTACCTCCTGTATTATTATTACTCTCTCCGTCCCATTAATTCTGTCTCACTTTCCTTTTTGGTCCGTCCCACACCAATTGTCTCATTTCCTTTTTAGAAAATAATTAATACAAACTCACTCCCATAATATCACATCAAAAAATAAATTTATTAATATTTCAAACACACAACTATCACATCACACATAAATAAATTAATTAAAAATTCAAATTCATTACCATCACATCACATAAATTCCTAATTTACCCATACTTTAACACTAATCTACACTTACATTAAATACTCACTATTTCTGCATAAAACACCGTGCCCAGAAGAAATGGGAAGTTTTTAGACGTTTTTAGCGTGATGGAGGGAGTATTATTATGATATATACACTCTACCGAGTTGTCGGCCATATAGTGTAAACTTCACAACACCACTGATAGTATTTGGAGGCTTGATCAATTTTTAAAATAAATTACTATGACTTTTAACCTATGATTTATGTGTATATATATAAAATATATATGGTGTCTCTGCAAGTGCTAAAATACGTATGATCTGATAAATGGATGGATATGAAATTGGCAGGATATAAGGTATAAAATATATGTAGAGAAAAAGCAAATAGATGTATATGAAATAAAGAGAGATGGGAAGAAGTAAAGATGAAGCAGTACACAGAGAGAGCCGTCAGTAGTGAGGGAAGTAGTAAATTGTCAGAAGTGTGTAGTATTGATGGAATGAGTGCAAATATTTATAGCCAAATGAAGGATATTACCGACACATCAATTAGATAGAACTATTAATGAGAAGACAGCCACATTTATGGAGTTGTTGGTGCATGTGACTCTGAGAGTTTTATTGCATGCATAAGTCTTCATTTATCGATTGGCGCCAAATAGATTCTACCATTGTGTTCCCATTAATTACTACTTCATTAGCAGTAAATCCAAATATTTAGAACAAATTAAACGAAAACACTAAAATAATAATATCTATCATTACAAAATAAAACATAAACATATATTGCACCACATTAAATGTAACACCCCGATTTAATTAACTCATAATTAATTTAATTTAGTTATGGTTAATTAACAAAAGACTTAGCATGTGGATTATTTTGTAGGGAATGAAGATTTAAGTGGGGGAATAAGTGAGTTCGACTCACAAGATAATAAGAGTCAAGTGCTCAAATGGGTGCAATGTGGTCAAGACAAGTGGTGTAGACCTTTTAACCCACATTCCGACCCGACCCGGATCCACTTGGGTGTTAAAAATCAGATTTTGGACTTGGGGGAAATTCATTCCACCCTTCACACCCCCAAATCCCGTCACCCTCTCTAGGAGAAATTAGGGTTCTTCCAATTCTTGCACAAATTGAGCTTTGAGTGCAAAATCAAGTGGGGATTTCATACTACAACTCAAGGTAAGTGTTTTCCACCATCTATCTCTTGTTTTTATGAAGTTGGAGCTAGTTTTTGATGGGTGTTTTGGTGGTGACGGGAATGAAGTTTAAGATGGGTCTTTTGTAGATTGACTTGATTTTGAAGCTTGGATTCTTGTTTGGAAGCTGAATAAGTGTTGAAGGAAGCTAAGGTTAGTACTTGAGACCATTTTGGTGTTGATGATTTCAGTTTTAGAGCTTCAAATGGGTTCAAGATCAAGAAATCATGTTCTTGGATGAATTATGATGTTTGGAGCTTGATTCTTGCAATATAGGCTTGGAATTGTTAATTGGAAGCTTGCAGGTTGAGAAGAGGAGCTTGGAGACTCATCTACATATCAGGCAAGGGTAGAGATAGGTTCGATTGGGGGCCAAAATCGTCGGAATGGCCGGAAAACGCCATATGACAGCACACTGCAGATCCGGCGCGCCGTTGGCGCGCCGCGCGTGGAGTGCGCGCGACGTCTCTGTCGAGACGCCACCGCCGCGCGGTGTCCGCGCGCTGCGCGCGGGCAGCGCGCGGCAGCCCTGATGCCCCTGTTTATTATTTTTTTTGTTTTGTGTGTTTCTCCATTTTGTCTAATCCTTGCTCCTTGGTCATTCTCATGTCTCTAACATGATCCTAGCAAGATTGAACTATCATTATGCTCACAATCTTTGAACCTAGTTGCGATTAGCGGTGATCTACTATGCCTTAGTTGAGATCGAGTCTTGTTTCGCTTCTATGTTGATGTGAATGTTGGTGCCGATATGTGGGGCTTGGCACACCCTTGACACTTAACTCGTGGTGAGTTGTTTATTTTGTCATGATGCGTAATTTACGTATTGACATGTGTGGAATTGAATCTGATTTTGTGTTGGTGCCGATATGTGGGGCTTGGCACACCCCGAAATATTTTAAAACTACTATTTTAAAGAGCCCGGATTATTCTTTTTAAAAACTATTATTTTCAAGTATTATTATTTTTAAAAGTTATCATTTATAAACTAGTAGTATATTTCAAAGAGCCCAGACTATTTTAAAGCTATCTATTTTAAAGAAAATACTTCACTCGAGATGAGTGATTGAATTGAATCTGAATATCTGTGATGATATGTGAATATCTGTGATGATATGTGAATATCTGTGATGATATGTTGAGACTGAAAAATAATGCTACGCGGGTAGGATACCCTATGCTTACGAATCGGTCTCCGATTGGGCATAATGGTATCTTTCCCGGGGCATTGAGACTGAAAAGGATTTATATCCTAGTCTGTATTTGGCTAGAAAGGGCTCATGACCCTTAGCCTGACCCGCTTGCCGTAAGCCACGATTTCAGCTGTTAGTGTCCGCGGCGGGGGCACTGTGGGTATGTCTCTCGACCATTAAGGGGTGTGGACCCTTATATGGGAGGGAATACCGACCATGGTACCTAGGTGCGCGCTAGACATGCTTATGTGTTGCATTTAGGGTAGATAGACATTTTAGGTCATAACATTTCATCTCATCATCCATCATTCATCTTATTTGCAGTGGTTGAAGCACCGGTATGGGACGGTGTGATGTTTACTTATTTGCTCTGCTCAATTTTTATGTCATGCCTAATAAATGTTTAAAAACGGAATATATCTCCACCTATATGTATAAATATACTTTAGGGAATCAAGTTAATTCTTGTTTCCCCTTATGCCGATTCTTCTATTCTTGCTCAGTACCTTGTACTGACCCTTGCTATGTTTTCATGTATAGATATTCCCGGGGAGGACGCAGAGCCTGAGCACGATGTGGGGTTTGGGGATGAGTGATCTACCTAGGGATGCATTAGCATGTTGTGGACTTATGTGCTTGTCTTGAATAATATGCTATGACTCTATTACCTTGTCTCGTACTGCTTGTGGTACCGATCGGTACATTTCGTTCTGTCTTGTGTGTTACTTAATATCTCTGACAGGTTGAGATGAGACTGATATGTCGACTGTTATGTCGCATGAATAAGGCTTGTAAGCCGGACTTCTGTTATAATGTGAGGTTTCCTTTCTGGATTTGTATTATGATTCATTGGCTTCCTGTTACTTGGCTACGTGTTATTGATCTTAAATTGATTGGCCAACAGTTTAAGAGAGGTAACACGGCAGTGACGTCACAGAAATTTGGTTTTAAATTTTTGGGGCGTTACATTTGGTATCAGAGCCAGGTTTGCTCGTATGTGCTTAGAATTCTAACACAAGCATGTGGTGAGATGTGTGGGGGAAAGCATATAGTGTAGGAATTGCATCTGGTTCTGCTTATATTCTTGTTAATTGCATTGTTTCTGGTTATCTGCGTCCCCTATAGGGTGGATTGTGGTTTGTGAATCAAACCAGGATCAATCCTTGGGGATATTCCGGGAATTCTATACTTAATAATTGCTGTTCGGTAAAGAATTATTCTTATTTACCGAGTGTTACTGAATGTCTCGTTACGTTACGAATATAGGATGCCGCCGCGCAGGGATGGAAGGCCCAGGAGGAGGGGAAGGCCTCGTAGGAATCCGGGGCCAGCTTTTGGGGGTCATGGACAGTACCATGAGAATGGTGGACTTGGCAATGATCACGTGGAAGATGTTCCAATTGAGGAACCTGTAGAGGTGGAGGATGACTGGAACTATGAGGACGAACCAGTGCCTCCACCACCGCCGCCACCTGTACAGATGCCCATTGACCCTCAGTTTATGCAATATATGTTTAGTGCTATGTATGGGATGTATCAGGGGCAGGCGAATCAACCTGCACAACCACCACCCAGACCCGTGGATTACGTGCATCTAGCAAGGCGTTATCAACCGCCGGTCTTTAGTGGAGGAGTAGACCCGGTCGCTCTGACTGTTTGGATTTATCATATGGAGGAGATCTTCGAGAATATAGACTGCCCAGAGGATTGGAAGGTCAGGGTGGGACAGCAGTATCTTACTGGACCAGCTCTCCATTGGTGGAGGTCGCGTAAGAGTGAGCTTATGGCGAGACCCAACTTCTCATGGGAAGTTTTCTGTCATGCTTTGAGATTCCACTTTTTCACTACGCAGATGCTGAATGTTAAGAAGAGGGAATTTCTCAACTTAGAGCAAGCAGGAAATATGACAGTGTCTGAGTACTATGGTTGTTTTGTGGAACTCATGTCATACGTACCAATGCTAGTTGCTAATGAGGAAGATAAGGTTTCGAAGTTTGTGGATGGAGTGAAGGCTGAGATCCGGACTGGGTTTAGCAACCAACACGCCTGCTTAGCTTCAGCATATGATCAGGCTTTATGCATTGAAAGAGCTCGTGCTTATATGCAGCGCGTGAGGGCCGCTCGTCGCAGGGAGTCAGGGGGGCCGATTAGACCCCATCATAGGCAGACGAGGCCGAGAAGCGGTGGAGAGACCTCTAGGCCTCGGACTTATGCACAGCCACCGTATAGAAGCGGACCCCACTGCTGGAATTGCGGACAGCAAGGACATTTGAGGTCACAGTGCCCACAGTTGGTGGGTCGAGTAGGAGGATCTACTTCAGATGCGTCTGGTGGGAATGCGTCGCGTGGACGAGGTGCAGACAGAGGTCGTGGACCACAGGGGGACCGTGGGGGCCGTCTCAATGTGATTGAGCGGGCTGAGCTAGATGGGCGAGATGATGTCATGACTGGTAAGTTGCCCATTGTTCAATTTCAATCTTGATCGACTTAACCATCTGTAACAAGTGCCCCAGGTAGTGCCTTATGTTATTAAATGCGTAGGTACTATACTAGTTGATAATGTGCCTGCTTATGCCTTATATGATTCTGGTGCATCATGCTCGTTTATATCATCGGAATTCGTAACTAATAATGATATGGGACCACTGAGGCTTATCAACTCCCTGTTACGCTACCTTCGGGAGACCTCATGCGGAGCCAGTGGATTAAACCCGATGCACAGATAATCATCAAAGAGCGAGAGTTCAGAGCGAATCTAGTGGTGCTAGATTTGGCCGATTTTGACGTGATTTTGGGAATGGATTGGCTGTCTAAGTACCGAGCCAGATTAGACTGCGGGATACCAAGGATTTCCTTTACCGAAGAAGAAGGTGACAGAGGCTCCGGCCTTAGTGTTACCTATGAATCGGGGGAATATGAGGTAGACACAGATGCATATTATCGAGGACTTGGGTGTGTGCTTATGCAGTATGGCAAGGTGATTGCGTATGCATCTAGGCAATTAAAGCCTCACGAGCTGAATTACCCGACTCACGACCTGGAAATGGCAGCGGTCGTGCATGCATTAAAAATTTGGAGGCATTATCTTTACGGCGCCAAGTGTCAAATCTACTCGGATCATAAGAACCTTAAATGTCTCTACACTGCAGATAAGATGAGCGGTAGGCAAAGAAGGTGGTTAGAGTTTTTGCAGGACTACGACACGAGTATTCAGTACATAGAAGGGAAAGCCAACCGGGTGGCTGATGCACTAAGTAGGAAGGGACATGTACTGAACTCAATTACTCTCCCTTGGAAGTGGAGGCAAGAGTTAGACAAGGAAGGTATTGTGGTTGTTCCTTACGACACGATAGCGAGGTTGAATGCTATGACGGTGGTGCCATCATTACTCGAGGAACTCAGACTAAGTCAAGCTGTAAGTCAAGAGATGATGCATTTGAAAGCTCAGATTCGTAAGGGTAAAGCGGAAGGCTTTGTGATTGATAGCAAGAATATGATCAAGTTTGGGGACCGTTGGTGTGTGCCTCCGAAAGATCAGGCGCTGAAAGGAAAAATTATGGAGGAAACACATTGCACACCTTACTCCGTACATCCGGGAGCAGTAAAGATGTACAAGGATTTGAGGCAAAACTATTGGTGGAAAGGCATGAAGAAGGAAGTGGCAGAATTTGTGTCTAGGTGTTCCACTTGCCAGAAGGTGAAAGCCGAGCATATGAGACCTTCAGGCTTATTACAACCTTTGGATGTTCCTACTTGGAAATGGGAGTCCATTGCTATGGACTTTGTCACCGGGCTACCCCGGACACAGAGCAGTTTTGATACTATTTGGGTAGTTGTGGACCGACTAACAAAGAGTGCTGTGTTTATACCAATGAGATTGAACTGGAGCATGCAACAGTTCACTGGCGCTTACATCCAACATGTGCTTAGACGTTTTGGTATTCCTCGAGAAATCATTTCCGACAGAGATTCCAGATTCCTGTTTAGGTTCTGGAAGGAAGTGCAGACAGCCTTTGGGACACAGATCAGTATGAGTACTGCGTGGCACCCTCAGACTGATGGACAGACCGAAAGGACCATTAGAACCTTGGAGGATATGTTGAGGGCGTGTGTGAGGGATTTTCAAGGATCGTGGGAGGAACATCTACATTTGGTGGAGTTCTCCTACAACAATAGCTATCACGCGAGTATTCGTATGGCGCCTTTCGAGGCCTTATACGGAAGAAAGTGCAGGACACCCTTATGTTGGAGTGATCCTTCAGAACGAGTGGTGATGGGTCCTGAACTCATTGAACAGACCACTGAAGTGTCCCAGATTTATAGGCCCCTATGAGATCACTAAAAAGATTGGGAAGGTCGCTTACCGGTTAGAATTGCCAACTGAGGTGGGAAATGTGCACAACGTTTTCCACGTCTCTCAGTTGAGGAAGTTTATCTCGGATCCTAACAAGGTTATACAACCGGATGAGGTGGAGTTGGATGACAACCTAGAATACGAAGAATACCCCGTGGCGATTCTCGACACTAAAGAAAAAGGAAACTTCGCAATAAGGTGTTCAAAATGGTGAAAGTACTTTGGTCGAGACATGGCGTAGAGGATGCCACTTGGGAGACAGAGGAAAGCATGGCTGGGCGTTATCCTGAATTGGATTTGACTCCAATTCAGTGAAGTAATGACCTTATTCCATACTTTTTCATTCGAGGACGAATGATTCTAAGGGGGAGAGATTGTAACACCCCGATTTAATTAACTCATAATTAATTTAATTTAGTTATGGTTAATTAACAAAAGACTTAGCATGTGGATTATTTTGTAGGGAATGAAGATTTAAGTGGGGGAATAAGTGAGTTCGACTCACAAGATAATAAGAGTCAAGTGCTCAAATGGGTGCAATGTGGTCAAGACAAGTGGTGTAGACCTTTTAACCCACATTCCGACCCGACCCGGATCCACTTGGGTGTTAAAAATCAGATTTTGGACTTGGGGGAAATTCATTTCCACCCTTCACACCCCCAAATCCCGTCACCCTCTCTAGGAGAAATTAGGGTTCTTCCAATTCTTGCACAAATTGAGCTTTGAGTGCAAAATCAAGTGGGGATTTCATACTACAACTCAAGGTAAGTGTTTTCCACCATCTATCTCTTGTTTTTATGAAGTTGGAGCTAGTTTTTGATGGGTGTTTTGGTGGTGACGGGAATGAAGTTTAAGATGGGTCTTTTGTAGATTGACTTGATTTTGAAGCTTGGATTCTTGTTTGGAAGCTGAATAAGTGTTGAAGGAAGCTAAGGTTAGTACTTGAGACCATTTTGGTGTTGATGATTTCAGTTTTAGAGCTTCAAATGGGTTCAAGATCAAGAAATCATGTTCTTGGATGAATTATGATGTTTGGAGCTTGATTCTTGCAATATAGGCTTGGAATTGTTGATTGGAAGCTTGCAGGTTGAGAAGAGGAGCTTGGAGACTCATCTACATATCAGGCAAGGGTAGAGATAGGTTCGATTGGGGGCCAAAATCGTCGGAATGGCCGGAAAACGCCATATGACAGCACACTGCAGATCCGGCGCGCCGTTGGCGCGCCGCGCGTGGAGTGCGCGCGACGTCTCTGTCGAGACGCCACCGCCGCGCGGTGTCCGCGCGCTGCGCGCGGGCCAGCGCGCGGCAGCCCTGATGCCCCTGTTTATTATTTTTTTTGTTTTGTGTGTTTCTCCATTTTGTCTAATCCTTGCTCCTTGGTCATTCTCATGTCTCTAACATGATCCTAGCAAGATTGAACTATCATTATGCTCACAATCTTTGAACCTAGTTGCGATTAGCGGTGATCTACTATGCCTTAGTTGAGATCGAGTCTTGTTTCGCTTCTATGTTGATGTGAATGTTGGTGCCGATATGTGGGGCTTGGCACACCCTTGACACTTAACTCGTGGTGAGTTGTTTATTTTGTCATGATGCGTAATTTACGTATTGACATGTGTGGAATTGAATCTGATTTTGTGTTGGTGCCGATATGTGGGGCTTGGCACACCCCGAAATATTTTAAAACTACTATTTTAAAGAGCCCGGATTATTCTTTTTAAAAACTATTATTTTCAAGTATTATTATTTTTAAAAGTTATCATTTATAAACTAGTAGTATATTTCAAAGAGCCCAGACTATTTTAAAGCTATCTATTTTAAAGAAAATACTTCACTCGAGATGAGTGATTGAATTGAATCTGAATATCTGTGATGATATGTGAATATCTGTGATGATATGTGAATATCTGTGATGATATGTTGAGACTGAAAAATAATGCTACGCGGGTAGGATACCCTATGCTTACGAATCGGTCTCCGATTGGGCATAATGGTATCTTTCCCGGGGCATTGAGACTGAAAAGGATTTATATCCTAGTCTGTATTTGGCTAGAAAGGGCTCATGACCCTTAGCCTGACCCGCTTGCCGTAAGCCACGATTTCAGCTGTTAGTGTCCGCGGCGGGGGCACTGTGGGTATGTCTCTCGACCATTAAGGGGTGTGGACCCTTATATGGGAGGGAATACCGACCATGGTACCTAGGTGCGCGCTAGACATGCTTATGTGTTGCATTTAGGGTAGATAGACATTTTAGGTCATAACATTTCATCTCATCATCCATCATTCATCTTATTTGCAGTGGTTGAAGCACCGGTATGGGACGGTGTGATGTTTACTTATTTGCTCTGCTCAATTTTTATGTCATGCCTAATAAATGTTTAAAAACGGAATATATCTCCACCTATATGTATAAATATACTTTAGGGAATCAAGTTAATTCTTGTTTCCCCTTATGCCGATTCTTCTATTCTTGCTCAGTACCTTGTACTGACCCTTGCTATGTTTTCATGTATAGATATTCCCGGGGAGGACGCAGAGCCTGAGCACGATGTGGGGTTTGGGGATGAGTGATCTACCTAGGGATGCATTAGCATGTTGTGGACTTATGTGCTTGTCTTGAATAATATGCTATGACTCTATTACCTTGTCTCGTACTGCTTGTGGTACCGATCGGTACATTTCGTTCTGTCTTGTGTGTTACTTAATATCTCTGACAGGTTGAGATGAGACTGATATGTCGACTGTTATGTCGCATGAATAAGGCTTGTAAGCCGGACTTCTGTTATAATGTGAGGTTTCCTTTCTGGATTTGTATTATGATTCATTGGCTTCCTGTTACTTGGCTACGTGTTATTGATCTTAAATTGATTGGCCAACAGTTTAAGAGAGGTAACACGGCAGTGACGTCACAGAAATTTGGTTTTAAATTTTTGGGGCGTTACATTAAAAGTACGAACTCAAACATTCAAATATTTCAAACGAACAACTTAAAAACACGAGACTGTAATAAATCATTACTTATTGAAGCATTTTGAGCCATTCCATATTCAAGCATTTTGAGCCAGTAACAATCCAACCGCTTCAAATCTTGCACAACTTATATTATCTGCAAGCAATGAGAAAAATTAATTTAGAATGAATACAAATAAATACAAAATACTTTTAAAAACAAAATCAATAAAAATAATATATAGAATTACAGAATTTGAATTCTTCATTATTATTAGTTTTTAATATCAAAACTCATTTATTCAACTTGCATATGTAATTAAGATTAGAGAGATGTGGGGAATATTATTATTTAAATCCACATGGCCAACATTTAATAAATAGTTGTGAAGTGCAAATTATGAATTCATGAACAATAAAAGGTGACGACCAACATGTAATTACTTGTTCCATCACTTCAAGCTTCACCAGCAGCAATAACATGGTTCTTATTATTATTGAGGAAGAGTTGTTGAAGATTATAGGGCTTGACGTAGAAGTTCCCTGACTCATTCCAAAGGAATCTGGCGACACTCTCATGCATCTTCTCTGTGAGATGGAATGAATCCCAAAATACATAATAATCTCCATTATCGCACACTTGATACACTGGTGTCACATTCTTCTTCCCTCCACATGAGTATATCCCATTAAATTGCCCAGTTCCACAACACGCATTAAATCCTTCTGTAAGCCCTGTTCAATAACCAATTTCATAATATATATATAAAATTTGATTTATTATGATCACACATGCACTATTAATTTATATTTGTGATAAATTTGTAGACTAATTACCATATTCAGACGTAGCCCACATACGATAACTGAGCCAACCATAGAAATCAGCGTAGCAATACTTGAAATCGGGCAATAGCGGTTTAAGATTTCTGAGGGCATTCCTGAGGTTATCGTTATGTTCATAGGCAACGTCATTGGCACGCTCAAAACACCGAGTATATCCTATAGCCTCAGGGTGCAGTTCTCTCATAAAAGGCAAACACCCCAGTGGTGATACATTCAAGAACCCAAATTTTCTTGCACCTATATTGTACAATTCCTACATGCATATTATATTGTTCAATATCAAACTTTGGTAAGTTTGTGACTTATTTCTTTTATTACATAGATCGAGTAAATTTGGCCTCGGTTGACTTACTTGAATTGTATTAGTCAAATTTCCAACAACCATGTTAACATACTCTCCGAGATTAGGATATGGCTGCGTCATCTCAGGATTATGAATGTATCCGCTTAAGTAGTCATTGCTTCCAATGCTAAACAAATACACTGCATTTGATATGATATTTCTTGCTTCATCATCTCCCAATCTTTTCTTCAGTTTGCTCTCCACTTCTTGGAAATACTTTAGTTGTGTGTTCAAATCAATAACACCCTATCATCCAAATCCACACATGAAGTATATATACTTAATATGAAGACTCAAATATAAATGTTTAGTTCTAACAAATATCAAAAGTAATTTTATTACTCACTTGATCTTGGTTTGTCTCATAGAGAACTCCAGCACCCCCAGAACCAAAATTCACTCCAAATTTATATTCCTTTATAGATGGGGGGGCCAACATTGAAGGAATCGATGGCAATTGGGCATATTCAGCTACATTAATACATTATGTAGATTATCAATGAAACAAATCAAAGTTTGGTATTATGATCCTAATAATGTTTGGACAACAATAGCCAATAACAATTGAACCGTAAAAATATATACCTATGAAGTCCACAAAGACACGGCCATCAGAAAATCGTCCGGTTGGGTTTTTGCCTTTCCGGCCATATGGCGGGTAGTTGGCTTTGTTCTCTGGGGTGGTATCGATGTAGTTATTGTTGCCAGTGTCCAAAGTCGAATCCCCAAATATGAAAAATGCCGTATGGTTTTGGGCTTGTAAAACATTTGGTGCGAAACTTAATGTGATGACAATCACAAAAAGTGAAAGAAGAGAGCAAAACAAACTCATTTTGATTTTCCAGGAACTATAAGGGAAGTATAGCTTTTTTTTTTTTTTTTTTAGACAATAGCTAGCATATCTTTAAGTAAAAACACGATATCTAAGTGGCGTTTATATATATGTCTGATTTCTGTTTTGTCGGTAGACAATAATATTAATTAATTTGGGTTGTTCGAAAAAGGATAAAACTTTGAAAATTCAGAACAATAATTTTGCTTGGTTTGTATGCCATTGTCCATGCACGTTATAGTGCTTGCTCCATTTAGAACAATAATTTCGGTTGGTTGCATGTCATTATTGTCCAAGTGACCAAGTAGCACATTCACTCGCATTAAGTAACTATGCTTGTTCTTCATTCATTTAAGTTTTACAAATTTACAAGGGTTTTATTAGTTCAAGAACCACGAACCAATATCCTGCCAATCTGCCATTAAATACTACATCATTCGTCCTTCATTTTCATCATTGATCATTTTTTCCTTTAGTATAACTAGTCTTGCCCACTAAAGGCATTGCATTATACCAATTCGGTTTCTGTACAGGCATACAAATGGCCTGTACCTACAGAATGATGGGTAAGCATTCATAAATGATGTTGCTAATAGTCATGCACAATATTCAGTTAAAAATAATAAAATGTATTGTTTGGAGTGATGTCCGAGCATTAAAAAGTGATGTCTATATGCCTTTGAAGTGATGTTTACGATAGCATATGATATGATATTATCTATCATTTTTTCTTATGCGCTCATCATTTCTTAGTTTAACACATCATTTTTGGGGTCTCTAGCATCACCACAGCAGGTGACAGCAGGTACTGTTGCCTGCACCCAAACCATTCCCGCAGTATACACTATTACAAAGAAGAGGTATATACACCATTATGTTTCATTCTCCTCTTCAACCTAAAAGAAAAATAAAATCCTAATGATACATAAAGTGCGGACGCAGAGTGTCCGGGGTGGGGGGCGGGATGACCAAATGTCTTCGCCTTATTTCATCTTATATATATATATATATATATATATATAACAAGCTCTCACTATTCACAACTTTAGATAATGGGCCAAATTTGAAAAAATGGCCAATATAGTTCTTTTTTTCACAAAAATACCAAACCAGTCCTCTTTTTTTTTTTTTTTTAATTTTTTTGCCCAATTGATTTGTTATATATACTAATTACGTTCCAATCGATCATTCACCCACTAATTATGCCATAATTACATATTTTTGGCCAAATCAGTCCTTTTTTTTCTTTCAAAAATCTAAATTGTTCCGTTATTAATTTTTGCCTCATTTCATGCAGTCCAATGCACACCAAAAACCACCGAACTCTAAAAGAAGATCCACTCCGGTAGCTGATGACTAGAACTCCGATGGCATCCAGCGAAGGTACTGCCCAATTCGATACGAGAACGGGCTTCCAACAGATGAGGGAGTCGCTTGACCTACGTTTTCCAAGAACATCATTTTGTGCGATTCCCTCCTATATGCGAAGCCCATTCTCGCATCGGATTGGACAGTAGTACCTTCGCTGGATGCAATCAGAGTTCTGGTCAGCAGGTACCGTGGTAGATCTTTTTTTAGAGTTAGGTATTTTTAGTGTGCATTGGACTGCATGAAATAACTCAAATTGGATATAAGTAAAAATTCTAAAATTTCAATATTTATAAAGAGACGAATCTAACAAGATCCTATTTGGCTCATTTTAATTTGTATATCTATGTTTAAACTTTAAGTCAAAACAAGTGTGAATAGTAGCAAATTAGACAATGTAGTTATTAAAAAAAATGGATGGAGTATATTGCAATTGGTCTTCATTTTATGGAGAAACACCAAAAACCACCGGACTCAAAAAGAAGATCCACTCCGGTAGCTGATGACTAGAACTCCTATGGCATCCAGCGAAGGTACTGCCCAATTCGATACGAGAACGGGCTTCCAACAGATGAGGGAGTCGCTTGACCTACGTTTTCCAAGAACATCATTTTGTGCGACTCCATCCTATATGCGAAGCCCATTCTCGCATCGGATTGGACAGTACCTTCGCTGGATGCAATCAGAGTTCTGGTCAGCATGTACCGCGGTAGGTCTTCTTTTAGAGTTAGGTATTTTTAGTGTTTCTATATAAAATGAAGATCAATTGCGATATACTCCCTCCATTTTTTTAATAACTACATTATCTAATTTGCTACTATTCACTCACTTGTTTTGACTTAAAGTTTAAACATAGATATACAAGTTAAAATGAGTCAAGTAGGATCTTGTTAGATTCGTCTCGTCGTGTAGTTTATAAATATCGAAATTTTAGAATTTTACTTTTATCGAATTTAAGTTATTAGTGGTTTGAAATTGCATTGGACTACATGAAATGGGGTGAAAAATAATAACGGATCAATTTATATTTTTGGAAAAAAAAGGACTGATTTTGCCAAAAATATGTAATTAGGGCATAATTAGTGGGTGGATGACCGATTGTGACGTAATTAGTATATGTAGCGGACCAATTGGACAAAAAATGACTGATTTGACTTTTTTATAAAAAAAGAATTATATTAGCCTTTTTCCAGCAAAATTTATTATTTTATTTGATTAAGATAAAGAATATATAAGCCTATCTTAAAAATGCCACTAACAAAGAAACACGTGCCTTTTTTTTTTTCTTCCTCCTTTTTCCCCGTAAATTACCTAAAAATTAAAAAGTAAATTTCAAACTCGGGCGGCCCCAAGGCCCTATAGGTACGCCACAGCTGGATACATATAATTAAACTATAGGAATTTTATATTTTTAGTTTTATAAAGAATTAGTGGATAATACTATGCCACCTAAAAAAGAATAATAAATATAAATAAACTAATTGGAAAATTAATAAATAAATAAAAAATATACTTACAATTGAATATTTGGAAACCTTCAAAGTCTTAATTCACTACTAGAAAAAATCCGGATTCGGTCGCTAAAATTGTGGTAGCTAACGAGTTTCGGTCGCTAAAATTATGGTCGCTAACGAATTTCGGTCGCAAATTCGGTCGCTAACCCCTTTAGCTACCGAATTTTACCAAATTTTTTCGGTCGCTAAAACAGAAAATTCTTGTAGTGATTAATTTCTTTCACCTAAATTTGTCAAGTGCATTAATGCTTCTTACGGTGATCAGATTAATTTTAAAAGAAACATATGCTTATATGGATGAATCTCTTCACCTCAAATGTCTAGAATTTTTAACAAGACTATATATATCCTCATGAGTATGAGAATTTTATTTCATACTTATAAACTGTCGGTGCCCTTTTTTATGAATCTTGAATTCTGCGTTTGTAGTCGTTCCAAAGTCGTAACAATCGAAAAACAACCAATACAAGAAATTCGCGGGAAGACGACGAATGACGTCACCTAAAAATTCGTCGTTTTCCGGATTTCGTCGCCTTGTTTGTTTCCATCGCCTTCCTTGAAACTTTTGTTGTTCGTTTTCATCGCCTTCCTTGAAAATTTTGTAGTGAACGAAAATAAAGAACACAGTCTGTTAGCCTAATTCGATCTCACGACGTCGTCTCAATAAACGTTACATTCATCTATATTTGAAATTTAAATATTGCCCCGGCCCTCCACCTTCACTGCCCTAATTAATTTATTTCACTTCATTTTGTCTTAAGAGTGTAACAACCTGGACCTGCAGATCATGCACCCGAATTCCTCCCCATGCATGCATCATAGCACGCCATGGTAGGTTGTTGGAGATGGTGCTCGACCTCCCAACCTCCTTTTAATATCCACCTCAATGTAAGGATGCTAACTAGTTAGACTCCCTAATTAATTTTGAAAAGACGGATATACTCTCCACCAATAAAACACTCAATTTTGTATTTTGTTTTAAAGAAAGAAACAACGAACCGACAACATATAAATAATTTATTCAGTTAATTCATTTGACTTATAAAGCTTAAACTATATATATATGCTAGTGCCTGGGTCGCGCACTACGCTACGCAGGACTGCATCGATTTAATTTTCTGACTATAGGTGTTTCGTAGATGTGGGATTGCAAATCGAATAAAAAGACATCTATATTTCTTGAAACATTTTTGTAAGGTCATTATATTGCATTGCATGTGCTTTCTTTAATTTGATTAAACAATGAATCATGACTTCTTACCCCATTGGATTGATGAGGATGTTAAAGTAACGATGGACAAGAGGAAAAATTGGTTAGAATCACATAGTTAAATTGACCATGGAAGATAGGCTCTTGGTAATTTGTAGAATAAAGGTTCATTTTTCTAAATGCCCGAAGGACTGCAACAAAATACATAAGGAATGAATTTAATAAAGCATTGAACAAAAAGTGAATATGTTGGATCGTAATCTATCATATTTGAAAAAAAGTATAGATAATATTGAACATATATTATATTTAACCAGCAACTTTGTCAGTTACGCTTCAAATCCAACAAACATAAATATTCAAGAATTCTATATTTGTTATAATAAATGCATGACACTTGCTGGACAAATGCATGACTTGTGGATGCTTTTAAAATTCATTTTAAATTCTTGCCGACACTTTGTTTTGCCTATATATATAGGCCTATGTACAAACTATGAAAGGACACAAATTAATCAACTTCATCTGCTCTTTCTCTCTTGGCTCTCCATAACCATTTCTCTCTTTCATTTCATGTCTCTCTCTCCACTATTTTCTTTCACAGGTTATACAAAAGTAGGCTTATAGATCTTCATTTTACAACACGTTATCATCACGAGCCCTGTTGGAGTTTGCCAATTCTACCACGGTTCTATTGGGGTTCTGTTGAAAATTTAATTCATACCGGAGTTCTGCCAAAATTTTTCAAATCCAGAAGAAAATCACTTGAGGTAATATATTCCAACTATTTTCAATATCTATTATGACTAATTTGTCAAAACATGAATCTATGCAGTTGGAAAGATCCGTGATTAATTATTTATCCTGAAATATGGATATTAAAATTTATTTAGAAACAATGGGTCTAGAAAAAACCATTATAAAAGAAAATATGGGAAGGGGTTAGGGTGCAGGCACCTTTAGGTGCATACTTCATATCTTAAAATGGTAATGTTTGGACATAGAAATTAGATATATACTATTGGGATATATACAGTTCTTTTAATCTCCCATCACATGAAATGGCGAACACATCACATGAAATACTTGCAGGCATCACATAATATAAATATATAACGTAATGCGTAACCACCTTTAACTATGGCGGTTGTTTTGATATACTTACCTATATTCTTAAATAACTGCATCATTTTAATATTTTACGCAATCCAATAAATATTTTTAATTAGTATTAACTCATATTGTATATAAGTAAAAATTATAAAAACATGATATTCTAAAACTACGTAATTAGACGAATTTAATAAGATCTTACTTGACTGTGTTTTTTTTTTATTTTTTTTATGTAACTAGGTTTAAAAAATTGATCAAAATTATTCAATGACTAGTTACTACTACTATGTAAATATATCAATTAAATAAGAACGGAGGAAGTATATGTCACAGTTAGTCTCTCATCACATGAAATGTCGTATACATCACATGCAATACTTGCAGGCATTACATAGATAGGACTACGCATCATGCATACCTGTGTAGACCGGATGAATCACGAACCCCATTTTTGAGATTTCACCCGTACGTTCTTCATCCATGGACGTGATTTCCATGCAATTTTCTGGCATGGCTTCTTCCGTAGATTTTTCATCATACACTGTGATGTATAAATCTATAATTTCGGCCATCTAAGAGTTGTCGGAATAACTGAAGAGTGATTTTAGCGGCTAGATTTCTGAAATTTTTTGGTGGAGAATAATGATGATATTGGGTGGGAAAGATGACAGTTTTGGTAGGGGAAGATATTGTACGGTTTGGTAGTTTTTTTTTTTTTTTTGGTGGGGGGAAGACAGTTTTGGTAACTGTTTGATAACTTTCATTAGCTGTGATGTTTGGCAATGATTTGGGGAATATAAAGGTTTCACAGGTGATGTTTGTGGAGGTCTGGAGGTACATACTCTTAGATGGTCTGTACCCTATCCTAATTGGAAAATATGGCCACAGGCCTAGACCGCAGAGAAAAAAAAAATACGGCCACAGGCCAAGACTTCGAAAAAAAACGGTCAAAAGATCATATTGATCTATATATGGGAAATAAGCATTTTGCCAATTCTTATTTTTGATAAGAGATAGTGACAGTTCCTTTAGTGTGAGGGCAAATGACAGCTCTTTGATAAAATAAAGATTTTTTGCTGAAATCCCAAATGCGAGGCATCATAATGACTGCAAGACTATAAGTTTGTAAATGATATAAATCAGTCATGTTCAGAATAATGTCACGATTGAGATATGTGACAATATATTAATAAAAATGACATTAATACCAACAGAGTCCATAAATCTTAGTTCGGTTATACCAACAAATTTCATGGGTCTTTAGTTTGGTGTGTACTGACAGTCAGATTCTTAAATGGCAAAATAATTGCCAGAAATTGTGCCCCTAAAAGGCGAAGCAATTGAAGAAAAATGCTATCAATATGGCAGGAGGACATAGTCCCATAATTTGTCGTATGACTAATGAATTGGTACTAGTTACCGAGAATTAATGATACAATAAAGCAAATAAAGGTTGAAATAAACCTTGCTAAAGTACGACAATATAAATATTTCAAAAGGCCATTTATGCTAAATATATCATCGAAAGATATACAAATTTCTTCAATGAGTACAATATTATTTAAATACTGCATTACATTTTATTATATTGTTTTTATTATGCTTTGAATTTTTTTTTAATTTTCTGCTATATTGTTATGCATTCTGTTGTCTCACTTATATTTAATCTTGTTTTGATATTAATTATATCTTGTTTTAATTACAGCAAAATGGGGAATTATAAAAGTGATAATATATGTCTTATTGATAGTGCTTCAACGAACACGATACTAAAAGACATAATGTATTTTTCAAATTTAAGAATGGGAGATACAAGCATAAACACAATATGTGGCAGTGCAAATATTATACAAGGAATTGGCACAGCCAACCTTATTTTTCCAGTGGGAACTAAATTAATTGTGAAAAATGCACTTCTATCTCCTAAGTCTCGAAGAAATTTATTGAGTTTTAAAGATACCCGAGAAAATGGGTATCATCTCGAGACATCGACTTCAGATAATGTTGAATATTTATTAATTACAAATACCACTCATGGTAAGAAATATGTATTGGAAAAATTATCAGCTCTGTCTTCTGGATTGTATTTTTCAAAAATAAATACAACTGAAAATTATCACTTACACCACAGGTCTAATATTCCCCAAATAAAGCAGAGGTTTATTGATGGCCATAGGCCCAGTAATATATATAATCCCAAAATAGGCCAGAGGTCTATTGGAAGCCATAGGCTTAATGATGAATATATAATATGGAATGATCGCCTATGCCATCCTGGCTCTACAATGATGAGGCGAATTATTACAAATACTCATGGCCATTCATTAAAGGGACAAAAATTGCTGCAACATAATGATTATATATGTGTTGCTTGCTCCCAAGGAAAATTGATTTCCAAACATTCACCAACAAAAGTGGGAACTGAAAGCCCTAGTTTTCTTGAAAGAATTCAGGGTGATATATGTGGACCTATAGATCCACCATGTGGACCATTTAAATATTTTATGGTGCTAATTGATGCATCAACACGATGGTCCAATGTATTATTATTATCATCTCGCAACCATGCGTTTGCAAAATTACTTGCTCAAATTATTAAATTACGAGCACAGTTCCCTGATTATACAATAAAAAATATCCGATTAGATAATGCTGGTGAATATTCATCCCAGAGGTTTGATGAATACTGCATGTCAATTGGCATAATAGTTGAGCATCCTGTTGCTCATGCCCATACACATAATGGACTTGTTGAATCACTTATAAAGCGTTTACAATTAATTGCCAGACCATTATTAATGCAATCTGGTTTGTCACTGACAACTTGGGGGCATGCAATATTACATGTAGCAAAATTGGTGCGGATAAGACCGACACATTATCATGAATACTCCCCTATACAATTAACATTTGGGCATGAACCCAATATATCCCATCTCAGAATATTTGGTTGCGCAGTATATATCCCGATTGCACCACCTCAGCGTACAAAGATGGGTCCCCAACATAGATTGGGAATATATGTCGGGTATGAATCACCGTCGATTGTTCGATATCTTGAATCATTAACTGATGATTTATTTTACTGCGAAATTCAAAGATTGTCATTTTGACGAATCTAATTTCCCGAGATTAGGGTGAGATAAAAGTCAACCAAAGAAAGAAAAAGAAATCAACTGGAAAACACCGTTAGATTTCTTTGATCCTCGTACAAATGATTGTGAACTAGAAGTACAAAGAATTGTACATTTGCAGAATATTGCAAATCAATTGCCGACGCATTATGCGACTCTAAAAGAGCAAATAAATCTTATACCGGCAGCAAATGTTTCAATCAAAATTAATGTCCCAGAGGAACCAACTACAAGTGCCAAAGATGAATCTACTGCACGTTTGAAGCGTGGTAGACCACCAGGTTCCAAAGATAAAAATCATCGAAAGAAAAGAGGATCACAAATCATTGAAAGTGACAAAATTACAGAAAATATTCCAGAGGAAAAAGAAGCTCTTGAAGAGCAAGTAGTTCCAGAGGAGCAGGAATTTGCAGCTCCAGATGAGCATGAAATTGAAAATAATGAAATATCAATCAATTTTGTCACAAGCAGAAATGTTTGGAATCGAGATGCAATTATCATAGATAATGTATTCTCATACCACATAGCACTTGACATTATAAATGATGACGAAGATCATGAACCAAATTCGGTTGATGAATGTCGGAAAAGAAAAGACTGGCCAAAATGGAAAGATGCAATCCAATCTGAATTGGATTCACTGGCTAGACGAAATGTGTTTGGACCGATTGTCAAAACATCAGAAAATTTAAAACCAGTCGGATACAGATGGGTTTTTGTAAGAAAAAGAAATGACAAAAATGAAATTGTCAGATACAAAGAGATATTAGTCTCCCAAGGGTTCTCATAGAGACCCGGATTTGATTATGATGAAACATATTCCCCCGTAATGGATGGAATAACATTTAGGTATCTTATCAGTTTAGCGGTTCATCAAAATCTCGAAATGAGATTGGTGGATGTTATTACTGCGTATCTATATGGAAATTTAGATACAGATATCTATATGAAGATCCCAGAGGGATTAAAAATATCAGAGACATATGAATCAAATCCTAAACACATGTATTCCATCAAATTACAAAAATCATTATATGGATTGAAACAATCCGGGCGAATGTGGTATAACCGACTCAGTGAATCTTTGGTACAAGAGGGTTATACAAATGACCCAATCTATTAATGTATTTTCATTAAGAAAAATGGACAAGAGTTTGTAATCATTGCAGTTTATGTTGATGATTTCAATTTCATTGGAACTCCAGAGGAGCTCCAAAAGGCTGTTGAATACTTGAAAAAGGAGTTTGAAATCGAAGATTTTGGTAAAACCAAATCATGCCTTGGTCTGCAAATTGAATATTTAAATAATGAAACTTTTATCCATCAAACAGCTTATACTCAGAAAGTATTGAAGCGATTTTATATGGATAAAACACATCCATTGAGTACTCCAATGGTCGTAAGGTCACTTGATATAAAAAAGGATCCGTTTAGACCACAAGAGGAAGGTGAACAAATTCTTAGACTAGAGGTCCCATATTTAAGTGCCATAGGTGCTTTAATGTATCTCGCCAACTGCACTAGACCAGATATATCATTTGCAGTAAATTTATTAGTGAGATTTAGTTCATCTCCTACAAGACGATATTGGAATGGAATTAAACATATATTTCGCTATCTCCAAGGAACTAGTGATCTTGGGTTATTTTACCCAAATGATTCTCGACATGAAATAATTGGCTTTGCTGATGCTGGATATTTATCAGATCCACATAAGGCCAAATCTCAAACTGGCTACGTTTTTACATGTGGTGGTACTGCAATTTCATGGAGATCTATGAAGCAGACTTTGACTGCTACTTCATCAAATCATGCTGATATTTTAGCAATCCATGAAGCTTGTCGAGAATGTGTATGGTTGCGATCTTTGATGCACCATATACTGAAAAATTGTGGCATAACTACTTACGAAAAAATACCCCCAACAATACTATATAAAGATAATGCAGCTTGTATAGCTCAACTAAAGGGAGGGTATATTAAAGGAGATAGAACGAAACATATTTCACCAAAATTTTTCTTCACTCATGATTTACAGAAAAATGGTGAAATAGATGTGCAGCAAATCCGTTCAGCTGATAATCTTGCAGGTTTGTTTACCAAGGCACTACCAACAACAACATTCGAGAAATTGGTGAAAAGTATCGGGATGCACCAACTAAAGAATCTCAACTGATGCTTTGATCAGAGGGAGAAGTAAACATACAAGAATCATGTACTCTTTTTCCTAACTTGGATTTTTTCTCCCACAGAGTTTTTTCCAAGTAAGGTTTTAATGAGGCATGTTCTTTAAAGCATCCAAGAGAGAGTGTTATAATAAATGCATGACACTTGTTGGACAAATGCATGACTTGTGGATGCTTTTAAAATTCATTTTAAATTCTTGCCGACACTTTGTTTTGCCTATATATAGGCCTATGTACAAACAATGAAATGACACAAATTAATCAACTTCTTCTGTTCTTTCTCTCTTGGCTCTCCATCACCATTTTTCTCTTTCATTTCATCTCTCTATCTCTCTCCACTATTTTGTTTCACAGGCTATATAAAAGTAGGCTTATAGATCTTCATTTTACAACAATATTAAAATTCTTCCAACACTACTCATTAATATGCCAAGACTCCACATGAATTAATAAATCAACATACTTCAATGATCCAAGCCACCAATTTCAATAACTACCAAGCCGAATCAAGAACTATACAAACATAAAGCTAACATTTTATAACACGTACAATTTCAAGCACAACTCAACAAAACCGTTTGAGCACTTTAATTAAATCCACAAAGAGTCCACATAATTCAAACCCAATCTATCCCAATAAATCTAGCAACACAATTTCACTAATTGAACACCAAAACATTCAACAAACTATAAGACACAAAAAGTAGAATACGATTGGACCATCTCCACCATCAAGCGGCTGCCACCACCACAACCCTCATCACCACCATCTAACATCACCACAGTCACAACCGCCACCTCCCCGGCGCCACCAGACCGCCTCAAGCAGCCACCGCGATGCACAACCGTGCGTCGCCCCTGCCACAGCACGCCACCGCGATGTGGCATCGCCATTGCCGGAGGCGCTGCCTCCTGCCTTGCCATGGCCAGGGTCGTCAGCCCTGGCCCTCCTCGTCGTCACTGCAACGGGGACACCACCCCCACAGCCGATTCGAACTCCAACAGAGAGGGAAGATGGTACGGGAAAAGGGAAAGAAATGGAGAAGGAAATGTAAGATCATTCAAACCCTTTAAATTTAGAGCCCCTCATCCCTTTTCCAAGATTTACAACGGTGGAATCTCCCTCCTCTTCCACTCGACGCTGCTCCCGATCTCTCTATCTCCAATTTCTCTCAATGTTGTGCCCTAATCTCTTCTATTGTGTAAGTGCCCATCAATTGGGGAAAATGGACTCCCAAACATGTTATAACTTATTTTAATGGATGTGGGCTTGGGCCTCCCATAATATTTGTTGTTGGGTTGAGCTTCAATTATTCACTTGCACTAATTGGTCTCCAACACTGCCGTAGATCGAAACTTGTTTAGTGACAATATCCAGATTAGTGGTAAGGAATTTTAGGGTTAGGTAAAATGATGATTAGAAGGATGGTAAAATGGAAGATGATGAAGAACAAGAACACACACAAAAGATGGATATAAGATAAGATGATGGAACTAAGTTGTGAGATAAAGGTTAAGAAAGCTTATGAATGAAGGGGACCCGAACTTGCCAAGGGAAATGAGACTAACTCAAGACAAATGGCTTCCTTCAAGTGCATCATTCATGACATTCCATTGAGCAAGCTTCCAAACTTGATGGCGTGTAGGAAATGAGCATGAACTCAAGACAAACACGGATGGGGGAGAACACTTTTGAGAGAGTGTTCTCGGTTTTGAATTTTGGAATATGAGGATTGATTTCAATATTAAGCAAAGTAGTGTACAATGGTGTGGGAGGACATATATATAGCCCAAGCCACAAGGAAGGCAAGAAAATATATTAAAATATAATGTTGAGCACAAAATAGCCAAAATACAAAAGTGATGCGGTTTAGCATAGTCGATGCGGTCTATAATGAGGCGATGCGGTTTATACCGCATCGATACAAAGAGACTGCATTGTATTGGAAAAGAAGTCTTCAAGGTGTTCTGGGGGCGATGCGGTTTAATTCGATGCGGTATATACCGCATCGGTCAAACCGCATCATTTTGAAGTTTGACCGCGTGCCTTGTCTCCGCATTTTGAGTCGATGCGGTCTAGGTGCTGCGATGCGGTTTATACCGCATCGAGGAGACCGCCTCGTTTCTTCAGTTTTGTTTCTTCATTCAAAGTTGATGCGGAATAAGCCTTACGATGCGGTTTGGACCGCCTCATGGAGACCGCCATCGATTTCTTCAGTCTTGGCTGCTTCAACAAAATTAATGCATGTGGTTTTAAGTAATGCGGTTTAGGGTGATGCGGTTTAAACCGCATTGCCCAGAGCGCATGCACTCAATTCGCATGTGTTGGATTTTTGGGCCTCTTCATGCTTGTTGGGCTTTCTTGTGCATCCTAAGGCCTTTTTTCATCTTTATTTAATTCCGATGTGGGGAATCCATGTTAATGGATTCCGGGTTTGTCCGGGCTTGATCTACCCGGATCATTATTTGCAATCTTTGGGCTTCCTGGGGCTCCAAGTTATCTGTTTCCTGCAAGAAAAATTTATATAGTGCATCAGAAAATTTCTTGGCCTTTTGTTTGGAAACTGGCCCTTCGGGAATTATTGGAATAATTAATCTGTTGGTTCTGGCGACTACGCCATCCCCACCCCCTTGGGAAGGCTGAGACATCAACCGACCAGAATCCAACTCATCATCCCTTTCGAAAGGAGATAAATCAGCAACATTGAAAGTCGGATTAATATTAAAATCATCAGGAAGCTCAATCCGATAGGCGTTGTCGTTGATTTTCTCAAGGACTTTGTAAAGCCCTGTTCCACGGGATGCGAGTTTGCCATGTGTCTGTGCAGGAAACTGTCATTTTGCATGTGCACCCAGACCCAATCTCCAGGTTTCAGCAACAACCTTTTCCTGCCCCTATTGGCAAATTTGGCATATGTGTCCGATGCCTTCAGCAAGCTGTTATGAACATTCTGGTGCAGATCCTTGATCGCCTTAGCCCTGCCCCTGCCATTGAAGTTAAGACGCTCACTACTAGGTAGTGGCAGAAAATCTAGGGGGGTTATAGGGTTAAATCCATAAACAACCTCGAAGGGTGACATGTGTGTGGCACGATGAATGTGGCGATTATAAGCAAATTCAATATATGGCAAGCATTCATCCCAACTTTTAGAACTCGAAGAAGTAATTATACGTAGAAGGTTACCCAACACGCGATTTACCGCCTCTGTCTGTCCGTCCGTCTGAGGATGGTAAGACGTCGAGAACAAAAGTTGCGTGCCCATCTCACGCCAGAAACCCTTCCAGAAATAGCTTACGAAATTGGCATCTCGATCTGAAACAATTGACTTGGGTACTCCATGCAGACGTACCACTTCTCTGAAGAATAAATTTGAAATATGCCTGGCATCATTGGTCTTCGCACAAGGTATGAAATGTGTCATCTTGGAGAATCTATCAACTACCACAAAGATTGAATCATTACCTCTTGCAGTCCGTGGTAGCCCAAGCACGAAGTCCATTGATATGTCTAGCCAGGGCCCTTCTGGCACTGGTAATGCTTGATACAAACCGTGGGGTTTAACCGTCGACTTGGCCTTCAGACAGACCAAGCATCTAGCAATGAAGCAAACAACCTGGGCTTGCATTTTCGGCCAGTAGAACTTTTCAACAAGGATTCCTAGAGTTGCATCTTTTCCAAAGTGTCGCATGAGACCACCACCGTGAGCCTCCTGAATTAGCAACTCCCTGACGGATCCCTTTGGGATGCATAATCTGTTACGAAAGTACAGGAACCCGTCCAGTTGGGAAAACTCCTTGAAACCATTTTGCTTTGTCCTCTCATATAGTACTCTAAAATCTTCGTCAGTGGCATACTGACTCTTGATATGCTCAAACCCAAACAGGTGAGTAGTTGCAAATATGACCAAAGCTGTTCTCCTGGAGAGTGCATCTGCAACCACATTATCCTTTCCTTTCTTGTACTTAATCACGTAAGGGAAGGACTCAATGAATGTGCTCCATCGAGCATGTCTTTTGCTCAATTGTCCCTGAACCCTAATGTGCTTAAGAGTCTCATGGTTGTTGTTGATACGAACTCTCTTCCTCTTAGGTAGTGCTTCCATGTCCTCAAAGATTGAACAACAGCATATAATTCCTTGTCGTACGTGGAGTAGTTCAGTTGTGCTTCACTGAATTTCTCACTATAGTATGCTATTGGTCTTCCTTCTTGAAGCAACACTGCTCCCATGCCCGTACCTCACGCATCACTTTCGATTTCGAATGGCAAATCGAAATTTGGTAATGCTAGGACAGGTGCATGATTGAGCTTATCCTTAAGGTCATCAAATGCTTACTGCTGTGCTGGACCCCACTTGAACGGAATGTCCTTTCTAAGCAGTGCAGTGATTGGGGCCGCAATGACACTAAACTGTGGAACGAATCTTCGAAAGAAACCACTCAAACCTAGAAAACTGCGAACTTTATGCACAGTGGTTGGCGGCTTCCAGTCAGATATAGCCTTGATCTTGGATTCGTCCACTTTCAGTCCATCTCTTCCCATGAAAAATCCAAGAAACGTCACTTCCGGCACACAGAAGCTACACTTCTCGAAGTTGGCGTATGAAGCTTTGAGGTAAAACCCGCTGCAATGCCCCCCGACAGCCTTTAAACTATAATCCTATAGGACTGTTAAAGAGCTTGCCTAATTTTTCCTACCGAAAGCCCACGGTATCAAGCTGCAGTATTTATTTTTATTGTCGGGATCGTTCATTAGAGAGTTACACGATAGAAGCGTTTTAATAGAATTATTAGTTCTAGACCTCGTTTCTGCTCTTGGTTTAAGGATGGTGTAATGATGATGACTAAGAATTAAATGCTGAACTGTAAATGCATAAAACTGTAAACAACAATAAAGAAAGCAATTGAAATGATGCTGAGTGTTATGATTATGTTCATGAGTTTAAGATAGTGCGGACCAAAACAAATAAACAAAGTAAGAGTATGATGAGAATATCGTACTTCAATGGTTAGAAACAGAATGAAAGCTCATCGAGATAGACAAATCCTCTATGCAACTTAATCAAATCTTCATGTCTTAAATCACTTCCCAAGACAGGTACTTGTGATTCAGTGTCATGACACTCTAAGCACTGAAATCATGGGATACTGTCATCACAGGATGATCGGTCAGACTCATTCTGTAATAAAAGCTTTTAGAACTGTCACTTAATCTATTTCTTTCGGACTCAGATTAAGCATTTGAAAACTCAAGGTCACATCTAAATCATCTTATATTCATCTGAACTTGAAGTTGTTCTTTTTCTTACTCAGAATCAAACTGGTCTCATGACCCTATATTGGATGTCCTCTACAAGAAGTGAAAAAGCAAGTATTTAAATCTATCATCCAATGGTTTCATAAGACTTGACTCCTCAGAATAATTCCTTCAAGTAGTTGTAAGAAGTAATAGTCCTGTAAGTATATCAAGATGAAATTGCTATTCAAAATCCTTGACTTATCCAGACCACTCAGATTCATATAGATGCTTTAGCTTGAGAAATCTCTGTAAACAATTCCAAATACCCATGGCTTGACTCAGGATTAGTAAGACTGTAGAAAGAATATTTAATCTCCTACCCATAGCATATAGTGGAAACTATAAAGCTATGAACCCTGGAAATTAATCTTCTTAAAACTCCACTAATTATTGGGACAAAAGATGGTTTTTAAAACACCTTTCCCTTTTAAACGACAGGTACTAAATGCCCAACTAAAGAACAAGTTTGTTCTTCATCACCCTGAGTAGATAATGATTGAGAAAACTTATATCATCATCTTTCTCATTGCACTAATGAAAATATTAACATGAATTACAAATATGAATTATGAGTTTGTATTTGTGAAGTAAGATTACTCATCATAAACTGGAAAATATCCCAAAATATCATATGTATAGGTAGTATTATATGTATAAGGAAACGATGAGGGTTCTGAGTCCTCTTAATCAAAATGCTAGAGTGTTTCCAAAATATAAACTGGAAACTAGACAGAATTAGGAAATCACTTTCCTATGAAAAAGATTTGAGAAATAATTCTGCAAAATAAATGTCCAAGATAGCTCGCAGTAACTACTTTGGGTTTCAAACTATGAACATTCCAATTTTCCGCACGCTATGTCTGTACAGCGTGGAGGGAATTATTGTTCAAAGAATGTTCCTCAGATTTTGTTTATACAAAGAACTGAATGCCTCGCAGTAATATCTGTAAGAATGCGGCGAGGTATCCAATTCCTACTTATAGAATAGGGGTTATATGTGTATGAGAGATAAGTAGTTGATTTCCCAAGAAATGGGAATCAATTCTGTTGCTATTATGATTTGGTTCTCTCGCTTTGTCAAAATGACATCGCGAGAGTGTTGAAATAGCCTCTCTTGAAACAAAGTTGTCTGAATAATTCCTCGCGTCATCTTTTAGGATGAAGCGTGGTTTTATCCTTATGTGAAGTAAATGATCAAGTCCTATAACTATCATAACTACCTTCTGGAACTTTTATTCAGAAAATAATGAAAACAGAACCTTTCACATCCAAATTCGAGAATTTAAAGTTGTTAATTCTTAAAGATTATCATGTGATGATTAACACTACATGGGTCCTTAGGAACCTTTTAGAGTTCTGAACATTAATTTCTGTGGATTTCTTCCAAATTTGTGATCGAGGTATAATATCAACAGAAAATCGAATGAATTCATAATTCTATCAGTTTCATACCTAACTCGGTTACAATATCAAAACTTCTTGTGCAATTAGAACAAACAAATTACGAATTAAAGATATGAAAGTATCATGATCTCGAGAATCAAATTATCGATGTGATGCAAATTCCAAAAAGTGAATATTGTATTCGAGGTTTATACTTCTCTGAAACAGAATTGAAAAACATCAGATTTCTAATAAACCTTTGAAAATTGTAACCAGAAAGATAAGAAATGCACGATTTGATAACTGATCATTCTTCATGTAAATTGAATAACAAAGAATTAAAAACGAATACACCTGGAAATCCGATTGCAATCAGAATAATGTGAATTTGAACGAAGAAGTCGGAAACTAGATGGTGATCGTCGTAATGGATGAACAAAGCATTCCAAAAGCAATTCTTCTTCCAGGGTATCATCAAACTAATCTACTAAAATATTCCGAAGAAAATCTACTGCGAAATTGAATTACAAATCTGAAGAACTTGAAGTAAATTGCAGTGAAAAGTAAACCCTAGCTAACCTACCTACTGAATTCTAAAAGTGAACTGGAGAGTAAAAAATGAGCTATTCTCTTCAATCTCCCGCTACTTGAGCTGATCCCCCAAGGGTCTTATTTATAGATGAGCGTTGTAACTGCTTCAGCCTTGGATGATAACTGCTCGCATCAGAATAGCTCTCCTCTCGCTTTGTCCAGTTCCTTCAAAGCGAGAGTCAAAAATGTAATTGTCTTTCTTGACAAGGCGAGATCTCACAGTCTCTTCAAACAGTTTGCTTCTTGCCATAACATCTAAGGCTTCCTGTCTTGCACAAACTTCCTTTCCTCGCGATGTCAAACAATCATCGCGTGGACTTCAGCTTCTGAACAATTTTCCTTAGATCTTTCCTGATTTCGTATGTAAGTCCTCGCATTATTTCTTCTCTTTCCTCGCTATGTGTTTTTCCATCTCCCGCTACTTTTCAACTTAACTTCCTGCTGAATGACAAAGCGTGAGTCAGTTTAAATAAAAACATAGCGTGCGAGACTTGCAATGAAAACTTAGAATTTCAAGCCATTTTCAATGTAATTCCAACTTCTTCACAATCTTGGTTCTTCTTCCATCTTTTCTCATCTTCCATGATTATTCATTAAAAACTAATGGAATTAAGAACAAAAGATCATCATTAAGACACTAAATTGGACGCAAATGACAGTCATAAAAGACTGTCATCACCATCCTCACATTTAGAAACACTTGTCCTCAAGTGGTAGGAAACTTGAAAAGTTTCAAAGAATAAGTCCAATTAGTGGCTTCTATGATTTAGATGTTCATATAAGATTCTCCTGGATCACTACCTTCTCTTTTCCAACTATCTCAAGCTCAACTCTTTCAACTGATTGATGCTTCATACCTAACTTTCAGTTTACCAGACTTCATGAGAACATTAACAAAAGTGATTTGCATTTATGTGAATTATTGTTCTGCTCATTAGTTAGTCAAATTTCTCTTCTCACGCTCAATCCTGTCCAACTCATGTGCATATCTTGTGCTTCTGAATCCTTACTCAAAAAGAATAAACTAAAACACACTCTTTTTTTTTTCAAAGGGTGGCCTACCGTGGCTTTCAATAGCTCGGTTTCACATTATTAGGAGGAGTCGCATGGCCTGACATTGCAGATGAAACTTCAACTCCCCTGCCCTTGATTTTGCTCTTTTAAAGTTTTTCAACTCATAAATCAGAGGGGCAGCTGTGCCAGCTACTTATATCCACATTATTTTACCACGCCTGTTTCTGAAATTTCCCTTGCTCTCTCTCTTTTTATTTTTTTATTTTTTTGGACTCTTACTTCACTCAATATGCACACTCATCTTCTAAGAGAGACTAGATTAGATCAATCCTTCTAACTTTGTGCAGTTGTTGTTTAGAGTATACAAATCACTAGAGTTAATATAATCATAAAATCTTCAAACTGTTCATCTAGTAATAACATCAATTAATCTCAGAGTTTACAGCTTAAAATAGTTTTCAAGAGTGACTCATGCTTGCAGTCAAAATCTATAAAGTAGATGTTTCCATAGTAGCCACTTTAAACTCATCTTCTATTCCTTCATCAGTTTACTGGCCTACTTGAGTTTTTTTTTTTTAATGATCTCAACTTGAAATTCAATCTTACGATACAACTTCATATTAACTCTATTCTAAGTCATATTCACAAATTGAGATAAATGGAAACAGGAAAGAAATAAAGAAACAAAGACTGCAATGAAAGAAAGAGAAGGTTACAGAAAACTCCCCTGTGATCTCAGGATGCTCCTGCATCATTGTCTGGGTCTTTAGGTGGCATGGATGGAGACTTCTTCAGGTCTGAGACCAGGTTGGCAAGAATTTCTACCAATCTCGTACTATTTTGCTGCGCCTGTCTCCTCAGCTCCATATCCCTTTCTCGTTCCTGTCTTCTCTCTTCAAGTTCTTCTTTTCTTAACCTTTCAAATCTTTCCATTTCTTCTCTTCTCATTCTCTCTTGCCTATCCCATTCTTCCTTCCTTATCTTTTCTTGTCTGTCCATCTCCTCTTTCCTGAGTTTTTCTTCAGTTTGAATCCTGGTATGCTCAAGTTCAATCCTCTTCTGCTCCATTTCTCTTTGAATGTACTTGTCCTCTGACATAGTTTTCACCAACAACTCCATGGACTGTGCAAAACTTTGAATTGAGGTACTCATATTCTGAGATTTATCCACAGACATTGTGTTCCTCATTGGTTGTTTCAAGGGTTGAGATGGTGCAGAAGTATTCTCAAACTCCTCATCTTCTGGAATAGGATTCAATGCAGGAGATGCTGCTGCAGTCTTTGTCCTCTTGATTGAGATGATCTTGATTTTGAAGGAAGCTTGACCCTTTTTGTCTTATGAGATGGTACCTTTGATCCCGATCCCTCGGAAGTTTGTTCCTCTAAATCTGGCATTTGGTAAACCAATTCTCCCCTCAAAGTGTCTACTGGTAATGGATTAGGAGGATCTATCTTTATGATCTCTGGTAAGAATGGTGTGATTGACACTCCTTGTTTCTCATAGAGTCTTTTGATTAAATTCGGATAGGCTAATGCTGCATCTTCTCCAACTCTTGACTTAATGACATTGAGAACATGGTGTGCAGCACTCCACTTCATTCCTGACCATAATAGTGCAAATCCCTCAAAAGTTCCAGCTGAAGGTCCTTGAAAATTTGTGGTGGGTCTGAGCTTTGAATAGTAGAAATCAAGTGTTGGCAGATACTCAGGCTTCAAATTCTTCAATGGAATCTTATTCTGCTCAGTTCCTCTGTGTGTTGAACAGAATCCTAATGCCATTTTTCTAGCATTGGTAAGCTTATTTCCTTGAGTTTTCTTCCTCAAAAGAACCTCAGACTTGACTTCTGGCTGTTCTAACAAAGGTGCCTGTATCAAATCATTTAAAGTTTCCACAGTGACTTGCACTGTTTTTCCTCTAATCCATGTTGTTTCAGCCTCAACATCAAAGTTAGCATAGAACTCCTTGGTTAACTCCACATAACCACATTTGTTGTTATGTCTCATGAAAACATCCCATTCATTGATTCTCCTCCAGTAATTGATACATTTGTGATCCAACCACTTGGGATGAAACCCTTTGTCTGGAACAATCATTTTGGACATTCCCAGGTTGTTCTCTAATGCTTCCTTTCTTCCATTAAACTTAATCTTGATTTCTTCTTCTGTGAATTCAGTCCTCTTCTCAATGCTATCAGGGATTGATAGCCTCAACTTTGGACTATTCTTTCCCCAATAACTCAAGGGCAACAATTCTGGAATTTCTTTTCCTGGGGAAGATCCTTCAGAAGTATCTGATTCATTTCCCTCAGACTCTTGTGCTTCTTCCTGCTCATTCCCAACATTCTCATTTCCTTCTTCTTCTGATTGACCTCCTTCTTGAGCAGGTTCTACATTTTCTTCCTGAACTTGTTCTGGGTTTTCTTCATGGACTTCATCAGCTTCATTATGTTGTAGATTGCCTATGTCTGAATTATGTATCAATGATGTGCTGGTATCTATCTTTTCAATGACTTCCAAGCTATGCTGGTTTAAGATCTCTGTGGGATCTTCCTGTACAGGTTCGTTTAATAGAAGAGGAATAGCAGTAGGCTCTGAACCTTCAAATCCTTTGGTTCCAAAATATTCTTCTGCTTTCTTCTTCTGTTCTGCAACCCACTCAGGATCATTCATCCTTGCAATTGCTCTCTGAGTTACCTCATCCCTAACTTGAGATGGTAGAACCCATTGATTCATTTGATCCTCAGCATTTGTCTGTGCTCCGAGATGTTTATTAACAATATCTTCCACAAAATACTTTGTCTGTTGATCTTCTTGAATTTCATTTCTCTGCACTTCTTCTTCATAAGCTTGGATTGCTAATGGAGATGGCTCCACTGTTTGCTCAGAATTCATTTGTTGTTGAACTTTCTCCAATTCTGACTCAAGTTTAGCTGCATATTCACTTGCTTGTTCTACTGAGGTGCGTGCATTCCCTCCTTCCCTGGCCAATTTTCTAAACTTTTTGATCAATCCTTCCAAGGAATAAGTCATGTTCCCTACGGTAGTTCCATGTAAGTTCATATCTTCAAAATCTTGCAAATCTTCCGATGACTGATCTTGAACTGTGTTCACCACTAATTTCTCCTCTTGGTCTAGAAATTCTTGCTCATCTGCAGCTTGTTTTGGTAGTGAATCTTGTTCAATTTCTTTTTCTGAAGATCCTTGTAAATCGATCTGACTTTGGATAAGACCCTTGTTAACCTGAGCATGTTGATCTTCATCCTGTCCTTCCAAATTATCTCTTTCAATAATCTGAGTCTGTTGAAGTTCAGTGGTCGGTTGAATTGATCCTTGTTCATCAGGTTGATGTTCATCGATACATGGTCTCCAGCCTTCCAGATCTATATCTCCCACTTCCAAATTACTATAAGGAGTGAGTTCCAACCTCTCTGTATAGGGTACTACCCCTAAAGTTGGTTTGACTTTCTCTTCATCAGAGCTGGTATGCTCCTTGTATGCGTTTTCTCTGCACATACTATCATATCCGATATACTTCTCAATGAATTCTTTCTTTCTCTCCTGAACATATCCATGAACTTTTTGTTGGAGAGTTGGAGGTAATCTCTTCATGATCTTGTTAGGTCTGTCTGTAATGAGAAGATCTGCATCTGCTGGTGTTATTGATGGGGCTGAAACTTTCTTGAAATTCTCTATAGGTTCCAGTCCTTCATTAACAACAAATTCTCTGAAAATGTTCCTGACTATATTCTGTGGAGTCTGTTTTGCATCTGATCTCTGTTTCCTGTTTTTCCCTGATCTCTCAGCTTCTTTCTCCTCTGCATCCTTAACCCATGCTTGCTGTTCTGGTATCAAATCAGCAAACTCTTCTAATGGAATTTCCTCATCAGGTTTCCTTGTCAACCCTGGTTTAAGAATCCTTCTCCTCAGATTTTCTCCCTTAGCCCACTCATTCATATGTCTGATCCAGCTATTCCTAGCTTCCTGAATGGTTCTACGGACATCTCTCCATACCATCTTGCCTTGTTTAGCTTTCTTAAAATAAGGCTCGAGGTCATGTCTCAAATTGATCCGAGCATCAATAATCCTGTCCAGGGCCAAATTTGTCAAGAAATTTTGTTCAATGGGTCCCTTCTTGTTCAAGAATGTTGGAGGCATGTATGCAGGGAGTGCCTGCTGAGCATCATAAACTCTAGCATTTCGGATTTCTTGAAGTTTGCAGCAGTGTTTGGTGAGTCGTTTCACATATTTAGGTAGTGGTTGAGGATCAAAGTAATCCAACTCCAACTCTATTTGATCTTTTGGATTGATGATTCTGTAGCATTCCTGATTCCACTCAGCCATGCACTTCTTTTCCCTTTCCAAAAGTCTTTCAAGTCTGATTCCATTGGGAAGATGCTTATCATTAATGAGAAATATGATTTGGTCATCCCAAAATTTACTCATCTTGTCCCAGAATGCTTCTTCTAAATCAATCATCAATGATTCCTTTTGTTTATCTGGTATATGTTGAATCATCAATGGATTGACATAAAAGATTGGGGGTGAAATTTCCATCCCTAACCATCCACCACTTTTCTGAATAGATTTCACCATATTTGTTGTTCTCCTCATCATCAAGAATGATTTCTCTTTCTTATCCGATTTTATACCTCGAGCTTGAAGTTCTTCATAGGTCATCTTATGAATCCTTAAGAAAGAAATAAGAATAAACTGATTAACTCAGTGTCACCATACTCACATTTAGAGCTTGACTCTAAATGTGCAGATGATAAAAGAAAACATAATACCAGTTTTTCCTTTTTATATTCATCATTCTTTTCATGATATCACCATACTCACATTTAGAGATTTGCTCTAAATGTGAAGATTTCAATGCTGACTAAGTCCACTTATTGCAAAACAAAAATAACAGAGAACTTAAAAACATAATATAAACAAACAAAACAGAATATAGAATTCATCAGATTCTCGCTAATATTACGGAATTACAAAGCATGATGGTTCTTATGACGTCCAATCTGTTAATTACAAATAAGGAGGCATCTCCCCATCAATTCCAAATCTGAGAAATAGATTACATTGCTCAGAGACTAAACACCTCATGCAGTAAATTGAGGTAACTCCATAAGAGTTCCTTGAAGGGCCGTGATTATTATCATAATAGTTCCTAAGATTGCAAAATCTCTTCTTAGGTTGTCCTTGAAAAGGTGAAAGAAATTCCTCATAATTTGATAGCCACCCTCTAACTTGAAGCCGAAGATCTTTGAGCCTTCCTCTATTCTTACATAGAGTAGCAAAGAGCCAAATTCCTTTCTCTTGTTCTTCAACTTCATCCTTACTCAAAAGCATAAGAGCTTTTATGTAAATGGATGGGGGGTGATTATCGGTAATTGCAGGTTTTAAGAGATCAAATGCTGCTTGTTCATTCTTAACTTGAACAAACAAACGCAGTGCCTCCTGTAACTGGTACATCCAATTTCCTGCATTTCTACAGCTTTCAAGAAAATCTCTCTGTGTTTCTTCAAAAGTCCCCCATCCCCATGCAGAAAATTCTTCAAGAGAAGCTCTTTTCAAGACTAAAGGATGATGGGTAGCTTCTTCAAACTCTTTGTAGACTAATTTACAATTAAAAACAGTCTCAAGGTGATCAAATGCCATTCTTGACAAAATATTTCCAAGAATCTCATAAGGAAGATCTGTGATCTGAGTTTCCCCCGATCCAGATTTCTTTATTGAAGTCCTTGGTTGCTTTGAAGAGCTTCCAATTTCACAGCTGAGTAGGATTAAAAACAATAGCCAAATTAAAAGCTAAGGAATGAAATTCATTAATGCAAAAGGAATGTACAAATTAGGTCATCCAGAGAATTCATTGTTCAAGATAATAAGCACAAAGGATTACAAGCAAAAGAAAATATGAACTGCTTGGTTACTATACTAGTCTAATTCTAGCAATTCATCTTCATTTTGCTCTTCTTCTTCATTGTTCCACTGCTCCCAGTCGAATAATATTCCTTGTTCTCCACTTGCTCTTCTGTATTGCTTGACATAGTCAAATAATTCACATGAAATGCACTCCATCCTTTCAATGAAGGGTAATTGCTGTCGCTCTACAAGGGAGTGATTCTTACAGAAACTCCTTTCCTCCTGATCAAGGAATGGATTTGGAAACTTCTCACAGTAAAGAAGCCAGTGCAGAACACTTATTTTAAGGAAAGCTAAATCAAAGGGATCCTGGGTTACTGATTCAATCAATTGAATTCCTTCCTCATCCAGTTGTTGATCTCGTTTGGAAAGCAGTAGGAGACATCTTATGAAAACAGTTGGTTTGTGTTTATCATCTAATCCGGGCTTTAAGAGTTCATAGGCTTTTTCTTCATTTTTATCATCCACAAAGGCTATCAGTGCAGGTTCGATATTAAACATATAGTTCCCTGCATCCTGACATTCTTTAATAAATTTGACCTGATTACTGGGATAAGCATTTCCTCTCCAAATAGCACAGGTTTCCAGATTAACTCTCTTTAGAGCTAATGGTGATCTGCTTGCTGAGAGGAATTGCTTGGATGTTTCAGATGCTCTAAAAAGTGTCTTTATGCTTTCCTTTCCTAGTCTCGACAGAATGTCTCCCAGTAACTCAGTTGGTAAATCAAATATTTGAGTTTCCAAGAGTTGAGGGATTTCGACATTTCTGAAAAGAAAAGGAGGAAAAACACAGAATTAAGAGTAAAACTTATCGTTTATGCAGTAATTAAGGAATAGAGATTAGATTTTATTAACAATACCAAGCTGCATTACATAATACAAAAGACTTGGTTTGGTGACAATTTCAAAATCTAATACTAGAAGACTTGTCACACGCATCAATCTCTTCCTTCTTCATCCAAGAATTCTTCAATAATTCTATGGTTATCAGAGTCTTCCTTTGCTGCCATCTAAAATCAGCTATTGCTCTACTTGTATCACAACAAAGATAGTTGATCTGATCTGCTCTATGATTAAAATATGATGGCCTATGAAAGTTTTCCCAGTCATGATTATCAAGATTGCAGAATTCCCCCTTTTTCTGGCCTAAGAAGGGATTCGGGACATATTCCCATTCTGAGAGTAAAGTAAGAAAATCATATCTAAAATCGTAGCTATTTAACCTATCATTTAATATAGGACTAATTAAACTAAGCCCTGTATCTATTTCCTTTCTGGAAACTCTGCTTAAACAACATAAGGCTTTAAAATATTGCGAAAACTTGGAATTGTCATTAATTCCTTCTTCCAGGATTTGAAACGCCTTGTATTCTTTACCCTGTGTGAACAGTTCCATAGCCTTATGTAGGTTCAATATGTGATTTTTAGCCCTTCTGCAGGAGTGTAGAAACTCGGCTTTACCAGAGGATTTGTTAGAAATTCTCTTAAAAGCCGGATCCTCTACATTGAATCTCCGGAAGACAGTAGGGTAGTTTGAAACCATTTTGAATGTTGAACAAGTTCTTTTGCAATGGAGCAAATCTTCGAAGCTGCTGTGCCCTAGTCGTGACAAAATCTCTCCAACGATGTCCAGTGGAAGATCAGTCAAGTGTAGTGCAGAGAACTCAGAAGCCTGCTCTTTACTGCTGTTTGAGCAAGTTTTTAAAGAAGGAAAATCAGTTGTTTGTATTAATGAAATTATACTACCAAAATTCTACGATTTTTTTAAGAAGAGTGTGAACGAGCGAAGATAGATTATGCGAAATGCAGATATAAACCCTAATGTTACTAGTCAAGCATTTAGATATGGAATGCAGAAGAAAAATCTGACGAATTGAAACACTAAGAAGAAGAGAATGAAGTATGAATGGAAGGCTTACGGATTGTTGCCTGCCATTTGAGTGAGTTCCTGGAGTTGAAAGTATGTCGAACGGTTCTGGATGAAAATTTCGCAAATGGAATGAGAGAAGCTTGACGATGGCGGTTTCTCCTTCGAGAGAAAAATATATGGATAGATATGAAAGTGATTTGAAAAGATATGGAGGTTATAGAATATAAAAATGGGCTGGCCTAGTTTAAAAGTTGCAGAGTAGGATACTCAAGCGTTTTTCCTCTCTTAGATTATAATGATTAAGTCTAGGCCTGCCACATCAGTGGATTTGAATATTAACTCAAAATTTGAGTTAATAAACCTACGCAGGCAAAACTTTTGGACGAAAATAGATTAGTTCGAAAAACAAAGCGAGGAGCATAAATTGAAAAAGATTAAGGCTACAAAAAATTATGTATTCAGTCTAATTAGATTTTAAATCAGACTCAAAGTCTGAATCCAATTCATCTACGTACTTATTAAAAACTACCCTCAATTCCTTAATTAAGGTAACCAATCCTTTCCTTCATCCCCTGAATATACTCCTCTTTAGCCTAAAGGATGTTTGGGAGCCTCATTCAACATTTTACAAGTTAATTTGCAATTGAACACGGTCTAATGATGATCAACTACCAATCTTGGCAAGATTTTCCTAAGAATCTCATAGGGAAATTCTGTGATCTGAGTTTCCCCTGATCCAGACTCCTTTGATGAAATTTTTGGTTTCTTTGAGGAGCTTCCAGTTTCAACACTAATTAATAATTGGAAAAGATAATGCAATTGAATTAAGAAAAGAAGCATAAAGGAATGAAGGTACAAGAATTGTGGGGTAACAAGTTTAATAGAAATATATTAATAGGTGGTTCCAAATTACATCCCAAGATTACTCAAGACACAAAGGTTAGCCATAGTATTTCCCTATTCTAGAAAATACTGGACTATTCATGGATTAACAATTTCCTCTTCATCAGAATCAGTCCACAGCAATTCATCAGGAAACACCTGTAATACCCATGAAATCAGTAAGGCAACTTCGAGGACGAAGTTGATTCTTAAGGAGGGTAGAATACCCGTGAAATCAGTCACCCCTAAATAAATAAATAAACACATAAATAAATAAATAAATAAATAAAATAAAAATAAAAATAATATAATTAAAATAGTAATAATAATAATAATAATATAATTAAAATAATAATAATAGTAGTAGTAATAATAATAACCACAATAAAATAAAATGTATATGGTAATCAAAACAAGATTTAGCCTATCTTTAGATATTGGCAAGATTTAGCATATCTTTAGATATTGGCAAGATTTAGCCTATCTTTAGTATATTGTTATAACCTTCAATGATAGCAAAATATTTGAAAATCAAATCTTGGATCCTAAGTCTCTAAATAAGCGCCCTTTACTTCTTTTTAAAGTTAATCTTTTTCATCTTCCTAATTTGCTATTCATATCAATTCTACATACACAAAAAAAAAGAATTCTACGTACAAAAGAAAAATAGAAAGCGAAGAAGGAAAAAAAATACATCTTCCTCCACCTTTAAAATTAAAAGAAAACCCTAGATCTAGATCTTTGGAGGCAAGAAGTTGAGAAGGAGGACGTTTTCCAGGCGAGTTCAAGAGTTCCCGGGGCATAGGAGGACTATGGAAAGGAGAAAGAAGGATCTCGGGAGACAAACGGTGAACGCAGAGGCCGTTGTCATCCAAATCGACGAGCCGGAACATCCATAGATCGGTAAGTTAATACTTACATGGTTTTGAGAGTAATTAAAACACGGAACCTAAAAGCTTAATCGAATCTTGCGAAAATCTGTCATTGAGTGTTTTCTACTGGCGCAACAGTTTTGGTGAATTTTTCCGAACCTTAAAACGACTTCAAACGGAAAAATGTAAAACAAAAAAAACGTTCCTAAGACATGGGTCTATCCATTGCAAAAATTTCATAATTTTTCATCGTGTTTTGATATCCGAAAACGACCACGAACAGACCTGCCTTGGGTTTAGATCTTGAAACGGTGGTAGATTCTTAGTCCGAACTTGAGGTTGATTTTTGACTTAGATCTAGACCGATTCAGGATTGGTGCTAAACATAAGAGTTGTAGATCTATACGTTAAGAACACCTCCGTAAATTTTCAGAATTTTTCGTGATGATTTGATATATGAAACCACCCGAAACCGAACTGCTAGGATGTGGATCTTGAAATTCTTGACAGAACTTAGGTCAGAACTTGACGACGTTTTTGACTAGGGTTCTAGGCCGACTTAGATCTTTAGCCGAACATGAAATTTGTAGAAAAATGTCTTAAAATGATCTCTGTAAAATTTCATTAAGTTTGGAGTTGATTTGCTATGTTAGATCTTGATAATTTTGAACTGCTGCATACGAATTTCGGACAGATTTAGGTTATGACGAAAATTGATATATTTGACCTATTTTGGTATCTCGGATTGAAAACGTTAAAACATGAAAGTTCTTCATCTCGATGTTTCTGAGACAGTGGTAAAATTTCAGAATTTTTTGACTTAAACTCGATTTTTTATGAATTTTGAAGTAAACGGTGGTTGACCGAGTCAAATCTTGAAAAATCTTGTTGAAAAGGATTTTAAATGATATCGGAGCGGATAGCGTCCTGAAATAGTATATTTTGAGAAACTTACTAAATTTGAGCGATTGGCCTTTAAGGCTTAAATGAGTGGAAACTCCTTTGAGATAAAATACATGAACAAACATTTTCGAAATCCCGTTATAGCTAGTTTGAGCTTTCTACGTAGAGGGTGAGTGCTCCATCGGGTGCCCCTCTAGCTTTTTGCTTCATGCCTTAACGGACGAGAGTGACCTATGTAGGGGGTGAGTGCTCCATCGGGTGCCCCTCTAGCTTTTTGCTTCGTGCCTTAACGGACGAGAGTGACCTATGTAGGGGGTGAGTGCTCCATCGGGTGCCCCTCTAGCTATTTGCTTCGTGCCTGAACGGACGAGAGTAATCTATGTAGGGGGTGAGTGCTCTGCAGAGCGCCCTCCTAGCTTTGCACATCGTGCCTGATTGGACGATGGTGTGGAACATGAGAAACTGTGCCAAAACGGCGAGAGAAACTTGACTACAAATAAAAATCTTGATACTCGGCTAGGGATTAACGGGAAAAATTTAAAAGACTTATACTTCCCTTCGCTTATTTAAATTATGCTTTTAAGTTATGTTATGCAATTATTTACCTTGCAAGCAATACTGTGATGTTATGGAATCCCTGTCTATTTAATTTTGCAATTAAATTGTTGTTAGATAATAAATTAAATTATGGGGTATTGTGTACATGTTTTCTTAAAATTTAAATAACGGCTTTGAAACCCCATAATCCTGTATGTGTTAACTTACTCAGCACGTTGTGCTGACCAAAACCATTTCCTTCTTTTTCCTACAGAGCATGAAGAATATGCATCATCATATGCATGCATGGGATATTCGGGAAATATTATTTTATTATTCTAGTCTTAGATATGAATTGCATGAACGGGCCTGTTTAACCCGTGATTAGGCCATGTCGGCCCTACATTTAAATTCTGCTGCATTATACATATGTAAATATTATTTTCCGCTGCAACTTTGATGTACTATTTTTAAATTATATATGAATGGGCTGTTTGAATGTTTTAAATTTTGAAAAACCATAGCCTTGCATCTCTTTAGCAAGCTCGGAGAAACCGTGTCTTGCTAGGGAGGTGTGGCGGTGACATCCCGACCTGGGTGACCAAAAACCGGGGTGTTACAAAGTGGTATCAGAGCCCGGCTATTTTTAAACTATTATTTTTTTAAACCATTATTATTTTTAAACTACTATTAATATTTTGACTATTATTTTAAATTTTAAATTATTATTTCCATGGAGAATTTTTTTTTTATTTTAAAACCCATGGGAAAAATATATATATAGTGCATAAATTATTTTTGGGGGGAAAATCATCATTCGCATTTGCATATTGCATCTCTTTTATGTAGAGAACTTAGAATCTTGGCGAATTTTAACTTAGAATCTTGGCGAAGTTAACCTAGAATCTTGGCGAATATTAACTTAGACCTTTTGCTTGCACTAGATGACTTAGACGCTTGACATCAAATTAGAAACGCTCACTAGATACTGATCTTGCCGTAGTTCTAGATTGCGTTCATCTAAGTGCACGCCTAAGCATAGCAAATCTCGGCCTTAGCCATTCCTATCCTTGTACGAATTAGAAATTTCCTCATGGAAAAAAAATCTGGACAGACCTGTCCGAGTAAAAATAAATAAAAAAAATCGAAATAAAATAAAATAAAATAAAATAAAACCCTGAAGCGTACGTCGCTTCTTAGTTCGAGCGAGCACCACGTGCGAAATTACAAAACACATATACATTTATAAAAAAATCGTTAAGACTATACGTTAAATTCACAAGTCCTAATCCACCCTATTTGTACCAGAATGGCACCCAGAGGAAGAGAAAGAGGAAGAACTCAACCCGCTCCCCAAACCACCACTGAAACACCTACTGAAACACCTCCTAATGTCACGGAACCGGTAGAAGAACAACCTCAAGGTGCGCAGGACGCCCCCGCACCGAACAATGTGGGCGATCATATTCGGACGATAGAGGAGGTCTTGATTGCGCTAGGGAACGTGCAAGTCAATCAGGGTCAAGCCGCGGCGGTACCTCCACCCCAAGCTCGTCCCAACTATCTGGCCATGGTGAATCCTTACCAGCCACCCCACTATGCTGGTGAGGAGGATCCAGCAAAACTGGAGGAATGGATCCGGACTTTTGACAAGCTTCTGAGGGCGGTCAAGTGTCCGGAAGGAGAGAGAGTGCACGTCGCTTCGTACTGCTTGGGAGGCGAAGCGGACGACTGGTGGCAAGCGACTCAAGCGAAACTGCAAGAAGATGATGAGCCCTACTCGTGGGCGGAAATGATGGAGATGCTCAGGAATAGATTCTATCCCCTGAGCACGAAAGCAGCGATGTACGGAGAATTTTTGTCGCTGAAACAAGGGGGCCAGACAGTGCAAGAGTACTACACTCGATTCAAGGAGCTGGTGAGGTTCGCACCAAGATTAGTACCCACAGATGCGGAGAAGGCTCAAAAATTCGAGATGGGACTGAACCTGGCAGTACGCGAGGTGATCACAGGGGTGCACTACCCCGACCTACAAGCTGTTTATGACAGTGCGGTAGCGGTTGCACGAGTTCAAGGACTGAAGCGTAAAGCGAAAGGTGGGACTGGCCGAGGTCCCCATGGACAAGGCAAAAGAGATAAGGACCGCAGAAATGATATTGACTTGGGTAGGAATAATTATCGTGAAGGATCAAATGAGCTAGCCCAAGGCGACGATGAAGGTAACAATAGAAGGATTTTCAACCGTGAAGGCTACGTACCCCGATGCCCAAAGTGTAACCAACCTCATCCGGTGAGAGGATGCCCTCAACTCGACACATGCTTCCGGTGTGGTCGACGTGGACACCAGATGAAAGAGTGCCGAACCCATATTAAGAATATCACCAAGAGAGAGGACCTGGCCGCTGGACCTGACCAGCCACGAAACCTAGACGGTCAAAATGACAACAACCAAGGGCACCGATACCCTCAGAATATAGACCCAAAACCCGAAGCCCCTTGAGAATAACGTATCGGCAGTTATGGGGACATAACTGAAGTCCTAAGGGGGAGAGGAAGTGATACCCCGTAATAAAGTAGATGCATTTCTTTTTGAGTTGATTCAACGATATGTATTCCTAATAAATAAGCAAACAAATTCAAGTTGTTTTGAACTACGTTATGGCTTGATCCCTTCATAGGGTACGTAGGCAGCTTAGAAGTTTTAATTCTAAGTTCAGACACAAAATAATAAAACAAACAAAAGACCTTAGCAAGAGAAAAGCCGAAACACAACTTCGAGGACGAAGTTGATTCTTAAGGAGGGTAGACTGTAATACCCATGAAATCAGTAAGGCAACTTCGAGGACGAAGTTGATTCTTAAGGAGGGTAGAATACCCGTGAAATCAGTCACCCCTAAATAAATAAATAAACACATAAATAAATAAATAAATAAATAAAATAAAAATAAAAATAATATAATTAAAATAGTAATAATAATATAATTAAAATAATAATAATAGTAGTAGTAATAATAATAACCACAATAAAATAATATGTATATGGTAATCAAAACAAGATTTAGCCTATCTTTAGATATTGGCAAGATTTAGCATATCTTTAGATATTGGCAAGATTTAGCCTATCTTTAGTATATTGTTATAACCTTCAATGATAGCAAAATATTTGAAAATCAAATCTTGGATCCTAAGTCTCTAAATAAACGCCCTTTACTTCTTTTTAAAGTTAATCTTTTTCATCTTCCTAATTTGCTATTCATATCAATTCTACATACACAAAAAAAAGAATTCTACGTACAAAAGAAAAAAAGAAAGCGAAGAAGGAGAAAAAATACATCTTCCTCCACCTTTAAAATTCAAAGAAAACCCTAGATCTAGATCTTTGGAGGCAAGAAGTTGAGAAGGAGGACGTTTTCCAGGCGAGTTCAAGAGTTCCCGGGGCATAGGAGGACTATGGAAAGGAGAAAGAAGGATCTCGGGAGACAAACGGTGAACGCAGAGGCCGTTGTCATCCAAATCGACGAGCCGGAACGTCCATAGATCGGTAAGTTAATACTTACATGGTTTTGAGAGTAATTAAAACACGGAACCTAAAAGCTTAATCGAATCTTGCGAAAATCTGTCATTGAGTGTTTTCTACTGGCGCAACAGTTTTGGTGAATTTTTCCGAACCTTAAAACGACTTCAAACGGAAAAACTTAAAACACGAAAAACGTTCCTAAGACATGGATCTATCTACTGTAAAAATATCATAATTTTTCATCGTGTTTTGATATCCGAAAACGACCACGAACAGACCTGCCTTGGGTTTAGATCTTGAAACGGTGGTAGATTCTTAGTCCGAACTTGAGGTTGATTTTTGACTTAGATCTAGACCGATTCAGGATTGGTGCTAAACATAAGAGTTGTAGATCTATACGTTAAGAACACCTCCGTAAATTTTCAGAATTTTTCGTGATGATTTGATATATGAAATCCACCAGAAACCGAACTGCTAGGATGTGGATCTTGAAATTCTTGACAGAACTTAGGTCAGAACTTGACGACGTTTTTGACTAGGGTTCTAGGCCGACTTAGATCTTTAGCCGAACATGAAAGTTGTAGAAAAATGTCTTAAAATGATCTCTGTAAAATTTCATTAAGTTTGGAGTTGATTTGCTATGTTAGATCTTGATAATCTTGAACCGCTGCAACTTTGATGTACTATTTTAAATATTTTAAATTTTGAAAAACCATAGCCTTGCATCTCTTTAGCAAGCTCGGAGAAACCGTGTCTTGCTAGGGAGGTGTGGCGGTGACATCCCGACCTGGGTGACCAAAAACCGGGGTGTTACAACACCTCACCACAATACAATCTGAATTGCCTTACTATGTCAAAGAATTGACAAGGGATACAGTCCATCCTAACATATGGTGGTAAAAAGGCTCGTTCCTGCAATGTATGTGTCTTGCAATAACTTCTCTCTTCTTGACCTTGGAAAGGGTTTGGGATTCTTGGAAAATGGGTTAACCAATGAAAAAGATAGAGCTTAATGAAAACAACATTTAGGACATTCGAAGCTGCTGTTTTGATCAACTCTAAACCCGCTTCATTTAGCTTGTCATCTTGTTTTGTTAAGAGAAGCATTGTTCTGTGAAGGATGGTGGGTTGATGTTCATCATCTAGTCCTGACTTGAGGTGTTCAAAGGCTTTCTTCTCATCCCGTTCATCAACAAATGCTATCAATGCAGGTTCGATATTAAACATAAAATTCCCTGCATTCTGGCATTGTTGAATGAACCTTCTCTGATTATCAGGATAGACATTTTCCCTCCATCTCATACATGATTCCAGGTTTGCTCTCTTGTACACAAGTGGGTTTTGCTCGCTTGATAGAATATTGGAGAGACTTCTGCTACCCTAAAGAGTTCCCTCACACTGTCTTTTCCAAGTCTCGACATGATATCTCCCAGCAACTCAGTAGGTAAATGAGATATCTGAGTTCTAAGGAGTTGTGGATTCCTATCATTTCTTGTAATACTCGAGAATTTTGCAACATAAAATAAATAAATAAATAAATAAATAAAAATAATAAATAAACAAACATGATAAATAGATAAAGAATCATAAGAGATGAGAAATGGAATTTAAATTAAAAAGGGAATCAAAATTTCGAGAACCCGGGAAGCCGAAAACAATTTAGTCAAATAAATGGTCACACGTGAACCCAACATCGATGGACTCAATAACTCGAGTCCACATGTAAATTTAGACCCGAATAAATTGACGATAGGAAATAGGACCCCGAAGATATCCCGGAAATCCGAATTCGAGAACATAGAAGGATGGAAGTCCGAAAGAGAGGAGGAAAAGCGCGACGGATCGCACGACCCGCCCGGACCGGAGTCCAGGCGTGAGTGGCGCGCTGGCCGCGCGGTGGATGGCTTGGGGCCGCACCACGGCCGCGCCATCTGGCAGAAACGCCCCGTGCAAGATTTACTCGCCCGAATCCGGATTTTCGACTTCGGTTGCACACCTTGCGACTCAAGACATCCTAGGGCTGCCTTTGGATGACCTTTAGGTCATTTCCATCTATAAATAACCATCCTAATCAGCCCCAAATGTTTTACAAAACCCTACGAAATCTCTCTACACATAAAACTCTAATTCCGGAGTCGTCGGAGGCACAACACCGAGAGGAGACTGACTTGGACGAATTTGGGGTCTTCTATCATCTTGGTAAGATCCGATCTATTCCTTGTTCCATATACGATTCGAAAACGAATCCTAACCTTCTTCTTTTTCTTTCTACACCCCGAATCGGATCTAGAACGTAGAACCCGACGAACGGAGAGGATAAACGGTGGACTGGAAGCCACGCCTTCGAAATAGACGATCCCGGATATCTACAAATCTGTAAGTTAATACTTACATGGTTTTGGGAGTAACTAAAACATTCAAACCTAAAAGTTTAAACAAATCTTTCGTAAATCTGCCAATGTATGTTTTTACCGGTGCAACAGTTTTGTCGAATTTTTCCGAACCATAAAACTACTTCAAACGGAAAAATTTAAAACACAAAAAACGTTCCTAAGGCTTAGGCCTGTCTACTATAAATATTTCAGAATTTTTAGAGACATTTTGTTGTTTGAAATCCACCCGAAACCGAACTGCTGAAACTTGGATCTTGAATTTCTTGACAGAACTTAGGTCCGACCTTGATCACGTTTTTGACATCAGTTCTAGGCCGATTTAGATCTTTGGCCGAACATAAAAGTTGTAGACAAATGTCTTAAAAAGTTCTCTGTAAAATTTCATTAAGTTTGTAGTTGAGTTGCTATGGTAGATCTTGATAATCTTGAACTGCTGTACACGAAATTCGGACAGATTTATGGTAGGACGAAAACTGATATATTTGACCTATTTTGGTATCTCGGATTGAAAAAGATAAAACACGAAAGTTGTTCATCTCGATGTTTCTGAGTCAGTGGTAAAATTTCAGAATTTTTGGAATTAAAATCTATTTTTAATGAATTTTGGAGTAAACTGTGGTTGACCGAGTCAAATCTTGAAATCTTGTTGAAACGGTGAAATTAGGCTTTAAGGTTGAAACGAGTAGAAATTCTTTGGAATAAGATACACGAAACGAGGAGGTTAAAATATTACGGGTTATGACTAAGCTAGATACTGTCAATGTTCTCTGCGGCTTGGGACATAAGAGCCCAAGTGTATGTCTAGGTTGACGTAAGAGCCCTAGCGAGACACTGATCGTATGGCTAGCGGACGGATAACTCTAATTAAAAGATCGACCATGATACTTGTGGACATAAGAGCCCAGGCGTAAGGCTGGCGGACATAAGAGTCCATGCGATGGTGATCTCTGAAAGATATGAAACGAGAAGTTTGCGAGAATTCCAAATTGAATCTGTATTAAATTGTGCTTTTATATTTATGGCAATTTATTTAATTACTTTGCGAGCTATATTTAAGATCGTATGGAATCCATGAATTTTAAATTATGCGATTAAATTATTATTAAATGAATAGATTACATTATGCACATGTTTCCTTTAAATTTAATTAAAGGCTTTGAAACCTCATAATCATGTACGTGTTAACTTACTCAGCAAGTTTTTGCTGACCAAACCATATTTTTCCTTTTTCTTTCAGAGTTGAGAATTATGCCTCGTCATATGCATACATGGGAATTTTGGGAAGATATATTACTTTGAATTATTGTATTAGACTAGATCTTGCATGAACGAGCCTGTTTAACCCGTATTTTGGCCATGTTGGCCCTATATTTAAATTCCGCTGCATTATATATTTAAATATTATTTTTTGTTGCAACTGTAATGATATTATTTTCAAATTATATATGAATGGGCTGTTTGAATGTTTTAAATTCTGAAAAACAATAGCCTTGCATCTCTTTAGCAAGCTCGGAGAAACCGTATCTTGCTAGGGAGGTGTGGCGGTGACACCCCGACCTGGGTGACCAAAAACCGGGGTGTTACAAGTTGGTATCAGAGCTGAAGAATAAAACAAACAAAAGACCTTAGCATGAGAGAAGCCGAAACAGAACTTCGAGAACGAAGTTGATTCTTAAGGAGGGTAGACTGTAATACCCGAGAATTTTCCAACATAAAATAAAACAATGAGCAAATAAATAAACAATAAATAAAATAAATACAATAAATAAATAAATCCAGCAAATAAATAAATAAATAAATAAAGACAAGGAAATGAGAAATGAGATTTAACTTAAAAATGAATTAAAGGAATTTAATTAAATAAAAAGAATTGATCAAAGATAAATAAATTGTGCACCGAAACCCGACACCAATGAACTCGAGAATTCGAGTCCAAACATTCAATTAGACCCGAGTAAAATTTAGAGAAGAAATAGAAGCCCGAAGATATCCCGGAAATCCGAATTCGAGAACATAGAGGGATAGAAGTCCGAAAGAGAGGAGGAAATGCCCGACGGATCGCACGACCCGGCCCAGACCGCAGCCTGGACCGAGGCCGCGCGGTGGCCGCGCGCCTATAAGGGAAGGGCCGCGCCAGGTGCGCGCCACGCCACAGAATCTCCCGTTGCGAGATTCACTCGCCCGAATCCGGATTTTTCGACTTCGGTTGCACAACTTGCGACTCAAGACATCCTAAGGCTGCCTTTGGACAACCTTTAGGTCCTTACCATCTATAAATAACCATCCTAATCAGCCCCAAACGTTTTACAAAACCCTACGAAATCTCTCTACACATAAAACTCTAATTCCGGAGTCGTCAGAGGAACAACACCGAGAGGAGGGACTGTCTTGGACGAATTTGGGGTCTTCTATCATCTTGGTAAGATCCGATCTATTCCTCTTTCCATTCTTGATTCGAAAACGAATCCTAACCTCATCCTTTTTCCATTCTACACCCCGATCCGGATCGAGAGCGAAGAACCCGATGGAATTAAGGAGTAAACCGGTGGAGTAAACCGGTGGACTGGAAGCCACGCCTTCAAAATAGACAATCCCGGACATCTACGAATCTGTAAGTTAATACTTACATGGTTTTGGGAGTAACTAAAACATTCAGACCTAAAAGTTTAAACAAATCTTTCGTAAATCTGCCAATGTATGTTTTTACCGGCGCAACAGTTTTGTCGAATTTTTCCGAATCATAAAACGACTTCAAACGGAAATACTTAAAACACGAAAAACATTCCTAAGGCTTAGGTCTATCTACTGTAAATGTTTCAGAATTTTTAGAGACGTTTTGATGTTTGAAATCCACCCGAAACCGAACTGCTGAAACTTGGATCTTGAATTTCTTGACAGAACTTAGGTCCGATCTTGATCACGTTTTTGACATCAGTTCTAGGCCGATTTAGATCTTTGGCCGAACATGAAAGTTGTAGAAAAATGTCTTAAGAAGGTCTGTGTAAAAGTCCATTAAGTTTGGAGTTGATTTGCTATGGTAGATCTTGATAATCTTGAACTGCTGTACACGAAATTCGGACAGATTTATGGTAGGACGAAAAATTGATGTATTTGACCTATTTCGGTATCTCGGATTGAAAACGATAAAACACGAAAGTTGTTCATCTCGATGTTTCTGAGTCAGTGGTAAAATTTCAGAATTCTTGAAATTAAACTCGATGTTTAATGAATTTTGGAGTAAACTGTGGTTGACCGAGTCAAATCTTGAAATCTTGTTGAAACGGTGAAATTAGCCTTTAAGGTTGAAACGAGTAGAAATTCTTTGGAATAAGATACACGAAACGAGGAGGTTAAAATATTGCGGGTTATGACTAAGCTAGATACTGTCAATGTTCTCTGCGGCTTGGGACATAAGAGCCCAAGTGTATGTCTAGGTTGACGTAAGAGCCCTAGCGAAACACTGATCGTATGGCTAGCGGACGGATTAACTCTAATTAGAAGATCGACCATGATACTTGTGGACATAAGAGCCCAGGCGTAAGGTTGCCGGACATAAGAGTCGTAGCGATGGTGATCTCTAAAAGATATGAAACGAGAAGTTTGCGAGAATTCCAAATTGAATCTGTATTAAATTGTGCTTTTATATTTATGGCAATTTATTTAATTACTTTGCGAGCTATATTTAAGATCGTATGGAATCCATGAATTTTAAATTATGCGATTAAATTATTATTAAATGAATAGATTACAAATTGAATCTGTATTAAATGAATTTCAAATTATATATTAATGGGTTGTTTGAATGTTTTAAATTCTGAAAAACCATAGCCTTGCATCTCTTTAGCAAGCTCAGAGAAACCGTGTCTTGCTAGGGAGGTGTGGCGGTGACACCCCGACCTGGGTGACCAAAAATCGGGGTGTTACATTTCTGTTTCCAGAAAAGAATACAATGAGGAATATAGATGAGAACTTTTATTGAAAGTGATGGAACTATCAATTCGAAAATGGGATTTCATTTCTATTGCCAAGCTCCAATAATCTCATGTGGAAAATGCGTCAGTTATAAAATAAAGATTTCAGAAAGATACTCTCCAATTTAAACATTGTTTAAGTGAGATTAAAGAAACGGCTTTTAGTTATGAGAAATCTAAATGTTTAGTTTTTCGATTTCTATAGCCAGAATGAACTCATCGAGAATTCAGAATCATAAACCCTACGTCTAATAGCGTAATCTAGAAACAAACATTGCAGAATCGAACAACAATGTGAAAGATAGGATAAACTAGATAGCTTACGGATTGTTCCCGGCCATTTTCTTCTTCGATTAGGTTTCTGAATGAACTTGCTACGAAAATGATTGAGAATGGAGGTATTGGTGTGTGACGATTTCTTCTCGGGAGAGAAAAAGAGAGAAAGACTGATGAAAAGTTTTGAAATGACAACTGAAAGGAATGACTGCAAGGATATAGCCGACCTATTTCTATCTAAGAAATGCAGGGGTCAAGATAGTAAATATTGTCTCTGCAGGGAGTAATGATTAAGCCTAAAATAAGCCTATTTGAAAAACATATTTAAAATGACTAAGATAAAAATCTGGTGCAAAAGATAAGATCAAGTCATTATTCAACACAAGAAAATGAGGCGAGGAGTAAAGAAGACATATCATCATCAGAGGACTCAAAATTAAACAAAAATTAAGAGAATACATAATCATTTAATCAAAATCTGAATCAGTTTCTAATTCTGACTCAGATTCAATTACATGTTCATTGAAAACTTCTCTTAATTCTCTAATCAAATTGGTAACCTCACAACACAAACAATCAATGTTTGTGGCACCATAATTATAGTGTGGAGGCTCCCTAACTAAGTCTTTGTTGTGTGGAGCTATGTAATCACAGTAGTAACGATGCCCTTGTCCCAGGAAAGGGTTAGACTCTTCTTCACTGTCGATAAAAACCCTGCTGATCTTCTCCTTAATCTTGTGGATGTGCTTTTCGTCTTTAAGGATTGATCCAAGCAGATACAGTCCTTTATCAATCTCTTCAAGGCTATCTGAACTCAGAAGAATGAAGGCCTTGATGAAGATTGAAGGGTGATGATTATCCTCAATTCCAGGCCTGAGGATTTCAAAAGCGGCTTCCATAAGCCTTGTGTTGCGGAAAGCCACGAGTGCAGGTTCAAGTATGAGCACGAAGTTCCCTGCTTCTCTGCATTTTTCCATTATCTGTGCGTAGTGAGCATCATGCGTTCTCTCCGCAGTGATTCGCTTCACTACATTTGCTCTCCTCCATACTGCAGGTGCCTTACTTGCTCTAAAGAATTTCTTGCAAGTTGGGGCTGCTTTGGCTACATCTTTCATCTCTTCCTTTCCCAGTCTTGAAAGAATGTCTCCTAAAATTTCATCAGGGATATCTACGATGGAGGTTCTGGCATTGGGAGCTGCTGCGGCCATTTTGATTTCTGATGAAGGTTCTAAGATAATTGTTCTAATGTGGGAATGTTTGAGATGAAAGGAGAGAAAGATTCGACTAGATTTTATAGCAGAAAAACTAAATTCTGCCATAATTACAAGCGGTTGAAACGACGTGTGATGGTTAGTGCAGAGGAAGAAGAAGGGTCTGAAAAAGGGGTATTTTGGTCTTAAGAAGTTTGAAAATCTATCCGTTTAGTATTCCCAGGCTCTCGCTTTGTTAATTGTCATCGCATGGTTATAGAAACTGTCTCTCGCTTTGTAAACTACAAAGTGAGGGAGAATTCTTGTACAATTTTCAGAGAAAATGGTCACGCTTTATATTTCGACAAAGCGTAGACATCAAATTCTTTAACATTTAGAAACAGATCAAATTTTCATAAAAATGAGAACTTGAACTTATCACCTCGCTTTATAACTTTTACAAAGCGTGAGTGAGTATAGTTCATCTTTAATCACGCTTTGTCAAATTAGCAAAAGCGTGGCCTCAGAATTTGTTCACACTTTATTTCCAAACACTTAATACTCAAAACCTGGTTGAAGATCTCTTTCTCATCCCTCTTCAATCCATCACAGCTTCATTTCTCGAATCCCTGAAAATATAGAAAATAAGAATTAGAGATAAAACAAATATCAAAAGAAAAAGGGAAATACTACTCAGTTAACCTGGGTAGTATCCACCCCCTATATTTTTTTTTTCAGAAAAACTAGGGGTTATCCAAATATTCAGTTTGGATATTTAAATCTTGTTGACCAATATATTCTTTAAGCCTGTGTCCATTTACAGTCTTTTCTCCTTCACTGAGCATGATTGTGACTGCTCCATTGTCATAAACAGCTACAATGGGGAATGGTCCTGTCCACCTCGATCTGAGCTTTCCTGAAAATAATTTCAAACGAGAATTATAAAGTAAAACCAATTGACCAACATAAAATTCCTTATGTTTAATTTTTGAATCATGAATTTTCTTGGTTCGATCTTTATAAATCTTGCTGCTTTCATATGCTTCCAGTCTCATCTCTTCCAACTTAGACAGATCAAACATCCTCTTGTCTTGTCCTGACTGAAGATCCATGTTAAGCATCTTAATGACCCAATATGCTCTATGTTCTAGCTCAACTGGAAGATGGCAAGCTTTTCCAAAAATTAATCTGTAGGGAGACATTCCTATAGGAGTCTTGAAAGCAGTTCTGTATGCCCATAAAGCATCATCCAGTTTCTTTGATCAGTGTTTTCTTGTAATATTCACATAAGCTTGTAAAATATGCTTAATTTCCTTATTAGATACCTCCACCTGTCCACTTGTCTGAGGATGATATGGTGATCCAACTTTATGATGAACACCATACTGTTTCAGCAACTTCCTCCATCAGATATAATAGCACGAGGAGCTCCAAACCTGGTAAAAATATTCTTTTGAAGAAATTTAGTAACTTGTTTAGCTTCATTATTGGGTAAAGCCACTGCTTCTACCCATTTTGAGACATAGTCAACAGCTACTAGAATGTAGTGATTACCAAATGATGGGGGAAAATGTCCCATAAAATCAATTCCCCACACATCAAATATCTCTACTTCTAAAATTCCTTTTTGAGGCATTTCTTCTCTCATTGAAATGTTTCCCAATCTTTGGCATCTGTCACACATCTTTATAAGTTTCTGGCAATCCAAAAAGATAGTCGGCCAGAAGAAACCACAGTCTAGAACTTTTCTAGCAGTTCTAGCAGGTCCATGAAGCCTCCTAAAGGATTCTCATGACACTTTCTAACAATTTGAAAACCTTCCTTCTCATGAACACAGCGCCTAGTAACCTGATCAAAACAAAACTTAAATAAAAAGGGGTCATCCCAATAGTATTTCTGAATTTCTCTGAAAAATCTTGACTTCTGATGAGAGTCTTTAAACTTTGGAACAATCTTGCAAGCTAGATAATTAGCAAAATCTGAAAACCAAATTGATGCAACTGCAAAGCATACAACTGTTCATCTGGAAATTTATCATTTACAACTTCCTCCTTTTCTGGTTTCTCTTCCAATCTAGAAAGATGATCTGCTACTCCATTGTCTTTTCCTTTTCTGTCTTTAATAATAATGTCAAACTCTTGTAAAAGTAAAACCCATCTTATCAGCCTAGGTTTGGCTTCTTGCTTTGAGAAGAGATATCTTAATGCAGTATGATCTGTGTAAACTATAGTTTGAGCTCCAATAAGATACTGTCTGAACTTGTCAAAGGCAAAAACTACAGCATACATTTCCTTTTCTGTAATGGTATAGTTTATCTGAGCATCATTAAGAGTATGGCTAGCATAATAGATAACATGATGTTTGCCTTCTTTATGTTGCCCCAAAACTGCTCCTACTGCATTCTCACTTCCATCACACATAAGTTCAAAAGGTAGACTCCAATCAGGAGACTGAACTATAGGTGCAGTGATAAGTTTCTCCTTCAAGGTATTAAAAGCAGTCAAGCAATCTTCATCAAAGCTAAATACCACATCCTTATGAAGAAGATTACATAAAGGTCTTGCTATTTTAGAAAAGTCCTTAATAAACCTTCTATAAAAACCAGCATGACCAAGAAAACTCCTTACTGCCTTAATCGTTTTAGGTGGTGGTAGATTTGCTATCACAGAAACCTTAGCTTTGTCTACTTCTATTCCTGCTCTAGATACTTTGTGTCCTAGGACAATTCCTTCCTGAACCATGAAATGACACTTTTCCAAGTTAAGAACCAAGTTAGTGTCCTCACATCTCTGCAAAATTTTTGACAAATATTTTTAAAGAATCTTCAAAGCCAGTTCCATGAACGGTAAAATCATCCATAAACACTTCAATGCATTTTTCACTAAAATCAGAGAAAATACTCATCATGCATCTTTGAAAAGTAGCAGGAGCATTACATAATCCAAAAGGCATTCTTCAATAAGCAAATGTTCCATATGGGCAAGTAAAAGTTGTCTTCTCATGATCTTCACTAGCAATAACTATTTGATTATAACCAGAATAACCATCTAAGAAGCTGTAAAATGGTTTACCTGACAGTCTTTCTAACATTTGATCAATAAAGGGTAAAGGAAAATGAACTTTTCTTGTGGCAGTATTTAGTTTTCTATAATCAATGCAAACTCTCCAACCAGTTACTGGTCTTGTTGCTACTTCATCACCATGTTCATTAGCACAATGCAAATCCCACCCTTTTTTGGTATAACTTGTGTTGGACTTACCCATTTACTATCAGAAATAGGATAGATTATACCTGCATCAAGTAGTTTGATTATCTCCTTCTTGACAACTTCTTGCATTGGTGGATTTAGCCTCCTCTGTGGTTGTGTGGATGGTTTGTATTCATCCTCCATCAGGATCCTATGCATACAAATGTGTGGACTGATGCCTTTGATATCTGCTATAGTCCAAGCAATTGCCTGAATATGATTTTTAAGAGTACCTACTAGAGCTCGTTCTTGTTCTTCTGTCAATCTAGATGAAATTATTACCGGAAGCTTCTTTTTGTCTGCCAGAAAGGCATACTTAAGATGTTCTGGTAATACTTTAAGTTCAAGCTCTGGTGGGTTTTCTATTGATGGAATTAATTTGCTTTGAGTTTGCACTTCCATCTTTAAATCAGATCCTTCTTTAGAAGGATCTGTTTTATCAATGTCATCCTCAGATTGTTCTGAAGATGTCATATCCTCACTTTCTGATCCATCCTTGATTTCACCAGTCTCAGGATCAGCGAATCTAACCGCGCACAAGTAAGCAAAAGTAGCATCTTCAGCATTTGTGAGTGGGGTGAGATTGTTCTCAATTACATAAGTGGTAAAGAGATTATAGTAATCAAAAAGATTTCCTCCCTCCATAGTACTAGAATCTAATCCCTTTCCCGCTACATTGGTTTCAAAAGCATTAAAAGGATATGTTGCCATCTTCATCATGTCGAAAGTAACTTCCTGATCATCAACGTGAAGTTTTACTATGCCATTCTTTGCATCAATCATGGCTCCTGCAGTCACCAGGAAAGGCCTTCCTAGTATGATAGGAATTCTGACATTTTCATCGATATCAAGAATGACAAAGTCAGCTGGAAAACAAAGGCCTCCTGTCTTTACTAAAACATCTTCAATGATTCCTTCTGGCTGGTGCTCGATTGGTCAGCAAAGAAGAGAGTTATATTAACTGGCCTCATCTTCCCCAAGTCCAAACGTCTAACCATAGCAAGTGGCATTACATTGATGCTGCTTCCTAAGTCACAGAGCCCTCGCCCAGCTTATTTACAGTTGATAATCAGGGGTAAAGTAAAACTCCCTGGATCTTCAAGCTTTGAAGGAATCCGTTGTTGAAGAACCAAGCTACAATTCTGATTTAAGACCACCATTTGCTGCTCTCCCGCACTTCGTTTCCCTGAAATCAATTCTTTCAGAAACTTAGCATAAGTGGGCATTTCAGCAATTAATTTAACCAAAGGGATTGATATTTTAATGGCCTTAATCTTTTCAAGAAATTTCTTAAATTTAATTTCTTGAAGATCATTTTTGAGTCTCCTAGGATATGGTATCCTGGGTATGTGTTCATCCAGTGAATCCTTTTTGTTACCTGTAGAGTTAGGGATATCATTACCTCCCTCTTTTTCCTTTGGAAAGGAGTGTCCTGAGACATTCTTTTCCAAACCCTTATCCTCAAGTATCTGCCTTTGTTCAAGCTGATCATCTTCTTCCATTGTCTGAACATCTTTGAACTTTTTTTGCTGTAGCAACCTATCTCGTTTCTTTTCAAATTCGGGATCAACAACTTCTTTCCCTCCCCTCAACGTAACTGCCTTACATTGTGGGTTTGTTTCAGAGGAACTTGGTAGTTTTCCTTTTTCTCTTTGCTGTAATAACTTGGCCATCTCTGTTACTGAATTTTCAACATTCTTGATTGAAGCCTGCAGTTCGTTGTTCGTCTCTGTCTGCTTAACAATAAACTCCTTCAGAGCATTCTCCACCTTTAATGAATAAGTGTTATCTTGAACAACAGGATAAGGGCCTAGTGGCACTGGTTGCTGTGGAAAATTTGCAGGCATTGGTGCAAACTGTCCATATGGTCTATTCTGTTGATTCATTTGTTGAGGAGGTCTCTGAGGGTACATTTGCTGCTGAGGATAAAATGGTTGTTGAGGACGAAACTGCTGCTGATTCTATTGAGGTGGATTCAGGAGATGTGCATTATGTGCGTTTTGAGTGTTACCATAGCTCAAGTTTGGATGCTTGTTCTGGAATCCAGTGTAGTTACAGCTCTCATCTTGTTTTGGTGCTTCCTGGAGTTGTGGACATTGATCATTATGATGTGGCCCAGAACATATTCCACATTGATAAACTGGTTCCATTGGAGTAGGTTGAAGGATCATCACAGGTTGTTGTTGTTGTTGATGCTGAACTTGTTGACTTGTTTGCTGAGCTAGCTGTAACTCAGTAATTTGTTTAGTGAGTGCTGCAAATTTTTCTTCATTTTTGTCTGTGTGGATGACAAGACTCTTTCTTGTAGGAGATGGTGGGTCATCATCTTGGAGGACTGCTCTGCTAGCTGTCATGGGGTCTATTGTTGACCAAGCTCTATCAAGTGGCATCTGAAGTAATTGTTCCCCTCCAGTGGCATTAATCATCATCTGCCAAGTGTGAGTGAGTCCAGTGAAAAGATCTTCAAAAGTCTTCTTTCTGTGATACCATGCTGCGGGCATCTTTTAAGCATATCGAAGAATCTGTCTCGAGCATCCTTAAAAGATTCTCCTTTTCTCATCTTAAAGCTAGAAATCTTATCTACCCATTCATCTACTTTACTTTCTGGAAAATATTTGAGCAAGAAGTTTCTGACTAGTTCTGGCCAAGTAGCCTTCTGTTGAGCGTTCAATGAATCATACCATTCGTTTGCAGAACCATCCAAAGAGAATGGGAACATTGCTAGTTGAATGGTTTCTCTTGATGCTCTACCCTTCTTCACTGTCTTACTCAGTTCAACAAACTTTTTGAGATGTAAGTGTGGATCTTCAGCACTCAACCCATAAAAAGCTCTGGAAGATGCCAAGTTTAATATACCAGGTGGTATATCAACCTCTTCATCTGTTCCAACCAAATACTGATCAACGTTTGGTTGCCATGGTTGATATTGTTCTTCTTGAGGAATTGGAGCAGGATTAGCAAAATTTGGTGGAAAGTAAAGCTGATGAACAAATTGTGGTGCAGCAGCCCTCTGTGGTGCTTGAAAATGTCCTCGAAGTGATACGTTTTGCTGATTTTCTGGCTGTCCATTTGGTAAGTTTCCAGGTCCGTCATTTTGTCCATTGTTAGCCATCCTAGTTATTGTTGAAAGATTCCCTTCAACAAGATCTCTTTGTCTCCTTCTAGCGCTTGCTCTGATCAGCCTTGCTGTTCTTTCAAGTTCACAATTAAAAGGAAGCAAAGGTTGCCTTGAAGATCGAGTTGTTCTTTCGCTCATAAACTGTTGAGACTTCTCTGTGAACAAAATGAAAGAATTAATGAATTTATTATGGTATAAAGTAAATAATTACAATTAAACCAAAGAGCATCTACAGTTCTAAAATTCATAACGCTACACCCTCCCCGGCAACGGCGCCATGAAGCTTTGAGGTAAAACCCGCTGCAATGCCCCCCGACAGCCTTTAAACTATAATCCTATAGGACTGTTAAAGATCTTGCCTAATTTTTCCTACCGAAAGCGCACGGTATCAAGCTGCATTATTTATTTTTATTGTCGGGATCGTTCATTAGAGAGTTACACGATAGAAGCGTTTTAATAGAATTATTAGTTCTAGACCTCGTTTCTGCTCTTGGTTTAAGGATGGTGTAATGATGATGACTAAGAATTAAATGCTGAACTGTAAATGCATAAAACTGTAAACAACAATAAAGAAAGCAATTGAAATGATGCTGAGTGTTATGATTATGTTCATGAGTTTAAGATAGTGCGGACCAAAACAAATAAACGAAATAAGAGTATGATGAGAATATCGTACTTCAATGGTTAGAAACAGAATGAAAGCTCATCGAGATAGACAAATCCTCTATGCAACTTAATCAAATCTTCATGTCTTAAATCACTTCCCAAGACAGGTACTTGTGATTCAGTGTCATGACACTCTAAGCACTGAAATCATGGGATACTGTCATCACAGGATGATCGGTCAGACTCATTCTGTAATAAAAGCTTTTAGAACTGTCACTTAATCTATTTCTTTCGGACTCAGATTAAGCCTTTGACAACTCAAGGTCACATCTAAATCATCTTATATTCATCTGAACTTGAAGTTGTTCTTTTTATTACTCTGAATCAAACTGGTCATGACCCTATATTGGATGTCCTCTACAAGAAGTGAAAAAGCAAGTATTTAAATCTATCATCCAATGGTTTCATAAGACTTGACTCCTCAGAGTAATTCCTTCAAGTAGTTGTAAGAAGTAATAGTCCTGTAAGTATATCAAGATGAAATTGCTATTCAAAATCCTTAACTTATCCAGACCACTCAGATTCATATAGATGCTTTAGCTTGAGAAATCTCTGTAAACAATTCCAAATACCCATGGCTTGACTCAGGATTAGTAAGACTGTAGAAAGAATATTTAATCTCCTACCCATAGCGTATAGTGGAAACTATATAGCTATGAACCCTGGAATTTAATCTTCTTAAAACTCCACTAATTATTGGGCAAAAGATGTTTTTTGAAACACCTTTCCCTTTTAAACGACAGGTACTAAATGCCCAACTAAAGAACAAGTTTGTTCTTCATCACCCTGAGTAGATAATGATTGAGAAAACTTATATCATCATCTTTTTCGTTGTACTAATGAAAATATTAACATGAATTACAAATATGAATTATGAGTCTGTATTTGTGAAGTAAGATTACTCATCATAAACTGGAAAATATCCCAAAATATCATATGTATAGGTAGTATTATATGTATAAGGAAACGATGAGGGTTCTGAGTCCTCTTAATCAAAATGCTAGAGTGTTTCCAAAATATAAACTGGAAACTAGACAGAATTAGGAAATCACTTTCCTATGAAAAAGATTTGAGAAATAATTCTGCAAAATAAATGTCCAAGATAGCTCGCAGTAACTACTTTGGGTTTCAAACTATGAACATTCCAATTTTCCGCACGCTATGTCTGTACAGCGTGGAGGGAATTATTGTTCAAAGAATGTTCCTCAGATTTTGTTTATACAAAGAACTGAATGCCTCGCTATATCTGTAAGAATGCGGCGAGGTATCCAATTCCTACTTATAGAATAGGGGTTATATATGTATGAGAGATAAGTAGTTGATTTCCCAAGAAATGGGAATCAATTCTGTTGCTATTATGAGTTGGTTCTCTCGCTTTGTCAAAATGACATCGCGAGAGTGTTGAAATAGCCTCTCTTGAAACAAAGTTGTCTGAATAATTCCTCGCGTCATCTTTTAGGATGAAGCGTGGTTTTATCCTTATATGAAGTAAATGATCAAGTCCTATAACTATCATAACTACCTTCTGGAACTTTTATTCAGAAAATAATGAAAACAGAACCTTTCACATCCAAATTCGAGAATTTAAAGTTGTTAATTCTTAAAGATTATCATGTGATGATTAACACTACATGGGTCCTTAGGAACCTTTTAGAGTTCTGAACATTAATTTCTGTGGATTTCTTCCAAATTTGTGATCGAGGTATAATATCAACAGAAAATCGAATGAACTCATAATTCTATCAGTTTCATACCTAACTCGGTTACAATATCCAAACTTCTTGCGCAATTAGAACAAACAAATTACGAATTAAAGATATGAAAGTATCATGATCTCGAGAATCAAATTATCGATGTGATGCAAATTCCAAAAAGTGAATATTGTATTCGAGGTTTATACTTCTCTGAAACAGAATTGAAAAACATCAGATTTCTAATAAACCTTTGAAAATTGTAACCAGAAAGATAAGAAATGCACAATTTGATAACTGATCATTCTTCATGCATCTTGAATAACAAAGAATTAAAAACGAATACACCTGGAAATCTGATTGCAATCAGAATAATGTGAATTTGAACGAAGAAGTCGGAAACTAGATGGTGATCGTTGTAATGGATGAACAAAGCATTCCGAAAGCAATTCTTCTTCCAGGGTATTCTCAAACTAATCTACTAAAATATTCCGAAGAAAATCTACTGCGAAATTGAATTACAAATCTGAAGAACTTGAAGTAAATTGCAGTGAAAAGTAAACCCTAGCTAACCTACCTACTGAATTCTAAAAGTGAACTGGAGAGTGAAAAATGAGCTATTCTCTTCAATCTCCCGCTACTTGAGCTGATCCCCCAAGGGTCTTATTTATAGATGAGCATTGTAACTGCTTCAGCCTTGGATGATAACCGCTCGCATCAGAATAGCTCTCCTCTCGCTTTGTCCAGTTCCTTCAAAGCGAGAGTAAAAAATGTAATTGTCTTTCTTGACAAGGCGAGATCTCACAGTCTCTTCAAACAGTTTGCTTCTCGCCATAACATCTAAGGCTTCCTGTCTTGCACAAACTTCCTTTCCCCGCGATGTTAAACAATCATCGCGTGGACTTCAGCTTCTGAACATTTTTCCTTGGATCTTTCCTGATTTCGTATGTAAGTCCTCGCACTATTTCTTCTCTTTCCTCGCCATGTCTTTTTCCATCTCCCGCTGCTTTTCAACTTAACTTCCTGCTGAATGACAAAGCGTGAGTCAGTTCAAATAAAAACATAGCGTGCGAGACTTGCAATGAAAACTTAGAATTTCAAGCCATTTTCAATGTAATTCCAACTTCTTCACAATCTTGGTTCTTCTTCCATCTTTTCTCATCTTCCATGATTATTCATTAAAAACTAATGGAATTAAGAACAAAAGATCATCATTAAGACACTAAATTGACAGTCATAAAAGACTGTCATCAACGTACAGGCGGACCTCTCTCAATCGATCCAGTACCTGTTGCACATGATTTACATGATCGATTAGAGTCCAGCTATAAATAAGAATGTCATCAAAATAAACTACTACAAATTTTTCGATGAATTTTCGAAGAGTCTCATTTATCAAACACATAAATGTAGAGGGGGCATTCGTAAGACCGAATGGCATAACAAGCCATTCACATAGACCAAACCTCGTCTTGAAGGCGGTCTTCCATTCGTCCCCTGGTTGCATTCTGATTTGATGATATCCGCTCTTTAAATCGATCTTGGTAAAAAGGTTAGCACCACCAAGCTCATCTAGCATGTCGTCCAGCCGTGGAATTGGATGACGGTATTTGACCGTAATAGCATTGACTGCTCGGCAGTCGACACACATACGCCATTCGCCATTTTTCTTTGGAACGAGCAGAACTGGAACGGCACACGGAGATAAACTTTCTCGAACCCAACCCTTTTCGAGCAATGCTTGCACTTGTCGCTGAATTTCCTTTGTCTCTTCGGGATTCATGCGGTACGCGGGCCTGTTGGCGATTGAAGCTCCGGGCACAAAGTCAATGTGATGTTCTACGCCTCGGAGTGGTGGTAAGCCAGATGGCACTTCTTCCGGGAAAATATCTTGATTTCTGTCAAGCATCCTGGAAAATTCCAAAGGCAAATCAGGCGCATTATGAACAGTTCTATTGAGAGATTCATCAGGTTTAACTAATGCAAGAAAACAGTGACCTGAGAAGTCAGGTTCTCGTGATGCTTGCTGGAATGCAGTCTTGGTCAATATCAGACATTGATCCAAGTTTGATGAGCTCTCACCAACTTTGGCTTTTCCTCTTTCCTTTGCCATATGGTCAGCTTCTGCTTGAGCTATTTTGTTTTTCAGTTTTTCCTGGTCTAGTCTAACAGCTTCCTCAGACAAAGGTTTAAACAAATATTCTTTTTGTCCATGCTTAAAATATAAAACATTAGATTTTCCCCTGTAAGTGGCATCCTTATCATAAAGCCACGGTCTTCCAAGAAAAACGTGACATGCGTTCATGGGAACGACATCACATAATACCTTTTCTGAGTAGGTGCCCTTCGTGATAGGGACCCACGCCTGTTGGGAGACCTTGGTTGCCACTGTTGTTCATCCAGTGCAGTAAATAAGGACTGGAATGCTCCTATGTTGGTAACTGTAATATGCGCACAGTATATAAACTAACAATATTAGTGCAGCTACCGTTATCAACAATGACAGTGGCATTATTGCCTTGAATAGTGCAACGACAATGGAAAAGGTTCTCCCTTTGTTCGTTGGATGAAACGTCCGGTTCTCTGTCAGCATTCAAAGTCCTCATTGCGACTAGCAAATTTACATCTTCTTCATTGTCCTCATTAATTTCGGGATTGACTGGCTCATCCACTTGATATTGCTGCAGGTCAGCGTCACAGTCATTCTCATCATCAGAATCATAAATCTTGAACACTCCTGGTTCAACCTCGATCACTGTTCTTTCCTCCTTGCCAGTATTGAGTATCGCCAGTCGTCTTAGATTATTGCACTCATTGGCATAATGGCCTTTCTTGCCACATTTCCAATAAGTGATTTCTTTTTTGTCCTTGGCGGGTGGATGTTGTTCTCGGCCCTGAGTCCTGTTTCGATCAGCCCTATTGAACTCCGTGAAATTCTTCCCCAGTTCAAACCTTTTAGGCTTGTAACCTCCCTCATCACGAACCGGCAACGGTGTAGGCTGTGGAATTTTGGGCCTTTCTGTCCGCTCAGGTGGTCGAATCAACCAAGGTTTATTTGGGTTGTACCCTGTGGAAGTCCGATGGGTTCTCCTCTTGAGTTGGGCCTCAAACTTTGCAGCTTTTCTTACCAGATCGGTGATATTCACATATCCTCTCATGTCCATTTTTCCGAAGATTTCGGGTCTTAAACCTTTTGCAAATCTGGTCAGAGTGATCAATAGTTCTTTGAACTGTGCTCTCACCATGAGCATTTCCATTTCGCGGTAGTATTCCTCAACAGTTCTTGACTCCTGCTTCAGACTGATCACCTTCATGTACATGTCTGGTTTGTAGGTGGGAGGCACGAATCTTCTCTCCATGAGTTGTAGAAAATATTCCCAGTCGGTGACTTGGGGCTGCCCAGCATTGTGATGATCAACTGTGAACTTTTGCCACCATAGTTGGGCGTAATCCCTGAATACTTGGACTGCCAACTGAATCTTCTTGAAATCGGAGTAGTTCTGGCAGTTATAGATCATTTCCATGGTGTTTTTCCAATCATGGAACTCATTAGGATCACTAGTTCCTTTGAAACTAGGGATGGTGAACTTAATGCATTGTAGATTGTCGTCCACGTCATCTGGATCATCTCTGTTTATTACAGGTGCATTTCGGGGTCTATTTGGCATAGGTGGTGGTGGCATGGCCAAAGGATCATTGATGCGCAGTCCTTCGTCGGCTGGAGGAGGAGGGATTGGTGCCATCGGATGTGGCCTCGGAGCTCGGGGCCCTTGTCGTCGATCAAATGTCCCGATCGCACCCTGTTCCTCTTCCCTTTCAGCTAGGGCCTCCTCCACATCAGCCATGTCAGTTCCTTGGACTTGGCTATTGCTTCTAGATGCCCCATTTTGTCCGGAGGTAGAAGGATGATAGAATGCATCCTCCAGCCTTCGTTCAACCCGTTGCATTAGTCGCTGTGCCAAGGCCTCATCTTGTAATTTCATGCGTTCTGCAAATTCATTGCTCAGATTATCAATGTGCTCATTTACAGTAGTAATATTTGAAACATTAGCATCAAGAGTTTGCTTAAGAGTTTCGAAATCAGCCCTTTTAACAGTATTCTCGCTCATTGATCGGAGCATCTCCATGATATCAGTCAAATTCGGCTTTGTATTACCTGCCATGATACTCAGAAAATAATATAGATATAATATTGGTTAGAAAATAAGTGCTGAAATATGTAAAGTGAACTCTCAGATTCGCACTCAGTCTTGGTCCTCAACACCACTTCAGTCCGTTGTCTGCTCAACAGTTCAATCAGATGCAAGAGAAGTACACACAGATATTATGTACGCACAATTCAAGAGTCAAATGAACTGTTCGACTCAATCAAAGAACGCACATATATGTATGTATGTACTGCAGTCCGATCAAGTTCACAATTTTGAACAGATATTGCAATCAAGGAACAGTGATATTTATCCCAATTTAGGAGTGGAAAAATAAAGCTCACAAGAAAATTTCACTCGAGAAATAAGCCAATTTACTCAAATGACTTCTCGGGCTTGGTTTCACAAAATGCCAGTCACGATATCCACTTTATTGTACAAATACTCAAGTGGCTTATCGGGCTAGGTTTCAAATTGTGCCAGTCCGATATTCACTTTATTGTAAATTCACTCAAAACACTCAAAATATGATAGGGGAAAATAATACTGGAGATGGAATTACACAACGAGCACTTGTGAGAATTCTGGAAACAATCGATGCGGTTTAGTGCGTATCAACAGACCGCATGAGCTGGGAGACTGCACCAAGTGCCTTAGACAATTTTTGCCGCTTGTGCGAGGCGATGCGGTTTAACGGGACTCAATGCGGTTTAAACCGCCTCAGTACACCACATCGACGTTGGTAGTCCGCATGTGAGGAAGTTTCTCCAGACTTAGAAAATTTCCTTGCCCAGTTGGGGTTGATGCGGTTTAATTATATGGGATGCAGTTTAATTGACCGCATCAATTTGGGGAGACCGCATCGAGGAGAGAGAAATCCTTGGCCTACAATTCTTGACTTTGCTCCTCCTTTTTTTGTTGTGTGTCTGGTACTTCCTTGGGGAATTAAATGCAGTAGATTTCTTACAATATCCACACACTAAACAAGGTGCCGATTTTGCATATGATTGGACATTTAGTGATCATGGCTACACATACTAGCCATTTCCATGAAAGATCAAAACTACACTACTAAATCAAGCTTGCCAAGAACACTTTGGATATTGGATGCACACACCAAGAACACGGTATGAACACTCAACTCACTCCCAAACCCTTATACCCTTCACTGTTTGCTCTTAATAATCTTGTTTAATCCAATGAACTCAAGTAATCATGCAAACACATTCATACATGAGATTAGGATAACAAGACTATCATCAACAACAAACAAAACACAAATATGTTATGGAGAAAAAAAGGTATGGCCGAGAGCTATAAGACACAAATATTCTTAGGGCTTTCTAGATTTTTCAAACAAGGAGAATTACCATATAAAACATGGAAAATAACAAGAAAATATGGAGAATAATCCTATTGCACCAACAAGTTTGGCTCTGATACCAAATTTTCTGTTTATGCCGTAGATCGAAACTTGTTTACTGACAATATCCGGATTAGTGGTAAGGAATTTTAGGGTTAGGTAAAATGATGATTAGAAGGATGGTAAAATGGAAGATGATGAAGAACAAGAACACACACAAAAGATGGATATAAGATAAGATGATGGAACTAAGTTGTGAGATAAAGGTTAAGAAAGTTTATGAATGAAGGGGACCCGAACTTGCCAAGGGAAATGAGAATAACTCAAGACAAATGGCTTCCTTCAAGTGCATCATTCATGACATTCCATCGAGCAAGCTTCCAAACTTGATGGCGTGTAGGAAATGAGCATGAACCCAAGACAAACACGGATGGGGGAGAACACTTTTGAGAGAGTGTTCTCGGTTTTGAACTTTGGAAATATGAGGATTCATTTCAATATTAAGCAAAGTTGTGTACAATGGTGTGGGAGGACATATATATAGCCCAAGCCACAAGGAAAGCAAGAAAATACATTAAAATATAATGTTGAGCACAAAATAACCAAAATACAAAAGTGATGCGGTTTAGCATAGTCGATGCGGTCTATAATGAGGTGATGCGGTTTATACCACATCGATACAAAGAGAACGCATTGTATTGGAAAAGAAGTCTTCAAGGTGTTCTGGGGGCGATGCGGTTTAATTCGATGCGGTATATACCGCATCGGTCAAACCGCATCGTTTTGAAGGTTGACCCCGTGCCTTGTCTCCGCATTTTGAGTCGATGCGGTCTAGGTGGTGCGATGCGGTTTATACCGCATCGAGGAGACCGCCTCGTTTCTTCAGTTTTGTTTCTTCATTCGAAGTTGATGCGGAATAAGCCTTACGATGCGGTTTAGACCGCCTCACGGAGACCACATCGATTTCTTCAGTCTTGACTGCTTCAACAAAATTAATGCATGCGGTTTTAAGTGATGCGGTTTAGGGTGATGCGGTTTAAACCGCATTGCCTAGACCGCATGCACTCAATTCGCATGTGTTGGATTTTTGGGCCTCTTCATGCTTGTTGGGCTTTCTTGTGCATCCTAAGGCCCTTTTTCATCTTTATTTAATTCCGATGTGGGGAATCCATGTTAATGGATTCCGGGTTTTTCCGGGCTTGATCTAAAAGTTCTCTGTTTCCTACAAGAAAAATTTATATAGTACATCAGAAAATTTCTTGGCCTTTTGTTTGGAAACTGGCCCTTCGGGGATTATTGGAATAATTAGTCCGTTGGTTCTGGCGACTACGCCAAACACCCTTTATTGTATTCTTGGGATTGAAATAATTGTACACTACTCAATTTAATTATTTAAGCCCACTTGCCTAATTAGCCATAATTAATCAATCTAATTATGAAATAATTATCCCGGATGTTACAAATACTAAGACACGGAACAACCACATTTTAGCAGTTGGCATCGGGATCGTGGCTTGGCGCGTTATTATGGATCAGTTACTTATTTTCCTTTAAATATATGCTTCTTTTATCTTAGTTTTTGCATAGTTTTCAACGTAGTTTTTAACTTAGTTTACATTTAATAATAATTGAAAAGGTCTTATATCCAATTTTTAATTTAATGCTACAACAATAAATAAATATTGTGATAGACAAAAACAGAAAATGTGACCTGAATAAACGGACTGATGGAGTATTATTTTTTTAATTACAAAAAAATAACTAAAATAGGCCAACAAAAAGAGAACCTTTCTATTTTTAGGCCATCACATGGAGAGTGACACATGACGCCTGTTGTGGCGTTGATTTTGTCAAATTGGCCCTTAATTCGGCTCAAATGCCCTAAAAACCATAACAGTAATAACAAGAATAATTGATGACCGAAAATGGAAATGACTTCTGGTGGTAACCTAAAAAGATACTACCTCCGTCTCATAATGAATCTCACAAACCTACTTTTCACGCAGTTCAATGTACATTTTAAATCATTAATAACTCATGTTCGGTTCAAGTAAAAATTTTAAAAGTTCGATATTTAAAAACTACTCGAAGAGATGAATCTAACAAGATCTTACTTGACTATATTTTAACTTGTATAACTATGATAAAACTTTAAGTGAAAATCTGTGTGTGAATAGTAACATAAAACCAACGTTAAGATCATTATGAGACGGAGGAAGTATTTAACTCTTTCCTAAAATCTATACTAATATTTCTTCCATATTATGTGGTAAATTGAAAATGCAGATCAATATTTCGTCAGGCGCATACACAAATGCAAACACAAGACTGCTCAAGAGGAAAACTCCAGCGGAGGTTTAGACCCTTGACTAAAGACAGAAACAAATCTAATTCCTATTATGGTTCTAATTCAGATAGCTGGTTCTTCCGTTGTAATTTATGAACATTGTGTTCTATTTCGTGTAACAATTAAGGAATGTCTTGGTATCCAAGTGAGCAGGAACATGATGATTTCTGTGTTTCTACCCAATTGGATTTCCATACGTGTGTATAATTGGAGACATGGAGTGAGAAGGTTATTTTATGCGTGCGTGACAATGCCTTGCAACAAAATAGGGGACCTAATATCCTATATTGGTTGATTCATACTAATACGGTGAGTGGTGAGAGGACAATTCAAAATTGATGACATTTAAAATGAGAGAGCCGCCTTTTTGGCCTGATCAATGTACTCCATTCCTTAGCCTGGGGATAAGATTGGGGTAATTATCCCTTATGATCAAGCTCTAGCGAACCAGATAGCAGTGAGAACCCAGTCATATTGACTGGGTCCTCCCGACACAGGGACACATCTTTTGTAATTTCTGTCTCAAATGCACGCCCCCTATCTCTCCCTTTTGTCTCTTTATAATTTCTGAGGTATGGATTCCCATCACCAATTTGATTTCCTAGTATTCAACAAACAAAATAAATAAATGCTCGGCCAGTTGATCTTGTATCTGTGTCTACTTTTTCTCCTTACCACTATTTCCCAACATGCTCGGCCCGTATTCACTTTATGTAGACTCTTGCGCTCAGATTCTGTCAACAACACTCCCTCCATTTAAAACATTTTCTTTACATACACTACGACCAACATGGACAATATTATTTATGTGATTAAATGCCAGACTTCTGCCGTCACAACCACATAAGTGTCAATGAAAACTGGAGCTTTAGAATTGTTTCGGCAACATTTGGACCTGGATACGACCAAGTCCTCCTCCTAGAAAATTTGTTGCATCCTCATTTTTCATTGAATTATTACTCTCACCAGGTTGGATGGGGTTAGCAAGGGTTGTCCAAAGGCGTTGTGATTCGGTTATGTCGGATCATTATCCGGTCAGACTGGAGATCGAGGAGAAATCTTGGGGTCCGAAACCTTTTAGAATGTTTAATTATTGGATGGATGAGAGTGGGTTTGGAGTTTTGGTTAGGGAGGCGTGGGAAGGGGATGTCTCGAGGAGGGGCAGAATGATTTTTGGAATGCTAAGGGAACTGAAAAGCAAAATAAAGGAGTGGGATGGCTATGGGGATGTGAACTTAGAGAACAGGACTAAACGGCTGTAGGAGGAAATTCAATCTATTGAGGATAACTTTAGTGGCAATGACCTGAATGTAGAGGCAAGTGCAGATTGGAGTTGGCTGAGGAAAGGCGATGGTTTCAAAAGTCCAGAATAAGGTGGCTTAAGGAGGGTGATCAGAATACTAAGTTTTTCCATGCGGTGACATGGATCAATAGGAAGCAAGGCCACATTGGAGAGATTAAAATCGATGGGATTATGGTAGATGATCCGGAGGCTATTAAAAGGGGGGCTTTTTCATTTTTCCCAAAGGATGTTCTTACAAAGCCAGGAAGTCATTTTCGAACTGGAGGGCTTGCGGTTGGCTAAGCTGGGGGATGATGATAGGAGATGGATGGTCAGGAGCTTTTCCGAGGAGGAGGTGCGTGAGTCAGTATGGAGATGCGATGGGAATAGGGCTCCCGGCCCCGACGGTTTAAATCTAGTTTTTATCAAGAAATTTTGGGGTGTGGTCAAGGGAGATTTATTGGAAGTATTCAAAATACTGGAGTGTGGTGGTCGCTTTCCCAGGGAGGTTGGCAGTTCTTTCATCAAATTAATTCCGAAAGTTGACAATCCAGCCGAGTTCAGAGAGTTTCGGCCAATATCTTTAGTTGGGAGTGTATATAAGATTGTGGCTAAAGTATTGGTTCGTTAGCTACAGGATGTTATAAGCAGTTTGGTTGGCCCATCTCAAATGGCATTTGTGAAAGGTAGGCATATATTAGACGGAGTGTTGGTGGCCGATGAGGTAATTCACTCAACACAAAGGGCTGGGCATAGATGCCTTGTCGTTAAGCTAGACTTTACAAAGGCCAATGATAATGTATCATGGGAGGTTTTACTTCGGGTGATGGAGATGATGGACTTTGATGAGATGTGGATAAAATGGATGAAGGAGTGTGTCACATGTGCATCCGCAGCTGTATTAATTAATGGAGCTCCCTCGAGTTTTTTGAAAATGCAAAAAGGGCTTCGACAGGGTGATCCACTATCCCATTACCTTTTTGTTTTGGTGGTGGAGATTCTTAACAGGATAGTGATGAAGGCGTCTGACCAGGGGCTGTATAAGGGGTTAAAGGTCTGTGAAGATGGTCCAACCAGAACTCACCTCCAATATGCTGACAATACTATCCTATTTTGTGAAGGGGAGATTGGTCAGCTTTTCCTAATTAAGAGATTGCTGCGCTGTCTTAGTTTGGCTACGGGGTTGAAAATTAATTACAAGAAAAGCAATATAATAGGGATCAACTGTACACCTGAGATGGAGAATGAAGCAGCGTGAATCCTTGGCTGTGGTGTGGGCAAGTGGCCGATGACTTAATTAGGTATACCAGTTGGAGGGCGAATTAATGGAACTTCAATTTGGCAGCCAATCCTTGAGAAAGTTGCGAATAGATTGGCGGGGTGGAAGGGTCATTTACTCTCTCAAACTGGCCGATTGTGTCTAATTAAGTCAGTTCTAAGTTGTATCCCGGTATACTTTCTATCCATCTTCAAAATTCCTAAAACTGTGGTGGATAGATTGGAGAAGATTCAATGTAGTTTCTTTTGGAATGAGTGGGATGGAATGAGAAAATTGCATACGGTTAGTTGGGAAGCTGTATGTTCTCATAAGGAAGATGGTGGTCTTAGTATATGGAATATTCGGAGGTATAATGCTGTTTAGTTACTAAAGTGGCGATGGAGATTTGGGGTCGAGCAAGGGTTATGGAAAGGGGGTGGTTAATGAAAAATATTATGGAAGAGCAAATCCGCTGATCCCGACGCCAAGAGTAGGTAGATCGGCATGGGGTAATATTTGTAAAGCTTGGATCAACCTGAGTGAGGAGGGTCTTGGAGGCAGGTTCCAAATCCAAGTTGGTAGTGGGCTGCGGACAAAATTCTAGTTGGACGGCTGGCTTGAGGAAGGGATCCCTTTAAAAGACCTATTTCCGCGACTTTACTCTCTTGCATTAAACAAGAGTGGAAAAATCGTGGACTTCGGCTCTAGGGAGGGCTTTGAGAGGAAGTGGGATATCAACTTAAGGAGGCAATTATTCGACTGGGAGGTTGAAGTGTGAGATGAGATGATGGGGGTCATTTGTAGGCAGCAAATGGACAGGTATTTGGACGACAAAGTGAAGTGGTTGGAGGACAAGCATGGCGGGTTCAATACAGGGCTTTGCTGGAAGAGATTGGAGGATGGTGCTACTTTGGAAATGAGGAGTTTTTGGCGACATACGTGGAAGATAAAATGCCCTATGTAATACCCGGGATTTTTATCGGCGTCCAAAGGAATAAAATTTATTTCTTAATCAAATCAAGGTTGAAATATCTCCGAGAAGAAGAAAATAATTTATCACAATAAATTATTGCTCGGAAATGAAACGCCGATAGATTCAAAAATTCAAAATGGAATAAAGGAGGGAAAGGAAGCCCGAAGACATTCCATGAAATCGAGTCAAAAGAATTGAAACTAAATTCAAGAAAGAAAAGAATTCTAATTCCAGGAACCCGTGAAGTTGGAAATAAATTAATTAGATAAATTGTTGCACGGGAGTCAAAAGACGACGAATTAGAACCCGACGAATCCAAATGCAACGGACTCAAGATTTCAAGTACGGGATTAACTCGAGACAAGATTGATTTAAGATAAGAATTTATAATCCGAGAACGACCCGAAAAATCGAGCCCGAAAACGTAGGAGCACAGAAGTCCGAAAGAGAGGAGAAAAGGCCCGATCGGATCGCATGGACCCGCCCGGACCGAGGTCCAGGCGGAGGCCGCGCGCTGGCCGCGCGGTCTTTAGCCTAGGTGCGCGCCAAGGGCGCGTGACACCCCCAGAATTCGGCAACAACGCGGCCCGACGATTTTCTTGCCATATTTTCGACCCCCGACTTTGGAAACTCAATCCCGGGCTATGGAATGATATTGGGACGATATTAGGCTGCTCCCTAACCCTAATTTTCGAATTTTTACAGCCTCCAAACCACCTCTAAACTCTCAAACTTCTCTCAAACCGAAAACCCCATATTCTCTTGTGTTCTTGCCTTCCGATCACTTTCCGACGAATAAACCGGAGAAAGGAGGACGTGGATAGGAAGTATTCAGACCCTAGATAGTGGTAAGATGAAGTCTTGAACTTTATTTCATAGTTTTCGTCGGATTTAGATTCTAACTTATGGTTTTTATTCTCAAAAACACAAATCGGAGCCAAAGGAAGAAGAATCGACTTGAGGAGATTCGTTCGTGACATCCCGTGGATTCCGGACGACCCCGTGATCTCCTAGATATCATCCCCACTGTAAGTTAATACTTACTTGGTTTTGGGTGACTTAAAATGCAACCAAACATATGGATTTAATAACTCTAAAATCTGTCAACACGAAAAACCCTCAGCGCAACAATTTAGTGCGAATTTTTCGAACACTTAAATCTGCTCAAACGGAAAAACTCAAAACATGAAAAATGTTCCTAAGACATAGATCTAGGTTTTGTAAAATTTTCATAATTTTTCATTGTGCTTTGTTATCCGAAAACGGCCTCCAACAGACCTGCCCTAAAAGTCGAACATGAAACTGTAACAGATTTGTAATCGGATCAAAACCCCTACTTCAAGAGTTCAAACCGAAAAACTCAAAACTATACTTTTGATCCTAACACATTAAACTTTGTTGTGTAAAAATTTCATTGATTTTCATCAACGTTTGCTACCCCAAAACGATCCGAACATAAACTGCTTTGTAAAATGTTTTCGAAAATCTGAGAGTGTAGATGTCCGAACTTGATGAGCATGTTCCTATATTTTCTAGCCCGAATTGATCTTCACAATCTAAATAAAAGTTGTAGAAAATCATGTCTAGTATGTGCATATAAAATTTCAGAATTTTTGGAGTCCATTTGATGTGTCAAATTGTCGAGTTTTGAAGCTTTGTCAAAATCTGAAACCTGACAGCATGCTACTTTGGTGAAAGACTTGATTTTTGGCTTGTTTCCTTAACCCGGATCGAGAAACTTAAAACATGATACTTGTTCGTCTCCGTGTTTTCGGGTTACTGGTGAAATTTTAGAGTTTTCGGACTTAAAATGAAATTTTAAATAATTACGGAGTAAGACAGCGACTTGTGTAAAGTTATATTTTGAGAAACTTGTGAAATTTGCGAAATGTGCTATTACCTTGCGGGTTTGATTCCCCAAGGGCGATTGTTGTTTTCCTGCGGGTTCGATTCCCCAGGATGTGTGTTGATTCCTACGGGTTCAATTCCCTAGGATGTATTTGAGTTCTTGCGGGTTCGATTCCCCAAGGGCGATCATTTGTTTTCCTGCGGGTTCGATTCCCCTGGATGTGTGTTGATTCCTACGGGTTCAATTCCCTAGGATGTATTTGAGTTCTTGCGGGTTCGATTCCCCAAGGGCGATCGTTTGTTTTCCTGCGGGTTCGATTCCCCAGGATGTGTGTTGATTCCTATGGGTTCAATTCCCTAGGATGTATTTGAGTTCTTGCGGGTTCGATTCCCCAAGGGCGATCGTTTGTTTTCCTGCGGGTTCGATTCCCCACGACGTGTGTTAATTCCTACGGGTTCAATTCCCGAGGATACGTTTAAACTCTTGCGGGTTCGATTCCCCAATATCAAATCATATAAAATCATATTGAACAAAAGTGAAAGAATGAAAATCCTGAAATACCTAATCGTGAAGTAACGGAGAATTTTTTAGACGTGAATGTTTTCTTTATTTAAGTCATACCTTCAAATTATGTCTTGCAATTATTTTACCATGCAATTTGAATTAGGATCACGTGAAATCCCTGTGTTAAATTATGCCATTTATTTATTAGAGGATGATTAACTCAAATTGTGAATTACCTACAAGCATGTTTTTATTAAATTTAAATAAAGGCTTTGAAACCCCTTGATCATATTAGGTGTTAACTTACTCAGCACGTTTTTGCTGACCAAACCACATTTCCCCTTTTTCTTTCAGAGTATGAGGATTATGCATCATCATATCCATACATGGGAACATTCGGAAAAAACTCTATTTTAAATTCCGGCATTTAATTACAACTTGCATGAACGGGCCTGTTTAACCCGTGTTTTGGCCATGTCGGCCCTTATACTTTATTTCCGCTGCACAACTTATATTTCCGCTGCGTGTATGGATGATTATTATTTTTAAATATAAGTATTTCCGGACTTGGTTGTTTAAAATTATTTTATACCCTTAGCCTTGCATCTTTCAAGTGAGCTCGAATGAAGTCGTGTCTTGCTTGGGAGGTGTGGCGGTGACATCCCGGCCTGGGTTATCAAATCCGGGGTGTTACAAAGTGGTATCAAAGCCCGGAATATTTTTAAACTATTATTTTTAAGTATTATTATTTTTAAAGTTATTATTTCTAAACTATTAATATATTTTAAAGAGCCCAATTATTATTTTGAAGTTAAGGCCCAAATTTTTAACCCAAAAATTTTTAGAAGCCCCAAATGTTTTCTTTAAGAAGCCCAAGAAATTATTTTTAAGCCCAATTATTTTGGCCCAATACCCTTGTTTTTACTCAAGCCCAAATAATTTATTTCTTTTGGCCCAATATAGTGGCCCAAACGTTTTACCCTTATTCTTTTAAAATCTATCCATGGAATAAATTTATTTTTAAAACCCATGGATAAGTAAATGCATGCATAAATTAAATTTTATTGGGGGGATTGCATATGCATACACACATAATTGCACTAACTCTTCTTTATGTGAATCAGCTACTCTAAGAAAACACTCTTAAATTAGTATTCGACATGACTTTGACTTAGGAGCGCTTGCTAAAGACTAACTTTGCCTTAGTCCTAGATCTTGATCACTTAGAAACTCATCTTCGCGTACTTCTATAACAGAAAATGGCACCTAGAAGAAAATTGAGGAAGGTAAGCCCAAACGACACTGACACTTATCTTCCAAACGCACCTAACAACAATGAGATTTCTCCGAACGTAGGAGATCGAGCGCCTCCTATTCCCAACAACATGGATGAACGATTAAGGACGGTAGAAGAAGTACTCGTAGCATTAGGAAATGCCGAGGTGCATAGGGCGCAAGCGGCAATACCTCCACCAGTAGCCCAAGTCAACTGCTTGGCATTGGTAAACCCCTACAACCCGCCACACTATGATGGGCAAGAGGATCCCGCCAAACTAGAGGGGTGGATCCGTACCTTTGATAAACTTTTGGATGCTATCAAATGCCCTGACGAGGAGAGGATATACGTGGCGACCTACTACTTAGGAGGTGAAGCCGACGAGTGGTGGCAAAACCTTCGAACGAATTCAGAGGGAGATAAAGAAGCCTACACTTGGGAAGGACTTAAGGAAGCCTTGAGAGAAAGATTCTACCCACTGAGCACCAAGACTGCGAAATACGAGGAATTCATCAACCTGAAGCAAGGTGCACAAACAGTGCAAGAGTACTACACCAAATTCAAGGAATTGGTGCGATTTGCTACGAGGATAGTACCGACTGACACTGACAAGGCTCAGAAATTCGAGATGGGTCTGAACCTTAGTATCCGGGAGATACTTGCAGTAGGACAATTCACAAACCTGCAGACGGTTTACGATCGAGCTGTAGCAATTGATCGAGTCCAGCAACTGAAGCGTAAGGAAACCGGTAAGTCGAGCAAGGTCTCGCAAGAATTTGAGAAAAAGAATCGAAACATTAGCAATGGCAATTTTAAGGAGAATAAGAATAAAGGTTTCAATTATGGGAGAAACGGCATACGTCATACAGTCATACCACGTTGCCCGCAGTGCCACCAAGCCCATCTGGTGCGCGAATGCCCAAGGCGCGGGACTTGTTATAGATGTGGTGGGGAAGACCACATGATTAGAGAATGCAATGTTCGTGAGGAGGGGATTGAGAAGAGGCTAGATTTGGTAAACCCCCAACCAGAGGAGCCATAGGACGATTGAACGACATCGATCAAGCTGACCTGCCAGCTCAATGAGGAAGGATCATGGGCAACGATACCCGAACCTGTTTGCGAATAATACATAGGCAGTTATGGGGACATAACTGTAATCTTAAGGGGGGGGAGGATGTAACGACCCGAATATTCTATTCCGAATATTTTGTATTTCGAATAAACAAATTCAAACTAATTTTGAACTACGTAATGACTTGATCCCTTCACCGGGTACGTAGGCAACTTGGAAATTTCAATTCTGGGTTCAGTCGAACGATATAATAAAATAATAAAAACAACATCAAGAACAACAACACATAATGATACAATCACGCATTCAAACAATAGCACAAAATAGAAAGGACCTTAGTTCCAAGCTCGCGAGAAGCTAACACCCAACTTCGGGGACGAAGTTGATTCTTAAGGGGGGTAGACTGTAATACCCGGGATTTTTATCGGCGTCCAAAGGAATAAAATTTATTTCTTAATCAAATCAAGGTTGAAATATCTCCGAGAAGAAGAAAATAATTTATCACAATAAATTATGGCTCGGAAATGAAACGCCGATAGATTCAAAAATTCAAAGTGGAATAAAGGAGGGAAAGGAAGCCCGAAGACATTCCATGAAATCGAGTCAAAAGAATTGAAACTAAATTCAAGAAAGAAAAGAATTCTAATTCCAGGAACCCGTGAAGTTGGAAATAAATTAATTAGATAAATTGTTGCACGGGAGTCAAAAGACGACGAATTAACCCGACGAATCCAAATGCAACGGACTCAAGATTTCAAGTACGGGATTAACTCGAGACGAGATTGATTTAAGATAAGAATTTATAATCCGAGAATGACCCGAAAAATCGAGCCCGAAAACGTAGGAGCACAGAAGTCCGAAAGAGAGGAGAAAAGGCCCGATCGGATCGCACGGACCCGCCCGGACCGAGGTCCAGGCGGAGGCCGCGCGCTGGCCGCGCGGTCTTTAGCCTAGGTGCGCGCCAAGGGCGCGTGACACCCCCAGAATTCGGCAACAACGCAGCCCGGCGATTTTCTTGCCATATTTTCGACCCCCGACTTTGGAAACTCAATCCCGGGCTATGGAATGATATTGGGACAATATTAGGCTGCTCCCTAACCCTAATTTTTGAATTTTTATAGCCTCCAAACCACCTCTAAACTCTCAAACTTCTCTCAAACCGAAAACCCCATATTCTCTTGTGTTCTTGCCTTCCGATCACTTTCCGACGAACAAACCGGAGATAGAAGGACGTGGATAGGAAGTATTCAGACCCTAGATAGTGGTAAGATGAAGTCTTGAACTTCATTTCATAGTTTTCGTCGGATTTAGATTCTAACTTATGGTTTTTATTCTCAAAAACACAAATCGGAGCCAAAGGAAGAAGAATCGACTTGAGGAGATTCGTTCGTGACATCCCGTGGATTCCGGACGACCCCGTGACCTCCTAGATATCATCCCCACTGTAAGTTTATACTTACTTGGTTTTGGGTGACTTAAAATGCAACCAAACATATGGATTTAATAACTCTAAAATCTGTCAACACGAAAAACCCTCAGCGCAACAATTTTGTGCGAATTTTTAGAACACTTAAATCTGCTCAAACGGAAAAACTCAAAACATGAAAAATGTTCCTAAGACATAGATCTAGTTTGTGTAAAATTTTCATAATTTTTCATTGTGCTTTGTTATCCGAAAACGGCCTCCAACAGACCTGCCCTAAAAGTCGAACATGAAACTGTAACAGATTTGTAATCGGATCAAAACCCCTACTTCAAGAGTTCAAACCGAAAAACTCAAAACTAGACTTTTGATCCTAACACATTAAACTATGTTGTGTAAAAATTTCATCGATTTTCATCAACGTTTTCTACCCCAAAACGATCCGAACATAAACTGCTTTGTAAAATGTTTTCGAAAATCTGAGAGTGTAGATGTCCGAACTTGATGAGCATGTTCCTATATTTTCTAGCCCGAATTGATCTTCACAATCTAAATGAAAGTTGTAGAAAATCATGTCTAGTATGTGCATATAAAATTTCAGAATTTTTGGAGTCCATTTGATGTGTCAAATTGTCGAGTTTTGAAGCTTTGTCAAACTGAAACCTGACAGCATGCTACTTTGGTGAAAGACTTGATTTTTGGCTTGTTTCCTTAACCCGGATCGAGAAACTTAAAACATGATACTTGTTCCTCTCCGTGTTTTCGAGTTACTGGTGAAATTTTAGAGTTTTCGGACTTAAATGAAATTTTAAATAATTACGGAGTAAGACAGCGACTTGTGTAAAGTTATATTTTGAGAAACTTGTGAAATTTGCGAAATGTGCTATTACCTTGCGGGTTTGATTCCCCAAGGGCGATTGTTGTTTTCCTGCGGGTTCGATTCCCCAGGATGTGTGTTGATTCCTACGGGTTCAATTCCCTAGGATGTATTTGAGTTCTTGCGGGTTCGATTCCCCAAGGGCGATCGTTTGTTTTCCTGCGGGTTCGATTCCCCAGGATGTGTGTTGATTCCTACGGGTTCAATTCCCTAGGATGTATTTGAGTTTTTGCGGGTTCGATTCCCCAAGGGCGATCGTTTGTTTTCCTGCGGGTTCGATTCCCCAGGATGTGTGTTGATTCCTATGGGTTCAATTCCCTAGGATGTATTTGAGTTCTTGCGGGTTCGATTCCCCAAGGGCGATTGTTTGTTTTCCTGCGGGTTCGATTCCCCAGGATGTGTGTTGATTCCTATGGGTTCAATTCCCTAGGATGTATTTGAGTTCTTGCGGGTTCGATTCCCCAAGGGCGATCGTTTGTTTTCCTGCGGGTTCGATTCCCCAGGACGTGTGTTAATTCCTACGGGTTCAATTCCCGAGGATACGTTTAAACTCTTGCGGGTTCGATTCCCCAAGATCAAATCATATAAAATCATATTGAACAAAAGTGAAAGAATGAAAATCCTGAAATACCTAATCGTGAAGTAACGGAGAATTTTTAAGACGTGAATGTTTTCTTTATTTAAGTCATACCTTCAAATTATGTCTTGCAATTATTTTACCATGCAATTTGAATTAGGATCACGTGAAATCCCTGTGTTAAATTATGCCATTTATTTATTAGAGGATGATTAACTCAAATTGTGAATTACCTACAAGCATGTTTTTATTAAATTTAAATAAAGGCTTTAAAACCCCTTGATCATATTAGGTGTTAACTTACTCAGCACGTTTTTGCCGACCGAACCACATTTCCCCTTTTTCTTTCAGAGTATGAGGATTATGCATCATCATATCCATACATGGGAACATTCGGAAAAAACTCTATTTTAAATTCCGGCATTTAATTACAACTTGCATGAACGGGCCTGTTTAACCCGTGTTTTGGCCATGTCGGCCCTTATACTTTATTTCCGCTGCACAACTTATATTTCCGCTGCATGTATGGATGATTATTATTTTTAAATATAAGTATTTCCGGACTTGGTTGTTTAAAATTATTTTATACCCTTAGCCTTGCATCTTTCAAGTGAGCTCGAATGAAGTCGTGTCTTGCTTGGGAGGTGTGGCGGTGACATCCCGGCCTGGGTTATCAAATCCGGGGTGTTACAAAGTGGTATCAGAGCCCGGAATATTTTTAAACTATTATTTTTAAGTATTATTATTTTTAAAGTTATTATTTCTAAACTATTAATATATTTTAAAGAGCCCAATTATTATTTTGAAGTTAAGGCCCAAATTTTTAACCCAAAAATTTTTAGAAGCCCCAAATGTTTTCTTTAAGAAGCCCAAGAAATTATTTTTAAGCCCAATTATTTTGGCCCAATACCCTTATTTTTACTCAAGCCCAAATAATTTATTTCTTTTGGCCCAATATAGTGGCCCAAACGTTTTACCCTTATTCATTTAAAATCTATCCATGGAATAAATTTATTTTTAAAACCCATGGATAAGTAAATGCATGCATAAATTAAATTTTATTGGGGGGATTGCATATGCATACACACATAATTGCACTAACTCTTCTTTATGTGAATCAGCTACTCTAAGAAAACACTCTTAAATTAGTATTCGACATGATCTTGACTTAGGAGCGCTTGCTAAAGACTAACTTTGCCTTAGTCCTAGTTCTTGATCACTTAGAAACTCATCTTCGCGTGCTTCTATAACAGAAAATGGCACCTAGAAGAAAATTGAGGAAGGTAAGCCCAAACGGCACTGACACTTATCTTCCAAACGCACCTAACAACAATGAGATTCCTCCGAACGTAGGAGATCGAGCGCCTCCTATTCCCAACAACATGGATGAACGATTAAGGACGGTAGAAGAAGTACTCGTAGCATTAGGAAATGCCGAGGTGCATAGGGCGCAAGCGGCAATACCTCCACCAGTAGCCCAAGTCAACTGCTTGGCATTGGTAAACCCCTACAACACGCCACACTATGATGGGCAAGAGGATCCCGCCAAACTAGAGGGGTGGATCCGTACCTTTGATAAACTTTTGGATGCTATCAAATGCCCTGACGAGGAGAGGATATACGTGGCGACCTACTACTTAGGAGGTGAAGCCGACGAGTGGTGGCAAAACCTTCGAACGAATTCAGAGGGAGATAAAGAAGCCTACACTTGGGAAGGACTTAAGGAAGCCTTGAGAGAAAGATTCTACCCACTGAGCACCAAGACTGCGAAATACGAGGAATTCATCAACCTGAAGCAAGGTGCACAAACAGTGCAAGAGTACTACACCAAATTCAAGGAATTGGTGCGATTTGCTACGAGGATAGTACCGACTGACACTGACAAGGCTCAGAAATTCGAGATGGGTCTGAACCTTAGTATCCGGGAGATACTTGCAGTAGGACAATTCACAAACCTGCAGACGGTTTACGATCGAGCTGTAGCAATTGATCGAGTCCAGCAACTGAAGCGTAAGGAAACCGGTAAGTCGAGCAAGGTCTCGCAAGAATTTGAGAAAAAGAATCGAAACATTAGCAATGGCAATTTTAAGGAGAATAAGAATAAAGGTTTCAATTATGGGAGAAACGGCATACGTCATACAGTCATACCACGTTGCCCGCAGTGCCACCAAGCCCATCTGGTGCGCGAATGCCCAAGGCGCGGGACTTGTTATAGATGTGGTGGGGAAGACCACATGATTACAGAATGCAATGTTCGTGAGGAGGGGATTGAGAAGAGGCTAGATTTGGTAAACCCCCAACCAGAGGAGCCATAGGACGATTGAACGACATCGATCAAGCTGACCTGCCAGCTCAATGAGGAAGGATCATGGGCAACGATACCCGAACCTGTTTGCGAATAATACATAGGCAGTTATGGGGACATAACTGTAATCTTAAGGGGGGGAGGATGTAACGACCCGAATATTCTATTCCGAATATTTTGTATTTCGAATAAACAAATTCAAACTGTTTTGAACTACGTAATGACTTGATCCCTTCACCGGGTACGTAGGCAACTTGGAAATTTCAATTCTGGGTTCAGTCGAACGATATAATAAAATAATAAAAACAACATCAAGAACAACAACACATAATGATACAATCACGCATTCAAACAATAGCACAAAATAGAAAGGACCTTAGTTCCAAGCTCGCGAGAAGCTAACACCCAACTTCGGGGACGAAGTTGATTCTTAAGGGGGGTAGACTGTAATACCCGGGATTTTTATCGGCGTCCAAAGGAATAAAATTTATTTCTTAATCAAATCAAGGTTGAAATATCTCCGAGAAGAACAAAATAATTTATCACAATAAATTATTGCTCGGAAATGAAACGCCGATAGATTCAAAAATTCAAAATGGAATAAAGGAGGGAAAGGAAGCCCGAAGACATTCCATGAAATCGAGTCAAAAGAATTGAAACTAAATTCAAGAAAGAAAAGAATTCTAATTCCAGGAACCCGTGAAGTTGGAAATAAATTAATTAGATAAATTGTTGCACGGGAGTCAAAAGACGACGACCGACGAATTCAAATGCAACGGACTCAAGATTTCAAGTACGGGATTAACTCGAGACGAGATTGATTTAAGATAAGAATTTATAATCCGAGAATGACCCGAAAAATCGTGCCCGAAAACGTAGGAGCACAGAAGTCCGAAAGAGAGGAGAAAAGGCCCGATCGGATCGCACGGACCCGCCCGGACCGAGGTCCAGGCGGAGGCCGCGCGCTGGCCGCGCGGTCTTTAGCCTAGGTGCGCGCCAAGGGCGCGTGACACCCCCAGAATTCGGCAACAACGCGGCCCGACGATTTTCTTGCCATATTTTCGACCCCCGACTTTGGAAACTCAATCCCGGGCTATGGAATGATATTGGGACGATATTAGGCTGCTCCCTAACCCTAATTTTCGAATTTTTACAGCCTCCAAACCACCTCTAAACTCTCAAACTTCTCTCAAACCGAAAACCCCATATTCTCTTGTGTTCTTGCCTCCCATCACTTTCCGACGAACAAACCGGAGAAAGGAGGATGTGGATAGGAAGTATTCAGACCCTAGATAGTGGTAAGATGAAGTCTTGAACTTCATTTCATAGTTTTCGTCGGATTTAGATTCTAACTATGGTTTTTATTCTCAAAAACACAAATCGGAGCCAAAGGAAGAAGAATCGACTTGAGGAGATTCGTTCGTGACATCCCGTGGATTCCGGACGACCCTGTGACCTCCTAGATATCATCCCCACTGTAAGTTAATACTTACTTGGTTTTGGGTGACTTAAAATGCAACCAAACATATGGATTTAATAACTCTAAAATCTGTCAACACGAAAAACCCTCAGCGCAACAATTTTGTGCGAATTTTTCGAACACTTAAATCTGCTCAAACGGAAAAACTCAAAACATGAAAAATGTTTCTAAGACATAGATCTAGTTTGTGTAAAATTTTCATAATTTTTCATTGTGCTTTGTTATCCGAAAACGGCCTCCAACAGACCTGCCCTAAAAGTCGAACATGAAACTGTAACAGATTTGTAATCGGATCAAAACCCCTACTTCAAGAGTTCAAACCGAAAAACTCAAAACTAGACTTTTGATCCTAACACATTAAAATATGTTGTGTAAAAATTTCATCGATTTTCATCAATGTTTGCTACCCCAAAACGATCCGAACATAAACTGCTTTGTAAAATGTTTTCGAAAATCTGAGAGTGTAGATGTCCGAACTTGATGAGCATGTTCCTATATTTTCTAGCCCGAATTGATCTTCACAATCTAAATGAAAGTTGTAGAAAATCATGTCTAGTATGTGCATATAAAATGTCAGAATTTTTGGAGTCCATTTCATGTGTCAAATTGTCGAGTTTTGAAGCTTTGTCAAAATCTGAAACCTGACAGCATGCTACTTCGGTGAAAGACTTGATTTTTGGCTTGTTTCCTTAACCCGGATCGAGAAACTTAAAACATGATACTTGTTCGTCTCCGTGTTTTCGAGTTACTGGTGAAATTTTAGAGTTTTCGGACTTAAAATGAAATTTTAAATAATTACGGAGTAAGACAGCGACTTGTGTAAAGTTATATTTTGAGAAACTTGTGAAATTTGCGAAATGTGCTATTACCTTGCGGGTTTGATTCCCCAAGGGCGATTGTTGTTTTCCTGCGGGTTCGATTCCCCAGGATGTGTGTTGATTCCTACGGGTTCAATTCCCTAGGATGTATTTGAGTTCTTGCGGGTTCGATTCCCCAAGGGCGATCGTTTGTTTTCCTGCGGGTTCGATTCCCCAGGATGTGTGTTGATTCCTACGGGTTCAATTCCCTAGGATGTATTTGAGTTCTTGCGGGTTCGATTCCCCAAGGGCGATCGTTTGTTTTCCTGCGGTTTCGATTCCCCAGGATGTGTGTTGATTCCTATGGGTTCAATTCCCTAGGATGTATTTGAGTTCTTGCGGGTTCGATTCCCCAAGGGCGATTGTTTGTTTTCCTGCGGGTTCGATTCCCCAGGATGTGTGTTGATTCCTATGGGTTCAACTCCCTACGATGTATTTGAGTTCTTGCGGGTTCGATTCCCCAAGGGCGATCGTTTGTTTTCCTGCGGGTTCGATTCCCCAGGACGTGTGTTAATTCCTACGGGTTCAATTCCCGAGGATACGTTTAAACTCTTGCGAGTTCGATTCCCCAAGATCAAATCATATAAAATCATATTGAACAAAAGTGAAAGAATGAAAATCCTGAAATACCTAATCGTGAAGTAACGGAGAATTTTTAAGACGTGATTGTTTTCTTTATTTAAGTCATACCTTCAAATTATGTCTTGCAATTATTTTACCATGCAATTTGAATTAGGATCACGTGAAATCCCTGTGTTAAATTATGCCATTTATTTATTAGAGGATGATTAACTCAAATTGTGAATTACCTACAAGCATGTTTTTATTAAATTTAAATAAAGGCTTTGAAACCCCTTAATCATATTAGGTGTTAACTTACTCAGCACGTTTTCGCTGACCAAACCACATTTCCCCTTTTTCTTTCAGAGTATGAGGATTATGCATCATCATATCCATACATGGGAACATTCGGAAAAAACTCTATTTTAAATTCCGGCATTTAATTACAACTTGCATGAACGGGCCTGTTTAACCCGTGTTTTGGCCATGTCGGCCCTTATACTTTATTTCCGCTGCACAACTTATATTTCCGCTGCGTGTATGGATGATTATTATTTTTAAATATAAGTATTTCCGGACTTGGTTGTTTAAAATTATTTTATACCCTTAGCCTTGCATCTTTCAAGTGAGCTCGAATGAAGTCGTGTCTTGCTTGGGAGGTGTGGCGGTGACATCCCGGCCTGGGTTATCAAATCCGGGGTGTTACAAAGTGGTATCAGAGCCTGGAATATTTTTAAACTATTATTTTTAAGTATTATTATTTTTAAAGTTATTATTTCTAAACTATTAATATATTTTAAAGAGCCCAATTATTATTTTGAAGTTAAGGCCCAAATTTATTAACCCAAAAATTTTTAGAAGCCCCAAATGTTTTCTTTAAGAAGCCCAAGAAATTATTTTTAAGCCCAATTATTTTGGCCCAATACCCTTGTTTTTACTCAAGCCCAAATAATTTATTTCTTTTGGCCCAATATAGTGGCCCAAACGTTTTACCCTTATTCTTTTAAAATCTATCCATGGAATAAATTTATTTTTAAAACCCATGGATAAGTAAATGCATGCATAAATTAAATTTTATTGGGGGGATTGCATATGCATACACACATAATTGCACTAACTCTTCTTTATGTGAATCAGCTACTCTAAGAAAACACTCTTAAATTAGTATTCGACATGACCTTGACTTAGGAGCGCTTGCTAAAGACTAACTTTGCCTTAGTCCTAGATCTTGATCACTTAGAAACTCATCTTCGCGTGCTTCTATAACAGAAAATGGCACCTAGAAGAAAACTGAGGAAGGTAAGCCCAAACGGCACTGACACTTATCTTCCAAACGCACCTAACAACAATGAGATTCCTCCGAACGTAGGAGATCGAGCGCCTCCTATTCCCAACAACATGGATGAACGATTAAGGACGGTAGAAGAAGTACTCGTAGCATTAGGAAATGCCGAGGTGCATAGGGCGCAAGCGGCAATACCTCCACCAGTAGCCCAAGTCAACTGCTTGGCATTGGTAAACCCCTACAACCCGCCACACTATGATGGGCAAGAGGATCCCGCCAAACTAGAGGGGTGGATCCGTACCTTTGATAAACTTTTGGATGCTATCAAATGCCCTGACGAGGAGAGGATATACGTGGCGACCTACTACTTAGGAGGTAAAGCCGACGAGTGGTGGCAAAACCTTCGAACGAATTCAGAGGGAGATAAAGAAGCCTACACTTGGGAAGGACTTAAGGAAGCCTTGAGAGAAAGATTCTACCCACTGAGCACCAAGACTGCGAAATACGAGGAATTCATCAACCTGAAGCAAGGTGCACAAACAGTGCAAGAGTACTACACCAAATTCAAGGAATTGGTGCGATTTGCTACGAGGATAGTACCGACTGACACTGACAAGGCTCAGAAATTCGAGATGGGTCTGAACCTTAGTATCCGGGAGATACTTGCAGTAGGACAATTCACAAACCTGCAGACAGTTTACGATCGAGCTGTAGCAATTGATCGAGTCCAGCAACTGAAGCGTAAGGAAACCGGTAAGTCGAGCAAGGTCTCGCAAGAATTTGAGAAAAAGAATCGAAACATTAGCAATGGCAATTTTAAGGAGAATAAGAATAAAGGTTTCAATTATGGGAGAAACGGCATACGTCATACAGTCATACCACGTTGCCCGCAGTGCCACCAAGCCCATCTGGTGCGCGAATGCCCAAGGCGCGGGACTTGTTATAGATGTGGTGGGGAAGACCACATGATTAGAGAATGCAATGTTCGTGAGGAGGGGATTGAGAAGAGGCTAGATTTGGTAAACCCCCAACCAGAGGAGCCATAGGACGATTGAACGACATCGATCAAGCTGACCTGCCAGCTCAATGAGGAAGGATCATGGGCAACGATACCCGAACCTGTTTGCGAATAATACATAGGCAGTTATGGGGACATAACTGTAATCTTAAGGGGGGGAGGATGTAACGACCCGAATATTCTATTCCGAATATTTTGTATTTCGAATAAACAAATTCAAACTGTTTTGAACTACGTAATGACTTGATCCCTTCACCGGGTACGTAGGCAACTTGGAAATTTCAATTCTGGGTTCAGTCGAACGATATAATAAAATAATAAAAACAACATCAAGAACAACAACACATAATGATACAATCACGCATTCAAACAATAGCACAAAATAGAAAGGACCTTAGTTCCAAGCTCGCGAGAAGCTAACACCCAACTTCGGGGACGAAGTTGATTCTTAAGGGGGGTAGACTGTAATACCCGGGATTTTTATCGGCGTCCAAAGGAATAAAATTTATTTCTTAATCAAATCAAGGTTGAAATATCTCCGAGAAGAAGAAAATAATTTATCACAATAAATTATGGCTCGGAAATGAAACGCCGATAGATTCAAAAATTCAAAATGGAATAAAGGAGGGAAAGGAAGCCCGAAGACATTCTATGAAATCGAGTCAAAAGAATTGAAACTAAATTCAAGAAAGAAAAGAATTCTAATTCCAGGAACCCGTGAAGTTGGAAATAAATTAATTAGATAAATTGTTGCACGGGAGTCAAAAGACGACGAATTAACCCGACGAATCCAAATGCAACGGACTCAAGATTTCAAGTACAGGATTAACTCGAGACGAGATTGATTTAAGATAAGAATTTATAATCCGAGAATGACCCGAAAAATCGAGCCCGAAAACGTAGGAGCACAGAAGTCCGAAAGAGAGGAGAAAAGGCCCGATCGGATCGCACGGACCCGCCCGGACCGAGGTCCAGGCGGAGGCCGCGCGCTGGCCGCGCGGTCTTTAGCCTAGGTGCGTGCCAAGGGCGCGTGACACCCCCAGAATTCGGCAACAACGCGGCCCGATGATTTTCTTGCCATATTTTCGACCCCCGACTTTGGAAACTCAATCCCGGGCTATGGAATGATATTGGGAAGATATTAGGCTGCTCCCTAACCCTAATTTTCGAATTTTTACAGCCTCCAAACCACCTCTAAACTCTCAAACTTCTCTCAAACCGAAAACCCCATATTCTCTTGTGTTCTTGCCTTCCGATCACTTTCCGACGAACAAACCGGAGAAAGGAGGACGTGGATAGGAAGTATTCAGACCCTAGATAGTGGTAAGATGAAGTCTTGAACTTCATTTCATAGTTTTCGTCGGATTTAGATTCTAACTTATAGTTTTTATTCTGAAAAACACAAATCGGAGCCAAAGGAAGAAGAATCGACTTGAGGAGATTCGTTCGTGACATCCCGTGGATTCCGGACGACCCTGTGACCTCCTAGATATCATCCCCACTGTAAGTTAATACTTACTTGGTTTTGGGTGACTTAAAATGCAACCAAACATATGGATTTAATAACTCTAAAATCTGTCAACACGAAAAACCCTCAGCGCAACAATTTTGTGCGAATTTTTCGAACACTTAAATCTGCTCAAACGGAAAAACTCAAAACATAAAAAATGTTCCTAAGACATAGATCTAGTTTTTGTAAAATTTTCATAATTTTTCATTGTGCTTTGTTATCCGAAAACGGCCTCCAACAGACCTGCCCTAAAAGTCGAACATGAAACTGTAACAGATTTGTAATCGGATCAAAACCACTACTTTAAGAGTTCAAACCGAAAAACTCAAAACTAGACTTTTGATCCTAACACATTAAACTATGTTGTGTAAAAATTTCATCGATTTTCATCAACGTTTGCTACCACAAAACGATCCGAACATAAAATGCTTTGTAAAATATTTTTGAAAATCTGAGAGTGTAGATGTCCGAAGTTGATGAGCATGTTCCTATATTTTCTAGCCCGAATTGATCTTCACAATCTAAATGAAAGTTGTAGAAAATCATGTCTAGTATGTGCATATAAAATTTCAGCATTTTTGGAGTCCATTTGATGTGTCAAATTGTCGAGTTTTGAAGCTTTGTCAAAATCTGAAACCTGACAGCATGCTACTTTGGTGAAAGACTTGATTTTTGGCTTGTTTCCTTAACCCGGATCGAGAAACTTAAAACATGATACTTGTTCGTCTCCGTGTTTTCGAGTTACTGGTGAAATTTTAGAGTTTTCGGACTTAAAATGAAATTTTAAATAATTACGGAGTAAGACAGCGACTTGTGTAAAGTTATATTTTGAGAAACTTGTGAAATTTGCGAAATGTGCTATTACCTTGCGGGTTTGATTCCCCAAGGGCGATTGTTGTTTTCCTGCGGGTTCGATTCCCCAGGATGTGTGTTGAATCCTACGGGTTCAATTCCCTAGGATGTATTTGAGTTCTTGCGGGTTCGATTCCCCAAGGGCGATCGTTTGTTTTCCTGCGGGTTCGATTCCCCAGGATGTGTGTTGATTCCTACGGGTTCAATTCCCTAGGATGTATTTGATTTCTTGCGGGTTCGATTCCCCAAGGGCGATCGTTTGTTTTCCTGCGGGTTCGATTCCCCAGGATGTGTGTTGATTCCTATGGGTTCAATTCCCTAGGATGTATTTGAGTTCTTGCGGGTTCGATTCCCCAAGGGCGATTGTTTGTTTTCCTGCGGGTTCGATTCCCCAGGATGTGTGTTGATTCCTATGGGTTCAATTCCCTAGGATGTATTTGACTTCTTGCGGGTTCGATTCCCCAAGGGCGATCGTTTGTTTTCCTGCGGGTTCGATTCCCCAGGACGTGTGTTAATTCCTACGGGTTCAATTCCCGAGGATACGTTTAAACTCTTGCGGGTTCGATTCCCCAAGATCAAATCATATAAAATCATATTGAACAAAAGTGAAAGAATGAAAATCCTGAAATACCTAATCGTGAAGTAACGGAGAATTTTTAAGACGTGAATGTTTTCTTTATTTAAGTCATACCTTCAAATTATGTCTTGCAATTATTTTACCATGCAATTTGAATTAGGATCACGTGAAATCCCTGTGTTAAATTATGTCTTTTATTTATTAGAGGATGATTAACTCAAATTGTGAATTACATACAAGCATGTTTTTATTAAATTTAAATAAAGGCTTTGAAACCCCTTGATCATATTAGGTGTTAACTTACTCAGCACGTTTTTGCTGACCAAACCACATTTCCCCTTTTTCTTTCAGAGTATGAGGATTATGCATCATCATATCCATACATGGGAACATTCGGAAAAAACTCTATTTTAAATTCCGACATTTAATTACAACTTGCATGAACGGGCCTGTTTAACCCGTGTTTTGGCCATGTCGGCCCTTATACTTTATTTCCGCTGCACAACTTATATTTCCGCTGCGTGTGTGGATGATTATTATTTTTAAATATAAGTATTTCCGGACTTGGTTGTTTAAAATTATTTTATACCCTTAGCCTTGCATCTTTCAAGTGAGCTCGAATGAAGTCGTGTCTTGCTTGGGAGGTGTGGCGGTGACATCCCGGCCTGGGTTATCAAATCCGGGGTGTTACACCCTATGAAAGTAAAATTATTGGTGTGGAAAGTGGTCCGAAAGGCACTTCCAGTTCGAGAAATCCTAGCTCAGCGAGGATGCATCCCAATGTCAAATGCCTTGTGCCCATGTTGTGGAATGGAAATGGAATCTTTGGATCACTTATACTGTAGGTGTGAAGTAAGGTTATTAAGATCGGGATCCTAAGTAGGATCGTTTTTATCTTTGCAAGATCGGGATCCTAGGATCGAATCGAGATCCTAAGATCCTATGATATTATTATTTATATTTTTAAAAATTAATATTTGCTAATTATCTCACTAAACTGGTGACATGTATAATTGAAAATATATATTTTAGATCAATTTTTTAACAAGAATTTGATAGTTAATTGTATGCTTATTAATGATCTAATAGAAGTTAAACTGTAACACCCCGGTTTTTGGTCACCCAGGTCGGGATGTCACCGCCACACCTCCCTAGTAAGACACGGTTTCTCCGACTTACTAAAGAGATGCAAGGCTAGGTATTTCAGTATTTAAAATGTTTAAAACATTTGCAAACAACCCATACAATATAAATTCGAAAATAATAATATCATAATGCAGCGGAAATAATATTTAAGTATAATATTGCAGCGGAAATGTAAATAGGACCGACATGGTCAAAACACGGGTTAAACAGGCCCGTTTATTCTATAGTCTAATGCAAGAATTTGAAAATAAAGTTTTCCAAAATATAATTCCCCCATGCATGAACGTGCTCATGTTCATTCCACATACTCTGTAAGGAAAAGGGAAAATAAACGGTTTGGTCAGCACAACTTGCTGAGTAAGTTAACACATGCATGATCGTAGGGTTTAAAAGCCATTAATTTAATATTTACATAAAAACATGATAATAATATATCATAAGCAACTCAATTTAATTTAACTAACCATCCAATTTGAATAATTTAATTCATGGCCCTATTTAACAACACATTTCACATCATTTAAAATAAAGACCATAACTAATTTAAATAAAGTATTTAAATAATTTATTTGGACAACAATAAATAATTTAATTTTCCCATTACATCTCAGATTTAGTAATTTCAAGTATTTCACGATTGCATCGCAATCTCGACAAGTTTAGCCGGTAGCCCGGCGGCGGCAACTGTATCCGCCATACCCAGTACCACTCCGGAGCCTCGGGAAATCCATGTGGATATTCTCGAGAGTGAAGGCCCTATATCTCATGCCGTTTTGGCAATATCATATCTCAATTTTCGCGCGGGGTCACCATCGTCCATAAAGGCACGAAGTGAAGCAGTTAGGGGGCACCCTGCAGAGCACTCACCCCTAATTTTAATTTATCAAGTTTGTAAGGGGATTTATTTCAAAAATTCTGATTTCACTTAATTTATTTAAAAAGAGATTTCGACTCGTTTCAACCTTAAAGACTAATTTCATCGTTTCAACAAGTTTCAAGATTTGACTCCGGTAAACCGTTGTTTACTCTAAAATTAATTTAAAATCAGATTTAAGTCCAAAAATTCCGAAAATTAACCACTGACTCGGAAACACAGAGATGAACAACTCGTGTTTTATCTTTTTCGATCCGAGTTACAGAAACAGGTCAAAAGCATCAATTTTAGTCATATCATTAATCTGTCCGAATTTCATGTACAGCAGTTTCAAAATTTCGAGATCTACCATAGCAATTCAAATCCAAATTTAATGAAATTTCACAGAGACCTTCTTAAGACAATTATCTACAACTTTCATGTTTGGCTAAAGATCTAAATCGGCCTAGAACCCTAGTCAAAAACGCCTACAAGTTCAAACCTACGTTCTGCCAAGATTTCAAGATTCGATTTCAAAATAGTTCGGTTTGGGGTCGATTTCAGATAATAAAACATCATTAAAAATTCCGAAAATTTTGCAGAAGATAGATCTAAGTCTTAAGAACGTTTTTTGTGTTTTACGTTTTCTCGTTTGAAGACTTTTAAGGGTTCGGAAAAATTGTGCAAAGTCGTTGCGTCGGTAAAAATCTCACGTTGACAGATTTTCGAAATTCTTGATTAAACTTTTAGATTTAAGTGTTTTAATTACTCCCAAAACCATGTAAGTGTCAACTTACAGATTTCCAGTTGTCCGGGAACGTCGATTTTGGAGGCGTGGCTTCCAGTCCACCGTTTATCTTCTCTGTTCGTTGGGTTCTTCATTTTAGATCCGATTCGGGGTGTAGAGAAGAAAAAGAATGAAGTTAGGATTCGTTTTCGAACCGTATATGGAACAAGGATCGGATCGAAACTTACCACGACTTTAGAGATCTTCCGAATTCGTCCACGACAATCCTCGCTTGGTTTCGTGCCTCCGACGACTCCGGGATTAGGGTTTTCGAACGTATAGAGAGTATGGATGTTTTGAAAAGTGTTCGGGGCTGCCAAGAGGTGTTATTTATAGATAGGCACGACCTAGGGACATCCAAGGTCGGCCTTGGTGAGTCTTGAGCCGAAAGGAGTTCAACAGAAGTTGGAAAATCCGGATTCGGGCGAGTGAATCTCGCAACCGGCGAATCGGTCATGTGGCGCGGGGTTGGCGCGCCGTTTGGCCATTCACCGCGCGGCCACCACGCGGCCCACGCCTGGACTTCGGTCCGGATGGGTCGTGCGATCCGTCGGGCATTTCCTCCTCTCTTTCGGACTTCTATCCCTCTATGTTCTCGGATTCGGATTTCCAGGATATTTTCGGGCTTCCTATTCCCTATCTAAATTCTTACTCGGGTCTAGATTTAATATTGGCCCCGAATTCTCGAGTCCATTAGTGTCGGGTATACTTGTACAATTTATTTGATTAATTTTATCTTTGGCTCTACGGGTATTGGAAATTTAATTCCTTCTTAAATTAAATTTCATTTCTCATTTCCTTGTCTATGTATTATGTTTATTCATTTATTATATTTATTTATTGTTATTGTTTGTTATTTATTTATTTATTTAATTTATTTATTTTATTTATTTTATGTTGCAAAATTCTCGGGTATTACAGTTTACCCTCCTTAAGAATCAACTTCGTCCTCGAAGTTGTGTTTCGGCTTTTCTCGTGTTAAGAATGAATCCTTTTGTTTGTTTTATTATTGTGTGACTGAACTTAGAATTAAAACTTCTAAGATGCCTACGTACCCTGTGAAGGGATCAAGCCATAACGTAGTTCAAAACAATTTGAATTTGTTTGGTTTAAAAAATGTACGGAAATGCATGGTAAAATACGGATGTTGCACGATGTCATATCCTCTCCCCCTTAAGATTGCAGTTATGTCCCCATAACTATCTCGGTGTCAGTCTGGAACAGTGTCGGATAGCGTTTCCTCATGTCCGATTCTAACTCCCATGTTGCTGTCTCTCTTTCATGGTTCGACCAAAGAACCTTGACTATCTTGACAGTTTTATTCCTCGTTACTCGCTCCTTAGTGTCTAGAATTCGCACTGGGACTTCTTCATAAGTCAGATCTTCATCGAGTTCGATTACTTCTTGTTGAAGTACGTGTGTCGGGTCTGGCAAATAATTCTTTAGTTGTGAGACATGGAAGACATTATGAACTCGATCTAATTGTGGCGGTAAAGCCAGTCGGTAAGCCAAATTTCCGACTCGTTGTAGAATCTCGTAAGGTCCTATGGATCGAGGACTCAACTTTCCTCGTTTGCCCAAGCGCATCACCCCCTTCATGGGTGATATCTTTAGCATGACCCTATCTCCCACTTGGAATTCTAGGTCTCGTCGTCTCACGTCAGCGTAACTCTTCTGACGGTCTTGAGCGGCTCTCATTTTCCCTTGAATCACCTTGATTTGTTGAGCCATGTCTTCGATAAGTTGTGGTCCCACTACCACAGACTTATCGTTTTCTTCCCAGCTCAACGGGCTTCGGCACCTTCGTCCATACAACGCCTCGAATGGTGTCATGCCAATGCTAGCATGGTAGCTATTATTATAAGAAAATTCGATTAAGGGTAAATGGGATTCCCAATTTCCCTTAAATTCCAACACGCATGCTCTCAGCATGTCTTCTAGTGTTTGGATTGTTCTCTCGGTTTGACCATCCGTCATCGGGTGGAATGCGGTGCTCATTTTGATTCGAGTACCGAGAGCTTTTTGTAATTCCGTCCAAAAGTGAGAGACAAATCTACTGTCTCTGTCGGAAATGATGTCATGTGGTACTCCATGTCATCGTACCACATTATCGACGTAGGCTCGGGCCAATTGGTCCATAGTGCACGTGTCTTTCATTGGGATAAATAAGGCCGTCTTCGTTAGCCTATCCACAATCACCCAAATCTTGTTCATGCCTTTAGGTGATCGTGGTAATCCCGAGACAAAATCCATTGAGATGCTGTCCCACTTCCAACTTGGAATCTCTAGTGGTTGCATCAACCCTAAGGGTTTATGTCGCACTGCCTTAACCTTTTGGCGGGTGAGACATTTCGCCACGAAGTCTGCCACTTCCTTTTTCATTCCCGGCCACCAGTAGATCTTCTTTAGATCTTTGTAAAGCTTGTCACCTCCGGGATGCACCGAATACGGCGTGTTGTGCCCTTCCTCTATCAACCTTCGCTTCAACTCGGCACATTTATGGGGCACGCACCATCTCCCTTTGAAGCGAATGCTTCCATCCTCGTGGACAATAAATCCTATTGCCTTTCCCTCGGCAATATACCCCTTTATCTTTTCCAATTTTGCGTCGCCCGGTTGGGCGAGCCTAATCTCGTCCAATATTGGAGTTTCTACGACCATTGCGTTGATCGTTTCACTCACTGTGCCCGGATGCACAAGTTCCACGTCCAATCTCGCTAAATCCATGTACAATGCCGGCGGAATTACCAACGAGTTTGTCACGTGTTGGGTTTTCCGGCTTAGGGCATCGGCTACCACATTCGCCTTCCCCTCGTGGTAGGATATCTCCAAATCGTAGTCCTTAATAAGTTCCAACCACCTTCGCTGTCTCAAATTCAACTCCTTTTGAGTGAATATATACTTTAAGCTCTTGTGGTCGGTAAACATTCGACACTTCCGCCCGTAAAGATAATGTCTCCATATCTTTAGAGCGATAACGACCGCTGCCAACTCCAGGTCGTGTGTCGGGTAATTCTCCTCGTGAGGTTTTAGCTGGCGTGATGCATATGCTACGACTCTCGAGTCTTGCATCAAGACGCAACCTAGACCTTCCTTCGAAGTATCGCTATAAACTTCAAAGTCACCATTCTCTGATGGTAGTGTCAATACGGTGTGGTTGTGAGTCGTTTCTTCAGCTCTTGAAACGCTGTCTCACACGCCTCTGTCCATTCGTATTTGACTCCTTTCTTCAGTAGCTTGGTCAAAGGACGCGCGACTCTCGAGAAATCCTTCACGAATCGCCTATAGTACCCAGCCAACCCAAGGAAACTCCTTATTTCCGTTGGACTCGTCGGCACTGCCGACTTCGTTACGGCATAAACTTTTGCCGGATCCACTAAAACTCCGTCAGCGGATAAAATATGTCCAAGAAATGCTACTTCTTTCAACCAGAAATCGCACTTGGACAACTTGCCGTATAGTTGATTGTGTAGAATATTGGGAGATAAAAAAAAATCTCTTTTTTTTTCTTTTCGAGGCCCGCGCGGCGGCGCGCGGGGACCGTGCGGCCATGGCAGTTCGGGAAAAAGGGGCTCGCGCCCCGCACAAGCCATTTCACTCTTTCCCAAATCCGAAACCACTTTCAATTTGCCCTCAAATTCGCTTTCCCGTTCCCGAATTCTCCCATTTCCGGCTTCGATTTTGCTTGGCAAGGTATGTATCTCCTACTTCTACTTGTCAATTTCAGTTTTTATGCCTTGAATAACTTGATTTTTGGACGGATTTTGAGATTAGGGTTTATGTGTTAGAATTGGGGGTTTATAATTTCTAGACTTGATTCGTGCGAATTAGCGAACTTATGTGATACTTGACGCTATTTTTGTTGTTTAGGAAGTATTTGTGCAACAATGTATACCTAGTTTGGGAAGTTTTTACTAGATTCTATGCTTTAGGAAGAATATGAAATTCCCGAGTTGTATTGGTATTGCGGGCATGAGAATGAGTTCGTTGTTGTTGTTTTGTGCCCTATTATGATGATGAGTTATTGCCTAAGCAATTGTTTCGATTTGGGGATGTTTCCCATGTGTTTACAAGTAAACTTTGAATTTGATTTATTGCGCACACAACGTGTTTGACTAAATGTCCCAAAGAGTTTTGGGATTGACATATTCTTTGTTTGGTTATCTTCTTGGATTGCTCGTGTTAGAGCCTACGCCTCATGTTCTTGCATTTTTCTGGCCTATACTTGGTATAATCGTTGTGTAGGATTTAACCTTATATTTGGTATTGGTTGGGTATTTGCAGGATGCTTCTTTTCTTGTGGGTAGTCTGGGTGTCTCTCATGGTTCTTCCGGGGGCCAAGAGACGAGCCACTCGGCGTGACGCAGCTGGCCCTAGTACTGCTGCTCCAGTGATGCCGGATACTGATGACAGTGAGTCTGAGGAGGACGAGGAGCAGCGGGGCCGCGACTCAGGGGTCTTCCTGACGAGGAGTGTCCTCGTCGACACGATAGGTTTCGGTTTGCGACGATGGCCTCTCAGGAGTTCTATTTCGACGAGCTTCGTCAGAACAGGGCTTATGTTCCAGAGAGAGGCATGTATCCTCGTCATGTGGACGATGACCGGGTTAGTGCAGTTTTGGACCATCTTCAGTGGACTGGACTCACGCGCCATCCCGAGGGCATTGCTTCCGGTTATTTAGCAATGGAGGTCATTGCCAACATTGGCGGCCTTGGGGAGAACAACGACTTATCTCGAGTCTGGGTTCGCGGTCGCTACTTAGATTTTAGTGCTCGGGCGATCAACGTCTACTTTGGTCTTCCTGACGACGGCGTATTCCAGCCACAGCCTGAGGGTCGTATACTCCCGCCTGCGTGGGGTGTTTTGTGCACTGAGGTGGCAGCTCGGCTCGAGCACGATCACGAGCTGCGATTGGCGACGATGGACTCTCCATGGCGCGAGCTTACTCAGATATGGTTAGGCCACGTCCGATCGATTACCCGGAGCCATATCGTCTTATATCATGTCTATAAGATCATTTGCTTTATCGCCCGAGGCGGTAGGGTGAATGTTGGGGCTTGTATCGTAGACAATCTGAGGGGTATGCGCCGAGGACGAGGGAGTTGGGTGATTATCCATGTTCACCTTATTTGTGGTATGTGTGCGGCTCAGGGGATCCGTACGGCAGCAGAGACAGATCCTTATGAGTTAGCCGCGGGCGACTACTACCGTATCCCTACCTACGCCGCTCGTCGCAGTGCCTTGCGACGTGGGGCTCCTCCGGCTGTCCTTCGCCCGGAGCCCAACGGTGATGGTTTAATTCTAGTTGTTCCTCCTGAGCAGCCACCTCCACCTCCCGTGGTTCCGCAGCAGGGTCCGTAGATGCCGCATATAACTCAGATGATGCAGGGTATGCAGATGAGTATAGATGCTGGGTTCGCCCGTATGGATGCTGGGTTCGCAGCCGGGCAGGCTCGTTATGATGCTTTGGATGCCCGAATGGATCTATACCAGGCTCGCATGGATACGATCACTACGAGGCAGCTGGAGCAGCAGGCCACCATGACCGACATGTATGCCTACATGCGTCAGATGGACGAGTATATGCGTCGTCAATTTCCGCCTCCCGACCAGTGATCCTTTGTCTCTGCATTTCCCCTTTAGGCTCGTAGTGGTAGTGTTTTATTTGGTTGTTTTCTATGAGACTGTATAAGGACGATCTTGCTGATTATGTTTACGCTTTCGTTGTATCCTTGCTTAGTTGTTTGGTTTGACTGTTATCGTTTAGAGAAAATGTGGTGGAACCATTCCGATCCGGCTTTCTTTTTTTCGATTATTTAGGGCTGAAGGATTTAAAAAAAAATTAACTTGCATGTTATTCCTTAAAAGAAATTTAATACGAGTAATGGGATGCGCAAAATAAATGTACTTCCTCCGTTTCTGTGATATTGCAACATTTCCAAATTTGCTACTATTCATTGTTTAACATTGACTCAAATTTTTATCATAGTTATACAAGTTAAAATATAGCCAAGTGAGATCTTGTTAGATTCGTCTCGTCATGTAGATTTTAAATATCAAACTTTCAGAATTTTTCTGGTAACGAATTTAAGTTATTAATGATTTAAAATATGCATTGGACTGCATGCACTGTGTGAATGTTGCACTTTCACAAAAACGGAGGAAGTACTATCTAAGACAAAGTATCTAGAAGATCTCCGCGTCCTCTGGCAGAGTAGTGGGGTCTTCCATAGGATCATCCTCATCAGAGACTTGGCCGGTGCCTAAAGGTCCATGAAACACACTGGAGACGGTGGATCGACGGCTTTCGGATCTGGTTCTTGGGGTTCTTCCAGATGGTTCTCCACGGGACTTAGGTTTGGGCTTGGGTTTGGCGACGAGCGGACCATGTGAGGCCAGAGTCCAATGGTTCCGTAGCGTCCACGGATAAGGCCTGATGGGCTCTCAACTGCGGGTGTTGGGCTTCGTGCTACCATCAAATGATCTTCCACAGGGCTATATGGTACTACTATATCGGTCAGGTCGAGCAGGTCCGTCCCTAGATCCTTGATTCTATCTATCATCGCATTGCCCCGTTCGGTGAGTTTTTGCACTTGAGTTTCTAAGTCTTTTATGCGACCTTGATCAGCAGTTCTCAAGTTCAGGAAGTGTTGGAGGTCAGCCTCCCTTAAGTCTCTCATTTGGTGCAGATTTGCCTCCAAGTGAGCTATACGATTTTTCATTTGTTGTATGGTTTGTTGGGAATCAAGGTGAGCGTTCATCATTTTGATCATCAAGTTCATCATATCTTGACTAGCCATCTAGCGCAAGCAAAAGATCTAAGTTAATATTCGCCGAGATTCTAAGTTAAAATTCGCCAAGATTCTAAGTTCTCTAAATAAAGACGATGCAGTATGCATATGCAAATGATAATTTCCCCCCAAAAATAGTTCATGCAAATGATAATTTCCCCCCAAAAATGATAATTTCCCCCCAAAAATAGTTCATGCATTATATATAAAAATTTAATCCATGGATTAATGCTTAAAAAATTTAAAATAGTATTTAAAATCCTTAGACCTCTATATTGGGTCAAAATAATTATAATTTGGCTCAAAATAATTTAGGGCTAGGAAAGTTTAAAAATAATAATTTTGGGCTTCTACAATATAATACTAATGGGTTAAAAATAATAATCTAGTAGTTTAAAAATAATAATCTAGTAGTTTAAAAATAATAATGGTTAAAAAAAAATAATAGTTTAAAAATATCCGGGCTCTGATACCAACTTGTAACACCCCGGTTTTTGGTCACCCAGGTCGGGATGTCACCGCCACACCTCCCTAGTAAGACAAGGTTTCTCCGGCTTACTAAAGAGATGCAAGGCTAGGTATTTCAGTATTTAAAATATTTAAAACATTTGCAAACAGCCCATACAATATAAATTCAAAAATAATAATATCATAATGCAGCGGAAATAATATTTAAGTATAATATTGCAGCGGAAATGTAAATAGGACCGACATGGTCAAAACACGGGTTAAACAGGCCCGCTTATTCTATAGTCTAATGCAAGAATTTGAAAATAAAGTTTCTCAAAATATAATTCCCCCATGCATGAACGTGCTCATGTTCATTCCACATACTCTGTAAGGAAAAGGGAAAATAAACGGTTTGGTCAGCACAACTTGCTGAGTAAGTTAACACATGCATGATCGTAGGGTTTAAAAGCCAATAATTTAATATTTACATAAAAACATGATAATAATATATCATAAGCAACTCAATTTAATTTAACTAACCATCCAATTTGCATAATTTAATTCATGGCCCTATTTAACAACACATTTCACATCATTTAAAATAAAGACCATAACAAATTTAAATAAAGCATTTAAATAATTTAATTGGACAACAATAAATAATTTAATTTAATTTAATTTCCCCATTACATCCCAGATTTAGTAATTTAAAGTATTTCACGATTGCATCGCAATCTCAACAAGTTTAGCCGGTACGCCGGCGGCCGCAACTGTATCCGCCATACCCAGTACCACTCCGGAGCCTCGGGAAATCCATGTGGATATTCTCGAGAGTGTAGGCCCTATATCTCATGCCGTTTTGGCAATACCATATCTCAATTTTCGCGCGGGGTCACCATCGTCCATAAAGGCACGAAGGGAAGCAGTTAGGGGGCACCCTGCAGAGCACTCACCCCTAATTTATTTCAAAAATTCTGATTTCACTTAATTTATTTAAAAAGAGATTTCGACTCGTTTCAACCTTAAAGGCTAATTTCATCGTTTCAACAAGTTTGAAGATTTGACTACGGTAAACCGCTGTTTACTCTAAAATTAATTTAAAATCCGATTTAAGTCCAAAAATTCCGAAAATTCATCACTGACTCGGAAACACAGAGATGAACAACTTTCGTGTTTTAACTTTTTCGATCCGAATTACAGAAACAGTTCAAAAATATCAATTTTTTGTCATATCATTAATTTGTCCGAATTTCATGTACAGCAGTTTCAAAATTTCGAGATCTACGATAATAATTCAAATCCAAATTTAATGAAATTTCACAGAGACCTTCTTAAGACAATTATCTACAACTTTCATGTTCGGATAAAGATCTAAATCGTCCTAGAAACCTAGTCAAAAACGCCTACAAGTTCAGACCTACGTTCTGCCAAGATTTCAAGATTCGATTTCAAAACAGTTCGGTTTGGGGTCGATTTCAGATATCAAAACATAATTAAAAATTCCTAAAATTTTACAGAAGATAGATCTAAGTCTTAAGAACGTTTTGTGTTTTACGTTTTCTCGTTCGAAGACTTTTAAGTGTTCGGAAAAATCGTGCAAAGTCGCTGCGTCGGTAAAAATCTCACATTGACAGATTTTCGAAATTCTTGATTAAACTTTTAGATTTAAGTGTTTTAATTACTCCCAAAACCATGTAAGTGTCAACTTACAGATTTCCAGTCGTCCGGGAACGTCGATTTCGGAGGCGTGGCTTCCAGTCCACCGTTTATCTTCTCCGTTCGTCGGGTTCTTCGTTCTAGATTCGATTCGGGGTGTAGAGAAGAAAAAGAATGAAGTTAGAATTCGTTTTCGAATCGTATATGTAACAAGGATCAGATCGGAACTTACCACGACGTTAGAGATCTTCCGAATTCGTCCACGACAATCCTCGCCTTGGTTTCGTGCCTCCGACGACTCCGGGATTAGGGTTTTCGAACGTATAGAGAGTATGGATGTTTTGAAAAGTGTTCGGGGCTGCCAAGAGGTGTTATTTATAGATACGCACGACCTAGGGATGTCCAAGGTCGGCCTTGGTGAGTCTTGAGCCGAAAGTAGTTCAACCGAAGTCGGAAAATCCGGATTCGGGCGAGGGAATCTCGCAACCGGCGAATCTGTCATGTGGCGCGGGGTTGGCGCGCCGTTTGGCCATTCACTGCACGGCCACTGCGCGGCCCATGCCGGGACTTCGGTCCGGGCGGGTCGTGCGATCCGTCGGGCATTTCCTCCTCTCTTTCGGACTTCTATCCCTCTATGTTCTCGGATTCGGATTTCCGGAATATTTTCAGGCTTCCTATTCCCTATCTAAATTTTTACTCGGGTCTAGATTTAATATTGGCCCCGAATTCTCGAGTCCATTAGTGTCGGGTATACTTGTACAATTTATTTGATTAATTTTATCTTTGGCTTTACGGGTATTGGAAATTTAATTCCTTCTTAAATTAAATTCCATTTCTCATTTCCTTGTCTATGTATTATGTTTATTCATTTATTATATTTATTTATTGTTATTGTTTGTTGTTTATTTATTTATTTAATTTATTTATTTTATTTATTTTATGTTGCAAAATTCTCGGGTATTACATAAACATTGACATAGAACCCAACAATTTTGAGTTCAATATATGCAATGATACATTAAATAAAATTGAAAAAAATAACATGATAACCAAAACCATAAAAATCAAGAGACAATAAGAAATTTTGTTCCGAAAAAAAACCAAAGGAGTAGGATCCTACTATCCTACCGATCCCACCGCGATCCTACCACATTTTCGATCATATGGCGATCCAGATCGTTTTTCATGGGTAGGATCGTAGGATTCTGCGATCCTACGATCAGGATCGCGATTTTGATAACTATGGTGTGAAGTGGTTGGTAAGATTTGGTACATTAGAACAGCTTGGTTTGAAGTTGAATGGGCTATCCCATGGAAGGTGGAAAACCTAATGGCAATGTGGTTCAAACAACTTCCAAAACAAAGAAGTGGAATGGTTTGGCTAATGAAAGGTATGGCGATCATTTTGGGTGTGTGGAATCATAGGAATGGGCTGGTGTTTGAGGGTCAGCAGTGCAATATAAGGGCTGTTGTGGAAGAAGTTTGATGGAGGGTGTAATACCCGAGAATTTTGCAACATAAAACAATAATTAAATAAATAAACAACAAATAAAATAAATACAATAAATAAATAAATTCAGCAAATAAATAAATAAAGATAAGAAAATGAGAAATGAAATTTAACTTAAAAAGGAATTAAAAGAATTTAATTAAATAAAAAGAATTAAATAAAGATAAATAAATTGCACACCGAAACCCGACACCAATGAACTCGAGAATTCGAGTCCAAACATGCATTTAGACCCGAGTAAAAATTTAGAGAGGAAATAGGAACCCGGAGATACCCCCGAAATCGGAAATCGGGAGCATAGAGGGATAGAAGTCCGAAAGAGAGGAGGAAAGGCACGACGGATCGCACGACCCGCCCGGACCGGGGTCCAGGCGGCAGCCGCGCGGTGGCCGCGCAGTCAATAGGGAAACGGCGCGCCACACGACAGATTCGCCGGTTGCGAGATTCACTCGCCCGAATCCGGATTTTCCGACTTCAGTTGAACACCTTTTGGCTCAAGACTCCCCAAGGCCGACCTTGGACGTCCCTAGGTCGTGCCTATCTATAAATAACACCTCTTGGAAGCCCCGAACACTTTTCAAAACCCTACGATACTCTCTATAAACAAAACCCTAGATCTGGAAGTCATCGGAGGCACCAAAACCAAGCCGGAGACTGTTGGGACGAATTCGGAAGTCTTCCAACGTCGTGGTAAGTCTGATCCATTCAGCCATCTCGTTTTTAATCCAAAAACGAAACCCTAACTTAGTCTCTTTTCTTTCTACACCCCGAATCGGATCTAGAACGAAGAACCCGACGAACGGAGAGGATAAACGGTGGACTGGAAGCCACGCCTCCGAAATCAACGATCCCGGACGACTAGAAATCTGTAAGTTGACACTTACATGGTTCTGGGAGTAATTAAAACACGTAAACCTAAAAGCTTAATCAAAACTTTCAAAAATCTGTCAACATGTGATTTCTACCGGCGCAGCGATTTTGTACAATTTTACCGAACCCTTAAAAGTCTTCAAACGAAAAAACTTAAAACACGAAAAGCATTCCTAAGGCTTAGATCTATCTCCTGAAAAAATTTCAGAATTTGTTATGAAGATTTGATATATGAAATCCACCCAAAACCGAACTGCTAAGATTTGAATCTTGAAATTCTTGACAGAACTTAGGTCTGAACTTGATGACATTTTTGACTAGGGTTCTAGGCTGATTTAGATCTTTAGCCGAACATAAAAGTTGTAGAAAAATTTCTTAAGAAGGTCTGTGTAAAATTTGGTTAAGTTTGGAGTTGATTTGCTATGGTAGATCGTGATAATATTGAACTGCTGTACACGAAATTCGGACAGATTAATGTTTCTATGAAAATTAATGTTTTTGACCTATTTCGGATCTCGGATTGAAAAAGTTAAAACACGACAGTTGTTCATCTCGATGTTTCCGAGTCAGTGGTAAATTTTCAGAATTGTTGGACTTAAATCGATTTTAAATGAATTTTGAAGTAAACTGTGGTTGACCGAGTCAAACCTTGACATCTTGTTGAAACGGTGAAACTAGCCTTTAAGGTTTAAACGAGTAGAAGACTCTTGGAAATAAATACATGAAATCTGAAATTAGGAAATCCCCTTTACAAACTTGATCTTTTAAAATTAGGGGGTGAGTGCTCTGCAGGGTGCCCTCCTAACGATTCACTTCGTGCCTTTGTGGACGATGGTGACCCGCGCGAAAAAAACAAATTCAAATTGTTTTGAACTACGTCATGACTTGATCCCTTCACAGGGTACGTAGGCAGCTTGGAACTAATTTCTAAGTTCAGTCACAAAATAAATCATAAAATAAAATCATTAAAATAAATCACAAAGTAAATCACAAGATCAATCGCAATGACGATAGGAGGAGTTGGAACTAATTTAGACTAGACTAATTAGGGCACGGAAATGTTACGAGCGATAAGCCGAACTCGTAACAAGTTTAAGGTAAAGATTCCGAACCGGAGACGACCCGAGGAGTCGAGCTAACACGTAAATGGTAGAAAACCGATAGAGGAAAGGAAGAAAAGACCCGACGAAACCCGCGGACCGCCGAACCGGCCGGTCCGGCCGGCCCGCGCTCGCCGCGCGGCCACCGCACGGAAGGCGGAGTCGCGACTCCAGGCTGGTCGCGCGTGCTCCGCGCAGCAAAGGCTATAGGTGCGTGTCACCAGCGCGCCAGAGGTGCTGAAAGTGTAAACTTTCCTTCCATGGTGATTTTCTAGCAAAAACAACACCTCCTTCGATGGCAACCGAATCCCAGCCTTAAGGAAGGCTTAAGAAAACCATAGGGGCGTCCCAAACCCTAGGTTTTCAGAAACCACTCCCTAAACACTCTCAATTTTCTCTCCAAGTTCAAAATCCCTCCGAATCCACTTTCCGGCGAGCATTCCGGCGACGACGAGGCGAAAGGAACCAAGCCCTGCCTTCTAGACTCTTGGTAAGCTATGGTATAAATGTATAATGTTTTAGTTCGTCCATATAACATAGAAACTCGAAATCTAACCCTTTTCCTTTACTACGATTTCACGTCGGAAAATGAACAAAAAGCGATCGGAGAAGTTGGCCGTTCGTCGCGACCCTAGGACGTCCGGACACCCATTCCAGCGACCCAAATCTCTAACTAAGTAAGTTAAGACCTTACTCACAAACTTTTGTGGTTTATTGTTGTTTAAAACTCGAGATCTAGACCCGTAACAAATCTCTAACTAAGTAAAGACCTTACTCACAAACTTTTGTGGTTTATTGTTGTTTAAAACTCGAGATCTAGACCCGTAACAAAAATCGATTTTTCAAAAACCCTATTTTCGTCCAATTTCAAAAACTTGCCTAAAACTCAACCTTCGAGAATTCAAACCGAAAACTTTTCAACATAGATTTTGTTCCTAAGACTTTAATCTATTTTGTGTCCAAATTTCAGCCATTGACATTAAGATTTGCTATTCCAAATCTCGCCGTAAACTTTCTGTGACAAACCTAACGTTTCAAACTGTTGACAGATTTTATTACTCAACTTGATGCATGTTTTTCACCCATTTTCAGAATGATTCAACTTTGCATTTCTAAACAAAAGTTGTAGATAAATGTATCGAGATTATGCATATAAAATTTCATGGATTTTGGAGTTTATTTCGTATGTCAAATTTGTCGAATTTCAGAACTGTTTTAAAACCCCTTTGGAGTCCGCGCATGAACAGTGTGTTGTGGTCTATTTTTGAGCATCTAAAATTCATTATTTCCAAATTCTTAAAACATGAAAGTTGTTCATTAATGTGTCGTGTATCGCCTGTAAAAATTTCGGATCAATTGGCTTTGAAATGAATTTTTAATCAGCGTCGCACGAACCTGTGACGAAATCAGTTTTTGAGACAGAAATTATCTTCTGTAAAGAACTCAAATTTTGACTCACTTCGAAACCTTATTTCAAAAAACTTAAAACATGAAAGTTGTTCGTGAGTGTGTTTTCGAACTACTGTGTAAATTTCAGAATTTTTAGTGTAAAAATGAATTTTTAATTAAGAAAGGCGTAAACTGCGTCGAATCGGATTTTTCGAACTTGAGGAAACTCGAACTATGAAACGCGTTATCGAATCTTTGATCACTTGAAATACGAACTTTCGAAAAATCCCATTCACTAGGCGGAGCCGATCCTCATGCTAATCATTATCTTTGAGACTGCCTCGTTAGTGGTCTCCTTACTATCTGAGATTGCCTCGTTAGTGATCTCGCGCGCTGTGTTTTGGATCGCCTCATTAGTGGTCCTACTATCATTTGAGACTGCCTCGTTAGTGGTCTCCCATTGTTGTGGACTGCCTCGTTAGTGGTCCTATGTTGAGATTGCCTCGTTAGTGATCTCCCGGTATGGTGTCCTCTTCTTAGTTTGCGGGATAAAATATAAAAGACTTGTGTGAGTGTTAATTACGCTTAAATCTTATTTACCATGTTTTTAAATTACGCATTTAAATTACGTCATTTAAATTATGCTTTTACATTCCGCTTTTAAATTAAGTCTTTTAAATTATGCATTGTCGTCTAGAATAAATTAACCATGTTTTCCTCTGCGAATAAAATATGGATTTTTAAATTAATGCATGAAAGGTGAAGTCTTTGGATTTAAACACATGTAACCCCTTAAATTGTTAGTTAGGGATTAACTTACTCGGTATATTTTTATTCTAATAAACCGTTGTCATTTTTCTTTTACAGAGTATGTCGAGTGACGCATGCATATGCACTTGGGGGAAACCATTCATGGACATTTTTAATTCTGCATCGTACTGTTTAACCGGATCTGTTAAACCCGAGGATTTGGCCATGTTGGCCGTGATTTACTTTCCGCTGCATTTACTCTATTTTCGCGCATGATGATTATTACTATCGTATTTTGAATTAAGTATTATAAATTTCCGGACTAAATCTTGAAATGCTTTAAAACTTTTACGTACCCACAAGCCTTGCATTTCCTTAGTGAGCTCGGGAAGCCGTGTCTTGCTAGGGAGATGTGGCGGTGACATCCCGGCCTGGGTTATCAAATCCGTGGTGTTACAAGTTGGTATCAGAGCCCGGAAAATTTTTAAAGCTACTACTATTATTTTAAACCATTATTTTTAAAACCCAAGTATTATTTTTAAATTATTTATTTTGACTACTAGTATTATTTTAGCCCAAAAGCTTGTTTTTACATAGCCCAAGATCTTAGCCAAAAGAAATATTAAATTTTTGGCCCATTATAGAGGCCCAACTTTTGTTCTTACCTATGTAGTAGACTTATTTTAAAGACATGGACAGATTACATTTTAAATGGGGTAAGGGGGACTTGCACTTGCATGTTGCATATAGATTTAAATTCGTGCATAACTAATCTTGCCTAAAACAATATTCTAACCTTAACCTACCTTGTTAACAATAGATGGCCGCCCCAAACGTGAACATGATCAACCTACTAATGAGGTTGATTGAAGCATACCTCGAATCTCCTCAAAACGTGAATAACTTCAGACTAAGGGTATAACAAATGGAAGCTAACCTGGGCCACCTAACTAATCTGGGCCAAGCAGGACATCAAGATATAACCCAACTCCAAATCCAAATCAACGAACTCCAGACCCGCGAGACTGAACTTCGTACCCAGATTGACGACGTAAAGACCCAAGCAGGGGTCTTGGGACATGAACTGCATCATCTAAAGGATGATCTGCTTCCACCTGCCCCTCTCGACCCGGGAATTCCTCCTGTAGCTAGCCCTGTTGTTGATCCTGTTGCTGTCCCTACAGCCGTCCAAACTCCAGTTGTTGTCGTTGATCCTGTCCCGGCTGCTGGGCCCAATTGGCCAGCAAGCCCAGTGTTCCATGGGCCCCTGGGCACGGGCACCGTCGAGGATTCGAGTGATGAGGATGACCCTATGGAGGACCCGACCACCTATCCTCCACAGGCTTAGAGAACTTTGCTACATTATTCCTATTATTCTCCTTTCTATTTTCCCGAACTACTCTTAGCATTGTGATTCCTATCGCTTGTACCGAATAAAGTTCCCTATTAAGCAATAAAGTTCACAAGCATCTATGCTATGCGCAGTCTTTACGTTTTATTTCATTGAAACTCAACAAACCAAGGGAACAAGACAACAATAAACAGGCATTATATGCACAACAGATCGGCAAAGTACCTAGAACCCTGAATCCTAAAACTCAGGGTCTCAACGTTTCAACCTTTACACCCTTAACATAAATGACTGAACGAATCAATACAAATCTTAACCAATTATTAGTAGGCATCGCTCAACTTAGAAAAACATTTTCTCCCAACACTCCATCAAATCCCCAGAACTCTAAACCTACTTGTGCTCGTATGGTGATAAAAGGATGGCACCCAGAGGACGAGCAAGGACCTTCCCTACCACCCCCAACACCCACGACACGCCAGGACAACCCAATGAGCAGACACCTAACGTTGAGGCGCCAAACCCAGCAGGCCCGATGCCCAACCCTGCGGAAGGGTGAATGAGGAACATGGAGGAACTACTGATCGCACTGGGCAATGCTTACGTTAACCAGGGCGTAGCTGCCGCGGCACCCCCGCCGGAAGCAAAAATCAATTACCTGGCTTCGGTAAACCCCTACCGACCTCCCTACTATGTAGGGGAAGAGGATCCATCTAAGCTTGAGGAATGGTTGAGGACTTTTGACAAATTACTGAATGCGGTGAGATGCCCGGAAGGGGAGAAGGTTCACATGGCTTCGTACTATCTGGGTGGCGAGGCCGACGAATGGTGGCAAGCTACTCAGGGGAAACTTGGCGAAGACGACGAACCTTACTCGTGGAACGAGTTCATGGAGATACTCCGGGAGCGCTTCTACCCAATGAGTACTAAGGCAGCACTGTACGAAGAGTTCTCATCCCTGAAACAAGGGGAAAAATCTGTTCAAGAATACTATGCTTGGTTTAAGGAGCTGGTGAGATTTGCGCCTCGGATGGTACCCACAGACGGGGAGAAGGCGCAGAAATTCGAAATGGGGTTGAATTTGTCAATTCGGTAGGTGATCACCGGGGTTAACTACCCAGACTTACAAGCTGTCTACGACCGTGCGGTGGCAGTCGCACGAGTACAACAGCTAAAGAGAAAGACTGCAGGGGAATCTAGCCGAGGGGTACAAGGACCAGACAAAAGAAACCGGGACAATAGGACGGGCAACACTGCTGGTGGGGACAACTTTCGGCGAGGGCCGAACGGGAATGTTCAGAACAACAATGGTCGGAATTTCAACCAAGGAGGATGAGTGCCACCCTGTCCGAGGTGCGGCAGGCCGCACCTGGTGAGGAGATGTCCTCAGGTGGGCGAATGTTTCTGGTGCGGCCGCATGGGTCATAGGAGGGATGAATGTCGAACCCGACTCGAGAACATCACAAAGAGAGAAGATTTGGTCATTGGACCCAATAAACCGTTCAATCAAGGAGGCAGGAACGGCAACAATCAAGGGTATCGGCCCCCTCCAAACCCGAACCAGCAACAAAACGCAAATCCGAATCAGAACCAGCCGGCCAATCAGGGGAGGCCGATGGGAAGGTTGAACGCGATCAACCAGGCTGACATACCTGCGCAGGGTGATGTGGTGGCAGGTACCTTTCATGTCCTAAGTACTTCGCTTAGAGTTTTATTTGATTCCGGAGCCAGTTGCTCCATATTATCTTCGAGAGTTGTAGCTGAACTGGATCTACCTAAGTGCGAAATGATTAGCCTAGGAATCCAACTGCCTTCGGGAGAAGTAATAGCCTGCTCTAAGCGTTATAACGGAATACCTGTGGTAATAAAAAACGTAGAGTTTTTCGCAAACTTGGTAGAGTTCGACGTCAGAGACTTCGACGTCATACTAGGGATGGATTGTCTAACCCGTTATAAGGCCGTGATCGAATGCCAAAAGCAAAAGATCACGCTATCAAAGAGTAGGGGGAGGAAAGTTATCTTCTACTCCCAACCCCCTAAGAAGTCTAACAAAATAGTCAACGCCCTCAAGTTATGTAGCTTAGTGCGGAAGGGTTACGCGCTATACGCAAGCTACATTCACAACCTGGAAGCTGAGGGAGTCAATATAGACGACATCCCAGTGGTGAGGGAATACCCAGATGTGTTCCCTGAAGACGTTCCCGGTATGCCACCCAAGAGAGACCTTGAATTCACAATAGACCTCATTCCGGGGACGGAGCCTGTTTCGAAAGCTCCTTACCGCATGGCGCCACTGGAAATGAAGGAACTAAAGGAGCAACTCGAGGAGTTGCTAGAGAAGGGATACATCAGACCGAGCACGTCCCCATGGGGAGCACCGGTCTTGTTCGTCAAGAAGAAGGACGGAGGGTTACGACTGTGCATCGACTATAGAGGACTCAATCAAGTTACCGTCAAGAACAAGTACCCGTTGCCCCGGATCGAAGATTTGTTCGAACAAATAAAGGGAGCTACGGTATTCTCAAAGATCGACTTACGCTCGGGATATCATCAATTGAGGATCGCCGAAAAGGACATCCCAAAGACGGCGTTCAGGACTCGCTATGGACACTACGAGTTCATGGTGCTATCCTTTGGGCTAACGAACGCCCCAGCCATGTTCATGAATCTCATGAATAACGTATTTCGAGAATTGTTAGATCAATGCGTGGTGGTGTTCATAGATGACATCTTGATCTACTCAAAAAGTGAAGAGGAACATTCCGAACACTTACACAAAGTGCTAGGGATCTTACGAGTGAACCAACTGTATGGTAAACTTCCCAAGTGCGACTTCTGGTTAAGGGAAGTGGCATTTCTCGGGCATATAGTATCCACCAACGGAGTGGCAGTAGACCCAGCAAAGATCTCGGCAGTGACCGAGTGGGTGCCGCCGAAGAATCCAACGGAGATAAGAAGCTTTCTTGGACTGGCGGGTTACTATAGGCGATTTGTAAAGGATTTCTCGAAAATCGCCTGGCCGTTGACTCAACTGTTGAAGAAAGGGACGAAGTACGACTGGACCAGCGAGTGTGAAGCCGCATTCCAGGAACTGAAGAAAAGACTTACCACAGCGCCAGTATTGACCTTACCATCAGAGGATGGAGACTTCGAGGTGTACAATGACGCCTCGAATGAGGGGCTAGGATGCGTGCTAATGCAAGATCAAAAGGTTATAGCGTAGGGATCTCGCCAACTAAAACCAAATGAGGAAAACTACCCGACGCACGACCTGGAGTTGGCCGCGGTCGTGTTCGCCTTAAAGATTTGGAGACACTATCTCTATGGGCGGAGGTGTCGAATGTTCATCGACCATAAGAGCCTCAAGTATATATTCACGCAAAAAGAGCTGAATTTGAGGCAGAGGAGATGGTTAGAACTGATTAAGGAATATGACTTGGAGATCGCGTATCACGAAGGGAAGGCCAACGTCGTGGCCGACGCCTTGAGTCGAAAGACTCAACATGTCGCGAACCCACTTGTGATACCGGCCGAATTGTACAAGGACTTGGCGAAATTGAGTCTAGAGCTGGTGCATCCTGGCACGGTGACCGAGGTCATCACTGCGATGGTAGTGGGACCGACCATATTCGACGAGATACGGCTCGCCCAACCGGGTGACGAGAAGTTGGAAGAAATAAGGAGGGGCATTGCCGAAGGAAAGGCAATGGATTTCAAAATTCATGAGGACGGAAGCATCCGCTTCAAGGGAAGGTGGTGTATACCACAGGAATCCGCGGATCTGAAGAAAAGGGTGATGAAGGAGGGCCATAACACCCCCTACTCGGTTCAACCCGGAGGGGACAAGCTGTACAAGGACTTGAAGAAGAACTACTGGTGGCCGAACATGAAGAGAGAGGTAGCCGAGTTTGTGGCGAGATGCCTCACCTGCCAGAAGATCAAGGCAGTACGACACAAACCCCTAGGACTAATGCAACCATTAGAGATCCCAAGCTGGAAATGGGATAGCATCTCAATGGATTTTGTTTCGGGGTTACCACGCTCACCGAAGGGAATGAATAAAATCTGGGTGATCGTGGATAGATTGACAAAAGCCGCCATATTTGTCCCAATGATGGATACTTGGTCGATGGACCAATTGGCAAGAGCGTATGTCGACAATGTGGTACGCCGGCATGGAGTACCACACGACATCATCTCAGATAGAGACAGTAGATTTGTCTCTCAGTTCTGCACCAAACTGCAGGAAGCTCTCGGTACGCAAATAAAGATGAGTACCGCGTTCCATCCCATGACGGATGGGCAGACAGAGCGAACAATCCAAACACTGGAGGACATGCTGCGGGCCTGCGTGCTAGAATTTAAGGGGAATTGGGAGAATCATCTACCCTTGATAGAGTTTTCCTACAACAACAGTTACCATGCCAGCATCGGCATGGCACCCTTCGAGGCACTGTATGGACGTAGGTGCCGAATTCTATTAAGCTGGGAAGAGAACGATAAGGCGGTAATAGTGGGACCACAACTTGTTGAGGACATGGCTCAACAAATCAAGGTCATCCAAGGAAAGATGAAAGCTGCTCAGGACCGGCAAAAGAGTTACGCGGACGTGAGACGGAAAGACTTGGAATTTCAAGTCGGCGATAAAGTCATGCTAAAGGTATCACCAATGAAATGTGTGATGCGCTTCGGCAAGCGAGGAAAACTGAGCCCACGGTACATAGGACCATATGAAATCCTGGAAAGAGTGGGAAGTCTCACATATCGGCTAGCGTTGCCACCACAGTTTGCTCGTGTTCACGACGTATTCCACGTCTCCCAATTGAAGAAGTATGTGCACGATCCGACCCATGTACTCCAACCGGAAGAAGTCGAATTTGAGGATGACTTGAGTTACGAGGAAGTTCCGGTACGAATACTTGACACGAAGGAGAGAGTAACGAGGAATAAGACCCTGAGAATGGTCAAGGTCCTTTGGTCCAACCACGAGACGGAGACGGCAACGTGGGAGTTTGGAGGCCGACATGAGACAACGTTATCCTACCCTCTTCCAAGATGAACCGGCCACAGTTTTGGGGACATAACTGTATTCTTAAGGGGCGGAAGATGTAACACCCGAGAAAAAAACAAATTCCAATTGTTTTGAACTACGTCGTGACTTGATCCCTTCACAGGGTACGTAGGCAGCTTGGAACTAATTTCTATGTTCATCACAAAATAAATCATAAAATAAAATCATAAAATAAATCACAAAGTAAATCACAAGATCAATCGCAAGGACGATAGGAGGAGTTGGAACTAATTTAGACTAGACTAATTAGGGACGGAAATGTTACGAGCGATAAGCTGAACTCGTAACAAGTTTAAGGTAAAGATTCCGAACCGGAGACGACCCGAGGAGTCGAGCTAACACGTAAAGGGTAGAAAACCGATAGAGGAAAGGAAGAAAAGACCCGACGGAACACGCGGACCGCCGAACCGGCCGGTCCGGCCGGCCCGCGCTCGCCGCGCGGAAGGCGGAGTTGTGACTCCAGGCTGGTCGCGCGTGCTCCGCGCGGCAAAGGCTATAGGTGCGCGTCACCAGCGCGCCAGAGGTGCTGAAAGTGTAAACTTTCCTTCCATGGCGATTTTCTTGCCAAAAACAACACCTCCTTTGATGGCAACCGAAGCCCAGCCTTAGGGAAGGCTTAAGAACACCATAGGGGCGTCCCAAACCCTAGGTTTTCAGAAACCACTCCCTAAACACTCTCAATTTTCTCTCCAAGTTCAGAATCCCTCCGAATCCACTTTCCGGCGAGCATTCCGGCGACGACGAGGCGAAAGGAACCAAGCCCTGCCTTCTAGACTCTTGGTAAGCTATGATATAATGTTTTAGTTTGTCCATATAACTTAGAAACTCGAAATCTAACCCTTTTCCTTTACTACGATTTCACGTCGGAAAACGAACAAAAAGCGATCGGAGAAGTTGGCCGTTCTTCGCGACCCTAGGGCGTCTGGAAACCCATTCCAGCGACCCAAATCTCTAACTAAGTAAGTTAAGACCTTACTCACAAACTTTTGTGGTTTATTATTGTTTAAAACTCGAGATCTAGACACGTAACAAAAATCGATTTTTTAAAAACCCTATTTTCGTCCAATTTCAAAAACTTGCCTAAAACTCGACCTTCGGGAATTCAAACCGAAAACGTTTCAACATAGATTTTGTTCCTAAGACTTTAATCTATCTTGTGTCCAAATTTCAGCCATTGACATTAATATTTGCTATTCCAAATCTTGCCGTAAACTTTCTGTGACAAACCAAACGTTTCAAACTGTTGACAGATTTTATTACTCGACTTGATGCATGTTTTTCACCCGTTTTTAGAATGATTCAACTTTGCATTTCTAAACAAAAGTTGTAGATAAATGTGTCTAGATTATGCATATAAAATTCCATGGATTTTGGAGTTCATTTGGTATGTCAAATTGGTCGAATTTCAGAACTGTTTTAAAACCCCTTTGGAGTCCGCGCATGAACAGTGTGTTGTGGTCGATTTTTGAGCATCTAAAATTCATTATTTCCAAATTCTTAAAACATGAAAGTTGTTCCTTAATGTGTCGTGTATGTCCTGTAAAAATTTCGGATCAATTGGCTTTGAAATGAATTTTTAATCAGCGTCGCACCAACCTGTAACGAAATCAGTTTTTGAGACAGAAATTATCTTTTGTAAAGAACTCAAATTTTGACTCACTTCGAAACCTTATTTCCAAAAACTTAAAACATGAAAGTTGTTTGTGAGTTTGTTTTCGAACTACTGCGTAAATTTCAGAATTTTTGGTGTAAAAATGAATTTTTAATTAAGAAAGGCGTAAACTGCGTCGAATCGGATTTTTCGAACTTGAGGAAACTCGAACTATGAAACGCGTTATCGAATCTTTGATCACTTGAAATACGAACTTTCGAAAAATCCCACTCACTAGGCTGAGCCGATCTTCATGCTAATCACTATCTTTGAGACTGCCTCGTTAGTGGTCTCCTTACTATCTGAGATTGCCTCGTTAGTGATCTCGCGCGCTGTGTTTTGGATCGCCACGTTAGTGGTCCTACTATCTTTTGAGACTGCCTCGTTAGTGGTCTCCCATTATTGTGGACTGCCTCGTTAGTGGTCTTATGTTGAGATTGCCTCGTTAGTGATCTCCCGGTCTGGTGTCCTCTTCTTAGTTTGCGGGATAAAATATAAAAGACTTGTGTGAGTGTTAATTACGCTTAAATCTTATTTACCATGTTTTTAAATTACGCATTTAAATTACGTCATTTAAATTATGCTTTTAAATTCCGCTTTTAAATTAAGTCTTTTAAATTATGCATTGTCGTCTTGAATAAATTAACCATGTTTTCCGCTGCGAATAAGATATGGATTTTTAAATTAATGGGCATGAAAGGTGAAATCTTTGGATTTAAACACATGTAACCCCTTAAATTGTTAGTTAGGGATTAACTTACTCGGTATATTTTTTTATACTGATAAACCGTTGTCATTTTTCTTTTACAGAGTATGTCGAGTGACGCATGTATATGCACTTGGGGGAAACCATTCATGGACATTTTAAATTCTGCATCGTACTGTTTTTACCGGGTCTGTTAAACCCGAGGATTTGGCCATGTTGGCCGTGATTTACTTTCCGCTGCATTTATTCTATTTTCGCGCATGATGATTATTACTATCATATTTTGAATTAAGTATTATAAATTTCCGGGCTAAATCTTGAAATGTTTTAAAACTTTTACGTACCCACAAGCCTTGCATTTCCTTAGTGAGCTCGGGAAGTCATGTCTTGCTAGGGAGATGTGGCGGTGACATCCTGGCCTGGGTTATCAAATCCGGGGTGTTACATATGTTGCCAAAACGGCATGAGATATATGGCCTACACTATCGTGAATATCCATTTGGGTTTCCAGAGGCTCCGGAGTGGTACTGGGTATGGCAGATACGACTGCGGCCGCTGGGTTCCGGCTAAACTTGACGAGATTACGATGCAATCGTGAAATACTTGAAATACTAAATCTTGGGAGTAATGGGGATAGTTAAATATTTATTTATTGTCCTTTTAAATTGTTAAATGCTTTATTTAAATTAATTATGGCCTTTCTTTAAATTATGCTAAATGTATTATTGATTAGTGCCATGAATTAATTATGCGAATTGGTTAGATTATTAAATTGAATTAATTGTGATGTATTACCATGCTTTTATGTAAATATTAAATTAATGGCTTTTAAACCCTACGATCATGCATATGTTAACTTACTCAGCAAGTTGTGCTGACCAAACCGTTTATTTTTCCTTTTTCCTTACAGAGTATGTGGAACAAACATGAGCACGTTCATGCATGGGGGGAACTATATTTTGCGAAACTTTATGACTAAATTCTTGCATTAGACTATAGAATAAACGGGCCTGTTTAACCCGTGTTTTGACCATGTAGGTCTTATTTACATTTCCGCTGCAATATTATACTTAAATATTATTTCCGCTGCATTATGATATTATTATTTTCGAGACTATATTGTATGGGCTGTTTGCAAATGTTTTAACTATTTTTAAATACTGAAATACCTAGCCTTGCATCTCTTTAGTATGCTAGGGAGGTGTGGCGGTGACATCCCGACCTGGGTGACGAAAAAACGGGGTGTTACAAGTTGGTATCAAAGCCCGGCTATTTTTAAACTATTATTTTTAAACCGTTATTATTTTTAAATTACTACTAATATTTTGACTATTATTTTAAATTTTAAAGTATTATTTCCATGGAAAAATTTTTATTTTAAAACCCATGGAAAAAAAATATATATGTAGTGCATAAATTATTTTTGGGGGGGAATCATCATTTGCATTTGCATATTGCATCTCCTTATGTAAAGAACTTAGAATCTTGGCGAATTTTAACTTAGAATCTTGGCGAATTTTAACTTAAAATCTTGGCGAAGTTTAACCTAGAATCTTGGCAAATATTAACCTAGATCTTTTGCTTGCGCTAGATGGCTAGTCAAGATATGATGAACTTGATGATCAAAATGATGAACGTTCGCCTTGATTCCCAACAAACCATAGAACAAATAAAACATCGTATGGCTCACTTGGAGGCAAATCTGCACCACATGGGCAACTTGAGAGAGGCGGATCACCACCGCATAAACCAACTCGAACGCCAAGTCCAAACCCTCACTACGCAAAACCTAATCCTGAAGGAACACATCGATGCTCATGGACAAGACTTGAACACCATCTTTGACGATCTATTGCCGCCAAGTTCGGAGGAGGAAGACCCGGAGGAGGATCCCGCTACCCCACCGGAGGACGTCTTGAGACGCTAGGGACTCTACTTATAGTAGATACTATTTTGCTAGGAAAATATTTCTACTTTGGTATACCTTCCCGCTTGTACTAAAATTTCGTTTAAGGGAATAAAATGCCCGATTTATTTATAATAAATCGAAAAAAAATATAATAATAAAATCTGGACAGATCTGTCCTACAAAAAAAATCAAAATAAAATAAAACCCAGAAGCGTACGACGCTTCTTAGTTCGATCGAGCACCACGTGCGAAATTACAAAACAAATACACATTTATAGAAATTGTTTAGACTATATGTTAATTTCACAAGTCCTAATCCACCCTATTTGTACCAGAATGGCACCCAGAGGAAGAGGAAGAACTCAAACCGCTCCCCAAACCACTACTGAAACACCTCCAAATGTCACGGAACCTGCTCAACCTGTAGAGAAACAACCCCAAGGTGCGGAGGACGCCCCCGCACTGAACAATGTGGGCGATCGTCTTCGGACGATAGAAGAGGTTTTGGTTGCGCTAGGGAACGCGCAAGTCAATCAAGGGCAAGCTGCGGCGGTACCTCCGCCACAGGCTCGCCCTAACTACTTGGCAATGGTGAATCCTTACCAGCCGCCCCACTACGCTGGTGAGGAGGATCCAGCTAAACTGGAGGAGTGGATCCGAACCTTCGACAAGCTGCTGGGAGCAGTCAAATGTCCGGAAGGAGAAAGAGTGCACGTCGCTTCATACTACTTGGGAGGCGAAGCGGACGACTGGTGGCAGGCGACTTAAGCCAAGCTGACTGAAGATGACAAGCCCTACTCTTGGGCGGAAATGATGGAACTACTCAGGGATCGATTCTATCCCTTGAGCACTAAATCAGCGATGTATGAGGAATTCCTGTCGCTGAAGCAAGGAGGCCATACTGTGCAGGAGTACTACACTTGTTTCAAGGAACTAGTAAGGTTCGCACCAATGCTAGTACCCACGGATGCATAGAAAGCACAGAAGTTCGAGATGGGACTGAACCTGTCTGTTCGCGAGGTGATCGCGGGGGTACACTACCCCGATTTGCAAGCTGTGTATGACCGCGCTGTGGCAGTAGCACGGGTGCAACAACTGAAGAGAAGGGTGAGCGGGGAGTCCAGCAAGGGTCCCCAAGACAAGAGAAACCGGGACGCGAGAAGCGAGAACAACATGAGAAGGAACGAATAGCGGAGAGGGTCGAATAGGCCACAACAAACCAACAATGGGAGGAGGTTTAACCAAGAAGAACCCGTACCACCCTGCCCAAGGTGTGGACGACCCCATCTGGCGCGGGGATGCCCTCAACAAGGCGCCTGCTTCCGATGTGGTCGAATGGGTCACATTCGTCGGGATTGCCAAATGAGGATGGAGAACATAACAAAGAGGGAAGATTTGGTCATGGGGCCGGAATAGCCTCAGAACCAAAACGGGCGGAACGGAAATAACCAGGGGTATAGACCCCCTCAAAACCAATTTAGGCCGCAGAATCAGAACCAGAATCAACGACCTCCGCCACCGCAGAATCAAAACCAACAGCAAAATCAGCAGCAGAATGCGAATCAGCAGGGCAACCAAGGACGCCCTATGGGGAGGCTCAACGTGGTTAACCAAGCGGACGTGCCTGCACAAGGAGAAGTGATGGCAGGTACATTTCATGTTTGGAATACACCCGTTAGAGTTCTATTTGATTCTGGAGCTAGTTGCTCAATCATAGCATCAAGGATAGTGCCTGAGTTAGATCTACCTAAGTGCGAGAGAATTAGCTTAGGAATTCAATTGCCTTCTGGAGAAGTAGTATCTTGCTCTAAACGATATAACGGAATTCCTATAGTGATAAAGAACGTAGAACTCTTCGCGAACTTAGTAGAATTTAACTTAAGAGACTGTGACATCATACTGGGGATGGATTGGTTATCCCAGTATAAGGCGGTGATCGAATGCCAAAAGCAAAAGATCACCTTGTCAAAAAGTAGGGGAAAGAGAGTTATCTTTTACTCTCAGCCCCCTAAGAAGAGTAACAAAATCGTTAGTGCACTCAAACTAAGTAACTTGATGCGTAAGGGGTATGAGCTATATGCGTGCTACGTGCACAACCTTGAGGCGGAAGAGAACAAGGTTGACAGCATACCAGTGGTAAGAGAATACCCGGATGTATTTCCTGAAGACATCCCGGGAATGCCACCTGAGAGAGATCTTGAGTTCACTATAGATCTCATACCGGGCACAGAGCCTGTCTCAAAAGCTCCGTACCGGATGGCACCATTGGAAATGTAGTAGTTAAAGGACCAACTCGAGGAGCTGTTAGGAAAAGGATACATAAGGCCGAGTACTTCCCTCTGGGGAGCACCGGTTTTATTTTTTAAGAAGAAAGACGGAATTACGTCTTTGCATAGATTATCGAGGGTTGAACCAAGTGACTATCAAGAATAAATACCCTTTGCCGAGGATAGAGGATCTATTTGATCAACTGAAGGGAGCTTCAGTATTCTCGAAGATCGACTTACGATCTGGATATCACCAGTTGAGGATCGCCCAGAAGGACATCCCGAAGACGGCGTTTCGAACTCGATATGGCCACTACGAGTTCACAGTGTTATCCTTTGGGTTAACAAATGCTGCAGCAATGTTCATGAACCTCATGAACAATGTATTTCGAGAGCTATTAGATCAGTGTGTAGTGGTGTTCATTGATGACATCCTGATCTACTCGAAAAGTGAGGAGGAGCATGCCCAGCACTTGCACCAAGTGTTAGGAACCTTGCGGAAGAATCAGCTATACGGAAAATTGTCCAAATGCGATTTTTGGTTGAAGGAGGTAGCATTTCTAGGACATATAGTATCCGCTGATGGAGTTTCAGTGGATCCGGCAAAAGTCTCTGCCGTAGCTGAATGGGCAACTCCAAAAAGCCAAACTGAGATAAGGAGTTTCCTTGGATTAGTCGGGTACTATAGATGGTTCGTGAAGGATTTTTCGAAAATCGCACGACCTTTGACCCAGCTACTGAAGAAGGGAGTAAAATACGTGTGGACAGAGGCTTGTGAGACAGCGTTTCAAGAACTGAAGAAACGACTCACAACCACACCTGTATTAACATTACTATCAGAGAATGGTGACTTCGAAGTTTATAGCGATGCTTCGAAGGAAGGTTTAGGTTGTGTCTTGATGCAAGACTCGAGAGTGGTAGCATATGCATCACGCCAGCTAAAACCTCACGAGGAGAATTATCCGACACACGACCTGGAGTTGGCAGCGGTCGTTTTCGCTCTAAAGATATGGAGACATTATCTTTATGGGCGGAAGTGTCGAATGTTTACCGACCACAAGAGCTTGAAGTATATATTCACTCAGAAGGAGTTGAATTTGAGACAGCGAAGGTGGTTGGAACCTATTAAGGACTACGATTTTGAGATAGCCTACCACGAGGGGAAGGCGAATGTGGTAGCCGATGCCCTAAGTCGGAAAACCCGACACGTGACAAACTCGTTGGTAATTCCGCCAGCATTGTACATGGATTTAGCGCGATTGGACGTGGAACTTGTGCATCCTGGCACACTGAGTGAAACGATCAACGCAATGGTCGTAGAAACCTCAATATTGGACGAGATTAGGCTCGCCCAACCGGGCGACGCGAAATTGGAAAAAATAAAGGGGTATATTGCCGAGGGAAAGGCAATAGGATTTGCTGTCCACGAGGATGGAAGCATTCGCTTCAAAGGGAGATGGTGTGTGCCCCATAAATGTGCCGAGTTGAAGCGAATGTTGATGGAGGAAGGGCACAACACGCCATATTCAGTACATCCCGGAGGCGACAAGCTTTACAGATCTAAAGAAGATCTATTGGTGGCCGAGAATGAAGAAGGAAGTGGCAGACTTCGTGGCGAAATGTCTCACCTGCCAAAAGGTTAAGGCAGTGTGACATAAACCCTTAGGACTGATGCAACCACTAGAGATTCCAAGTTGGAAGTGGGATAGCATCTCAATGGATTTTGTCTCAGGATTACCCCGATCACCTAAAGGCATGAATAAGATTTGGGTGATTGTGGATAGGCTAACGAAGACAGCCATATTTATCCCGATGAAGGACACGTGGACTATGGACCAATTGGCCCGAGCCTACGTTGATAATGTGGTACGACGACATGGAGTACCACATGAAATCATTTCTGATAGAGACAGTAGATTTGTCTCTCACTTTTGGACGGAGTTACAAAAAGCTCTCGGTACTCGAATCAAAATGAGCACCGTATTCCACCCAATGACGGATGGACAAACCGAGAGAACAATCCAAACACTAGAAGACATGCTGAGAGCATGCGTGTTGGAATTTAAGGGAAATTGGGAATCCCATTTACCCTTAATCGAATTTTCTTATAATAATAGCTACCATGCTAGCATTGGCATGGCACCTTTCGAGGCGTTGTTTGGACGAAGGTGCCGAAGCCCGTTGAGCTGGGAAGAAAACGATAAGTCGGTGGTAGTGGGACCACAACTTATCGAAGACATGGCTCAACAAATCAAAGTGATTCAAGGAAAAATGAGAGCCGCTCAAGACCGTCAAAAGAGTTACGCTGACATAAGGCGACGAGACCTAGAATTTCAAGTGGGAGATAGGGTCATGCTAAAGATATCACCCATGAAGGGGGTGATGCGCTTTGGCAAACGAGGAAAGTTGAGTCCTCGATACATAGGACCTTACGAGATTCTAGAACGAGTCGGAAATTTGGCCGACCGACTAGCTTTACCGCCACAACTAGATCGAGTTCATAATGTCTTCCATGTCTCACAACTAAAGAAGTATGTGCCAGACCCGACACATGTACTTCAACAGGAAGTAATCGAACTCGATGAACTACGTTATGGCTTGAGCCCTTCATAGGGTACGTAGGCAGCTTAGAAGTTTTAATTCTAAGTTCAGTCACAAAATAATAAAACAAACAAAAGACCTTAGCACGAGAAAAGCCGAAACACAACTTCGAGGACGAAGTTGATTCTTAAGGAGGGTAGACTGTAATACCCGAGAATTTTGCAACATAAAACAATAATTAAATAAATAAACAATAAATAAAATAAATACAATAAATAAATAAATTCAGCAAATAAATAAATAAAGATAAGGAAATGAGAAATGAAATTTAACTTAAACAGGAATTTAATTAAATAAAAAGAATTAAATAAAGATAAATAAATTGCACACCGAAACCCGACACCAATGAACTCGAAAATTCGAGTTCAAACATGCATTTAGATCCAAGTAAAAATTTAGAGAGGAAATGGGAACCCAGAGATACCCCGGAAATCGGAATTCTGGAGCATAGAGGGATAGAAGTCCGAAAGAGAGGAGGAAAGGCACGACGGATCGCACGACCCGCTCGGACCGGGGTCCAGGCGGCAGCCGCGCGGTCAATAGGGAAACGGCACGCCACGACCGCGCCACACGACAGATTCGCCGGTTGCGAGATTCACTCGCCCTAATCCGGATTTTCCGACTTCGGTTGAACACCTTTCGGCTCAAGACTCCCCAAGGCCGACCTTGGACGTCCCTAGGTCGTGCCTATCTATAAATAACACCTCTTGGAAGCCCCGAACACTTTTCAAAACCCTACGATACTCTCTATACACAAAACCCTAGATCCGGAAGTCATCAGAGGCACCAGAACCAAGCCGGAGACTGTTGGGACGAATTCGGAAGTCTTCCAACGTCGTGGTAAGTCTGATCCATTCATCCATCTCGTTTTTAATCAAAAAACAAAAGCCTAACTTAGTCTCTTTTCTTTCTACACCCCGAATCGGATCTAGAACGAAGAACCCGACGAACGGAGAGGATAAACGGTGGACTGGAAGCCACGCCTCCAAAATCGACGATCCCGGATGACTACATGGTTCTGGGAGTAATTAAAACACGTAAACCTAAAAGCTAATCAAAACTTTCAAAAATCTGTCAACAAGTGATTTCTACCGGCGCAGCGATTTTGTACAATTTTTCTGAACCCATAAAATTCTTCAAACGAGAAAACTTAAAACACGAAAAACGTTCCTAAGGCTCACATCTATCTCCTATAAAATTTTCAGAATTTTTCATGGTGACTTGATATATGAAATCCACCCGAAACCAAACTGCTAAGATTTGAATCTTGAAATTCTTGACATAACTTAGGTCTGAATCTTGAAACCAAATGTCTTAAGAATGTCTCTGTAAAATTTTGTTAAGTTTGGAGTTGATTTGCTATGGTAGATCGTGATAATCTTGAACTGATGTACACGAAATTCGGACAGATTAATGTTTCTACGAAAATTGATTTTTTTGACCTATTTCGGTATCTAGGATATAAAAAGTTAAAACACGAAAGTTGTTCATCTCGATGTTTCCGAGTCAGTGGTAAATTTTCAAAATTGTTGGACTTAAATCCGATTTCAAATGAATTTTGAAGTAAACTATGGTTGACCGAGTCAAACCTTGACATCTTGTTGACACGGTGAAACTAGCCTTTAAAGTTTAAACGAGTAGAAGACTCTTGGAAATAAATACATGAAATCTGAAATTAGGAAATCTCCTTTACAAACTTGATCTTTTAAAATTAAGGGGTGAGTGCTCTGCAGGGTGCCCTCCTAACGATTCACTTCGTGCCTTTATGGACGATGGTGACCCACGCGAAATTTTGAGATATGTTGCCAAAACGGCATGAGATATATGGCCTATGAAACTTTTGACAATTTCGTCAACACGAGTTTTTCTAAAATATCCCAAATTTGAATTTATTAATTGAAAAGAGTTATGATTCGTGGGAAAGGGGTTTAAGGATATATTTCACTTTCTATTACTCATGTGGGAAACTTTGATTTCAAATGGCGCGATGAAAATCACCGGCCATGGAACTTTTGACAATTTCCCACTATAGGAGTATTTTCTGAAAAACAATAAACCCGGTTTTCAATTTTATTTAATGAAACCAATTATGAAGATGGAGTTGGGATTAGGGATATATTTATAGATTGTCACGTTTTTATTACTCGTGTTAAGAAATTGTGCCCCCGAAAGCGCACGGTGTCAAAAATTGCAGTATTTATAGTAAGTACCGGATCGTTCACTGGAGGATGTGCGATGGAAGCAGGGCCCACGTCGTTTAATAAGATTTTCCACTCGGTTACTCGATTCAAGTTTGTGTTTTGACTATCAACTACTTGACAGAATTTAAACTAAGCTATGAAAGCAATTAAAATAAAGCAGATAAAATTATTCTAGAAAGGGAATTAAATTTGATCTAAGAAAGCAATAAAAATATTCTAAGAAAGCAGTTAAGATTATTCTAAGAAAGCAGATTCAAAATATGACAGAAGGGACAGGAAGAAAAGAATAAAGATTGGACAAGATTCAGATGAAACACAGTTAAACTTCCATTTTAATAAACAGATCTTAGCTTGGGATAATCCTTTCAGATAGCTAACTCTCATGCTTCCTATACCATGTTCCCTTTAACAGATAGATACTTACAGTAAGGATTTACATGCCTTAAGACAACAAAATCTAAGATACCACAGATAAATAACTGCCCTTGCGCAGAGGTATGTCATTTATCTGTGGTGGATAAGCAACACCCGACAAATCATTAGTTGAAATGCCAAGTACTGCTATCATCCCCCATGTCACACCCAAAGATTCTAATCAAGCCTGAACTATCCCTTAACTATTAGTCCTAGTAGTAGTTACGCAACTCTCAATACAACCGAGTGACCTCTAAAGAAAGCAGTTAAAAGAAAGCGGTAAAGAAAGCATTTAAAATCCTATCACTCGGAGGTTTTTGAAAGTTTGACCCTGGTAGTAAAAGAAAGCCCCCAGTCAGACTGACCGGATGTGGATCAAGAATTCCCGGCTCTCGGTGAACCGCTCGCAGTGTTCACTTCCTTCCGGGTGGTTACGAGCTACAAACTAATGAAACGAACTAGTGAATTGGTTCGTTTCGGATGCACTCACTCAAGACTCAAAAATAGGCTTTGGCAGAAGAGGATAGCAGTTGAAAGGAACTCAACCCTACCTTAGAAAATAACCAAGGCCCACATGTTGTTCTTACAGTATTATCTATTACACCTCATCTGAATCCAAGCGGACTCTGAGTCAGTGCGATATTTAATATAAGATTTCCAACATACAACAATTTTAGAAAATAATTGATTTGAAAATCATTCCCTAAACAAGTACTAGACTCTCAATAAGAACACAGACCCTTTCAGTCTAGATGAGACCTAATCGCTGAATCTGCTTCTAATTTCCCAAAATCGACCCCCAGTCGGATATGAATTAGTCGTAACTGTGGAATTTATCCCTTACTCGGATCCGGATTTTATAAATGAATTTTTGTTGGAAATTTATTGTGAGACATCTGATTAAAATCAAGACTCATGTGTCCAAGGGAAGGATCCCAAAATAATATTGACCACAATATCTACATAATAATATCATGCATAAATTTATAGAGAATTATAAAATTAAATAACACAAAATATAAGGCGGGTTTAGACAGAAGTGAGACACAGAGATGAAATAGCCGGAGATGAGAAGAATTTATTTTGGCTAAAAAGCTGACAAAAATAATCAGGATAATCCGGACTGCAGACATCTGCTATCCAGGTCCTGACTATTCCAGGTGGGATGATTTTTAGACAGTGGAATGCCTTAAATGACAGTTGCCGCCGTCATCTTAGACTCCACCGTCTGTGAACTGGATAAAAACCCACATGTTCTATCATTGAAATAATTTTTAGACAACATTGGCATATATCATCTAACATTACTACAGCTCTAGATTCAGGTTTGAAATTAAAATAAAGAAAATAAAACTGTATCCGGGTAGGAGTCAGCTGAGCAGCTATTATAATCCCGGATGGACGAACCGCCAAGGCTTCCACCGACCACTACCCGAATCATGCAAAATAACAACCAGTAATTAATATTCAGACTACGAGCTAGTTTATCCGTGTGGGAATACCCGCCAACATTAGTCTGATATATTTCTTACTAGCCGTTTCACACAACACAGGTAAAGACAAAATAAATAAAAGAAAATATTTTTGGGTCATCTTGTATGAGAGACATTGATTTCTCTTACAAGGGTATGGAAATTAATCCATAATTACTCTTTATGTCTAAATAATCACTCATTCCATAATTAATTAATTACAGTTCGAATTACATGCTTAGATCATTAGAGTTTAATTTTTGTAGAAAAATCTTTTAATGGAATTGAACAAAATTCTTTATATCAAATTAATCATGGGTTGAGATCATTGGATTTCAACATAAAAATATTAATATAAAGGTTCAATTAATTAATGGGATGCGATGGAGAATAAAAAATTGGCAAGAGAGTGTCATGCATGTCGTGAAACAGAATTTGTGTCGTGAACCATGGGTCCACGACAGGGGTATCACGACAGAGAGGTGGGAAATAAGAGAAATTGGATATTTTGAAAATTAGGGTTTGTTGTGTCGCTAGACAAAAATCCGTGTCGCTAGGCGTGGCCTCGCGACAGGGGTCTAGCGACACGAGGTTTGAAAATTCAACAAGGGCATAATTCATGTCGCGGAACAAGGAGCGTGTCGCGGACCGTGGGTCCGCGTCAGGGGTTTCGCGATAGAGCCCTTCCAGAATAAAATTGCAAGTATTTGGGTCCTCTGTCGCTAATCAAGGAGTGTGTCGCGGGCCGTGGGTCCGCGACAGGGGTTTCGCGACAGAGGGATTCTAAAAACTTTATAAAATTTTGGCAGCATAACGCCTAATATTGCATTGCATGGAAGTGCGTTGTGATCCGTGTGAGCACAACGGGAAAATTACGTTGCAACCCGTGGGGTTACAACGTGATGCAATACAATATAGGAAATGCAAATTTAAAATAAATATGCACAAACACTTTAATACTACCCCTTTCTAGATCTAATGGACTAGAAATAAAAATATAACAAAATAAAAAAAAAACTACCTAAAAAAAAGAAAAAACAGGAGCAGTACACTAAAAACAAGAAAAAATAACAAAAACTATAATTAAAAGCAAAAACAAACACAAACTATGCTAGCATACCAAAATTAAAATAAAACCTACACTAAATCTATCAAGGGGTAAATGTAAATTGTTGATACATTTATTAAATCTAAATAAAGCATTTAAACTAACTAAAATAACAAAAGTGGTCAAGCAACCCAACAAAATAAAAACAGAACAGCAAAATATAAAGGAAGAAACCATGACAAATTTTTGTGGGGCCTTTTCTTGATTAAAGCAACAAAACATGGTTCAAAATACACTTATTAATTAAGTGTTTGGAATCTAAAATACAAAAATATAAACTGGGAAAGAAATTGAACACTAGCTACACTTATTTATTACAAATCATAAATTAAACTAAGCTAAGATCTACTTCTACATTGCATAAAATTAAACTATCTACCTACACTAATTTTTGGAGAGCACAGTGGTGCCTCCAAGAACAACTAAAAAAAACTAAAGTGTAGCTAGGTTACTGTTCAAGGAGGTGGGAGGATATATTTATAGATGAGAAGAGTTAAGCCCTATGCCCATTCAAGGCCCATCCAGTCGCTAAACTATTATGCCTGTCGCGAAACAAATTCCGGTTCTGGACACACTTTTTAGCTCCAGGATGACGCGCAGGAGGGGGCGGGACTTGAGGTCCATGAAGAAAAGACAAAAACTCTAACACTTGCGGGACTTCAGCTCCAGGGACTCCCCAAGTGTTTTGACAGGTGAGTAAATCAAATGGGAGTAGCATGTGAGGTCACGTGACTTGTCCCCTGCTTTTAATTCTTCTGTCGCGGAGCTCTGTGTCGCCGGACACTTCTCCCAGTCGCTAGGCCATAAGTCTAGCGACTGGGTCTCTGTCTTGATACTCACTTTTATCTGTCTCTAAACATCCCCAGTCCTTAAGCTATTTTTTCTGTCCCTAGACACCCGGTCGCGAGGCATGGCCTCGCGACACGGATTTTGTGTCTCTAAACATCCCCAGTCCTTATGCAATTTTCCTGTCCCTAGGCTCCGTGTCGCTAAACATGGCCTCGCGACAGGATTTGTTTAGCGCCACTGGGGTCCCGAGGTCCGGATAAATTTTTTCTCTTATTTTCTTTTATCTTTCCTCTTCCCTTATTTTCTCTTCCTCTCTTTCCTAATTCTTCTCTTTATTTTTCTTCTCGTTTCCAGATTTCCATGTTCTCTTTCATTTTCTCTCTTCTTCTTCTCTGGATTTTGGTGGCGGTGGGTGGCTGGCCGAGGCGAGTGCGGCGGCATGCCGTGGTGTTTGTGGTGGCGGCAGTGGATGCTGAGGGTGGGATGAGGCGGCTGTCGGAGCTTGGAGGAGGTGGGGGTTGTTGGCTTCAACTTTGGCCGGAGAAGGGATGATGGAGATGGGTTGTGGACGGAAATGGAGACTGAGATGGGGGTTTGTTGGGGCTGGCCGGAGATGGGTGGCGATTGGAGAAGGGAACATGAAGGGATGGTGGGCGCTGCTCGGGTTGCGATGGCCGGAGGAGGGAGCTTCGACGGGAACGGAGGATGAGGATGGCGGAACTGGTGGTTGATTTGGGGGCAAGTGTTGGTTGCATTCGATTTTGGTGGCTGTGGAGTGGGCGATGTTGATGATGGGTTGCGGTGGTGGCCGGAGACAGATGAGGCGGTGGTGATGGCACACTGGGGAGATGATCGGAGGTTGAGGGCGGAGATGGCCGCCGGCCGGCGGTGGCGGCGCCGGCGGCAGGGGGGATTTAGGGTTAGGGTCAGGGTAAGGTTGGGCTTGGTTGAGTTGGGCTTGGAGTTTTTCAGTGGGCTTGGGGTTTTTCAGTGGGCTTGGGCCACTTGGTGGGCTTAGGGGTTTTGGACTGGGGTGGTGTTACTGGGCCTGGAGAATTGTACTGATTGGACTAGAACACTTGGACCAACTTTAATTAAATCACCTACAATTAGTTAAAATTAAAAGTGGTTAGTGGACCAATTAATGTTTAATTATAACAGAAAAATAGAAATAAAAATAAACATAAAAATTATAAATATATATACATCCAAAATGAAATAATATAAGTATATTTATTTCCACTTGATTATTTAGCTTGTGTTCCGTTTAATGGACTCGTGTTCCACCGAACAGACACTACAAACCATAATTATCAAATGTGGGATTTTTAATATTTTTATCATGTTTTTGGATTTTTTAACATAAAATTTAATAAAAAAGCAATATTTTTGTATTTTTCAATAACAGCTTATTATTTATACAAACTTGCATATATCTGTCAAATTCAACTGCTTTCTTATTTAAATAAGACCGGAATGCGATCAAATGTCCGTATTAGACACATAAATAGATTGAAAATAATGGTCAATTTTGGCCATTATCAACATCCTCATATTTAATACTGATCGTCCCCGAGCAATCAGAGTCAGTGCTCCTAAGAGCATAGACGCTGCATATTCAATCTATTTTCGTGGCTTCAAAAATATCATTCTTTTTACATTGGGATAAGACAACCGAAAACTACAAGTGTTAAATTCTCTTGATTGCAGTGTTTAATAAAATGATACTTCTCACTTAATCAGCCCTACAAATCAGTCATTACTGATAATTCTTCATGAATATCATGTTTAGAAATAATCGTTGATTTAATTCTAGAATTAAAGTATGACATGAATATAAATTAGAAATGATGCCTCACATATAGTATAAGCGGAAATTTCACACACTCTCAAATTTGGGTTTATCATGAATCGCTCATAATCAAGTTTAATTAAATTATCCCATAAGCTTGCAACTGGACCAACTCGCCACCGGCTCATTTCTTCAAATCGAGATCATGAGGTCTTATTTAAGGGTTATAACGGGGCATACGGTTGTAACATTTGGTAGGGAAGGGAATTACTGGGCTAAGAAGTGACAAGAATTTATTCTATCATAACTTGGCATATTTATTTGAAATTTATGATCATCAATGTTTCTTCTTTCTTTTGCTTTTCTTTACTATTGCATGACATTAGACTATGTCTAATTTGCTTTGTCATTTGCAATTTATTTGTGTTGAATTGAATTCAACATTTTTCTCTTCCTTTTTTTTTTTTGATCGGAATTTGGAATACCGATTAATGAATTTGATGATCATAAATTGTAATGCCTTGATAAAATTTCATTCTTGCACACTTGGGTTTGAATTTTTTGGTCTTTTTATAAGGCTAGAAACAATATAGAGGGCTTCAAAGAAAAATTAGGCTTAAATGCTCAAAGTGGTTAATTCTAAAGGAAAAATATTTTTGTGTTTGGATTTCAAACGAATGCCAAAATTTTGGTTTCTAGGTGTCTCGATCATATGCTCGATTTTTGGAATATGGCATGGTTTTGAATCGGTCCTAATCGCAAATTCTAGTTTCCTTTAATTAAAATGATTTTCACACATCAAATAAAAGAAATGAGTAAAAGTGACTCATGGCTCAAATCTCACATGGAATGGTTCATTCATGTCATACAATATTCTTAAATTTAATCATTGAAAAGTTCTTACAATCCATTCAATTAAATTCTCAACATGAGGACTTATTACCCAACAAGATGATTATATCATTAAATTTTTATAGCTCAAAACCTCAAAAATTCATATCATGCATGTCTTCAATTATATTATCCCAATTTAAAAGTTTGAAAATTTAATCATGAACCAAAAATCAATATGCGAATTTCTTGACAGATTTATGCATGCTTTGCACTGGGTTTAAAAATAAAATAATAAAAATAAACAAAATAAAAATAACGCACTTTTTTTAATATTTAAGTGAAGAATCAACATCCTCACATTTTGAGCCTTGCTCGAAATGAGAGTAAATCAATTCCCACTTAAACAAATTATCAAAATCAAAATAAAATAAAAGAGGAGGGAGGGAGGGAGAAAATATTAACATAAAAGATATAAAAATAATTCCGATAGCCTTTTTCGTCAGACCAATTAAGTGTTTGACGATTTTGGCTATGTGTGATCGTTTGGTTCATCGAACAAGGCGATTGTTCGGTGCCCAATACTTGGAAAAATTCTGATTTTCATCAAAATTGCTCGATCACATTTTGGATTTTCTAAACATATATAAAATTTAATCTACTTGCATAAATTAGGTTGGATTAATTCTGTTCTCATAAAAATTATTTCGGATCTTAAATTGCTTTAAATTTCAAGAATATTTTCTATTATTTACAGATCTTATCCAACCGGGAACCTGTTTTGAAGCTTTAATTTTCTTTTTGTAGTTCCACAAATTCCTGCAAGGCAAACACCGAATAAGTTATCGGATTTTCTCAAAAAAATATCAACATCCTCACATTTAGAGTCTTAGTACTCTAAATGTAAATTAATTGATTAATACCCGAATTATTTAATATAATATGCACAAGAGGTTTATATATATATAAATATATATATGTATATATGATTTTGACTTGCAGAAATTTAGGTTGAATTAATTCTGTGCTTGTGAAAATCATTCCGGATTTTATATTTCTTCAAATTCCGGATATAATCTTCGGTCAATTACAGAACTAATCCCACCGGGAACCTCTTTAGATGCTCAGCCGGAACAGGGGCGACGGCAAGTGAGATGGTGGTCGTAGCTTGTCCGATGGTGGTGAGCAAATGGTAGTCCGAAGGTATGCTGCTCCATTTGTTGTTTCACCAGTGATAAGGGTTTCCTCAGCGCAGTGGTGGTAATGAAGTGGATGGGCGATGGAGCAGCGATGGAGCTTCGTGGTCCGGATGTGGTGGAGATGACAAACACGTGAGTCTCACGTGTTTTGCAATTTACAATTGCAATTTAGTGTAGCCCCAATGCTACACTTCCACATTTAACTCCTTATACCAATTTCGGTGGCTCCATGATTCCTGCAAGACAAAATACCCAAATGGTTAGATTTTCCCCTCAAATCGACATCCTCACATTTGGATTCTTAGTACTCTAAATGTTTAATTGATTTGAGGTACTTCTCTGTTCTGAAATATATGCACAAAACTAACTATGAGTAATCAGGAGTGTAATTCTCTTAATAAACGATGCTGCATCCTCCCCGGCAACGGCGCCATGAAACTTTTGACAATTTCGTCAACACGAGTTTTTCTAAAATATCCCAAATTTGAATTTATTAATTGAAAAGAGTTATGATTCGTGGGAAAGGGGTTTAAGGATATATTTCACATTTTATTACTCATGTGGGAAACTTTGATTTCAAATGGCGCGATGAAAATCCCCGGCCATGGAACTTTTGACAATTTCCCACTATAGGAGTATTTTCTGAAAAACAATAAACCCGGTTTTCAATTTTATTTAATGAAACCAATTATGAAGATGGAGTTGGGATTAGGGATATATTTATAGGTTGTCACGTTTTTATTACTCGTGTTAAGAAACTGTGCCCACGAAAGCGCACGGTGTCAAAAATTGCAGTATTTATAGTAAGTACCGGATCGTTCACTGGAGGATGTGCGATGGAAGCAGGGCCCACGTCGTTTAATAAGATTTTCCACTCGGTTACTCGATTCAAGTTTGTGTTTTGACTATCAACTACTTGACAGAATTTAAACTAAGTTATGAAAGCAATTAAAATAAAGCAGATAAAATTATTCTAGAAAGAGAATTAAATTTGATCTAAGAAAGCAATAAAATTATTCAAAGAAAGCGGTTAAGAATATTCTAAGAAAGCAGATTCAAAATATGACAGAAGGGACAGGAAGAAAAGAATAAAGATTGGACAAGATTCATATGAAACACAGTTAAACTTCCATTTTAATACATAGATCTTAGCTTGGGATAATCCTTTCAGATAGCTAACTCTCATGCTTCCTATACCATGTTCCCTTTAACAGACAGGTACTTACAGTAAGGATTTACATGCCTTAAGACAACAAAATCTAAGATACCACAGATAAATAACTGCCCTTGCGCAGAGGTATGTCATTTATCTGTGGTGGATAAGCAACACCCGACAAATCATTAGTTGAAATGCCAAGTACTGCTATCATCCCCCATGTCACACCCAAAGATTCTAATCAAGCCTGAACTATCCCTTAACTATCAGTCCTAGTAGCAGTAACGCAACTCTCAATACAACCGAGTGACCTCTAAAGAAAGCAGTTAAAAGAAAGCGGTAAAGAAAGCATTTAAAATCCTATCACTCGGAGAGTTTTGAAAGTTTGACCCTGGTAGTAAAAGAAAGCCCCCAGTCAGACTGACCGGATGTGGATCAAGAATTCCCGGCTCTCGGTGAACCGCTCGCAGTGTTCACTTCCTTCCGGGTGGTTATGAGCTACAAACTAATGAAACGAACTAGTGAATTAGTTCGTTCCGGATGCACTCACTCAGGACTCAAAAATAGGCTTTGGCAGAAGAGGATAGCAGTTGAAAGGAACTCAACCCTACCTTAGAAAATAACCAAGGCCCACATGTTGTTCTTCTAGTATTATCTATTACACCTCATCTGAATCCAAGCGGACTCTGAGTCAGTGCGATATTTAATATAAGATTTCCAACATACAGCAATTTTGGAAAATAATTGATTTGAAAATCATTCCCTAAACAGATACTAGACTCTCAATAAGAACACAGACCCTTTCAGTGTAGATGAGACCTAATCATTGAATCTGCTTCTAATTTCCCAAAATCGACCCCCAGTCGGATATGAATTAGTCGTAACTGTGGAATTTATCCCTTACTCAGATCCGGATTTTATAAATGAATTTTTGTTGGAAATTTATTGTGAGACATCTGATTAAAATCAAGACTCCTGTGTCCAAGGGAAGGATCCCAAAATAATATTGACTACAATATCTACATAATAATATCATGCATAAATTTATAGAGAAGTGTAAAATTAAATTGTAACATCCCGAATAATTAATTCATGGTTAAATTAATTTAATCATGATTAATTAACTAAGTTGGCTTAATTAATCAAATTGGTGCTTGATATATTATTTAAGTAGCCCAATGAGATAAATTAAGAGCCCAACTCATTAAATGATTAGTGGAAGAAGAAGCCCAATTTCCTAGTCCAAGACCAAAACATTTGATACAAGCCCATTAACCCCTTCTATTTAATGAATCGGGAGTTTGAGATTTGGGGACAATTCTCACCCTTTCTCTCGTCCCTTTCAAGAAGAAGAAATTGGGGATCTCATTCTCATTCTCCAATTGCTTTTTCCCGTCACTTGCAAGAAGAACAAATTGGGGTTTTGGAGCTTAAATCGGCAGCCATGGAGTGATGGAGCTACAAATCTTGAGTTCGATGAAGATTTCCCAGGTAAGGATTTGGAGTATTTCTTTCTTCTTCTTCCAGCTTCGCTCTTCCGTTCCTTCTTCTTTTCTGCCGATTGGAGCAACAACCGAGGGGGGTGGGGCTGCCGGAGTGAAGTCGGAGGGAGGAGATGAGATGGTGGAGCTCGCCGGGAGGCGAGCTGCTGCTCGGAAGAGCAGCGCGCATCTGCGCGCTGCTGTGCAGCGGCGTTCCGCCGCTGCTCCTGTTGACGGCCGCCGGCCTTTCGCCGGTGGCTGGGGGCTGCGCCGGAGTTCGATCGGTGGCCGGGGGATGGAGTCGCCGCTGCTATGGCGACGGGAAGAGCCAGGGCTGGCGGCCCTGGCTATGGCAGGAGCTGGAGGCTGCGCCTCCAGCGGTGGAGCCACCACAGCGTGGTGGTGCTGTGGTGGGGAGCAGCGGCTGCTGCCGCTGCTGCTGTGGGGCGGCGCCGGCAAGTCGCCGGCATCGTGGCGGCGACCCGGTGGTGGTGACAGCCGCTGGGTGGTGGAGGTGGTGGTGTTGGTCCGGTGGTGGTTTATTGTTGATGTTTCTCTATGCCTTGAATTGATGGATTGTTGCTACGGTTAAGTGTTGATCTAATTATTGAATTATTGATCTTGGCTAATTGCTGGTGCAAATGGAGTTTTTGTTAGATCGTATTTTAAATACCGAATAATTCGAGTAATATGGGTTTGATGGTATAGGGAAATTCTTTTGAAATTTATATATACATGGGTAATTTTGGATTTTAATGATTTTAATTTGGAAGCTTGTAGAGGTCTAATATCAGTGGAGTAATTGAACTTTCATGAGATGAATTTATTTTATTGGTGTGGAATAATATATATATATACGTTTACGTGTTATAAATAAATTTATTAGTATATGTGAATTTATGTATATATCCGTATATAAATTGTTGGCATGTGAAATTGAGTGTTAGAATAAAGTCTAATTGAACATATTTGGATTCATGAATTATATGAATTTGTGCTAGTAATTCTTAATTATCTAAGTTGGAGTACTTGTTAAATTTTAGAGCTTATTGGTATTAATTGAATTAATTGTGATGTCTTGCTAATTTTAATGTGAGATTAATTGAATGCTTGGAGAACTTGTAGTATATAGTGTGACATGTTGGATTGAATTATTTTTTATATTATTGATGTTGTTGGGTTATTCAATATTAGTCAATTCTATGTTGATAAACATAGAATTGGAAGTGTTGGGTGGTTGATTTGGAGAGATTATAAAAAGGGGATTGGAGGTGGTTGTTGGTGTTGGAGATAAGAGGAGATTATGGAATTGGTATTGTTAAATTATTTTAATTCTTATGATGAAATTATTGTACAGGGAACGAGTGTGGACTTGTATTGAAGCCACGTGAAAGTTGAAGTTGTACAAAGGGAGCTTGAAGATTTATAATAAAGGCAAGGTTTAGAATAGCAAATTAGATCGGGGTTATGAATAGACTAGTATAGTCTATGTTGCCTTAGTATTGGGAACTCTCGTGTGTACGGATTCCATGCGTATAATGAGGATGCCTTAGAATTAGGCTAGAACTGCTTGCGAATATCTCACTAATTATTATGCTCATAACCTGGAACTTAGTTGCAATTAGAGAAGATCTACCATGCCTTAGTTTAGGATGGAATCTTGCGTTGCTTCTATTTTGATGTTATGAGTTGAGTGCCGATACGTGGGGCTTGGCACACCCTTGATACTTAACTCGCGATGAGTTGTTTATTTTGTCCTGATGCGTTGATTTACGTATGGACATGTGATTGAATTGAATCTGAATATCTGTGATGATATGAAATGCCACGACGGTAGGACACGCTATGCTTACGAGTCGGTATCCGATTGGGCATAGTGGGGTCTCTACCCAGAAGCATTGATACTGAAAAATTATGCCACGACGGTAGGACACGCTATGTTTACGAGTCGGTATCCGATTGGGCATAGTGGGGTCTCTACCCAGAAGCATTTTGGCTAGAAAGGGCTCATGACCCTTAGCCTGACCCGCTTGCCGTAAGCCACGATTTCAGCTGTTAGTGTCCGCGGCGGGGGCACTGTGGGTATGTCTCTCGACCATTAAGGGGAGTGGACCCTTATATGGGAGGGAATACCGACCATGGTACCTAGGTGCGCGCTAGACATGCTTATGTGCTGCATTTAGGGTAGATAGACATCTTAGGTCATAACATTTCATCTCATCATCCATCATTCATTTTATCTGCAGTGGTTGAAGCACCGGTATGGGACGGTGTGATGTTTACTTTCTGTATTTATTTTATGTCCATAATTATTGTTATCATTATTGTTATTATTATTGTTGTTATTATTTATATAGTACAGTGTTATCATTAGTGTGCCTCGTTTCCAGCTATATCTATTCCTTGCCAGTACGATGTACTGACACCTTGTTGCGGTTATCTGTTTTATAGATCTTCCTACGGATGGCACAGAACACGATGTTGGGGTACGGGTTGAGCGAACTAGCTAGGCTGCATCCATTATATTTATTGTTTAGAATAAATATTATATGCTCTTGCCTGACCTTTGATGAAAATATATGTTATTCCTTAAATGTGAGTAGTTGTCACATATGATTTACTTATTGGTCATTCCTGGTATTGGATGTGCGACCATGTCATTATGTTATTTTAGGGCTTGTCGCCCGGATATGCCATGTATTGTTCCTGGGGTTATATACTGCTTTGTTGGCATTTATTTGAGTGTGATACAGGTTTGTATTTATACCTCGCTTCGTATTGACTATCTAAGCTGAGTGATCAACAGTTTAGAATAGTTAATACGGCGATGACGTCACGAAAATGGTTTTAAATTTTCGGGGCGTTACAGTTGGTATCAGAGCGGGTTTGCTCTATTATGTGCTTAAAACTTGATAAAAGCATGTGGTGAGGTGTGCGGGGATTGCATATAGGATAAGTTTGCATTGTCATATGCTAGTTAGATTTATTCTTATGCTGTGGTATCCTGTTTATATATTGCGCACCTTGTGGATTCGAGCCATGGTTTGCGAGATAACTATGGACGAATAACAAGGATATCCTAAGAGATCTATTCTTTAAATTCTGTTAGCAACTTGTTTAGAAGTTGCTGAATAATTATTTCTATTATTACTACTGCGTGCTTGGTAATTCTTTTAGCTTATTGTATTGTGATAATGTATGGAATCTGTCTTTAAGGTAATTGCAGGTATTGAGCAACGGGACACGTAAATCCATGCCATGCGGATATGTGATGATGATCCATTGTCAGCAGATGATTAGAACATCAGGAGAATAATATCTCATACATCTTTAAATCTTAAAGATGTACTGCTGGTAACTCATCCTGTTGTAGCAAATGACGGAACTACGATGACATTCAATTCGAGACATCGAATTGAGTATACCGCAGAGATTAATTAGAGGCGTTGAAGCGAGTTAATAACGGAAGGTGTAATGCTCGTAATGCTGATATATATATACATATATTTATTTATTGGATATGCTTTATTTTTAATCCTTTCACTTCATTTTCTTAATTTTGAGAAAGTGAATATCTCTAATATTTTCGTTGCTTCTTTCGAAAATCCTACTGTGTACGTTTCAGTACCAGCTCTTCTCTCCGAGTTAAACTCTTTTGGTTGTGGCATGCACTGCCAAATCACTCTTGAGGCCATCTGAATGGTTCTCATTGATACTCTGTCAGCATTGATATTCTTTCCGCCGTTTTAATATTTTAAATAGTTCGAGTTTCATTTCAGCTACACTGATATGTGTAAATGCATTTATCTAAATTCTTCAAACTTCTCTATCGTTTTCCAAAATTCTATGATAACTTTGCCATCGACTTCCTTACGTCTTCTAGAAGTTCTTGTATATCCTTTGGAGTCCGCTCTTTCTTCCTCGTTATCATTCGCCATTCTTGGTTCATACTACTATTCATTTCTACATGAAGTAGAGTAGTTTCTTACCGGACATTCTTGTTAGTACCTTCTATTTTCTACTGATTTATTATCCCTTTCATAAATCGAGGTCTCCGTCAGTCAGTATGATTTCTTTGCTAATCCGAATCATCTCGTTATTGGTTCACTTATTTAATTATATTTGCTCCATTATACAATGACTCCCATATCAGTATTCTTATCTCTGCAAACAACGATTTTAGTTGTTTGCATACTTTCCACTTGTATCGGAAGATTTTGACTCCCGACATAATTCAGAATTTACCATATTCTTGGTAATTCGATCTCACCTTCTTCTTGATGTTGGAGATTGTTCGTTCTGTTTGTGATGCAGGTTTATCCCAAGATGAGAGTTTCTAAGTAACCGAATGGAGCGTGTAGAAAGTGTTCAGAGTTGGATTCCACCCACCATTCAGTGGAGATAAGATATTATTCTATACCCTTATTTCATTCGAGGACGAATGATTCTAAGGGGGAGGGATTGTAACATCCCGAATAATTAATTCATGGTTAAATTAATTTAATCATGATTAATTAACTAAGTTGGCTTAATTAATCAAATTGGTGCTTGATATATTATTTAAGTAGCCCAATGAGATAAATTAAGAGCCCAACTCATTAAATGATTAGTGGAAGAAGAAGCCCAATTTCCTAGTCCAAGACCAAAACATTTGATACAAGCCCATTAACCCCTTCTATTTAATGAATCGGGAGTTTGAGATTTGGGGACAATTCTCACCCTTTCTCTCGTCCCTTTCAAGAAGAAGAAATTGGGGATCTCATTCTCATTCTCCAATTGCTTTTTCCCGTCACTTGCAAGAAGAACAAATTGGGGTTTTGGAGCTTAAATCGGCAGCCATGGAGTGATGGAGCTACAAATCTTGAGTTCGATGAAGATTTCCCAGGTAAGGATTTGGAGTATTTCTTTCTTCTTCTTCCAGCTTCGCTCTTCCGTTCCTTCTTCTTTTCTGCCGATTGGAGCAACAACCGAGGGGGGTGGGGCTGCCGGAGTGAAGTCGGAGGGAGGAGATGAGATGGTGGAGCTCGCCGGGAGGCGAGCTGCTGCTCGGAAGAGCAGCGCGCATCTGCGCGCTGCTGTGCAGCGGCGTTCCGCCGCTGCTCCTGTTGACGGCCGCCGGCCTTTCGCCGGTGGCTGGGGGCTGCGCCGGAGTTCGATCGGTGGCCGGGGGATGGAGTCGCCGCTGCTATGGCGACGGGAAGAGCCAGGGCTGGCGGCCCTGGCTATGGCAGGAGCTGGAGGCTGCGCCTCCAGCGGTGGAGCCACCACAGCGTGGTGGTGCTGTGGTGGGGAGCAGCGGCTGCTGCCGCTGCTGCTGTGGGGCGGCGCCGGCAAGTCGCCGGCATCGTGGCGGCGACCCGGTGGTGGTGACAGCCGCTGGGTGGTGGAGGTGGTGGTGTTGGTCCGGTGGTGGTTTATTGTTGATGTTTCTCTATGCCTTGAATTGATGGATTGTTGCTACGGTTAAGTGTTGATCTAATTATTGACTTATTGATCTTGGCTAATTGCTGGTGCAAATGGAGTTTTTGTTAGATCGTATTTTAAATACCGAATAATTCGAGTAATATGGGTTTGATGGTATAGGGAAATTCTTTTGAAATTTATATATACATGGGTAATTTTGGATTTTAATGATTTTAATTTGGAAGCTTGTAGAGGTCTAATATCAGTGGAGTAATTGAACTTTCATGAGATGAATTTATTTTATTGGTGTGGAATAATATATATATATATACGTTTACGTGTTATAAATAAATTTATTAGTATATGTGAATTTATGTATATATCCGTATATAAATTGTTGGCATGTGAAATTGAGTGTTAGAATAAAGTCTAATTGAACATATTTGGATTCATGAATTATATGAATTTGTGCTAGTAATTCTTAATTATCTAAGTTGGAGTACTTGTTAAATTTTAGAGCTTATTGGTATTAATTGAATTAATTGTGATGTCTTGCTAATTTTAATGTGAGATTAATTGAATGCTTGGAGAACTTGTAGTATATAGTGTGACATGTTGGATTGAATTATTCTTTATATTATTGATGTTGTTGGGTTATTCAATATTAGTCAATTCTATGTTGATAAACATAGAATTGGAAGTGTTGGGTGGTTGATTTGGAGAGATTATAAAAAGGGGATTGGAGGTGGTTGTTGGTGTTGGAGATAAGAGGAGATTATGGAATTGGTATTGTTAAATTATTTTAATTCTTATGATGAAATTATTGTACAGGGAACGAGTGTGGACTTGTATTGAAGCCACGTGAAAGTTGAAGTTGTACAAAGGGAGCTTGAAGATTTATAATAAAGGCAAGGTTTAGAATAGCAAATTAGATCGGGGTTATGAATAGACTAGTATAGTCTATGTTGCCTTAGTATTGGGAACTCTCGTGTGTACGGATTCCCTGCGTATAATGAGGATGCCTTAGAATTAGGCTAGAACTGCTTGCGAATATCTCACTAATTATTATGCTCATAACCTGGAACTTAGTTGCAATTAGAGAAGATCTACCATGCCTTAGTTTAGGATGGAATCTTGCGTTGCTTCTATTTTGATGTTATGAGTTGAGTGCCGATACGTGGGGCTTGGCACACCCTTGATACTTAACTCGCGATGAGTTGTTTATTTTGTCCTGATGCGTTGATTTACGTATGGACATGTGATTGAATTGAATCTGAATATCTGTGATGATATGAAATGCCACGACGGTAGGACACGCTATGCTTACGAGTCGGTATCCGATTGGGCATAGTGGGGTCTCTACCCAGAAGCATTGATACTGAAAAATTATGCCACGACGGTAGGACACGCTATGTTTACGAGTCGGTATCCGATTGGGCATAGTGGGGTCTCTACCCAGAAGCATTTTGGCTAGAAAGGGCTCATGACCCTTAGCCTGACCCGCTTGCCGTAAGCCACGATTTCAGCTGTTAGTGTCCGCGGCGGGGGCACTGTGGGTATGTCTCTCGACCATTAAGGGGAGTGGACCCTTATATGGGAGGGAATACCGACCATGGTACCTAGGTGCGCGCTAGATATGCTTATGTGCTGCATTTAGGGTAGATAGACATCTTAGGTCATAACATTTCATCTCATCATCCATCATTCATTTTATCTGCAGTGGTTGAAGCACCGGTATGGGACGGTGTGATGTTTACTTTCTGTATTTATTTTATGTCCATAATTATTGTTATCATTATTGTTATTATTATTGTTGTTATTATTTATATAGTATAGTGTTATCATTAGTGTGCCTCGTTTCCAGCTATATCTATTCCTTGCCAGTACGATGTACTGACACCTTGTTGCGGTTATCTGTTTTATAGATCTTCCTACGGATGGCACAGAACACGATGTTGGGGTACGGGTTGAGCGAACTAGCTAGGCTGCATCCATTATATTTATTGTTTAGAATAAATATTATATGCTCTTGCCTGACCTTTGATGAAAATATATGTTATTCCTTAAATGTGAGTAGTTGTCACATATGATTTACTTATTGGTCATTCCTGGTATTGGATGTGCGACCATGTCATTATGTTATTTTAGGGCTTGTCGCCCGGATATGCCATGTATTGTTCCTGGGGTTATATACTGCTTTGTTGGCATTTATTTGAGTGTGATACAGGTTTGTATTTATACCTCGCTTCGTATTGACTATCTAAGCTGAGTGATCAACAGTTTAGAATAGTTAATACGGCGATGACGTCACGAAAATGGTTTTAAATTTTCGGGGCGTTACATAAATAACCCAAAATATAAGGCGGGTTTAGACAGAAGTGAGACACAGAGATGAAATAGCCGGAGATGAGAAGAATTTATTTTGGCTAAAAAGCTGACAAAAATAATCAGGATAATCCTGCAGACATCTGCTATCCAGGTCCTGACTATTCCAGGTGGGATGATTTTTAGACAGTGAAATGCCTTAAATGACAGTTGCCGCCGTCATCTTAGCTCCACTGTCTGTGAACTGGATAAAAACTCACATGTTCTATCATTGCAATAATTTTTAGACAACATTGGCATATATCATCTAACATTACTACAGCTCTAGATTCAGGTTTGAAATTAAAATAAAGAAAATAAAACAGTATCCGGGTAGGAGTCAGCTGAGCAGCTATTATAATCCCGGATGAACGAACCGCCAAGGCTTCCACCGACCACTACCCGGATCATGCAAAATAACAACCAGTAATTAATATTCAGACTACGAGCTAGTTTATCCGTGTGGGAATACCCGCCAACATTAGTCTGATATATTTCTTACTAGCCGTTTCACACAACACAGGTAAAGACAAAATAAATAAAAGAAAATATTTTTGGGTCATCTTGTATGAGAGACATTGGTTTCTCATACAAGGGTATGGAAATTAATCCATAATTACTCTTTATGTCTAAATAATCACTCATTCCATAATTAATTAATTACAGTCCAGATTACATGCTTAGATCATTAGAGTTTAATTTTTGTAGAAAAATCTTTTAATGGAATTGAACAAAATTCTTTATATCAAATTAATCATGGGTTGAGATCATTGGATTTCAACCTCAAAATATTAATATAAAGGTTCAATTAATTAATGGGATGCGATGGAGAATAAAAAATTGGCAAGAGAGTGACATGCATGTCGTGAAACAGAATTTGTGTCGTGAACCATGGGTCCACGACAGGGGGATCACGATAGAGAGGTGGGAAATAAGAGAAATTGGATATTTTGAAAATTAAGGTTTGTTGTGTCGCTAGACAAAAATCCGTGTCACTAGGCGTGGCCTCGCGACAGGGGTCTAGCAACACAAGGTTTGAAAATTCAACAAGGGCATAATTCATGTCGCGGACCGTGGGTCCGCGACAAGGGTTTCGCGACAGAGCCCTTCCAAAATAAAATTGCAAGTATTTTGGTCCTCTGTCGCTAATCAAGGAGTGTGTCGCGGGCCGTGGGTCCGCGACAGGGGTTTCGCGACAGAGGGATTCTAAAAACTTTATAAAATTTTGGCAGCATAATGCCTAATATTGCATTGCATGGAAGTACGTTGTGATCCGTGGGAGCACAACGAGAAAATTACGTTGCAACCCGTGGGGTTACAACGTGATGCAATATAATATAGGAAATGCAAATTTTAAATAAATATGCACAAACACTTTAATACTACCCCTTTCTAGATCTAATGGACTAGAAATAAAAATAAAACAAAATAAAAAAAACTACCTAAAAAAAGAAAAAACAGGAGCAGTACACTAAAAACAAGAAAAAATAACAAAAACTAGAATTAAAAGCAAAAACAAACACAAACTATGCTAGCATACCAAAATTAAAATAAAACCTACACTAAATCTATCAAGGGATAAATGTAAAGTGTTGATACATTTATTAAATCTAAATAAAGCATTTAAACTAACTAAAATAACAAAAGTGGTCAAGCAACCCAACAAAATAAAAACAGAACAACAAAATATAAAGGAAGAAACCATGACAAATTTTTGTGGGGCCTTTTCTTGATTAAAGCAACAAAACATGGTTCAAAATACACTTATTAATTAAGTGTTTGAAACCTAAAATACAAAAATATAAACTGGGAAAGAAATTGAACACTAGCTACACTTATTTATTACAAAGCATAAATTAAACTAAGCTAAGATCTACTTCTACATTGCATAAAATTAAACTATCTACCTACACTAATTTTTGGAGAGCACAGTGGTGCCTCCAAAAACAACTAAAAAAAACTAAAGTGTAGCTAGGTTACTGTTCAAGGAGGTGGGAGGATATATTTATAGATGAGAAGAATTAAGCCCTAGGCCCATTCAAGGCCCATCCAGTAACTAAACAATTATGCCTGTCGCGAAACAAATTCCGGTTCAGGACACACTTTTTAGCTCCAGGATGACGCGCAGGAGGGGGCGGGACTTGAGGTCCATGAAGAAAAGACAAAAACTCTTACACTTGCGGGACTTCAGCTCCAGGGACTCCCCAAGTGTTTTGACATGTGAGTAAATCAAATGGGAGTAGCATGTGAGGTCACGTGACTTGTCCCCTGCATTTAATTCTTCTGTCGCGGAGCTCTGTGTCGCGGGACACTTCTCCCAGTCGCTAGGCCATAAGTCTAGCGACTGGGTCTCTGTCTTGATACTCACTTTTATCTGTCTCTAAACATCCCCAGTCCTTAAGCTATTTTTTCTGTCCCTAGACACCCGTTCGCGAGGCATGGCCTCGCGACACGGATTTTGTGTCTCTAAACATCCCCAGTCCTTAAGCAATTTCCCTGTCCCTAGGCTCCGTGTCGCTAAACATGGCCTCGCGACAGGATTTGTTTAGCGCCACTGGGGTCCCGAGGTCCGATAAATTTTATCTCTTATTTTCTTTTCTCTTTCCTCTTCCCTTATTTTCTCTTCCTCTCTTTCCTAATTCTTCTCTTTATTTTTCTTCTCGTTTCCAGATTTCCATGTTCTCTTTCATTTTCTTTCTTCTTCTTCTCTGGATTTTGGTGGCGGTGGGTGGCTGGCCGAGGCGAGTGTGGCGGCATGCCGTGGTGTTTGTGGTGACGGCAGTGGATGCTGAGGGTGGGATGAGGCGGCTGTCGGAGCTTGGAGGAGGTGGGGGCTGTTGGCTTGAACTTTGGCCGGAGAAGGGATGATGGAGATGGGTTGTGGACGGAAATGGAGACTGAGATGGGGGTTTGTTGGGGCTGGCCGGAGATGGGTGGCGATTGGAGAAGGGAGCAGGAAGGGATGGTGGGCGCTCCTCGGGTTGCGATGGCCGGAGGAGGGAGCTTCGACGGGAACGGAGGATGAGGATGGCGGAACTGGTGGTGGATTTGGGGGCAAGTGTTGGTTGCGTTCGATTTTGGTGGCTGTGGAGTGGGCGATGTTGATGATGGGTTGCGGTGGTGGCCGGAGACAGATGAGGCGGTGGTGATGGCACACTGGGGAGATGATCGGAGGTTGAGGGCGGAGATGGCCGCCGGCCGGCGGTGGCAGCGCCGGCGGCAGGGGGGATTTAGGGTTAGGGTCAGGGTAAGGTTGGGCTTGGTTGAGTTGGGCTTGGAGTTTTTCAGTGGGCTTGGGGTTTTTCAGTGGGCTTGGGCCACTTGGTGGGCTTAGGGGTTTTGGACTAGGGTGGTGTTACTGGGCCTGGAGAATTGTACTGATTGGACTAGAACACTTGGACCAACTTTAATTAAATCACCTGCAATTAATTAAAATTAAAAGTGATTAGTGGACCAATTAATGTTTAATTATAGCAGAAAAATAGAAATAAAAATAAACATAAAAATTATAAATATATATACATCAAAAATGAAATAATATAAGTATATTTATTTCCACTTGATTATTTTAGCTTGTGTTCCGTTTAATGGACTCGTGTTCCACCGAACAGACACTACAAACCATAATTATCAAATGTGAGATTTTTAATATTTTTATCATGTTTTTGGATTTTTTAACATAAAATTTAATAAAAAAGCAATATTTTTGTATTTTTCAATAACAGCTTATTATTTATACAAACTTGCATATATCTGTCAAATTCAACTGCTTTCTTATTTAAATAAGACCGGAATGCGATCAAATGTCCGTATTAGACACGGAAATAGATTGAAAATAATGGTCAATTTTGGCCATTATCAGCCTACACTAACGTGAATATCCATTTGGGTTTCCCGAGGCTCCGGAGTGGTACTGGGTATGGCAGATACGGCTGCGGCCACCGGGTTCCGGCTAAACTTGACGAGATTGCGATGCAATCGTGAAATACTTGAAATACTAAATCTTGGGAGTAATGGGGATAGTTAAATATTTATTTATTGTCCTTTTAAATTGTTAAATGCTTTATTTAAATTAATTATGGCCTTTATTTAAATTATGCTAAATGTATTATTGATTAGTGCCATGAATTAATTATGCGAATTGGTTAGATTATTAAATTGAATTAATTGTGATGTATTACCATGCTTTTATGTAAATATTAAATTAATGGCTTTTAAACCCTACGATCATGCATATGTTAACTTACTCAGCAAGTTGTGCTGACCAAACCGTTTATTTTTCATTTTTCCTTACAGAGTATGTGGAACAAACATGAGCACGTTCATGCATGGGGGAACTATATTTTGCGAAACTTTATTACTAAATTCTTGCATTAGACTATAGAATAAACGGGCCTGTTTAACCCGTGTTTTGACCATGTCGGTCTTATTTACATTTCCGCTGCAATATTATACTTAAATATTATTTCCGCAGCATTATGATATTATTATTTTCGAGACTATATTGTATGGGCTGTTTGCAAATGTTTTAACTATTTTTAAATACTGAAATACCTAGCCTTGCATCTCTTTAGTAAGCCGGAGAAACCGTGTCTTATTAGAGAGGTGTGGCGGTGTCATCCCGACCTGGGTGACAAAAAACCCGGGTGTTACAGAGGGTAAGCATTTTGTGGCACGCTGAGTTGAAGGGGACAGATGTAAACGTTGTTAGTCAGGAAGGAAGCTTTCCAGGGGGTTTGATTGAACAAAGAAGGTGGAAACAGAAGCAGCCACGGTATGGATTGAACAAAGAAGGTGGAAGGTGAACACCGATGGATCAGGGCTTCACTCTCCCTAAAATGATATTTGAATGCGATTCTTTTAATGTGGTAAGTTAACTGTGCAACAATGAAACTTGCCCTTGGAGATTGAATCATCTAATGGCTCCAATTGCAGCGGTTTTGAAGTTTAGAGGAGGAGTCCGGGTGTAACATATATTGCACGAATGAAACAACATTGCCGACCATTGGACTCGAGCTGGCGCTGCGGGGGGAGAGAGGATAGAAGCTTGGAACTAACTGTTGAAGAGGAACAGTGCATCAGAGGCTGTGTAACACCCCGGATTTGGTAACCCAGGCCGGGATGTCACCGCCACACCTTCTCAAGCAAGATGCGAACCTTTTCGAGCTCACTTAAGAAGATGCCAAGGCTGAGTTGCATCAATAATTTAAAATATTTAAATTCATTTAAACAATGCCCGAATTCAAATCAGAGTAAAGTCTGACATGCATAATTTAAAACAATGCGGAAGCTAAGTAAGGGCCAAAACACGGCCAAAACATAAGTTTGGAATTCGTAAAGAGAATTTTAAAACAAGTGCGACAAGTCTTCGGAAATTCCCATCCCATATGTAAATATCGTGCACTAATCTTCAACATCTGAAAGAAAAAATAGAGACAACGTATCTATCTGTACAACGTACTGAGTAAGTTAATATACAGCACAACGAATTTTAAAAATTCTAGAAGAGTATATAAAATGGGATTTTTAATTTAAAAATGAAGGCGAATAACATACTTTTCCAAAAGTTCTTACACTTGCCACACGAATATTTTACCATTGTTCATCTTGATCGAGGACACCATATATGCCCTTTAGGACTAATACCCACAAGGACTCCATATCATAATAAAGATCCTAGGGATGTACCCTTGGGATCAACCCACCTCTGGGACTCGTACCCACGATAGATGTGAAAGCAGTGACCCTATACAGACCACTCCGGAGCCCTAGATAACCCATACGGATACATCTAGAAGTATAGACTCTTACAATCACAGAACCATAATAACCATAGTCGCCGTTTTGGCTACAAGAGGGGGCGGCCCAACGAGCTCCACCAAGTGCACTTACCCTCTAAATACATCGGGCATCCCACTCGATCAAAACTTACAAAGTTTCAAAATTCACTTTTTATCATTATCACAAATGACCACATTTCCAGAATTATAGATTTCAAAAACGAGAGTGAAAATCGATTCGAGAATCACCCCAAACACATAACATGAATTTGAAATTATGGCAGTGGTCAGTTTTGCTTTTGGAAATATAGCAAACGATTTTTAAAAATTCCGAAAAATTCACTATAGCTAGAGAACATCAAGATGAACATTTTTCATAGAAATAGCCATTTTCAAATTCGGATTCTAAATAGGAGAAATAAACCAATTTTAGAAAACCCTGATATAATGATTTTAAAAGCTTCAGTGATTTCGACCACAGTGTGATTAAAAATCCATAACTTTTTCGAGAGAATTCCTAAAATCGTAAAAATTGACAGAAACATTCTAAACACAATATGGAACAAACATCATGAAGACCACGAACAGAAATAACACACATAGGATGATCTAAAAAGCACAACATGACTGAGCTTCATCAAAAACGATTCTGACAGCAACTTGATGCAGAATACCAGATCGAATTAATGGCATCAAATAAACTACAAAAATTATGAAATTTTACAGATCTTGACTTTAAAATATTAGGAACAATTTTCATTTAGGAAAGTTTTCTCAAACACGTTCGGATCTATGTCAAAAATGCGATGCAACAGAAACTAGTAGTGAAGAAATCGTGGTGGCAGATTTGAATGGTCATGGAGATGGAGTCATATCTCGATTTCTACTCAACCAAAAATTCTAAAACTCGATGTGTACGATATTAACTTAGATTATTAGTGATTGGGATTGGTTGCTTTGAACTTGAGATCCTACGGATTAGAGCAAAAGTCCTACGAAATCAGCAACACCCCCGACTCGCTGCAACTCGAACAATAGATTGAGAATTCAGTCTCTAATAAGATTTTTGGACTTAAGGGTCATATAAATTCTACCCAAATGCATTAAACTTACTGTGGATATGATTAGAGTGACGGATTCCTGATTGGATTGCTGCTATTGCACCAAAGTTTCCTCCAAAACACACGAAACTCACACCCTCTCTCACCCTCTTGAATCTGCTGCAATGTTGTAAACTTTTATTTTGTTTTTTAGGTGGTGGAATGGGCGGTCATTGGGGCAGATAATGGAATGATGAGACTGTTCAGAGGATGAATTGATGATTCATAATCTTCATTACTCTAATAATGAATTGTTACAACCTTCCTTCTCCCAAAGATTCCAAACGTCCAAGCATCCATTACACATCATATTGATTCTAACTAATTACTCAGCATACTCCTCCAATCATTATCCTATTCTGCAGCGCTTTTTTTCCTTTCCCTTGGCTCATGAAATGGACGGCAATAATAAGTGGATGATTAAATGGAATGGGTAACTGTTACTGTAATACCCGAGAATTTTCCAACATAAAATAAAACAGTAATTAAATAAATAAATAATAAATAAAATAAATACTATAAATAAATAAACAAAACCAGCAAATAAAAGAAATAAATAAAGATAAGAAAATGAGAAATGAGATTTTTACTTAAAAAGGAATTAAAGGAATTTAATTAAACAAAAGGATGGATAAATGGAACACCAAAACCCGACACTAATGAACTCGAGTATTCGAGTCCAAAACATCCAATTAGACTGAGAATGAATTTAGAGAGAAAGTAGAAACCCGAAGATACCCCGGGAATCGGAATTCGGGAGCATAGAGGGATAGAAACCCGAAAGAGAGGCGGAAAAGCACGACGGATCGCACGACCCGCCCGGACCGAAGTCCAGGCGAAGTCGGCGCGGTGGCCGCGCGGTGAAGTGGCTTTAGCGCGCCACTTCACAGATTCGTTTGTTGCGTGAATCTCTCGCCCGAACGCGGATTTTTCGACTTTCGGTTGAACATCTCTCGACTCCAGACTTTTAGGTCGGTTGTGGACGCCCTAGGAACTTAGAATTCTATAAATAAGCCCCTTGGGAGCCCCAAACAAGTTTACAAAACCCTAAAATCTTCTATACGTTCGAAACCCTAAATTCGGAGTCGACGGAAAGCACCAAACGGAGGCAGCAGCTTGGACGAAAATCCAAGCATCTCCAAACGTTGTGGTAAGCTCTAGTCCGATAAATCTTTTCACGTTTCAATCCGAAAACGGATTCTAACTTCGATTCTTCTCTTTCTACACCCCGTATCGAATCTAGATCGTAGAACCCGACGAACGGAGAGGAGAAACGGTGATCTGGAAGCCACGCCTCCGAACTAGACATCCCCGACGTTCATAGACACTGTAAGTTAACCTTACATGGTTTTGGGAGATTTTAAAACATTCGAAACCTAAAAGATTCAACAAGAATCATAAATCTGTCCACTTTTGTTTTTCTACCGACGCAACAGATTTAGTGAATTTTTCCGACCCTTAAAACGAACTCAAACGGAAAAACTTAAAACACGAAAAACGTTCCTAAGACTTAGACCTAGCTACTGTAAAAATTGGAGAATTTTTGGAGTTGATTTGATATGTGAAAACCCGTTGAAACCGAACTGTTTGATTCTAGATCTTGAAATCTTGGACAGAACTTAGGAATGATCTTGATCTCATTTTTGACATAGGATCTAGGCTGTTTTAGATCTTTGGCTAAACATGAAAGTTGTAGATAATTGTCTTAAGATGATCCCTGTCAAATTTCATTAAGTTTGGAGTTGAATTGATATGTTAGAATTTGAAATCTTTAAACTGTGACATGTTAAACTCGGACAGATTTCTTGTTATGCGAAAATTGGCGATTTTGACCTACTTAGATATCTCAGATTGAAAAAGTTAAAACACGAAAGTTGTAGATCTTGATGTTTCCGAGTCAGATATGAAATTTTGGAATTTTTGGAATTAAATCTGATTTTAGACGAATTTTGGAGTAAACTGTGATTTACCGAAACGAAATTTTGAAATCTTGTTGAAACATGGAATTAACCTTTAGGGTTGAAACGAATTGAGATATTGTTTCTAAATTAATACAATGGAAGGCAGATTTTAAAAACTAAATCCCCTTACAAACTTGATAAATTAAAATTAGGGGTGAGTGCTCTGCAGGGTGCCCCCTAACGATTCACTTCGTGCCGTAATGGACGATGGTGACCCCGCACGCTATACTTGAAATGTGATATTGCCAAAACGGCGAAATATAGAGCCTACACTCTCGTGAATATCCGTATGGGTTTCCCGAGGCTCCGGAGTGGTACTGGGTATGGCTGATACGGCTGCGGCCGCCGGGCTACCGGCTAAACTTGTTGACATCGCGATTTTTATCGTGAAACTTTGAAATACCAAATCGGGAATGTAATGGGGATTCTAAATTAAATTAAACTAGATTCAATGATATTGTTGTCAAATTAAATTATTTAAATGCTTTATTTAAATTATGGCTATTATTTTGAACCATGTGGTATGTGTTGTTAAATGGAGCCTGAGATAAATTATGCTATTGGATATGGATTAGATGAAACTAAATATTATGTTATTATCATGCTTTTGTTAAATTATTAAACTTATGGCTTTTAAACCCTACAGTCATGCATGTGTTAACTTACTCAGCAATTTTGCTGACCAAAACCATTTTTATTCCTTTCTTTACAGAATATGTGGAATGAGCCTGTATGAACACGAATCATGCATGGGATTTTGGGGATTGTTATTTTGCTTTTAAATTTCGTACTTAGAATATATTATGAACGGGCCTGTTTAACCCGTGTTTTGGCCATGTCGGCCCTTTTTATATTTTCCGCTGCGATACTGTACTAAACTAAATTTTTCCGCTGCGCTATGCTATTATTATTTTCGAATTATATTGTAGGGGCTATTTTGAATGCTTTAAATGTTTTAAATCCTGCAATACCTAGCCTTGCATCTCTTTAGTAAGCTCGGAGATACTAGGGAGATGTGGCGGTGACATCCCGACCTGGGTGACCAAAAACCGGGGTGTTACAGTTACTATATGCTACTATGTCAAAGATGAAATCATATTTAATCAATAATAATGGAGTGCTTTAAATATTGATTCAAATTCCATTACTAGAATTTTAATATCCGTGTATATTATGTAATTAGCCAAATACATTTCTACGTAGGGGCCCACTGGTCAAAGTTGACATGCTATTATAATAATAATAATAATAATAATAATAATAATAATAATAATAATAATAATAATAATAATAATAAGTGAAATGGAATTTCTTCAGGTAGTTTCTCGGGTATTACATTCTACCCTCCTTAAAAATCAACTTCGTCCTCGAAGTTGGGTCGCACTCGGAAAAGTAATATCAATATAGACAAGTAATTTGCACGCATAGATATATTGAGGCTCGAAAATTAAATTCTTACATCGATGCGTGACGGCTCTGCGGGGTATCACACCCTCTCCCCCTTAGGACTGCAGTTATGTCCCCATAACTACTCACGAGTCGCTTTGGAGAATATTGGGATATTCATTTACGACTGGGATTATGTCGATCTCTTTTTTTTTTCATCTTCGAAGTTATGTACGTAGCATTCGTACAATTGGGAATGAATAGATTTATTTATTATTAGTATTAGATTTGCTTAATAACAATTAGAGAAGCATAATCAAGAAATTCAAGTAGCAAATAGAAAATATTATTGCTTGTAATTTATTGATATCATAAATGATTTATTGGTTTACAAGCGACTCTAGAAAAAGAAATAACAGGACAAGACTCTTAATGGAAATAACTCGCATCAACTAGAATGGAAGTACTAGCAACATAAATCAAGTGCATCATCGACTCCTAATCCCTAATGCTATGGAGAATAGTTAATAGGGTCTTCCTCAAGACCCTCTTCCTCTCCATCAGATATGTTAATAGCACCTATGGGTCCATGGAGGACTGGGCTTGGAGGTTCATTAGGCTGAGCAGTACCATGATCGGTTATGGGACTCTGGGCTAAAATGTAATCAGTAAGGTTGAGTAGATCCATTTCTAGATTGTTTATCCTTTCCTACATGGTGTGGTTTTGTTGCAGGAGTTCATTAACTTGGGCTTGTAACTGGTTCATTTGATGGTGGTCTGTAGCCCTAAGGTTACTGAAATGGTGCAAGTCGGTTTCCAGCTGTCCTACGCGGTTCTTAAAATACTGGATGTGTTGTTGGGAATCGAGATATGCGTTCATGAGTTTCATCATTAAGTTTGTCATACCTTGGTCAGCCATCTATTATAAACAGAGGGGTTAGGTCAGAACATACTCAGAATAAAGGTTAGTAAAGTGCAAAAGTGTGGGAATGCATGATGTATGCCTATGCAACCCCCCCCCCCCCCCCCCCCAAAAAAAAAAAAATATTTCATAAACATAACTAAGACTTGTCGAAAAAATTTTACTTCCTCCGTCTCATTTAGATTGTCGCGTTTGACTTTTTGGCACTGTTCACTGTTTAAGTTTGATTCATATTTTTATCATAGTTATGTAAGAAAAAACATAGTGAAGTGAGATCTTGCTAGATTCGTCTAATCTTGTAGTTTTAGAATATCAAATTTTTATAATTTTTTATTGTACACAATTTAAGTTATTAACCGTTAAAAATGTGTATCGACATACGTGTCAGGTGGGTCCATAGCGATTACAATGAGACGGAGGTAGTACTATATTTTCCATGGGTTTTAAAATAAAATTCCTTTCCATGGAAATAATATCTTAAAATTTTTTTAAAATAATATTTAAAATTTTGGGCCTCTATATTGGGCCGAAAATAATAGCTTCAAAAATTTTTCGGGCTCTGATACCACTTTGTAACACCCCAGATTTGGTAACCCAGGCCGGGATGTCACCGCCACACCTTCTCAAGCAAGACGCGAACCTTTTCGAGCTCACTTGAGAAGATGCTAAGGCTGAGTTACATCAATAATTTAAAATATTTAAATTCATTCAAACAATGCCCGAATTCAAATCAGAGTAAAGTCTGACATGCATAATTTAAAACAATGCGGAAGCTAAGCAAGGGCCAAAACACGGCCAAAACATAAGTTTGGAATTCGTAAAAAGAATTTTAAAACAAGTGCGACAAGTCTTCGGAAATTCCCATCCCATATGTAAATGTCGTGCACAAATCTTCAACATCTGAAAGAAAAAATAGAGACAACGTATCTATCACTACAACGGTACTGAGTAAGTTAATATACAGCACAACGAATTTTAAAAATTCAAGAAGAGTATATAAAATGGGATTTTTAATTTAAAAAGGAAGGCGAATAACATACTTTTCCAAAAGTTCTTACACTTGCCACACGAATATTTTACCATTGTTCATATTGATCGAGGACACCATATATGCCCTTTGGGCCTAATACCCACAAGGACTCCATATCATAATAAAGATCCTAGGGACGTACTCTTGGAATCAACCCACCTCTGGGACTCGTACCCACGAGGGATGTGAAAGCAGTGACCCTATACAGACCACTCCGGAGCCCTAGATAACCCATATGGATACATCTAGGAGTATAGACTCTTACAATCACTAAACCATAATAACCATAGTCGCCGTTTTGGCTATAAGAGGGGGCAGCCCAACGAGCTCCACCAAGTGCACTTACCCTCTAAATACATCGGGCATCCCACTCGATCAAAACATACAAAGTTTCAAAATTCATTTTTTATCATTATCACAAATGACCACATTTCCAAAATTATAGATTTCAAAAACGAGAGTGAAAATCGATTCGAGAATCACCCCAAACACATAACATGAATTCCACAATTTAAGACATGAATTTGAAATTATGGCAGTGGTCAGTTTTGCTTTTGGAAATGTAGCAAACGATTTTTAAAAATTCAGAAAAATTCACAGTAGCTAGAGAACGTCAAGATGAACATTTTTCATAGAAATAATCATCTTCAAATTCGGACCCTAAATAGGCGAAATAAACCGATTTTAGAAAACCTTGATTTAAAGATTTTAAAAGCTTCAGTGATTTCGACCATAGTGTGATTAAAAATCCATAACTTTTCCGAGAGAGTTCCTAAAATCGTAAAAGTTGACAGAGACATTCTAAACACAATATGAAACAAAAGTCATGAAGACCACGAACAGAAATAATACACATAGGATGATCTAAAAAGCACAACTAGACTGAGCTTCATCAAAAACGATTCTGACAGCAACTTGACGCAGAATACCACATCGAATTTAAGGCATCAAATGAACTCCAAATATTATGAAATTTTACAGATCTCGACTTTAAAATGTTAGGAACAATTTTCATTTAGGAAAGTTTTCTCAAACACGTTCGGATCTAAGTCAAAAATGCGATGCAACAGAAACTAGTAGTGAAGAAATCGTGGTGGCAGATTTGCATGGTCATGGAGATGGAGTCATATCTCGATTTCTACTCAACCAAAACTTCTAAAACTCGACGTGTACGATATTAACTTACATTAGTAGTGATTGGGATTGGTTGCTTTGAATTTGAGATCCTACGGATTAGAGCAAAAGTCCTACTAAATCAGCAACACCCCCGACTCGCTGCAACTCGAACAATAGATTGAGAATTCAGTCTCTAATAAGATTTTTGGACTTAAGGGTCATATAAATTATACCCAAATGCATTAAACTTATTGTGGATATGATTAGAGTGACGAATTCCTGATTGGATTGTTGCTATTGCACCAAAGTTTCCTCCAAAACACACGAAACTCACACCCTCTCTCACCCTCTTGAATCTGATGCAATGTAAACTTTTATTTTGTTTTTTAGGTGGTGGAATGGGCGGTCATTGGGGCAGATAATTTAATGATGAGACTGTTCAGAGGGATGAATTGATGATTCATAATCCTCATTACTCTAATAATAAATTGTTACAACCTTCCTTCTCCCAAAGATTCCTAACGTCCAAGCATCCATTAGACATCATATTGATTCTAACTAATTACTCAGCATACTCCTCCAATCATTATCCTATTCTGCAGCGTTTTTTCCTTTCCATTGGCTCGTGAAATGGACGGCAATAATAAGTGGATAATTAAATGGAATGGGTAACTGTTACTAAATGCTACTATGGCAAAGATTAAATTATATTTAATCTATAATAATGGAGTGCTTTAAATATTGATTCAAATTCCATTCCTAGAATTTCAATATCCGTGTATATTATGTAGTTAGCCAAATACATTTCTACGTATGGGCCCACTGGTCAAAGTTGACATGCTATTATAATAATAATAATAATAATAATAATAATAATAATAATAATAATAATAATAATAATAATAATAAGTGAAATGGAATTTCTTCAGGTAGTTTCTCGAGTATTACAGGCTGACCGGCTGCACATGGAGGATAGTTTTTCTGGGCCAGTAAGTGTATGTAATTGGAGCAGTCACAGGTTAGTGAAATGTGACATGGATAGCATTTACTGAATGGGTTGTGCCTGTTCTATCTTTGAACAACGGATCGATTCTACAAAAAAAAAAAAAAAGAAAGGAGGGGAGTAAGATGCAGTAGTGTCTGAAGATATCCGAAAGAGGCTGTCCGGTGCTTTTGCTTGCTTTCTGCTAATTTCAGGATGATACAAAGTGGATGGAAAGGGCATTGTTAGAAGGCATTGTTAGATGGCATTGCAAGATGTAAGGCTTTTGTTTTGTATTTTGTCTTGTTTTGTATGATGCTTGCAACACCTAAAACTTGTCCGAACTTTGGTGTCTGATATTTGGGGTGTAAGGTGTCTGCAAGAGGCTTTGTATTTCATCTTTCTTCAGAAATAAACGTTTCCCATTGCATAAAAAAAGAGTGTGGAAAATTGTTTTATGGGTGCCTTTGAATTCTTGTATAAATGGACTTAAATGGGGCATTCTTGAACTTGATTTCTAAAACGAGATTATAATTAGCAAGCCTTAAATTCAGATTGGTTTTGAATAATGAAATTGGGAATCATGTATGTTGACACTTTCTTTGTAATTCTTGAATGAGAATATGTTGGATTTGGTATTATCTGGCAATGGTGATTTGGGACTTGTTAGTTGCTTTACCATGGTAGATTGAATTGGGTTGAAGTATATACTTATTATGTGGAATGTGGTTTCCTAGCTTTGTCACTTAGTTGACTTCAATTTCTATGAACTCTAGATGTGTGATATGAAAGGATTTTCTTGTTAAAAAGTATCCTATGGATTAGTGAATACTTTATTCAATTATTTAAGTTGTTGAGTTTTTATGTATGTGAGCTCCTTGAATATTGGATTGAATAAAATGGGTTATATTGATTATTTGATATGTGTAGTTATTGGATAAAATGAGAAATTGTTATTAGTGTTGGTTATTGAATGTGTTAGCTTATTGTTCTTGAATGTTGAGAATTTATATCGATATTTGATCTTGATCCTTTTGCTATTGGGAGGAGTTGGTGGATTAAATGGTGTATTGTTGGATGGTCGGCTTGGAGGGATTTTAAAAAAGGTGATTGGAGGTGGATGTTGGTGTTGGAGAGTGGAGGAGACGAATATGTTGGTATTGTTAGAATTATTTTAATTCTTATGATAATATTTTTGTACATGGAACAACCGCGAAGCCATTGGAGGGTTGAAGATGTATAAAGGAAGCTTTGAAGATTTATTATAAAGGCGAGGGTTAAAATAGCAAATAGATAGGGGTTAGGTAATGAAATTAGGAATAGACTTAGAATAGTATATGTGCCTTAGATTGGGAACTCCGTGTGACCGGATTCCCTGCGTATAATCATGTGCCTTAGATTGGGAACTCCGTGTGATCGGATTCCCTGCGTATATTCATGTGCCTTAGATTGGGAATGGCCGGTGAATGGATTCCTTGCGAAATAATTATAAATTATATGTCAATATGATAATATTGAGCATGTTTGTGATTGATGATTTAATATATGTTTTCGAGTCGTGAGACTGGACATGCGTGGAACTTATTGTGAACTATTATGAATTTATGCTTTCGGGGATAATAGATCTCTTAACTTTGTTTTTGAGTGTATCACTGGACATAGTGGGCATCTTATTATCCCGGGCATTGTGGTCTTCGAGAGCGAGATGCTCCGGGCTAGTACCCGCCAGGCCGTAAGCCACTTATGCTAGCTTTTAGTGTCCGCGGCGGGGGCACTGTGGGTATCTCTTCCGACCATTGGGGGGTGGATCCTATTTGGGGAAGAATACCGACCATGGTACATAGGACGCACGCTAGACATTCTATTTGTTGCATTTAGGATAGATAGACACTATAGGTCATTTCATCTCATCATTCATCATGTATATTATTGCAGTGCATCTTGTGGTTGAAGCACCAGTATGAGATGGTGTGATGTTTATTTCCTGTATTTATTTATGTCCTTAAATATTGTTGTTATTATTGTTCTTCTCCTTATTATTATTGTTGTTATTATTATAGTATTATTGTTATATTACCCCATTTTCCCCTGCTATATCTATTCCTTGCCAGTACGTTGTACTGACACCTTGCTGTTGTCTGTTTTATAGATCTTCCTGCGGATAGCGCAGAGCACGATGATTGGGGGTACTGGTTGAGCGGACTAGCTAGGATGCATTACTTATGTGATAAATGTTATATGCTCTTGCCTGATCCCTGTGTTGAGAATATGTGTTATTTCTTTGATGTTATCGGTGAGTCACATACGATTTAATTATTGTGTATTTCTGGTTTTGTGCCGGTGGCCATGTCATTATATTATTACAGGGCTTGTCGCCCGGATATGTCATGTACTGTTCCCGGGATTGTTGACTGATTTCTTGGCATTAATATTGTGATGTGTATTTTTGTTTATACCTCGCTTGGTATTGGTGGTCTAAGCTGAGTGAACAACAGTTTAGAATAATTGATACGACGGGCACGTCACGAAAAAAATTTTAATTTTCGGGGCGTTACATTTTGGTATTTGAGCGGTTTGCTCTATTATGTGCTTAAAATTTGATAAAAGCATGTGGTGAGATGTGTGGGGATTTCATATAGAGTAGAATTGCATTGCCTTGTGCTAGTTATATTACTTTTATTGCGATGGTTTTCTGATTTATACACTGCGCACCTTGTTGATTCGAGCCATGGTTTGTGAAATAACTATGGGCGGATAACAGGGATATCTTCAAGGGATCTATGCTTAAATTCAGTTAGCAACTTATTTAGAAGTTGCTGATTAGTTAATGTTATTATTATATTGCTTGCTTGGGAATGCGGTTAACGTATTGTATTGTTATAATGTATGGAAGATGTGTTTGTGGCATATTGCAGGTATTAAATTTCGGGACGACTTGATTTCGAAATATCGTTAGGAAGCACCCGAGTCGTCAAGCGTGGGGTCACCATCAACAACAATTTCTAATGTGGCCCAGTGGCTTAAATGGAGCTGATCGGCACATGCAAATCCATGCTATACAGATGCTTGATGATGATCCATTGTCAGCAGATGATTAGAACATTAGGAGTAATATCTCAGACATCTTTAAATCTTAAAGATATATAGGGTAACTCATCCGATTGTACCGTTCAATGAAACTAAGATGATATTCAAGTTGAGACATCAAATTGAGCATGCCACAGAGATTAATTGGAGGCGTTGATGTGAGTTCATGACGGAAGGCGCAATGCTCGTAATGCTGACATATATATAGTTATTTATTTATTGGTTACGCTTTATCACTCAATCATTCTATTTCATTTTCTTAATTATGAGAAAATAAACACCTCTTTTACATTTATTGCCTCATTTGAAGATTCTACTGTGTACATTTCGGTACCAATCCTCTCTCAGTGTTAGACTCTCTTATTCGAGACACGTAATGTCAAATCACTCATGGGGTCATCTGAATGGTTCTCATTGATGCTTTGGCGGTATTGATACCTCTTCACTGTTTCAATATTTACAGTAGTTTGGGGTATCTGCCATATACATCAATATTATCACTGCATGTATTTAGTTTTAAACTCCTCAAATTTTACTCCGAAATATTATGATACCATTGCCATTCACTTCCTTACATCTTCTGTAAGTTTCTTGTATATTCTTGGAGTTGGCTCTTTCCTTTCAGTTATCATCCATCATTCTTAATTTATACTCCCTCCGTCCCAATATAAGTGGCCCCTTTCTTTTGGGCACGGGAATTTAGGTAGTTGGATTTAGTAGTTAAAGTGGTGTGAGTAAATTTGATTAATTCATCCATCTAATTTATAATGGTTACATTTGACTTTTAACCATATTTATTATTTAACTTTGACTAATGTTATCGTAATGATGTAGAAAGACAAAAATAGTCAAGTGTGATCTTGTTGGAATCGTCTAATCGTATAGTTTTAGAATATATATTTTATATAATTTTTATTTATACCCATTTTGAGATATTAATGGTTAAACATATATAGGGACTTTGTGCAGAAAGTACAATTGTCATTATTGTGGGGTTTTTAATTATATTTATGTTAATCTAATTTACTTAAAAGGGAAAGTGACCACTTTTAATGGGACACCCCAAATAGGAATAGTGGCCACTTTTAATGGGACGGAGGGAGTACTACTATAACATTTCTACCCGAAGTTCAGTGGTTGCTCACCGGATAATCTATCAGTGTTTTCTATTTTCTACTGATTTATTATCTTTATAATAAATTGGAGTCTTTTGTAATACCCGAGAATTTGCAACATAAAATGAATAGATAAATAATACTTAAATAAATAAAATAAATAAATAAACATAATAAATAAATAAAGAATCATGAGGAAATGAGAAAGTGAATTTAATTCAAGAAGGAATTAGAGTTCCAAGAGCGTGAAGCCGAATACAATTTAATTAAATAAATTGTTACACGGTAACCCGATACTAATGGACTCAATAATTTGAGCCCAAGATTTAATTTAAATCCGAACAAAATTAAGATAGGGAATTAGAGCCCAAAAATAGCCCGGAAATCGGAGCCCAAGAACATAGGAGGATAGAAGCCTGAAAGAGAGGAGAAAAGACCCGACGGATCGCACGACCCGGCCCGGACCGAAGTCCAGGCCAAGGCCGCGCGGCCTCCGCACGGGGCGAGTGGTTTAGCGCGCCACCACAGCGCCAGCTCCAGCAAAAGGGCATCGCGAGATTCTCTCGCCCGATTTCGGATTTTTCGACTTCGGTTGCTTACCTTTCGGCTCAAGACACTCCAAGACAGATCTTGGATGTACCCTAGGTCTCCTAAGTCTATAAATACTTGTCCCTTTCGAACCCGTACATTTTTCGAACCCTTCGAAATCTCTATACACTTTCAAACCCGGATACCCAAGTCGTCGGAGGCACGAAGGCAACCAAGGACAGCGTTTTGGATGAAATTCAAAGGGCCGCAGTGGTGTTGGTAAGGTTTTGTCCATTCTTTCCGTTCAAATTCGAAAATGAATTCTAACTTGACCTATTCTGCCTTCCTAAACCCCGATCCGGATCAAGAACGAGGAACTCGACGAATCTAGGAGGCCAACTGTGAACGTGGAGGCCACGCCTACGAACTTGACGAGCTAGACAATCCAATATAAGTAAGTTAACACTTACTTTGGTTTTGGGCGATTAAAACACATTCGAATGCAAGGATCTAAATAAAAACCCTAAAAATCTGTCAATAAAAGAATCCTACGGCGCAGCGACTTGGTTTGAATTTTTCAAACCCTTAAAACTGCTCAAACGGAAAAACTTAGAAGACAAAAAACGTTCCTAAGACATTGATCTAGTTCATGTAAAATTTCCATAAATTTTCGTCCTGTTTTGATTATTGAAAACTGTCTCAAACGAACCTGCCTCAATTTTAGATCTTGAAATGGTGACAGATTCATAATCCGAATTTGTGGTTGATTTTGACACTAGATCTAGGCTGAATTAGAACTTGTGTTGAACATGAAACTTGTAGTTCTAGGTGTTGTGAATCTTTCTATAAAATTTCGTTGAATTTGAATTTCATCTGTGATGTTAAAAATCGGATTTTTGAAACTGCTGTTGTAAAACTCGGACAGAATAATGTTCCGGTACAAAACTATATTTTTGACTTGTTTCTTTAACCCGGATTGGAAAACTTAAAACACAAAAGTTGTTCGTCACTATGTTAGCGAGTTACTGTCGAAATTTCAGAATTTTTGGCCTTGAAATGAATTTTTTTTAAATGTTAATGGAGCGAATAGCGGCTTACGAAAGTCATATTTTGAGAAACTTACTGGAATTGTGAAATTGGCCCTTAATGTTCAAACAAGTGAGAGATTCTTTGAAATAAAATAAGTGAACAAACATTTTTGAAAAATACCCTTGCAACATGATTAAAATAAATTAGGGGGTGAGTGCTATGCAGGGTGCCCTCCTAACTATTCACTTCGTGCCTTTATGGGCGATGGTGACCCCGCGTGAAATATGAGAAATATTGCCAAAACGGCGAGAGATATAGGGCCTACACTCTCGGGAGTATCCGTATGGGTTTCTCGAGGCTCCGGAGTGGTACTGAGTATGGCGGATACGGCTGCGGCCGCCGGACTACCAACTAAAATACTTGAGATGTGTAATGGGGATGACTAAAATACTTTTATTTATTGCCTGCATTTAAATTATTTTGTGCTTTTATTTAAATTATGTTATGTGTATGATTAGTTAGAATCCATGTTTTAAATTATGCCATTTACGTATTTAATTAAATTAAATTGTATATTAATTATTAGCATGTTTTATTCAAATTTAATTAATGGTTTTAAAACCCCTTAATCATGCTAGGTGTTAACTTACTCAGCTCGTTTTGCTGACCCAAACCATTTTTCCCTTTTTCTTTCAGAGTATGAGGATTTTGCATGATCACATGCGTGCATGGGCACATTCGGGGGGGGGGGGGGGGGGGGGGGAGGGGGGAGGAAACATTACTTTTATTTATTTAAATCTGTTCGTAGTACATTCGAATGAACGGGCCTGTTTAACCCGTGTTTTGGCCATGTTGGCCCAGTATTTAAATTTCCGCTGCATTAGATATAATTATGTTTAGATATTATTTTCCGCTGCATCTATTGATTATCTTCAAGTTATATACAATGGGCTTTTATTTATTCAAACGTTTTAAATACTGAAACCATAGCCTTGCATCTCTCTAGCAAGCTCGAAGAAGTTATGTCTTGCTAGGGAGGTGTGGCGGTGACATCCCGACCTGGGTTACCAAAAACCGAGGTGTTACAAGTTGGTATCAGAGCCTGGATATTTTAAAACTATTATTTTTAAACATTATTATTTTTAAACTCTATTATTATTATTATCAATATTATTATTTCTAAGTGTACATTATTATTTTTAAAGGTATTCCTGTATAGCCCAAATTATTTTTAGTCAAGTACTAATTTGAAATCTAGCCCAATTCCTTTTAAGACATAAATTATTTTTAAAGCCCAAATCCCCATATTTTCTGTATAAAACTAAATCATTATTATTTTGGCCCAATATAGAGGCCCAAATCATACTGCTATTATTTTTAGTCCACCATGGGATATATTTTATTTTAAAAGCCCATGGGAAAGATAGTGCATCAATTTATTTTCAGGGGATCATCATTTGCATGTGCATACTGCATTTTCTATACCTAAGATAACCTAGAAGCGACGTTGTTCTAACTTAGATATTTTGCTACACTAGATGGCTAACCAAGACATGACAAATCTGATGGTCAAAATGATGAGCGCATATTTGGATTCGCAACAAAACATACATCAACTGAAACACCGTGTAGCCCAATTGGAGGCAAATCTGCACCATATGGGGAATCTAAGGGAAGCAGACCACCATCATATCAATCAACTTGAACAACAAGTCCATGACCTCATTGAATTAACTCACCAATTAAACTAGAAGATTAGCGACCAAGGGATGAATCTGATCCAGCTCACAGATATCATACTGCCGATCAGCCTGGTGGAGAATCATTTGATGGGCCCGGCGAGTCCAAACCCAACGAAGAACGACCCAGTGGAGGACCCAGCTACACTGCCGAAAGGATCTTAGGTCCTTAGGAACTCTACTTTTAGTAAATACTCCCTCTGTCCCAACTAAGATGTCCTGTTTGATTTCTGCACACAATCCAATGCACTTTTTTAATCGTCCATAACTCAAAATATATACACGTAAAAATTATATAAAATATATATTCTAAAACTATACGATTAGACGAATCTAACAAGACCAAACTCGAGTAATTTTTTTCAAATATATACTTACAATAATATTGAGTCAAAGTTGAATAATGAACAGTGTCAAAAAGTCAAACAAGACGTCTTACCTGGGACGGAGGGAGTACTATTTTTGCTAGTAAACACTTCTATTTTTTTACATCCTTTTACTTGTATCAAATTTCTTTTAAGAAATAAATACAAGTTTATTATTTATTTATCTATTTAAAATTCCCTAAATTCCAAATATTTTGGTGGCTTCCCTAAAAAAAAAATTCGTACAGGACCCTGTCCAAAAAAAATAAATAAAAAAATCCAACCCTATACCCTGAAACCTAAAACCTAAACCCTAACCCCAAACCATGAACCCTAAACCCTAACCCTAAAAAAAATCGTGATCTTATATGCCAAATTCATGCGTGCATTTAACACTTGATCTCATATATGATTTAGCAATTCCCTGTTCAAGCGATCTATCTAAACTCTGTTAATTTAATCTATATACGTTGGTAACAGAATGGCACCAAGAGGCAGACCAAGAAACCCACTTACACCACAAACGACCAATGAAGTGCCACCGAATAACACGGAACCAGCTCAACCTGTAGGAGCACAAACCCAAGGTGCGCAAGAAGCCCCCGCACGGAACAATGTGGGCGATCGTCTTCGGACGATAGAGAAGGTCATGATTGCGCTGGGAAACGCGCAAGTCAATCAAGGGCAAGCCGCGGCGGTACCTCCGCCCCAGGCTCGCCCCAACTATCTGGCAATGGTGAATCCGTACCAGCCACCTCACTATGCTGGTGAGGAAGACCCTGCAAAACTAGAGGAGTGGATTAGGACATTTGACAAGTTGCTAGATGCGGTCAAGTGTCCGGAAGGAGAAAAGGTGCACGTCGCCTCGTACTACTTGGGAGGCGAAGCAGACGACTGGTGGCAGGCCACCCAAGCAAAACTGACGGAAGACGAGGAGCCCTATTCATGGGCAGAAATGATAGAGCTGCTCAGGGATAGATTCTACCCCTTGAGTACCAAAGCGGCGATGTATGAGGAATTTCTGTCGCTGAAACAAGGCGGGCAGACAGTACAAGAATATTATACTCGGTTCAAGGAGTTGGTGAGGTTCGCACCAAGACGGGTACCTACAGATGTAGAAAAAGCTCAAAAATTTGAGATGGGACTGAACCTGGCAGTACGTGAGGTCATCACAGGGGTGCACTACTCCGACTTGCAGGCCGTGTATGATCGCGCTGTGGCAGTGGTGCGAGTACAGCAATTGAAATGGAGGGTGGGTGGGGAATCCAGCCAGGGTCCCCAAGACAAGAGGAATAGGGACGCGAGGAGTGAAAACAATGCGGGAAGGAATGAGCATCGGGGAGGGCCGAATAGGCCACAACAATCAAACAATGGAAGGAGGTTTAATCAGGGAGGTCCGGTGCCACCCTGGCCAAGATGTGGAAGACCCCATCTGGCGAGGGGATGCCCTCAACATGGCGCGTGTTTCCGATGTGGTCGGATGGACCACCTGATTCGGGAATGCCGGACAAGGATCGAAAACATAACAAAGAGGGAAGACTTGGTTACGGGGCTGAAGCAGCCTCAAAACCAAAATGGACGGAACGGCAACAACTAGGGGTACAGACCCCCTCGAAATCAGTACAAACCTCTGCAGAATCATCCTAACCATAATCAGCGTCCTCCACCACCTCAGAATCAGAATCAGCAGCCAAATCAGCAGCAGAATCCAAATCAGCAGGGCAACCCAGGACGCCCTATGGGGAGGCTCAACGTAATAAACCAAGCGGACGTGCCTGCACAGGGAGAAGTGATGGCAGGTACATTTCACGTTTTAAGTACACCCCTTAAGGTTTTATTTGATTCTGGAGCTAGTTGTTCAATTATAGCATCAAGAGTAGTGCCTGAGTTAGATCTACCTAAGTGCGAGATAATTAGCTTAGGAATTCAATTGCCTTAAGGAGAAGTAGTAGCGTGTTCTGAATTTTATGACGGAATTCCAATAGTGATAAAGAATGTAGAATTCTTCGCAAACTTAGTAGAATTTAACTTAAGGGACTTTGACATTATACTGGGAATGGACAGGTTGTCCCAGTATAAAGCGATGATCGAGTGCCAGAAGCAAAAGATCACCCTGTCAAAAAGTAGGGGAAGGAGAGTTATCTTTTACTCTCAACCCCCTAAGAGGAGCAATAAAATCGTTAGTGCCCTCAAACTGAGTAACTTGATGCGTAAGAGGTATGAGTTGTATGCGAGCTACGTTCATAACCTCGAGGCAGAAGAGAACAAGGTCGACAACATTCCAGTGGTGAGGGAATACCCGGACGTGCTTCCCGAAGATGTTCCGGGCATGCAACCTAAACGAGATCTTGAATTCACCATAGATCTCATTCCGGGAATAGAGCCTGTCTCAAAAGCTCCATACCGGATGGCGCCATTGGAAATGAAGGAGTTGAAGGAACAACTCGAGGAGCTACTGCAGAAAGGATACATAAGACTGAGTACTTTACCATGGGGAGCAACGGTTTTATTCGTCAAGAAGAAACAGTGAGAATTACGTCTTTGTATAGATTATCGGGGATTGAATCAAGTGACCATCAAGAACAAATATCCCCTACCGAGGATCGAGGATCTATTCGATCAATTGAAGGGAGCTTCGGTGTTCTCGAAGATTGATTTTCGATATGGGTATCACCAATTGAGGATCCCCGAGAAAGACATTCCGAAAACGGCATTTCGAACTCGATATGGCCACTATGAGTTCACAGTGTTATCCTTTGGGTTAACAGACGCTCCTGCAATGTTCATGAATCTCATGAACAATGTGTTTCGAGAATTACTGGATCAGTGTGTAGTGGTGTTCATCGACGACATCCTGATCCACTTGAAGAGCGAGGAAGAGCATTCCCAACATTTACATCAAGTGTTAGGGATCTTGCGAAGAAATCAACTGTACGGCAAGTTGCCCAAATGCGATTTTTCGTTGAAGGAGGTAGCATTTCTTGGACACATAGTATCCGCTGATGGAATTTCACTAGACCCGGCAAACGTTTCAGCCGTAACAGAGTGGGCGGCGCCCAAGAGCCCAACGGAAATAAGGAGTTTCCTTGGACTAGCTGGATATTATAGGCGATTCGTAAAGGACTTTTTAAAAATCGCACGACCTTTGACCCAGCTACTGAAGAAAGGAGCGAAGTATGAGTGGACCGATGCCTGTGAGACTGCGTTTCAAGAGCTAAAGAAACGACTCACGACTACACCCGTATTGACATTACCATCGGAGGATGGGGACTTCGAGGTTTACAGTGATGCTTCAAAGGAAGGATTATGATGCGTTCTGATGCAAGACTCGAGGGTCATTGCATATGCATCACGCTAACTGAAGCCCCACGAGGAGAACTACACGACACACGACTTGGAGTTGGCAGCTATCATTTTTTCTCTGAAGATATGGAGACATTATCTCTATGGCGAAAGTGTCGAATGTTCACCGATCACAAGAGTTTGAAATACATATTCACTCAGAGGGAGTTGAGTTTGAGACAGCGAATATGGTTGGAGCTCATCAAGGATTATGACTTGGAGATATCCTACCACGAGGGGAAGGCAAATGTGGTAGCCGATGCTTTAAGTCGGAAGACCCAACACGTGGCACACTCGTTGCTGATTCTGCCGGCATTGTACATGGATTTGGCAAGGTTGGATGTGGAACTTTTGCATCCTGGCACAGTAAGTGAGACGGTCAACGCAATGGTTGCGGGAAATCCAATTTTTGACAAGATAAGACTCGCCCAACCGAGCGATGTCAAGTTGGAAAGGATAAAGAAGAGTATTGCCGATGGCAAGATAATAGGATTCACTATCCATGAGGATGGAAGCATTCGCTTCAAAGGAAAATGGTGTGTGCCACAGAAGTGCGTTGAACTGAAACAGCAATTGATGGAGGAAGGGCATAACACGCCATATTCAGTGCATCCCGGAGGTGACAAACTTTATAAGGATCTGAAGAAGATCTATTGGTGGCCGGGAATGAAGAAGGAAGTGGCAGACTTCGTGGCGAAATGCCTCACCTGCCAAAGGGTTAAGGCCGTGAAACAAAAACCTTTAGGGTTAATGCAACCACTGGAAATTCCAAATTGGAAGTGAGATAACATTTCGATGGACTTTGTCTCGGGATTACCACGTTCACCTAAAGGAATGAACAAGATCTGGGTAATAGTGGATAGGTTAACAAAAACAACAATATTTATTCCGATGAAGGACACGTGGACTATGGACCAATTGGCCCGAGCTTACCTTGATAATGTGGTACGACGACATGGCGTACCACACAACATCATTTCTGTAATACCCGTGAAATCAGTCACCCATAAATAACTAAATAAACACATAAATAAATAAATAAATAAAATAAAAATAAAAACAGAAATGGAATCTAATTCCAAAGATTAAAAAGGAATTTAAATACCACGAACCCGTAAAGTCGAAAACTGTAATACCCTCTATTATTCTAGATATATTTTAAATTAATTTATTTATAAATATTAAAACTATTTCAGTACTTGTGTAATTATTAGATGCAAAGTAATTAATTAACTAAACTTCTTAATCAATCCTTCTAGAGGCGAATTCATGTTTCCCACAGTGATTCCATGCAAATTTAAGTCATAAAATTCTTCCAAATCTTTGATTGATTCTTCTTGAACTGTATTCACTACCAATTCAATCACTTGATCTAAAATTTCTTGATCAGTTGGATCATCAGCCGATGTTGGATTTTGTTGCAATTGATTTGCTGCCCTCAAATAGTTATCAGCTTCTTTAGTGAAGTCATCTTCCCATTTCTGATCCTTTTCTTTTTCTGGCAACTCACCCAAATCCTGCTGACTCTCGAGTAATGCTTGATTTACCTGCGCATATTGTTCCTTATCTTGTCCTTCTAAGTCCTCCTCTGTATTACCTTTAGTTTGTTGAGGTTGGACAATTAGATTCATCAGGTTTTGTGTTGCAGGTTCGTATTCAACAATACATGACTTCCATCTCTCTGGATCAATATCTCCCAATTTTAGGTCATCAAAAGATCCAAATTCCTCATCTCCAGTGGATGCTTTGACTGAGTGAACAACTTTGATTTCTTCATCTCCTCTGTATGGAACTATTGCTTGCTGATCTCCCATAATTGGTTTGACTTTTTCCTCATCAGAGCTGATATCATATACCACAAATTTTGATTTCCTAGCCTTCATTTTTATTTTGTATTTCTTTACAGGTTTTTCAGGCTCCTTTTCTTGTTGTTTTACCACCTCAGGAACGGGTTCTTGTTGCTTTTGAGATGACTTTTCTTTTCTTTTATACATAACAACTTCTTTCCCTCCTTGAGATGGTTGCAGCAACTCTTTATTTTTCTCCAAAACTTGATCTGACTATGAGGTTGCTCTTTTCAATTCCATTATCTCCTTAATTATTAATTCATCTTCATGTTTTCTTTTCTTTGTCGCCTTACTTGTTTTCTAGGCTCCCGAACCTTTACTCTACTCCCACTCCCTTCTTTGGTGCAAATTGTGGAGCTTCTTCTGAAGAGCTTGAGCTGGGAGTAGGTAATTTCCTTTTCTTAGCATGCATTTTCTTCTTACCCTTTTCTTTATGTGCTTGTATGGCTTGATCAACTTTTCTGTCTTTCTTCTTTTTCTCATGCTTCAAGTACCAATCAGCATAATCTTGCAGTCCCTTATCACATTCGCCATTCCCTTCTCCCACATTCCTTAAAACTGAGTTTAATTTCTGCGGCCTATCAAGTCTCTCTTCCTCATCTGTACCCTCCTCATCAGAAAATTCGTTCTTGACATGAAAATCTTTACCTAATCATTTCAGCATAATATTCAACCCTTTTCTATTTAAGTACTTCTCATTCCATGCATCCCAATCATTTATGATTACCTGCTGAATTTTTCCTTGAGTCTGGTAATTATAGGCCCTGTGCTCCTTGTATGCGTTTTCTCTGCACATCTTTTCATATCTCATGTATTTTTGAATAAATTCCTTCTTTCTCTCCTGCACAAGCTTGTGGACTTCTTGATGAAGAGGTGGATGGAGTCTCTTCTTAATTTTATGAGGCCTATCTGTAATGAGTGCATCTCCTTCTGTTATCACTGGAGATGAGACTTTCCTATAATTCTTTATTGGTTCCAGCCCTTCATTTATGACTGATTCTCTGAGGATACTCCGGACAATCACCTGAGGTGTCTGTTTTGTATCTGATCTCTGCTTTCTGTTTTTCCCGGTACGTTCAGCCTCTCTTTCCTGAGCATCCTTCACCCATGCTTGTTGTTCTGGCATCAAATCAGCAAAATCTTCCTGCGGAAATTCCTCATCTGGTTTCCTCACAAGTTCAGGTTTCAGAAGACTATTTTTGAGATTCAGGCCCTTATTCCATTCATTCATATTTCTAATCCAACTGTTTCTTGCATTTTGAATTGTTTGAAGAAACTTGGGCCATTCTATCTTCCCTTGCCTTGCCTTTTAGAAGTGAGGCTCCAGATCATGCATAAGTTTAATTCTTGCATCTTTAATCCTTTCTCCGGCTAGATTTGTTAGGAAGTCCTGCTCCACAGGTCCCTTTTTGTTGAGAAAGGCAGGAGGCATGTATGCAGGAAGTGCCTGTTGAGGGTCATAAGCTCGGGCATTCCTAATCTCACTGAGCTTACAACAGTACTTGGTTAGCCTTTTTATGAATTTGGGCAATGGTTGAGTGTCAAAGTACTCTATATCCAGTCCAGCGTAGTCCTTAGGATTGATCACCCTGTAACATTCCTGTTTCCATTCTGCCAAGCACTTCTTTTCCCTCAGCTGAAGCCTTTCTAATTTAACTTCCTTGGGAAAATCACTTTCATTCTTTAAGTCTACCATCTGTTTTTCCCAGGAATAAACCATCTTACTCCAGAATGCTTCCTCTAAGTCGATTAGAAGCGATTCCTTCTCTTTCTCAGGTATATGCTGAATCATAGAAGGCATGACATGGAAAACTGGTACTGAAAATTCTGCATCTCCCCGTCCATAACCTTTTTGAATTTCTCTAATGTATGTCTCAGTATGCTTCTTATTCCAGAATGCCCTTTCTTTCTTGTCTGATTCAATGCTTCGGGCTTGAAATTCTTCATATGTCATTTTATGAATCCTTTAAAGAAAACAGGAGAAACTGAATAAATCATGATCACCATCCTCACATTTAGAGATTTGCTCTAAATGTGAGGTTGTGATTAGAAGCAAAATTTAAATTCATCTTTCATTAGTTTGCATTTAAAATCTCCTACCATCCTCACATTTAGAGATTTGCTCTAAATGTGAAGCTGATAACATTGATTATATTTGCTGAAGAAAAATATAATGCTAAGAGAATTAAATAGCTATTGTTCTCGCAAGACAAAACACAATATAAGTAATGTCATTCAAAACAGAGTCAACAGGGTCTGCAACAATACTCAAGAATTTCAAATACAGAAGGTCTTATGATCTAGTTCTGCAAATCAAGAAGGAAGGAATTCCAGTCCATTAGTGAACTTAGTGAAGCAGTTGCAGTGCTCAGTGACAACACATCTCAGGCAGTAAATTGAAGACACGCCATATGAGTTTCTAGGCCATCTATGATCATTCATAGAATAAGAGATACGATCACTGCAGAATCTCTTCCTAGGCTTTCCTGAGAAAGGAGAATAGAAGTTAGGTTAAGCCGACATCCATCTTCTAACTTGACGTTAAAGGTCGTTCAGCCCGCGTATATTTCTGCAGAGAGTTGCAAATAACCAGATTCTCTTTTCTTGTTCTTCCTCTGCATCCTTTCTTAAAAGCATAAGTGCTTTTATGTAAAGAGATGGTTGATGATTGTCACTGACAGCTAGCTTAAGGAGATCAAAGGCTGCTCGTTCATCTTTTTCCTTCACAAACAAACGCATTGCCTCATGTAATTGGAACTTCCAATTTTCTGCCTTCCTGCAGCTGTCATAGAATTCCCATTTTGTCCTATCAAAAGTCCCCCAATCCTAAAAGTAAAAGTCTTCCAAAGTAGCTCTCTTCAAGACTAAGGGATGGTGGGTGGCCACATTTAGCACCTTACAAACTAGTTTACAGTTGAAAATAGTTTCTAAGTGATCAAATGCTAGCATGGATAAAATATCTCCAAGAATCTCATAGGGTAGATCTGTAATTTGAGTGCCCTCTGATCTAGATTTGTGCAGTGAAATTCTTGGCTGCTTTGAAGAGCTTCCAATTTCAATGCTGGGTGGAATTAAAAGAGAATGCAAGTGAAATTCAATAGTGGAAATTGAAATGTATCAGATTACTCTAAAATGCACTTGCTAAAAAAATACAAATTGTAGCATAGGAAAATCAAATAAGAGAAAGTAACTTGCTTCCAAACAACACAGAAGTTACAAGACATAGCAAAAAGAAAAAATTAAAATCAGCACTACTAAGTCCTAATGTTGATTCTCGTCCTCTTCCTCTTCTGCTTCAGGCCACTGGTCCTCATCAGGACATTTTTTACAACAGCTGAAAGTTCACATTGGAGACAATTTGACCTCCATCTGAGTTCAGCAGGAAGAACCATTTGGTCATCATCTCTCTCATGCCTAGAGTAGTTTGGACAATATTTCCTTTCCTCTTGCCCATGAAAAGGATAAGGAATGTTTCTACAATAGAGTAGCCAATTGAAAACTTGAAATTTCAGAAGAACAAGATCTAGACAATCTTGGGAAATAGTTTTCATTAGGTTAATTCCCTCTTCATTAAACTCTCTCTCTTGTTTGCACATGAGAAATAAAGTTCTCATAAAAATGGAAGGCTCATGTTTGTCTTCTAGTCCTGGCTTAATTAACTCATAAGCTTTCTTTTCATCCTTTTCATTTGCAAAGGCAAAAAGTGCAGGTTCTAGTTTGAACATATAATTGTTAGCCTCATGACATTTGGTGATAAAATTCCTCTGATTCCTTGGGTAAATGTCTTTCTCTCCATCTAACGCACTTCCCCATTGATACTGTCTTATAGACCATGTTCTGTTGCTTGCAGCATGAAGTTTCTTGCACACTTCGGATGCTCAAAAAAGATCCCTCACATTCCCTCTTCCTAGTTTAGACAGAACCTCACCCAAAAGTTCAACAGGCAAATCAGTAAGCTGCTAGCCGAGGTACTCTATGGTGTCTGTTTTTTATAAAGTGGAAGTTTAGAAGGAAAGAAAACTCCCAAATTCAATTCATTCAAAATACAACACTTGTGATCATTAAAATATGAAGACAATATACAGAGAGCAAAAGAATGCGCATTATTATTGAGTAGAGAAATTCATTAGAGATTACAAGAGAAATAAGACATTTATCAACACTGCATTGAATAGTACATTACTCTAGAATTTTTGAAATTTCTGTACTAGACAAGCTTTTATAAACAGAGGGAACTATTCTTCATCTTCTTCCCCATCTGAAAAATCTTCAGAGAGATTGTCCTCAGGAAGAGTTTCCCTTGCCATGAGTCTAAACTCTGTTAAAAATCTAGTTGAATCATAGCATTAACATGGGGTCTGATCCGCACCATAGTTAAAATATGGTGGCCCATGGACAGTTTCCCAATTATGATCAATGTATTTACAAAAGTATCCCTTACATTGCCCTTGAAAAGGGTTCGGAATCTCTTTCCAGTCAGAAATTAGGGTAAGGAAGTTGTATCGGAGATCATAACTAGTAGTCCTATCATTGAATAACGGGCTTAACAGATAAAGCCCTCTATCTATCTCCTCTTGAGTAATTCTACTAAAACAAATAAAGCCATAGTATAAACAGAGAGTTTATGGCCTTCCTTGATCGCCTCATCTAAGAGTTGAAAAGCTACTTTATCATTGCCTTCTATGTACAATTCCATAGCCGTTTAAAGCTGTAGAGTCGGATTCCGAGCTTTTTTATAGGTTTGCAAGAACTTAAGCTTATCAGGTGACTGAATTGATATACTTTTAAAATGGAGATCTTATAGGCAAACCCTTCGAAAAACGAGGGGCTGATCCATGGCAGCCTTTGTTAGAATATAAGTTGCTTTAAAGTTAAGCAAATCTCTGAAACTGCTCTGCCCTACCCTTGACATTATCTCCCCAATGATGTCAAATGGAAGATTAGTCAACTGTAGTGCTCGAGCAGGGACCTCAGATTTTTGCTCCTCTATTTTAACACTGTTATGGTAGATTTTAGAACTACAAAAGGTTCGATTAGAACTTAAGCTAGATTAAAGTTATAGCTAAGACGTTCTAGAACGAGTTAACAGAACGCAGAACAGAGAAAAAGAAAAACATACGCAATGCGGAATATAATAACTCTAAACCCTAGCATCATCGGAAGAAAATGATTCAAAGCTCAACCAAAAGAAAGCTTCAAAACTAAAATCTTAAGGAGTTTAAAGCTTACGGTAAGTCTCCCGCCATTGTATTCTTCCAAAATGCTGACATTCCCGAGTTGCTATTGATGAGAATTCGAAAGACGATTTCTGCTTCCAGACGGTTTCGTGCTCAGAGGAAGAAGAAACTAAATGCTCTATAGAGTTGAAAAGACTGGTGTAAAGTAATTAGAGGGAAAAGGGCGGACCTATAAGCAGAAGCCTACTAGGAGGGTATATAGGTCTTTAATCATTACCTAGAGTAATGATTATTTTAAAAAGGAGACGCCCTTTTCATTAATCGAGAAGGTAATTTAGAATGATGGTTAAATGATAAGTGGTCTCGCACTATTGAAAGAAGTAGAGTGAGAATTAAAATTCAAGCACTGAATTACAATCACAACATAAGACAAAATAAGATCGAAACAAGGAAAAATAATCCATTAAAAAGTTAACAAGAAAAGAAATAACTTTACATCTGATGCACTCCGTGAAACCACATTTAAATGAGCTTAAATTGTACCAAAATATGTCTAAATTGCATGCATGTTACCCTATTTTTTTTGTTTATATTTCATGTGATTTATATTTCTTAGTTATCATGGATAAATTGAGCTTATTAGAGTTGAATTTACCATGTTTTATGCACTTTAATAAGACTTTGGTAAATCTAATACATTGCAATGATGTTTCAGGCATTTAAATGAAGAAAAGAAGATGTTCATGTAACACCCCGGATTTGATAACCCAGGCCGGGATGCCACCGCCACACCTCCTTAGCAAGACACGGATTCTCCGAGCTTGCTAAAGAGATGCAAGGCTATGGGTTTTGGAAAAAAAGTTTTAAAAGCAAGTCCGGAATTGCTTAAAATAATAATATAACATCATCCACACATGTAATAATAATAATAATAATAAATTTGCAGCGGAAATTTAAAGATAGGGCCGACATGGCCAAAGTCGGGTTAACAAGCCCGTATGCAAGTCATGTAAAATAAATAACTAAATGTCCAAAGTGATTCCCCATTACATGATCATGCTCCGTACTCTGTAATAGAAAAATAAACAACAGGTTTTATCAGTATATAAAATACTGAGTAAGTTAATCCCTAACGTAACAATAAAGGGGTTTTAAAAATTATTTAATTAATTTAAAAATTATACTTTTACTCAGGCTTAATTGAAATATTAAAAATTCATAATTTAACTTCAAGCGGAAAAGCATAATTGATTACTCGAGATTAGAGTACAGAATTTAAAGGCATAATTAAAAAGCGTAATTTAAAGGCGTGATAAGTAAGTACCACTTAATTAAATTCATCCACAAATCTTTTAATATTATCCCGATAACTAAGAAGAGGACACCACACAATGGACACCACTAACGAGGCAATCTTAGTAATCATAATCAGTTAGCCGGTGAGCCGGCGACCGCAGCCATATCAGTGTTGACTGCCGTTTTGGCTAGCCATGTATCTCAATTGCCATTCCGGCAAGCCGTGTGTATCGATTGCCATTTTGGCAAGCCGTGTGTATCTACTGTCAATTTGACAGGCATGCATATCGACTGCCGTTTTGGCAGGCCATGTGCACAATTGCCGTTTTGGCTTAGTAAGGAGATCACTAACGAGGCAATCTCAGATAGGGAGACCACTAACGAGGCAGTCTCAAAGATAATTGTATGAAGATCGGCTCAGCTAGTGAACGGGATTTTTCGAAAGTTTATGTTTTTTCGTATAAAAAGATTCGACGTCGCGTTTCATAGTTCGAGATTTCTCAAGTCCGAAAAATCCAATTCGTCACAGGTTACGCCTTCTTAATTTAAAAATTCACCTTACAGTCAAAAATTCTGAAATTTACTCAGGAGCTTAAAAACATCTTTACGAACAACTTTCATGTTTTAAGTTTCTCGAAATTAGGTAAGGAAACAAGTCGAATTTCACAATCTTTTCAAAGCCCAAAATCTGTCAACTTCCCGGTAACAGCGCACTGTTTTTAAAACACGTTTTTGACCAAGTAAACGATCTTTAAAAATTATGAAATTTTACAGGCGCGTACATCACACAAAAATGAGCAAGTTTTATTAGAGGCAATATGTCCGAAAACATTCCGGATTAAGTCAGATTCGTGCATCAAGTTCGGATAAAATCTGTCAAGATTTTCTTTCCAAAAACACAGGCTGTTCGGGTCGATTTGAAGATTCAAATGTTAATGAAAGTTCACAAAATTTTACAGGCATATTTTTAAGCCATTTATCTACAACTTTTATGTTTTCACCCAAGATTAGTTTTCAACGCAAGTGATCGAAAAACGCACAAAAAGTTCGACTACATAACCTGTCAACTTTTCCTTTAAATCACAGTCTGTTCAAAAGGGTTTTTGAGATACAAACTTTAACAAAAACGTGTGAAATTTTATGGACACAATATTTAGACAGTTAGCTACAACTTTTGTTTTTACATAAAAGTTTAGTTTTGAAGGATTCAATTAGAAAAATGTCAATGAACTCGAACACGAAATTCTATCAGCTTCTTCGGTTTTGAAAAACAACTCAGAAATACCAGACGCGTTTTCGGGGGTCAAAACTCGATAAAAATTCTTGAAAATTTGACACAACGTAGATTACAATGTGGGGAACAAATCTTCAGTTCGGAGTTTTTCGTTTCAGATTCTCAAAATAAGAGTTTTTGTCGGATTTTAGAAATCGCGCAAAGGTGAGTTCTTGGTGACATATTTTAGTATTTTGTTTAGATCTCTCAAAACACTCGACCAAGGGACTCCAAAATTGATACGCAAGGAGTTAACTTACTGTAACACCCGAGAAAAAAATAAATTCAAATTTTCTTGAACTACATCATGACTTGATCCCTTCACAGGGTACGTAGGCAGCTTGGAACTAATTTCTAAGTTCAGTCACAAAATAAATCATAAAATAAAATCATAAAATAAATCAAAAAGTAAATCACAAGATCAATCGCAAGGACAATAGGAGGAGTTGGAACTAATTTAGACTAGACTAATTAGGGCACAGAAATGTTACGAGCGATAAGCCGAACTCTTAACAACTTTAAGGTAAAGATTCCGAACCGGAGACGACCCGAGGAGTCGAGCTAATACGTAAAGGGTAGAAAACCGATAGAGGAAAGGAAGAAAAGACCCGACGGAACACGCGGACCGCCGAACCGGCCGGTCCGGCCGGCCCGCGCTCACCGCGCGCCGCCGCGCGGCCACCGCGGCAAAGGCTGGTCGCGCGTGCTCCACGCGGCAAAGGCTATAGGTGCGCGTCACCAGCGCGCCAGAGGTGCTAAAAGTGTAAACTTTCCTTCTATGGCGATTTTCTTGCCAAAAACAACACCTCCTTCGATGGCAACCGAATCCCAGCCTTAGGGAATGCTTAAGAACACCATAGGGGCGTCCCAAACCCTAGGTTTTCAGAAACCACCCCCTAAACACTCTCAATTTTCTCTCCAAGTTCAAAATCCCTCCGAATCCACTTTCCAACGAGCATTCCGGCGACGACGAGGTGAAAGGAACCTAGCCCTGCCTTCTAGACTCTTGGTAAGCTATGGTATAATGTTTTAGTTCATCCATACCACTTAGAAACTCGAAATCTAACCCTTTTCCTTTACTACGATTTCACGTCGGAAAACGAACAAAAAGCGATCGGAGAAGTTGGCCGTTCGTCGCGACCCTAGGACGTCCAGAAACCCATTCCAGCGACCCAAATCTCTAACCAAGTAAGTTAAGACCTTACTCACAAACGTTTGTGGTTTATTGTTGTTTAAAAATCGAGATCTAGACCCGTAACAAAAATCGATTTTTCAAAAACCCTATTTTCGTCCAATTTCAAAAACTTGCCTAAAACTCAACTTTCGGGAATTCAAACCGAAAACCTTTCAAAATAGATTTTGTTCCTAAGACTTTAATCTATCTTGTGTCCAAATTTCAGCCATTGACATTAAGATTTGCTATTCCAAATCTCGCCGTAAACTTTCTGTGACAAACCGAACGTTTCAAACTGTTGACAGATTTTATTACTCGACTTGATGCATATTTTTCACCCGTTTTTAGAATGATTCAACTTTGAATTTCTAAACAAAAGTTGTAGATAAATGTGTCTAGATTATGCATATAAAATTTCATGGATTTTGGAGTTCAATTGTTATGTCAAATTGGTCAAATTTCAGAACTGTTTTAAAACCCCTTTGGAGTACGCGCATGAACAGTGTGTTGTGGTCGATTTTTTAGCATCTAAAATTCATTATTTCCAAATTCTTAAACATGAAAGTTGTTCCTTAATGTGGCGTGTATCTCCTATAAAAATGTCGCATCAATTGGCTTTGAAATGAATTTTTAATCGGCGTCGCACGAACCTATGACAAAATCAGTTTTTGAGACAGAAATTATCTTTTGTAAAGAACTCAAATTTTGACTCACTTCGAAACCTTATTTCTGAAAACTTAAAACATGAAAGTTGTTCGTGTGTGTGTTTTCGAACTACTGTGTAAATTTTAGAATTTTTGGTGTAAAAATGAATTTTTAATTAAGAAAGGCGTAAACTGCGTCGAATCGGATTTTTCGAACTTGAGAAAACTCGAACTATGAAACGCGATATCGAATCTTTGATCACTTGAAATACGAACTTTCGAAAAATCCCGTTCACTAGGCTGAGCCGATCTTCATGCTAATCATTATCTTTGAGACTGCCTCGTTAGTGGTCTCCTTACTATCTGAGATTGCCTCGTTAGTGATCTCACGCGCTGTGTTTTGGATCGCCTCGTTAGTGGTCCTACTATCTTTTGAGACTGCCTCGGTAGTGGTCTCCCATTGTTGTGGACTGCCTCGTTAGTGGTCCTATGTTGAGATTGCCTCGTTAGTGATCTCCCGGTCTGGTGTCCTCTTCTTAGTTTACGGGATAAAATATAAAAGACTTGTGTGAGTGTTAATTACGCTTAAATCTTATTTACCATGTTTTTAAATTACGCATTTAAATTACGTCATTTAAATTATGCTTTTAAATTCCGCTTTTAAATTAAGTCTTTTAAATTATGCATTGTCGTCTTGAATAAATTAACCATGTTTTCCGCTGCGAATAAAATATGGATTTTTAAATTAATGCATGAAAGGTGAAATCTTTGGATTTAAACACATGTAACCCCTTAAATTGTTAGTTAGGGATTAACTTACTCGGTATATTTTTATACTGATAAACCGTTGTCATTTTTCTTTTACTGAGTATGTCGAGTGACGCATGCATATGCACTTGGGGGAAACCATTCATGGACATTTTAAATTCTGCATCGTACTGTTTTTACCGGGTCTGTTAAACCCGAGGATTTGGCCATGTTGGCCGTGATTTACTTTCCGCTGCATTTACTCTATTTTCGCGCATGATGATTATTACTGTCGTATTTTGAATTAAGTATTATAAATTTCCGGGCTAAATCTTGAAATGTTTTAAAACTTTTACGTACCCACAAGCCTTGCATTTCCTTAGTGAGCTCGAGAAGCCGTGTCTTGCTAGGGAGATGTGGCGGTGACATCCCGGCCTGGGTTATCAAATCCGGGGTGTTACAAGTTGGTATCAGAGCCCGAAAAATTTTTAAAGCTACTACTATTATTTTAAACCATTATTTTTAAAACCCAAGTATTATTTTTTTTTTAAATTATTTATTTTGAGTACTAGTATTATTTTAGCCCAAAAGCTTTTTTTTTTTTACATAGCCCAAAATCTTAACCGAAAGAATATTAAATTTTTGGCCCACTATAGAGGCCCAACTTTTATTCTTATCCATGTAGTAGATTTATTTTAAATACATGGGTAGATTACATTTTAAATGGGGAAAGGGGGACTTGCACTTGCATGTTGCATATAGATTTAAATTCGTGCATACCTAATCTTGCCTAACACATGTTCTAACTCTAACTTACCTTGTTGACATTAGATGTCCGAACCAAATGCAAACATGATCAACCTGATGATAAAACTGATGAATGCGTACCTCGAGTCCCAACAGCATATCAATTATTTCAAGACTCGGGTAGGACAGTTGGAGGGTAACCTGGCCCATGTGGGTCACCTTAGGGAAACAGACCATCACCACATAACCCTGCTGCAGGAGCAAGTCACACACCTCCAAGCCCAAGTGGCCCAGCTCCAAGACAAGGGAGATGACTTGGAGGAGCAGGTAGAGACCCTGGGCTGGGAACTGACTAACCTAGCCCAGGACGTGGATGGGGCGGTTCTTCAGAACCCGGGGCCTGCCCCCAATGTCGCCATGCCCATCGACGTGTCGAGCGATGAGGATGATCCCATCAAGGCCGAGCCTACCCACTCGTTTTAGATCTAGTGATCCAGCTACGCATTATTAGTAGTATATTTTCCTTTCCGTACTATTAGCAGCACTCCTATCTCTATTTCAAACGCTTGTAACCCAAAATTATTTCTTGAGCAATAAAAATACAAGCCTATTTAAATTTATTCCATACATTTTATTTAATTCTTTAACTACCATGATCAAATAAGGGAACATCCAACCCTAGACCTAAAAAAAAAAAAAATTCAATTTAAAAATTTATCTAGAGAACAACCCCCGACAACAACAACCAGTACACTAAGAAACCTCTACTAACAAACCCCAACAAATTGATACCTATTAACACTATTCTTTATTCAATAAAATTTTCCCCTTACAAGCAGTTATTTATTTAACATATAAACTCTACCCCGTGTACCTTATCACACTAGTTATTCTAAGTTCCTTGAAGCGGTTTAGTCCCACAACGGCGCAAGTATTGTTGGGCAATCCACACACATGTAGATACGATAGGAAGGTAACAGTAAATCCAGAACATCTCAAACCATAAAATAGGGAGAACAATTAAACCATGTTTCTAAACAGCAACAAACAACTAACACAAGCCAAACACGTAACTAGGCAATAACACAACGGAAATATAAACCATGAATCCCAGTCAACAGAAACATCCTCATAAGGAGGAAACTAAACAAAGTGCGTCTGGTACAAAACCTAAACGAAAACGCAAATATGGAAGGAAAAACATCACTGATCAGGAGGCGGAAACTGCCGACGCATGTAGTCGTCCATCTGCCGCACATAGGCGTACATGTCGGACATGGTGGCCTGCTGCTGAGCCTGCCTCATAGCGAACGAGTCCATACGGGTCTGGTAGAAGTCCAATCTAGCGTCTATGACATCATAACGAGCCTGCCCAGCTCAAACCCGGCATCCATGCCGACCCGCATCTCCTACATCATCTACAGCATTTGAGCCATCTCCTGTCCCTGAGGTGCCACTGCAGGAGGTGGAACTACCGGAGGAGGGGGTGGCTGCTCCGGTGGTACAACAAGGATCAAGCCGCCATCATCAGGCTGCGGGCGAAGTACAGCACGGGGAGCCCCACGACGTAAGGCGCTACGCCGGGCATCGTAAGTCGGGATACGGTAACAACTGCCCGCTACTAGATCGTACGGATCTGTCTCTGGTGTCGTGCGAATCCCCTACGCCGCACACAAGCCACAGATGAGGTGAACATGGGTAATCACCCTACTCCCTCGTCCTCTCCGCATACCCCGCAAGTTGTCCTCGATACAAGCTCCCACATTCACCCTACCGTCTCGCGCGATAAAGCAAATGGTCTCGTAGACGTGATCCAGGACGATATGGCTCCGGGTGATCGGCCGGACGCGCCCTAACCATATCTGAGCAAGCTCTCGCCAAGGGGAGTCCATCGTCGTCAAACGCAGCTCATGACCGTGCTCGAGCTGAGGAGGCACTACGGTGCATAAGGTATCCCACGCAGGAGCAAGAACACGTCCCTCAGGCTGTGGGCGAAATGCGCCATCGTCAGGCAAGCCAAAATAAACATTGATCGCCCGAGCACTGAAGTCGAGATAGCGACCACGAACCCATACCCGAGATAGGTCGTCACCCTCCCCGAGACCGCCAATGTTGGCGATAACCTCCATAGCCAGATAACCGGAGGCAACGCCCTCGGGATGACGTGCAAGTCCGGTCCACTGCAAATACTCCAAGACTGCACTGACCCTGTCATCGCCCAGATGATGAGGATATATGCCTCTCTCAGGGACATAAGCCCTGTTTCGACGAAGCTCGTCGAAATAGAAGTCCTGGGCAGCCCTCGTCCTAAACCGGAACCTGTCGTGCGGTTGAGGACGCACCTCGTCAGGGAGACCCCTGAGTCTCGGGCCCCGCTGCTCCTCGTCCTCCTCTGGCTCGCTCTCGTCGAAATCAGGCATCGCCGGAGCGGCATTGCTGGGGCAGCCTCATCAGCAACTCGTCTCCTGGTCCTCGGAGGACACATGAGAGACGCTAGAACAACCCACAAGAAAAGCAACATCATGCAAAACATCAAATACCAACTATAAGACTAAATTCCACACAGAACTCAAGCAGAAATATGTAAGGGACATCAATGAAGATTTCCAACGTGAGTATTCTATAAGAACATCAAATCCTATCGATTGCTGAGACGAACCAGAAGGTAACCTCGGCAAAGGATATGCTCAAACTAGTTCCAAGACCTTTGTGGCATTTCGTCGAACATGTTATGTGCGCAATAAACCAAAACCTAAGTTACTAACAAACACACGGAAGTTGCCCACAAAATGAAACAATCACTCTAGTAACAACACATCATTTCCTTACAGCACCAAACAACAAAGAAATGAGCTAGTAATCACACCGCAATAACAACCAAACATAAAAAACTTCATAGTCTTTCTAAAGATTCAAATCCAACAAGAATTTTCCAAAAACATAAACACATTGTGGCATAAATACAAGCAAGGCAACAAGAGTAACATCAATTACCATATACACTTGCTAATTTGCACAAATCAAGCCTAAAAATAACAAACCCCCAATTTTTGTACATAAACCCTAATTCCTAAATCTCTTCACAAATCAAGTCATTCAAAGCATAAAAATTGAAATTAGTAAGTGGGTTTAGTAGATTCATACCTTGGTAAGTGAAATTGAAGCCGAAATCAAGCAAACGGAAAGGTAAGTCGCCGGATTTAGAGAATTGGGGGTGTGGTCTCGAATGGGAAATGGGGGAAGCGGCTCGCGCGGAGCGCGAGCCCTATTTTCTCGAACAGGGGCAGCCGCGCGCTCGCCGCGCGCTGAAGCCCCATACCGCGCGGCCACCGCGCCGGACCCGGAGGGAGTTTTATTTTTTTTTTCCGATTTTGCTTAATCTCTTTTGCTATACACCCCTCACTTAACCCGAGCATACATTGACAGTGAGATACAACGACATGGGGCATCACCCGACATTATTCCTGACAAGGACAGCAGAATTGCCTCACGTCTTCTTTTCGCAAGGCTACAGAAAACCCTCGGGACGTAAATACATAGTGACCATAAGGAATCCTGTAAAGAGTGGGAAACCGCTTATTGGCTAGCGTCCCCACCACAATTTGCTTGTATTCACGATGTATTCCACGTCTCTCAATTAAGGAAGTATGTGCACGATCCGACCCATGTACTCCAACCGGAAGAAGTCGAATTTGAGGATGACTTGAGTTATGAGGAAGTTCCGGTGCGAATACTTGACACGAAGGAGAGAGTAACGAGGAAAAAGACCGTGAAAATGGTCAAGGTCCTTTGGTCCAACCACGAGGCGGAGACGGCAACATGGGAGTTGGAGGCCGACATGAAACAACGTTATCCTACCCTCTACCAAGATGAGCCGGCCACAGTTATGGGGACATAACTGTATTCTTAAGGGGGGAGGATGTAACACCCGAGAAGAAACACAAATTCAAATTGTTTTGAACTACGTCATGACTTGATCCCTTCACAGGGTACGTAGGCAGCTTGGAACTAATTTCTAAGTTCAGTCACAAAATAAATCATAAAATAAAATCATAAAATAAATCACAAAGTAAATCACAAGATCAATCGCAAGGACGATAGGAGGAGTTAGAACTAATTTAGACTAGACTAATTAGGGCACGAAAATGTTACGAGCGATAAGGAACTCGTAAGAAGTTTAAGGTAAAGATTCCGAACCGGAGACGACCCGAGGACTCGAGCTAACACGTATAGGGTAGAAAACCGATAGAGGAAAGGAAGAAAAGACCCGACGGAACACGCGGACCGCCGAACCGGCCGGTCCAGCCGGCCCACGCTCGCCGTGCGCCGCCGCGCGGCCACCGCGCGGAAGGCGGAGTCGCGACTCCAGGCTGGTCGCGCGTGCTCCGCGCGGCAAAGGCTATAGGTGCGCATCACCAGCGCGCCAGAGGTGCTGAAAGTGTAAACTTTCATTCCATGGCGATTTTCTTGCCAAAAACAACACCTCCTTCGATGGAAACAGAATCCCAGCCTTAGGGAAGGCTTAAGAACACCATAGGGGCGTCCCAAAACCTAGGTTTTCAGAAACCACCCCCAAACACTCTCAATTATCTCTCCAAGTTCAAAATCCCTCCGAATCCACTTTCCGGCGAGCATTCCGGCGACGACGAGGCGAAAGGAACCAAGCCCTGCTTTCTAGACTCTTGGTAAGCTATGGTATAATGTTTTAGTTCGTCCATACCACTTAGAAACTCGAAATCTAACCCTTTTCCTTTACTATGATTTCACGTCGGAAAACGAACGAAAAACGATCGGAGAAGTTGGCCATTCGTCGCGACCCTAGGACGTCCGAAAACCCATTCCAGCGACCCAAATCTCTAACTAAGTAAGTTAAGACCTTACTCACAAACTTTTGTGGTTTATTGTTGTTTAAAACTCGAGATCTAGACCCGTAACAAAAATCGATTTTTCAAAAACCCTATTTTCGTCCAATTTCAAAAACTTGCCTAAAACTCGACCTTTGGGAATTCAAACCGAAAACTTTTCAACATAGATTTTGTTCCTAAGACTTTAATCTATCTTGTGTCCAAATTTCAGCCATTGACATTAAGATTTGCTCTTCCAAATCTCGCCGTAAACGTTCTATGACAAACCGAACATTTCAAACTATTGACAGATTTTATTACTCGACTTGATGCATGTTTTTCACCCATTTTTAGAATGATTCAACTTTGCATTTCTAAACAAAAGTTATAGATAAATGTGTCTAGATTATGCATATAAAATTTCATGGATTTTGGAGTTCATTTGGTATGTCAAATTGGTCGAATTTCAGAACTGTTTTAAAACCCCTTTGGAGTCCGCGCATGAACAGTGTGTTGTGGTCGATTTTTGAGCATCTAAAATTCATTATTTCCGAATTCTTAAAACATGAAAGTTGTTCCTTAATGTGTCATGTATCTTTTGTAAAAATTTCGGATCAATTAGCTTTGAAAGTAATTTTTAATCGGCGTCGCACGAACCTGTAACGAAATCAGTTTTTGAGACAGAAATTATCTTTTGTAAAGAACTCAAATTTTGACTCACTTCGAAACCTTATTTACAAAAACTTAAAACATGAAAGTTGTCCGTGTGTGTATTTTCGAACTACTGTGTAAATTTCAAAATTTTTGGTGTAAAAATGAATTTTTAATTAAGAAAGGCGTAAACTGCGTCGAATCGGATTTTTCGAACTTGAGAAAACTCGAACTATGAAACGCGATATCGAATCTTTGATCACTTGAAATACGAACTTTCGAAAAATCCCGTTCACTAGGCTGAGCCGATCTTCATGCTAATCATTATCTTTGACACTGCCTCGTTAGTGGTCTCCTTACTATCTGAGATTGCCTCGTTAGTGATCTCACGCGCTGTGTTTTGGATCGCCTCGTTAGTGGTCCTACTATCTTTTGAGACTGCCTCGTTAGTGGTCTCCCATTGTTGTGGACTGCCTCGTTAGTGGTCCTATGTTGAGATTGCCTCGTTAGTGATCTCCCGGTCTGGTGTCCTCTTCTTAGTTTACGAGATAAAATATAAAAGACTTGTGTGAGTGTTAATTACGCTTAAATCTTATTTACCATGTTTTTAAATTACGCATTTAAATTACGTCATTTAAATTATGCTTTTAAATTCCGCTTTTAAATTAAGTCTTTTAAATTATGCATTGTCGTCTTGAATAAATTAACCATGTTTCGCTGCGAATAAAATATGGATTTTTAAATTAATGCATGAAAAGTGAAATCTTTGGATTTAAACACATGTAACCCCTTAAATTGTTAGTTAGGGATTAACTTACTCGGTATATTTTTATACTGATAAACCGTTGTCATTTTTCTTTTACAGAGTATGTCGAGTGACGCATGCATATGCACTTGGGGGAAACCATTCATGGACATTTTAAATTCTGCATCGTACTGTTTTTATCGGGTCTGTTAAACCCGAGGATTTGGCCATGTTGGCCGTGATTTACTTTCTGCTGCATTTACTCTATTTTCGCGCATGATGATTATTACTATCGTATTTTGAATTAAGTATTATAAATTTCCGGACTAAATCTTGAAATGTTTTAAAACTTTTACGTACCCACAAGCCTTGCATTTCCTTAGTGAGCTCGGGAAGCCGTGTCTTGCTAGGGAGATGTGGCGGTGACATCCCGGCCTGGGTTATCAAATCCGGGGTGTTACACTTACAGTGTTAGAGTTTAAGATCGTCACAGGGCTCTCTCGGGTCGTCTAGGGTCGCGACGAGCGGGTATCTTCCACCGATCTCCTTTTTCTTCACCCCCGAAGTGAACTTGTAAGAAAGTTTCGATGTTAGATTCGAAATTATTGCATTATAGACGAATTGTAATACCCGGGGTTTTTACAACGCCCAAAGAAACAAAATAAAAATTTATTTCCGAGAAGAAAATAATTTATTACAATAAATTATTGCTCGGAAATGGCGTGATCGAAAAATTCAAAGAATTCGAACCCAAATTTTGGTCAAGTCGAAATGGGATGAAAGAGGGAAAGGAAGCCCGAAGATATTCCATGGATTACTCCCAAAAGAATTGGAATTAAATTCAAGAAGGAAAAGAATTTTAATTCCGAGAACCCGTGAAATCGGAAATAATTTAATTAGATAAATTGTTGCACGGGAGCCAAAAGACGACGAATTCAAGCCGACGGATTCAAACTCGACGGATTCAAGATTTCGAATATGAAATTCATTGGAGTCGAAATAAATTTAAGAAAGGAATCGTAACCCCAGAAATGACCCGAAAAGTCGAGCCGAAAATGTAGAAGGATAAACGTCTGAAAGAGAGAAGGAAAGGACCCGACGGATCGCACGACGCGCCCGGACCGAAGTCCAGGCGTAGGCCGCGCGCTGGCCGCGCGGTAACGCGCCATGACCGCGTGGGAGCGCTGAACGCGGCAGATCATGGCGATTTCTTGCCAAATTTACGCCTCCTGACTTTGGTAAGTAAATCGGACGAGTGGGAAAGCTTTTACCCGACCTAGGACTGCCTCCCCCACTCTAATCACCATTGAGCAGCCCCCCAAACACCCACAATCTCTCCCAAAGCTAAAAACCTCTCCGACGAACCTCTGGCGACTTCCCGACGAGTATTCCGGCGGAAACGGGACAAACGAGACAAAGCCACTGCCTTCTAGGACCTTGGTAAGTTGTATTATAGTGTGTAGCTCGTCCATAAGCCTCAAAAACTCGAAATCTAACCATCTTTCCTTTGCTACGATTTCACGTCGGGGGACGAACAAAAAGCGATCGGAGAAGTTGGCCGTTCGTCGCGACCTTAGGACGTCCGGAAAGCCCTCATTTCGACCCTATTCTCTAACTAAGTAAGTTAAGACCTTACTCATTAATTTTTATGGTTTATTGTTGTTTAAAACTCGAGATCTAGACCCGTAACAAAAATCGATTTTCAAAAACCCTATTTTTGTCCAATTTAAAAAACTCGCATAAAACTCGACCTTCGGGAATTCAAACCGAAAACGTTTCAACATAGATTTTGTTCCTAAGACTTTAATCTACCTTGTGTCCAAATTTCAGCCATTTACATTAAGATTTGCTATTTCAAATCGCGCCATAAACTTTCTTTGACAAACCGAACGTTTTAAACTGTTGACAGATTTACTTACTTGACTTGATGCATGTTTTTCACCCATTTTTAGAATGATTCAACTTTGTATTTCTAAACAAAAGTTGTAGATAATTGTGTCTAGATTATATAAAATTTCATAAATTTTGGAGTTCATTTGATATGTCAAAATGGCCGATTTTCAGAACTGCTCTAAACCATCTTTTGCGTCCGCGCGTATACAGCGTGTTGTGGTCGATTTTTGAACATCTAAAATTCATTAACTCCAAATTCTTAAAACATGAAAGTTGTTCCTTAATGTGTTGTGTATCTCCTGTAAGAATTTTGGATCAATTGGCTTTGAAATAAATTTTTAATCGGCGTCACACGAAACTGTGACGAAATCAGTTTTGGGGAAGAAATTATCTTTTGCAAAGAACTCGAAATTTGGCTCTCCTCGAAACCTTATTTCCAAAAACTTAAAACATGAAAGTTGTTCGTGTGTGTGTTTTTGAGCTACTGTGTAAATTTTAGAACTTTTGGTGTGAAGATGAATTTTTAATTAAGAAAGGCGTAAACTGCCTCGAATCGGATTTTTCGAATTTGAGAAAACTCGAACTACGAAACGCGATATCGAATATTTTGATAACATTGAAATACGAACTTTCAAAAAATCACGTTCACTAGGCTGAGTCGATCTTCATGCTATCATTATTTTTGAGACTGCCTCGTTAGTGGTCTCCCTAATATCTGAGATTGCCTCGTTAGTGATCTCCTTATTATGCCAAAACGACAGTTGTGCACTTGGCCTGCCAAAACGGCAGTGAGAAATACGCGGCCTGCCCGAGTGGCAGTGAAACCGCTTGAAAGGCCTATCAAACGACAGTTGATATACACGCCTGTCAAATTGACAGTAGATACGCACGGCTTGCCAAAATGGCAATTGATACACATGGCTTGTCGGGATGGCAATCGAGATATATGGCTAGCCAAAACGGCAGTCAACACTGATATGGCTGCGGCCGCCGGCTCACTGGCTAACTGATTATGATTATTGAGATTGCCTCGTTAGTGATCTCCCCGGTATGGTGTCCTCTTCTTAGTTTACGGGATAAAAATATAAAAGACTTGTGTGCGTATTTAATCATGCTGAAATTATTTATCACGTTTTCAAATTATGCTTCTAAATTACGTTTTTAAATTTTGCTTGTAAATTACGCTTTAAAATTTAGTCCTTAAATTATGTATTCTCGTCTTGAATAAATTAATCGTGTTCTTCCGCTGCGAGTAAACTATGAACTTTAAATTAATTTCGTAATGCATGAAAAGTGAAATTTTAATTAAACACATGTAACCCCTCGAATTGTTTAGTTAAGGATTAACTTACTCAGTATTTTATATACTGATAAAACCCGTTGTTCATTTTTCCGTTACAGAGTACGGAGCATGATCATGCATCGGGGGATCACTTTGGGCATTTAATTATTTGTTTTACATGACTTGCATACGGGCTTGTTAACCCGAGTTTTGGCCATGTCGGCCCTGTATTTTAATTTCCGCTGCAACTTATTATTTATATTATCATGTATGGATGATATTACATTATTATTTTTAAGTAATTCCGGACTTGCTTTTAAAACTTTTTCCAACACCTATAGCCTTGGATCTCTTTAGCAAGCTCGGAGAAACCGTGTCTTGCTAGGGAGGTGTGGCGGTGGCACCTCGGCCTGGCTTATCAAATCCGGGGTGTTACAAAGTGGTATCAGAGCCCGGAAATATTTTAAATTATTATTATTATTTTGGCCAATATAGAGGCCAAGGATTTTTAAAGAAATATTAATATTATTTTTAAATTTTTAAGTACCATTATTATTATTTTTAAATTTTAAGTTTTATTTCCATGGAACAAAATTTATTTTAAACCCATGGAAAACATTTACATATGCATAGAAATTTTTCTAACAAGTTTTTAAAGTCACGAAAATATTTTTCGGGGATTGGGGTAGCATTGTATAAAGCATACATGCATTCGCATACATACATACATGAATATCGCGCTAATTTTTTTTTATGTGAATTAACAGTGTCAAAACTCTTACCTTCAAATTGGTCATGACTTTGACTTAGAAGCGTTTGCTTTAAACTAATTCTGCCTCAGTCTTAGAATTTGATCACCTAAGTTTAGCATTCTCCTATCTATTACCTCTTGCCAATCCTACCTTATAGATTTCTTGAACGCTAACGTGCCTTAGATTAGAAGCTCATCTGCGCGTGCTTTTAAAACAGAGAATGACACCTAGGGGAAGACCAAGGAATGTAATCCCAAACAACACTGACTCTGACCTCCCCAACATGCCAAACAACAATGAGATTCCTCAGAATATGGATGCGCGTCTAAGGACGGTTGAGGAAGTTCTCGTAGTATTAGGAAATGCTGAAGTGCACCGTGCACAAGCGGGTGTACCACCACCGGTAGCCCGAGTCAACTACTTAGCCTTGGTAAACCCTTACCAACCACCCCACTACGCCGGCGAAGAGGACCCGGCTCAGCTAGAGGAATGGATACGGACGTTCGATAAGCTGTTGAACGCCGTAAAGTGTCCCGACGAGGAAAAGGTTCACGTAGCTTCATACTACTTAGGAAGCGAGGCGGATGATTGGTGGCAAGCCACCCAATGGAAATGTGCGGAGTACGACGAGCCCTACACATGGTCAGAATTCACGAATCTGCTTAGGGATCATTTTTATCCCATGAGCACGAAGACTGCTATGTACGAGGAATTCCTGACACTGAGGCAAGGAGGGAAAACGGTCCAAGAATACTATAACCGTTTCAAGGAGTTGGTGCGGTTCGCGCCGAGACTAGTGCCAACTGATGTAGAGAATGCACAGAAGTTCGAGATGGGACTGAACCTATCTATTAGAGAGGTGATCACGTGTGAGCACTACACTGACCTACAAGCTGTGTATGATCGTGCAGTAGCCGTTGCACGAATTCAAGGACTGAAACGGAAATCGGTAGATGGAACTAACCAAGGACCACAAGGAGGATACAAGAGGAATAAGGACCATGTCCGTAGAAACTCGAACTAACCGCATCAAAACGACAATGGACGAAACAAGGGGATAGTCTTCAACCATGGTGACTATGCGCCACCATGTCCAAAGTGTGGTAAACCACACTATGCGAGAGGATGCCCTCAGCCTGGAGCATGCCTTCAGTGCGGTCGACATGATCATCAGCTGCGTGACTGTCGGACGCGAATGGAAAACATAAACAGGAGAGAGGACGTGACCACTCGACCCAAGCAACCGTAAGAAGTTTTCAAGCATCGATAACTGCATTTATTGTTGAGTTCGACTCGACGAATTGTATCCAATCAAAAATAAACAAGTTCAAATTGTTCTGAACTACGTTATGACTTGATCCCTTCAAGCGGTACGTAGGCAGCTTGGAAATCTAAATTCAGGGTTCAGTCAAATAATAACAAACAACAACACACAATAATACGATCACGCAACCAAACAATGTCTGAGCTTGCGAGGAGTTAACGCGCAACTTCGAGGACGAAGTTGATTCCTAAGGGGGAGAGGACGTAACACCCGAGAAATTTAACTCACGTTCAAAGGAATGGAATTAATTTCTTGTGGAAGACGTTTTATCCTCAAGGGAGGTAGATGGAAATACCCCAACATTTAATTGAACCCAAAGGTCAAAGTGAGGGCGCAACTTCGGGGACGAAGTTGATTCTTAAGGGGGGGTAGACTGTAATACCCGGGGTTTTTACAACGCCCAAAGAAACGAAATAAAAATTTATTTCTGAGAAGAAAATAATTTATTACAATAAATTATTGCTCGGAAATGGCGTGATCGAAAAATTCAAAGAATTCGAACCCAAATTTTGGTCAGGTCGAAATGGGATGAAAGAGGGAAAGGAAGCCCGAAGATATTCCATGGATTAATCCCAAAAGAATTGGAATTAAATTCAAGAAGGAAAAGAATTTTAATTCCGAGAACCCGTGAAGTCGGAAATAATTTAATTAGATAAATTGTTGCACGGGAGCCAAAAGACGACGAATTCAAGCCAACGGATTCAAACTCGACGGATTCAAGATTTCGAATATGAAATTCATTGGAGTCGAAATAAATTTAAAAAGGAATCGTAACCCCAGAAATGACCCGAAAAGTCGAGCCGAAAATGTAGAAGGATAAAAGTCCGAAAGAGAGAAGGAAAGGACCCGACGGATCGGACGACGCGCCCGGACCGAAGTCCAGGCGTTGGCCGCGCGGTAACGTGCCATGACCCTGTGGGAGCGCTGAACGCGGCAGATCACGCGATCATGGCGATTTCTTGCCAAATTTACGCCTCCCGACTTTGGTAAGTAAATCGGACGAGTGGGGAAACTTTTACCCGACCTAGGGCTGCCTCCCCCACTCTAATCACCATTGAGCAGCCCCCCAAACACCCACAATCTCTCCCAAAGCCAAACACCTCTCCGACGAACCTCCGGCAACCTCCCGATGAGTATTCCGGCGGAAACGGGACGAACGAGACAAAGCCACTGCCTTCTAGGACCTTGATAAGTTGTATTATAGTGTGTAGCTCATCCATAAGCCTCAAAAACTCGAAATCTAACCATCTTTCCTTTGCTACGATTTCACGTCGGGGGACGAACAAAAAGCGATCGGAGAAGTTGGTCGTTCGTCGCGACTTTAGGACGTCCGGAAAGCCCTCACTTCGACCCTATTCTCTAACTAAGTAAGTTAAGACCTTACTCACCAATTTTTGTGGTTTATTGTTGTTTAAAACTCGAGATCTAGACCCGTAACAAAAATCGATTTTCAAAAACCCTATTTTCGTCCAATTTCAAAATCTCGCCTAAAACTCGACCTTCGGGAATTCAAACCGAAAACTTTTCAACATAGATTTTGTTCCTAAGACTTTAATCTACCTTTTGTCCAAATTTCAGCCATTGACATTAAGATTTGATATTTCAAATCGCGCCGTAAACTTTCTGTGCCAAACTGAACGTTTTAAACTGTTGACAGATTTACTTACTTGACTTGATGCATGTTTTTCACCCGTTTTTAGAATGATTCAACTTTGAATTTCTAAACAAAAGTTGTAGATAATTGTGTCTAGATTATGCATATAAAATTTCATAAAAGTTGTAGATAATTGTGTCTAGATTAATTCCAAATTCTTAAAACATGAAAGTTGTTCCTTAATGTGTTGTGTATCTCCTGTAAGAATTTTGAATCAATTGGCTTTGAAATAAATTTTTAATCGGCGTCACACGAAACTGTGACGAAATCAGTTTTGGGGCAGAAATTATCTTTTGCAAAGAACTCGAAATTTGACTCTCTTCGAAACCTTATTTCCAAAAACTTAAAACATCTACCCGAGTGGCAGTGAAACCGCTTGAAAGGCCTGTCAAACGACAGTTGATATACACGCCTGTCAAATTGACAGTAGATACACACGGCTTGCCAAAATGGCAATTGATACACATGGCTTGCCGGGATGGCAATCGAGATATATGGCTAGCCAAAACGGCAGTCAACACTGATATGGCTGCGGCCGCCGGCTCACCGGCTAACTGATTGTGATTATTGAGATTGCCTCGTTAGTGATCTCCCCGGTATGGTGTCCTCTTCTTAGTTTGCGGGATAAAAATAGAACAGACTTGTGTGCGTATTTAATTATGCTGAAATTATTTATCACATTTTTAAATTATGCTTCTAAATTACGTTTTTAAATTATGCTTTTAAATTACGCTTTAAAATTTAGTCCTTAAATTATGTATTCTCGTCTTGAATACATTAATCGTGTTCTTCCGCTGCGAGTAAACTATGAACTTTAAATTAATTTCGTAATGCATGAAAAGTGAAATTTTAATTAAACACATGTAACCCCTCGAATTGTTTAGTTAGGGATTAACTTACTTAGTATTTTATATACTGATAAAACCCGTTGTTCATTTTTCCATTACAGAGTACGGAGCATGATCATGCATCGGGGGATCACTTTGGGCATTTAATTATTTGTTTTACATGACTTGCATACAGGTTTGTTAACCCGAGTTTTGGCCATGTCGGCCCTGTATTTTAATTTCCACTGCAACTTATTATTTATATTATCATGTATGGATGATATTACATTATTATTTTTTAAGTAATTCCGGGTTTGCTTTTAAAACGTTTTCCAACACCTATAGCCTTGCATCTTTTTAGCAAGCTCGGAGAAACCGTGTCTTGCTAGGGAGGTGTGGCGGTGGCACCCCGGCCTGGGTTATCAAATCCGGGGTGTTACACGAATATTAAAGCTGTAATACACCTTACCAAGTTCCTAGAAGGCAAGGGGCTTTGTCTTGATCGTTCTCTTGGCCGGAATCCTCGCCGGACGGGTGGCAAAGTTTCAAGAACAAGGGTTTTCGAAGAATGGAGGTGGAAGAGAGTTGGAGATGATGGGGGATGAAGAAAGGTGGAAGGGGGCGGCCAAGAGGTGGCTAGGAGCTGCAAACACACCTTATAAAGGCTCCACAAAACCCTAGAAGCATTGCCATAGCCGGAGCTCCCCAAAAAGGTAAGAAATCGCGCATGATCGCACAAAATCCGCAGCCTGTTCAAGTGGCGCGCTCTTGGCGTGGTGTTTAGCCAAACATCGCGTAGAGACCGCGTGGATCCGGTCTGGACCGCGGTCCGGACCGGTCGTGTGATTCGTCGGGTCGTTTCCTCCTCTCTTTCGGACTTCTATGCTTCTACATTTTCGGGCTCGATTTTTCGGGTCATTCTCGGATTATAAATTCTTATCTTAAATTTATCTCGTCTCGAATTAATCCCGTATTCGAAATCTTGAGTCCATCGCGTTTGGATTCTTCGTCTTCTAATTCGTCGTCTTTTAACTCCCGTGAAATAATTTATTTATTTAAATCGTTTCTGACTTCGCGGGTTCTTGGAATTAAAATTCTTTTCTTTCTTGAATTTAATTTCAATTCTTTTGACTCGATTCATGGCCTCTTTTATTCCATTTTGAATTTTTGAATCTATCGGCGTTTCATTGCCGAGCAATAATTTATTGTGATAAATTATTTCCTTCTCGGAAATAAATTTATTTTATTTGTTGAGCGCTATAAAAATCCCGGGTATTACAGTCTACCCCCTTAAGAATTAACTTCGTCCCCGAAGTTGTACCCGCACTTTAAATTTTTGATTCAACTTTATTGTTGGGGTATTTTCATTTACCCTCCTCAAGGATAAACGTCTTCCTTAATTTTGAGAAATTAATTCCATTCCTTTGAGCATGAATTAAATTTCTCGGGTGTTACATCCTCTCCCCCTTAGGAATGAACTTCGTCCTCGAAGTTGGGCGTTAGCTCCTCGCGAGCTCGGACATTGTTTGGTTGCGTGATTGTATTATTGTGTGTTGTTGTTTGTTATTATTTGACTGAACTCGGAATTGAAATTTCCAAGTTGCCTACGTACCCCGTGAAGGGATCAAGTCATCACGTAGTTCAAAACAATCTGAATTTGTTTATTTTTGATTGGATACAATTCGTCGAATCGAACTCAAAAATAAATGCAGTTATCGATGCTTGGAAACTTCTTACGGTTGCTTGGGCCGAGTGGTCACGTCCTCTCTCCTGTTTATGTTTTCTATTCGCGTCCAGCAGTCACGCAGCCGATGACCATGTCGACCGCACCGAAGGCATGCTCCAGGCTGAGGGCATCCTCTCGCAAAATGTGGTTTACCACACTTTGGACATGGTGGCGCATAGTCACCATGGTTGAAGACTATCCCCTTGTTTCGTCCATTGTCGTTTTGATGTGGTAGGTTCGAGTTTCTACGGACATGGTCCTTATTCCTCTTGTATCCTCCTTGTGATCCTTGGTTAGTCCCACCTACCGGTTTCCGTTTCAGTCCCTGAACTCGTGCAACCTCTTTAATAGATAGGTTCAGTCCCATCTCGAACTTTTGTGCCTTCTTTACATCAGTTGGCACCAGTCTCGGCGCAAACCGCACCAACTCCTTGAAACGGTTATAGTATTCTTGGACCGTTTTTCCTCCTTGCCTCAGTGTCAGAAATTCCTCGTACATAGCAGCCTTCGTGCTCATGGGATAAAAATGATTCCTAAGCAGATTCGTGAATTCTGACCATGTGTAGGGCTCGTCGTACTCCGCCAGTTTCCCTTGGGTGGCTTGCCACCAATCATCCGCCTCGCCTCCTAAGTAGTATGAAGCTATGTGAACCTTTTCCCCGTCGGGACACTTTACGGCGTTCAACAGCTTATCGAACGTCCGTATCCACTCCTCTAGCTGAGCCGGGTCCTCTTCGCCGGCGCAGTGGGGTGGTTGGTAAGGGTTTACCAAGGCTAAGTAGTTGACTCGGGCTACCGGTGGTGGTACACCCGCTTGTGCACGTTGCACTTCAGCATTTCCTAATACTACGAGAACTTCCTCAACCGTCCTTAGACGCTCATCCATATTCTGAGGAATCTCATTGTTGTTTGGCATGTTGGGGAGGTCAGAGTCAATGTTGTTTGGGATTACATTCCTTGGTCTTCCCCTAGGTGCCATTCTCTGTTATAAAGGTACGCGAAGATGAGCTTCTAATCTAAGGCAATTCGATTTAGGAAAGTCTAAGTGATAGGGATGGCAAGAAGAGAGAATAGATATGAGCACGCTAAGTGTTCTTGATCATCATCTAAGACTAAAGCAAGGTCAGTCTCCAGTTGGTGCTTCTAAGTCGATGTCATGTCAAGCTTTAAAATAGGAATGTTACATATCACATATAAAAGGGTTAGCGCAATGTTTAAGTATGTATGTATGCGAATGCATTTCCCCCCTCTCCGAAAAAAAAATTATGCATATGCGTGTTTATATTTATTTTCCATGGGTTTTAAAATAAAAATTTAGCCCATGGAAATAATATAAAAATTTAAATTAATAATAATAGTAGTTAAAATTTTGGTCCTCTATATTGGGCCACGAATAATAATAATAATATTTAAAAACTTTCCGGGCTCTGATACCACTTTGTAACACCCCGGATTTGATAACCCAGGCCGGGATGCGACCGCCACATCTCCCTAGCAAGACACGGATTCTCCGAGCTTGTTAAAGAGATGCAAGGCTATGGGTTTTGGAAAAAAAGTTAAAAACAAGTCCGGAATTGCTTAAAATAATAATATAACATCATCCACACATGTAATAATAATAATAAATTTGCAGCGGAAATTTAAAGATAGGGCCGACATGGCCAAAGTCGGGTTAACAAGCCTGTATGCAAGTCATGTAAAATAAATAACTAAATGTCCAAAGCGATCCCCCGATGCATGATCATGCTCCGTACTCTGTAATAGAAAAATAAACAACGGGTTTTATCAGTATATAAAATACTGAGTAAGTTAATCCCTAACGTAACAACAAAGTGGGTTTTAAAAATTATTTAATTAATTTAAAAATTATACTTTTACTCAGGCTTAATTGAAATATTAAAAATTCATAATTTAACTTACAGCAGAAAAGCATAATTGATTACTCGAGATTAGAGTACATAATTTAAAGGCATAATTAAAAAGCGTAATTTAAAGGCGTGATAAGTAAGTACCACTTAATTAAATTCATCCACAAGCTAAGTCTTTTAATATTATCCCGATAACTAAGAAGAGGACAACACACAAGGGAGATCACTAACGAGGCAATCTCAATAATCATAATCAGTTAGCCGGTGAGCCGGCGGCCGCAGCCATATCAGTGTTGACTGCCGTTTTGGCTAGCCATGTATCTCGATTGCCATTCCGGCAAGCCGTGTGTATCGATTGCCATTTTGGCAAGCCGTGTGTATCTACTGTCAATTTGACAGGCATGTCTATCGACTGCCGTTTTGGCGGGCCATGTGCACAATTGCCGTTTTGGCTTAGTAAGGAGATCACTAACGAGGCGATCTCAGATAGTAGGGAGACCACTAACGAGGCAGTCTCAAAGATAGTTGTATGAAGATCGGCTCAGCTAGTGAACGGGATTTTTCGAAAGTTTATGTTTTGTTGTATAAAAAGATTCGACGTCGCATTTCATAGTTCGAGATTTCTCAAGTCCGAAAAATCCAATTCGTCACAGGTTACGCCTTTTTAATTTAAAAATTCACCTTACAGTCAAAAATTCTGAAATTTACTCAGGAGCTTAAAAACATCTTTATGAACAACTTTCATGTTTTAAGTTTCTCGAAATTAGGTAAGGAAACAAGTCAAATTTCACAATCTTTTCAAAGCCCAAAATCTGTCAACTTCCCGGTAACAGCGCACTATTTTTAAAACACGTATTTGACCAAGTAAACGATCTCTAAAAATTATGAAATTTTACAGGCGCGTACAGGACACAAAAATGAGCAAGTTTTATTAGAGGCAATGTGTCCGAAAACATTCCGGATTAAATCAGATTCGTGCATCAAGTTCGGATAAAATCTGTCAAGATTTTCTTTCCAAAAACACAGGTTGTTCGGGTCGATTTGAAGATTCAAATATTAATGAAAGTTCACGAAATTTTAAAGGCATATTTTTAAGCCATTTATCTACAACGTTTATGTTTTCACCCAAGATTAGTTTTGACCGCAAGGGATCAAAAAACGCACAACAAGTTCGACTACATAACCTGTCAACTTTTCCTTTAAATCACAGTCTGTTCAAAAGGGTTTTTGAGTATACAAACGTTAATGAAAATGCGTGAAATTTTACGGACACAATATTTAGATAGTTAGCTACAACTTTCGTTTTTACATAAAAGTTTAGTTTTGAAGGATTCAATTAGAAAAACGTCAATGAACTCGAACACGAAATTCTGTTAGCTTCTTCGGTTTTGAAAAACAACTCAGAAATACCAGACGCGTTTTCGGGTGTCAAAACATGATGAAAATTCTTGAAAATTTAACACAACGTAGATTACAATGTGGGGAACAAATCTTCAGTTCGGAGTTTTTCATTTCGCATTCTTGAAATAGGAGTTTTTGTCGGATTTTAGAAATCGCGCAAAGGTGAGTTCTTGGTGACATATTTTAGTATTTTGTTTAGATCTCTCAAAACACTAGACCAAGGGACTCCAAAATTGATACGCAAGGAGTTAAATTACATTGTTAGAGTTTAGGATGGTCACAGGGATGTAACACCCGAGAAAAACAAATTCAAATTGTTTTGAACTACGTCATGACTTGATCCCTTCACAGGGTATGTAGGCAGCTTGGAACTAATTTCTAAGTTCAGTCACAAAATAAATGACAAAATAAATCACAAAATAAATTACAAATTAAATCACAAGATCAATCGCAAGGACGATAGGAGGAGTTGGAACTAATTTGAACTAGACTAATTAAGGCACGGAAATGTTACGAGCGATAAGCCGAACTCGTAACAAGTTTAAGGTAAAGATTCCGAACCGGAGACGACCCGAGGAGTCGAGCCAACACGTAGAGGATAGAAAACCGATAGAGAAAAGAAGAAAAGACCCGACGGACCACGCGGACCGCCGAACCGGCCGGTCCGGCCGGCCCGCGCGGAAGGCGGAGTCGCATCTCCAGGCCTGGCCACGCGTGCTCCGCGCGGGCAAAGCCATAGGTGCGCGTCACCAGCGCGCCAGAGGTGCAGAAGGTGTAAACTTTCCTTCGATGGCGATTTTCTTGCCAAAAATCTGTCCCCTAACGAGGGCAAGCGGATCAAGGCATTGGGGAAGGTCATAAGAACTGTGTTGGGCGCCCCCTTCCCCATATTTTTAGAAAACTAAACCCTAAACACTCCTAAACTTCCTCTCCAAGCCAAAACTCCCCCGACACCACTTTCCGGCGAGGATTCCGGCGACGATGGGACGACCGGGACAAGCCCCTGACTTCTAGACTCTTGGTAAGCTATGTTATAATGTTTTAGTCGTCCATAAGTTGTAAAAACTCGAGTTCTAACCTCTTTTCCTTTACTACGATTTCACGTCGGAAAACGAACAAAAAGCGATCGGAGAAGTTGGCCGTTCGCCGCGACCTTAGGACATCCGGAAACCCTTTTCAGCGACCCCATTCTCTAAATAAATAAGTTAAGACCTTTACTCACCAATTTTTCTGGTTTATTGTTGTTTAAAACTCGAGATCTAGACCCGTAACAAAAATCGATTTTCAAAAACCCTATTTTCGTCCAATTTCAAAAACTAGCCAAAAACTCGATCTTCGGGAATTCAAACCGAAAACTTTTCAACATAGATTTTGTTCCTAAGACTTTAGTCTACCTTGTGTCCAAATTTCAGCCATTGAAATAAAGATTTGCTATTTCAAATCGAGCCGTAAACTTTCTGTGACAAACCGAACGTTTAAAACTATTGACAGATTTACTTACTCGACTTGATGCATGTTTTTCACCCATTTTTAGAATGATTCAACTTTGTATTTCTGAACAAAAGTTGTAGATAATTGTGTCTAGATTATGCATATAAAATTTCATGAATTTTGGTGTTCATTTGATATGTCAAAACGGCCGATTTCCAGAACTGTTCTAATCATCTTTTGAGTCCGCGCGTGTACAGCGTGTTGTGGTCGATTCTTGAACATCTAAAATTCATTATTTCCAAATTCTTAAAACTTGAAAGTTTTTCATTAATGTGTTCAGTATCTCCTGTAAAAATTTCGGATCAATTAGCTTTGAAATGAATTTTTAATCGGCATCGCACGAACCTGTGACGAAAACAGTTTTTGAGACATAAATTATCTTCTGAAAAGAACTCAAATTTTGACTCAGTTCGAAACCTTATTTCCAAAAACTTAAAACATGAAAGTTGTTCGTGTGTGTGTTTTTGAGCTACTGCGTAAATTTCAGAATTTTTGGTGTAAAGATGAATTTTTAATTAAGAAAGGCGTAAACTGCCTCGAATCGGATTTTTCGAACTTGAGAAAACTCGAACTACGAAACGCGATATCGAATATTTTGATAACATTGAAATACGAACTTTCGAAAAATCCCGTTCACTAGGCTGAGCCGATCTTCATGCTAATCATTATCTTTGAGTCTGCCTCGTTAGTGGTCTCCTTACTATCTGAGATTGCCTCGTTAGTGATCTCGGGCGCGGTGTTTTGGATCGCCTCGTTAGTGGTCCTACTATCTTTTGAGACTGCCTCGTTAGTGGTCTCCCATTATTTTGGACTGCCTCGTTAGTGGTCCTACGTTTGAGATTGCCTCGTTAGTGATCTCCCGGTATGGTGTCTTCTTCTTAGTTTGCGGGATAAAATATAAAAGACTTGTGTGAGTGTTTAATTATGCTTAAATCTTATTTACCATGTTTTTAAATTATGCATTTAAATTACGTTCTTAAATTATGCTTTTAAATTACGCTTTTAAATTAAGTCCTTTAATTATGTATTCTCGCCTTAAATAAATTAAATCATGTTTTTCCGCTGCGAATAAAATATGGATTTTTAAATTAATGCCTGAAAAGTGAAATCTTTAGTTTAAACACATGTAACCCCTTAAATTGTTAGTTAGGGATTAACTTACTCGATATATATTTATACTGATAAACCGTTGTCATTTTTCTTTTACAGAGTATGTCGAGTGACGCATCCATATGCACTTGGGGGAAACCATTTATGGACATTTTTAATTTCTGCATCGTACTGTTTTACCGGGTCTGTTAAACCCGAGGTTTGGCCGTGTTGGCCGTGATTACTTTCCGCTGCATTACTCTATTTCACGCATGATGATTTTTACTCTCGTATTTTGAATTAAATATTAATAATTTCTGGACTCAATTGTTGGAATGTCTTTAAATCTTTTACGTACCCATAAGCCTTGCATTTCCTTAGTGAGCTCGGGAAGCCGTGTCTTGCTAGGGAGATGTGGCGGTGACATCCCGGCCTGGGTTATCAAATCTGGGGTGTTACAAGTTGGTATTAGAGCCCGAAAAAATTTTAAAGCTACTACTATTATTTTAAACCATTAATTTAAACCCAAGTATTATTTTTAAATTTATTATTTTTGACTACTAGTATTATTTTTAGCCCAAAAGCTTACTTTTACGTAGCCCAAAATCTTTGCCAAAGAAATATTAAATTTTTGGTCCACTATAGAGGCCCAACTTTTATTCTTACCCATGTAAATGATTTATTTTAAAATACATGGATAGATTACATTTTAAATGGGTAAAGGGGGACTTGCACTTGCATGTTGCATATAGATTTAAATTCGTGCATAACTAATCTTGCCTAAAACATATTCTAACCTTAACCTACCTTGTTAACATTAGATGGCCGCACCAAACGTGAACATGATCAACCTACTAATGAGGTTGATTGAAGCATACCTCGAATCCCCTCAAAACTTGAACAACTTCAGACTAAGGGTAGAACAAATGGAGGCTAACCTGGGCCACCTAACTAATCTGGGCCAAGCAGGGCATCAAGATATAACCCAACTCCAAATTCAAATCAACGAACTCCAGACCCGCGAGACTAAGCTTCGGACCTAGATTGACGACGTAGAGACCCAAGCGGGGGTCTTGGGACATCAACTGCTTCATCTGAAGGATGATCTACTTCCACCTGCCCCTCTCGACCCGGGAACTCCTCCTGTAGCTAGCCCCGTTGTTGATCCTGTCGTTGTCCCTGCAGCCGTCCAAACTCCAGTTGTTGTCGTTCATCCTGCTCCAGCTGCTGGGCCCAATTGGCAAGCAAGCCCAGTGTTCCATGGCCCCTTGGCACGGGCACCATCGAGGATTCGAGTGATGAGGATGACCCCATGGAGGACCCGACCACCTACCCTCCTCAGGATTAGAGATTTTTGATACATTATCCCTATTGTTCTCCTTTCTATTTTCCCGAACTATTCTCAGCATTTTGATTCCTATCGCTTGTACTGAATAAAGCTCCCTATTAAGCAATAAGTTCACAAGCATCTATTTCATACGCAGTCTTTACGTTTTGTTTCATTGAAAACTCAACAAACCAAGGGAACAAGACAACAATAAACAAGCAACATATCTATATATGCACAACAAATCGGCAAAGTACCTAGAACCCTAAATCCTAAAACTCAGGGTCTCAACGTTTCCACCTTTACACTCTTAACATAAATGACTGAACGAATAGATACAAATCTTAACCAACTATTAGTAGGCATCGCTCAATTTAGCAAAACATTTTCTCCCAACACTCCATCACATCCCCAGAACTCTAAACCTACTTGTGCTCGTATGGTGATAACAGGATGGCACCTAGAGGACGAGCAAGGACCTTCCCTACCACCCCCAACACCCACGACACGCCAGGACAACCCAATGAGCAGGCACCTAACGTTGAGGCGCCAAACCCAGCAGGCCCGATGCCCAATCCTGCGGAAGGGCGAATGAGGAACATGGAGGAATTACTGATTGCACTGGGAAATGCTTATGTTAACCAGGACGGAGCTGCCACGGCACCACCGCCGGAAGCAAGGATCAATTACTTGGCTTCGGTGAACCCCTACCGACCTCCCTACTATGTAGGGGAGGAAGATCCATCTAAGCTCGAGGAATGGTTGAAGACCTTCGACAAATTACTGAATGCGGTGAGATGCCCGGAAGGGGAGATGGTTCATGTGGCTTTGTACTATCTGGGTGGCGAGGCTGAGGAATGGTGGCAAGCTACTCAGGGGAAACTTGGCGAAGACGAGGAACCGTACTCGTGGAACGAGTTCATGGAGTTACTCCGGGAGCGCTTCTACCCAATGAGTACTAAGGCAGCACTGTACGAAGAGTTCTCATCCCTGAAACAAGGGGAAAAATATGTTCAAGAATACTATGCTCGGTTTAAGAAGCTGGTGAGATTTGCGCCTCGGATGGTACCCACAGACGGGGAGAAGGCGCAGAAATTCGAAATGGGGTTGAATTTGTCAATTCGGGAGGTGATCACCGGGGTTAACTACCCAGACTTACAAGTTGTCTACGACCGTGCGGTGGCAGTCGCACGAGTACAACAGTTAAAGAGAAAGACTGCAGGGGAATCTAGCCGAGGGGTACAAGGACCAGACAAAAGAAACCGGGACAATAGGACGGGCAACACTACTGGTGGGGACAACTTTCGGCGAGGGCCGAACGGGAATGTTCAGAACAACAATGGTCGGAATTTCAACCAAGGAGGACGCGTGCCACCCTGTCCGAGGTGCGGCAGACCGCACCTGGTGAGGAGATGTCCTCAGGTGGGCGAATGTTTCTGGTGAGGCCGTATGGGCCATAGGAGGGAGGAATGTCGAACCCGACTCGAGAACATCACAAAGAGAGAAGATTTGGTCATTGGACCCAATGAGCCGTTCAATCAAGGAGGCAGGAACGGCAACAATCAGGGATATCGGCCTCCTCCAAACCCGAACCAGCGCCCTCCGAACCAGCAACAAAACGTAAATCCGAATCAGAACCAGCCGGCCAATCAAGGGAGGCCGATGGGAAGGTTGAACGTGATCAACCAGGCTGACATACCTGCACAGGGTGATGTGATGGCATGTACCTTTCATGTCCTAAGTACTCCGCTTAGGGTTTTATTTGATTCCGGAGTCAGTTGTTCCATATTATCTTCGAGAGTTGTAGCTGAACTACATCTACCTAAGTGCGAAATGATTAGCTTAGGAATCCAACTGCCTTCGGGAGAAGTAATAGCCTGCTCTAAGCGTTATAACGGAATACCCGTGGTAATAAAAAACGTAGAGTTTTTCGCAAACTCGGTAGAGTTTGACGTCAGAGACTTCGACGTCATAATAGGGATGGATTGGCTAACCCGTTATAAGGCCGTGATCGAATGCCAAAAGCACAAGATCACACTGTCAAAGAGTAGGGGGAGGAGAGTCATCTTCTACTCCCAACCCCCTAAGAAGTCTAACAAAATAGTCAACGCCCTCAAGTTATGTAGCTTAGTGCAGAAGGGTTACGCGCTATACGCATGCTACATTCACAACCTGGTAGCTGAAGGAGTCAAGATAGACGACATCCCAGTGGTGAGGGAGTACCCAGATGTGTCCCTGAAGATGTTCCGGGTATGCCACCCAAGAGAGATCTTGAATTCACAATAGACCTCATTCCGGGGACGGAGCCTGTTTCGAAAGATCCTTACCGCATGGCGCCACTGGAAATGAATTAACTAAAGGAGCAACTCGAGGAGTTGCTAAAGAAGGGATACATTAGACCGAGCACGTCCCCATGGGGAGCACCGGTCTTGTTCGGCAAGAAGAAAGACGGAGGGTTACGACTATGCATCGATTATAGAGGACTCAATCAAGTCACCATCAAGAACAAGTACCCGTTGCCCCGGATCAAAGATTTGTTCAACCAACTAAAGGGAGCTACGGTATTCTCAAAGATCGACTTATGCTCGGGATATCATCAATTGAGGATCGCTGAAAAGGACATCCCAAAGACGGCGTTCAGGACTCGCTATGGACACTACGACTTCACGGTGCTATCCTTTGGTCTAACGAACGCCCCAGCAATGTTCATGAATCTCATGAATAACGTATTTCGAGAATTGTTAGATCAATGCGTCGTGGTGTTCATAGATGACATCTTGATCTACTCAAAAGGTGAAGAGGAACATTCCGAGCACTTACACCAAGTGCTAGGGATCTTACGAGTGAACCAACTGTATGGTAAACAATCCAAGTGCGACTTCTGGTTAAGGGAAGTGGCATTTCTCGGGCATATAGTATCCGCCAATGGAGTGGCAGTAGACCCAGCAAAGATCTCGGCAGTGACCGAGTTGGTGCCGCCGAAGAATCCAACGGAGATAAGAAGCTTTCTTGGACTGGCGGGGTACAATAGGCGATTTGTAAAGGACTTCTCGAAGATCACCCGCCCGTTGACTCAACTGTTGAAGAAAGGGACGAAGTACGACTGGACCAGCGAATGCGAAGCCGCATTCCAGGATCTGAAGAAAAGACTTACCACAGCGCCAGTACTGGCATTACCCTCAGAGGATGGAGACTTCGATGTGTACAGTGACGCCTCGAAGGAGGGATTGGGATGCGTGCTAATGCAAGATCAAAGGGTAATAATAGCGTATGCATCGCGCCAACTAAAACCACACGAGGAAAACTACCCGACGCACGACCTGGAGTTGGCCGCGGTCGTGTTCGCCTTAAAGATTTGGAGACACTATCTCTGTGGGCGGAGGTGTCGAATGTTCACCGACCATAAGAGCCTCAAGTATATATTCACGCAAAAAGAGCTGAATTTGAGGCAGAGGAGATGGTTGGAACTGATCAAGGATTATGATTTGGAGATCCCAAGCTGGAAATGGGATAGCATCTCAATGGATTTTGTTTCGGGGTTACCACGCTCACCGAATGGAATGAATAAAATCTGGGTGATCGTGGATAGATTGACAAAAGCCGCCATATTTATCCCAATGAAGGATACTTGGTCGATGGACCAATTGGCAAAGGCGTATATCGACAATGTGGTACGCCGGCATGGAGTACCACATGACATCATCTCAGATAGAGACAACAGATTTGTCTCTCAGTTTTGGACCAAACTGCAGGAAGCTCTCGGTACGCAAATAAAGATGAGTACCGCGTTCCATCCCATGACGGATGGGCAGACGGAGCGAACGATCCAAATGCTGGAGGACATGTTGCGGGCCGGCGTGCTAGAATTTAAGGGGAATTGGGAGAATCATCTACCTTTGATAGAGTTCTCCTACAACAACAGTTACCATGCTAGCATCGGTATGGCACCCTTCAAGGCACTGTATGGACGTAGGTGCCGAAGTCCCTTAAGCTGGGAGGAGAACGATAAAGGCGGTAATAGTGGGACCACAACTTGTTGAGGACATGGCTCAACAAATCAAGGTCATCCAAGGGAAGATGAAGGCCGCTCAGGACCGGCAAAAGAGTTACGCGGACATGAGACAGAAAGACTTAGAATTTCAAGTCGGCGAAAAAGTCATGCTGAAGGTATCACCAATGCAGGGGGTGATGTGCTTCGGCAAACGAGGGAAACCGAGTCCACGGTACATAGGACTATATGAAATCCTGGAAAGAGTGGGAAATCTCGCGTATCGGCTAGCGTTGCCACCACAATTTGCTCGTGTTCATGACGTATTCCACGTCTCCCAATTGAAGAAGTATGTGCACGATCCGACCCATGTACTCCAACCGGAAGAAATTGAATTTGAGGATGACTTGAGTTACGAGGAAGTTCCGGTGCGAATACTTGACACGAAGGAGAGAGTAACGAGGAATAAGACCGTGAGAATGGTCAAGGTCCTTTGGTCCAACCACGAGACGGAGACAGCAACGTGGGAGTTGGAGGCCGACATGAAACAGCGTTACCCTACCCTCTTCCAAGATGAACCGGCCACAAGTATGGGGACATAACTGTATTCTTAAGGGGGGAAGGATGTAACACCCGAGAAAAACAAATTCAAATTGTTTTGAACTACGTCATGAGTTGATCCCTTCACAGGGTACGTAGGCAGCTTGGAACTAATTTCTAAGTTCAGTCACAAAATAAATCACAAAATAAATTACAAATTAAATCACAAGGACGATAGGAGGAGTTGGAACTAATTTGAACTAGACTAATTAAGGCACGGAAATGTTACGAGTGATAAGCTGAACTCGTAACAAGTTTAAGGTAAAGATTCCGAATCGGAGACGACCCGAGGAGTCGAGCCAACACGTAGAGGATAGAAAACCGATAGAGAAAAGAAGAAAAGACTCGACGGACCACGCGGACCGCCAAACCGGCCGGTCCGGCCGGCCCGCGCTCGCCGCGCGGCCACCGCACGGAAGGTGAAGTCGCGTCTCCAGGCCTGGCCACGCGTGCTCCGCGCGGGCAAAGCCATAGGTGCGCGTCACCAGCGCACCAGAGGTGCAGAAGGTGTAAACTTTCCTTCTATGGCGATTTTCTTGCCAAAAATCCGTCCCCTAACGAGGGCAAGCAGATCAAGGCATTGGGGAAGGTCATAAGAGCTGTGTTGGGCGCCCCCTTCCCCATATTTTCAGAAAACTAAACCCTAAACACTCCCAAACTTCCTCTCCAAGCCAAAACTCCCCCGACACCACTTTCCGGCGAGTATTCCGGCGACGACGGGACGACCGGGACAAGCCCCTGACTTCTAGACTCTTGGTAAGCTATGGTATAATGTTTTAGTCGTCCATAAGTTGTAAAAACTCGAGTTCTAACCTCTTTTCCTTTACTACGATTTCACGTCGGAAAACGAACAAAAAACGATCGGAGAATTTGGCCGTTCGTCGCGACCTTAGGACATCCGGAAACCCTTTTCAGCGACCCCATTCTCTAACTAAGTAAGTTAAGACCTTACTCACCAATTTTTGTGGTTTTTTTTTTTTGTTTAAAACTCGAGATCTAGACCCGTAACAAAAATCGATTTTCAAAAACCCTATTTTCGTCCAATTTCAAAAACTCGCCTAAAACTTGATCTTCGGGAATTCAAACCGAAAACATTTCAACATAGATTTTGTTTCTAAGACTTTAATATACCTTGTGTCCAAATTTCAGCCATTGACATTAAGATTTGCTATTTCAAATTGCGCCATAAACTTTCTATGACAAACAGAATGTTTAAAACTGTTGACAGATTTAGTTACTCGACTTGATGCATGTTTTTCACCCGTTTTAAAATGATTCAACTTTGCATTTTTAAACAAAAGTTGTAGATAATTGTGTCTAGATTATGCATAAAAAATTTCATGAATTTTGGAGTTCATTTGATATGTCAAAACGGCCGATTTCCAGAACTGTTCTAATCATCTTTTGAATCTGCGCGTGTACAGCGTTTTGTGGTCGAGTTTTAAACATCTAAAATTCATTATTTCTAAATTCTTAAAACATGAAAGTTGTTCATTAATGTGTTGAGTATCTCCTGTAAAATTTCGGATCAATTGGCTTTGAAATGAATTTTTAATCGGCGTCGCACGAACCTGTGACGAAAATAGTTTTTGAGACAGAAATTATCTTTTGAAAAGAACTCAAATTTTGACTCACTTCGAAACCTTATTTCCCGAAAACTTAAAACATGAAAGTTGTTCGTGTATGTGTTTTTGAGCTACTGCGTAAATTTCAGAATTTTTGGTGTAAAGATGAATTTTTAATTAAGAAAGGCGTAAACTGCCTCGAATCGGATTTTTCGAACATGAGAAAACTCGAACTACGAAACGCGATATCGAATATTTAGATAACATTGAAATACGAACATTCAAAAAATCCCGTTCACTAGGCTGAGCCGATCTTCATGCTAATCATTTTCTTTGAGACTGCCTCGTTAGTGGTCTCCCTACTATCTGAGATTGCCTCGTTAGTGATCTCGCGCGCTGTGTTTTGGATCGCCTCGTTAGTGGTCCTACTATCTTTTGAGACTGCCTCGTTAGTGATCTCCCGGTATGGTGTCCTCTTCTTAGTTTGCGGGATAAAATATAAAAGACTTGTGTGAGTGTTTAATTATGCTTAAATCTTATTTACCATGTTTTTAAATTATGCATTTAAATTACGTTCTTAAATTATGCTTTTAAATTACGCTTTTAAATTAAGTCCTTTAATTATGTATTCTCGCCTTAAATAAATTAAATCATGTTTTTCCGCTGCGAATAAAATATGAATTTTTAAATTAATGCCTGAAAAGTGAAATCTTTAGTTTAAACACATGTAACCCCTTAAATTGTTAGTTAGGGATTAACTTACTCGGTATATTTTTATACTGATAAACCGTTGTCATTTTTCTTTTACTGAGTATGTCGAGTGACGCATGCATATGCACTTGGGGAAACCATTTATGGACATTTTTAATTTCTGCATCGTACTGTTTTACCGGGTCTGTGAAACCCGAGGTTTGGCCGTGTTGGGCGTGATTACTTTCCGCTGCATTACTCTATTTCACGCATGATGATTTTTACGCTCGTATTTTGAATTAAATATTAATAATTTCCGGACTCAATTGTTGGAATGTTTTTAAATCTTTTACGTACCCATAAGCCTTGCATTTCCTTAGTGAGCTCGGGAAGACGTGTCTTGCTAGGGAGATGTGGCGGTGACATCCCGGCCTGGGTTATCAAATCCGGGGTGTTACAAGGGCTCTCTCGGGTCGTCTAGGGTCGCGACGAGCGGGTATCTTCCACCGATCTCCTTCTTCTTCGCCCCCGAAGTGAACTCGTAAGAAAGTTTCAAGGTTAGATTCGAAATTATTGCATTATAGATGAATATTAAAGTTGTAATACACCTTACCAAGTTCCTAGAAGGCAAGGGGCTTTGTCTTGATCGTTCTCTTGGCCGGAATCCTCGCCGGACGGGTGGCAAAGTTTCAAGAACAAGGGTTTTCGAAAGAATGGAGGTGGAAGAGAGTTGGAGGATGATGGGGGATGAAGAAAGGTGGAAGGGGGCGGCCAAGAGGTGGCTAGGAGCTACAAACACACCTTATAAAGGCTCCACAAAACCCTAGACGCGTTGCCATAGGCGGAGCTCCCCAAAAAGGTAAGAAATCGCGCATGATCGCACAAAATCCACAGCCTGTTCAAGTGGCGCACTCTTGGCGTGGTCTTTAGCCAAACACCGCGCGGAGACCGCACGGCTCCGGTCTGGACCGCGGTCCGGACCGGGTCATGCGATTCGTCGGGTCCTTTGCTCCTCTCTTTCGGACTTCTATCCTTCTACATTTTCGGGCTCGATTTTTTGGGTCATTCTCGGATTATAAATTCTTTTCTTAAATTTATCTCGTCTCGAATTAATCCCGTATTCGAAATCTTGAGTCCGTCGCGTTTGGATTCTTCGTCTTCTAATTCGTCGTCTTTTAACCCCCGTGTAATAATTTATTTATTTAAATCGTTTCCGACTTCGCGGGTTCTTGGAATTAAAATTCTTTTCTTTCTTGAATTTAATTTCAATTCTTTTGACTCGATTCATGGCCTCTTTTATTCCATTTTGAATTTTTGAATCTATCGGCGTTTCATTGCCGAGCAATAATTTATTGTGATAAATTCTTTCCTTCTCGGAAATAAATTTATTTTATTTGTTGAGCGCTATAAAAATCCCGGGTATTACAGTTCAGAGGATAAAGACTGTCAAATTCGGATTTTAGGACACTGGAATATGCCCAGGATGCGCCACATCAACATGGCGGCGCCCAAAAAGGCCTCGAGCGCCACCCATGCGCCAGTTCAATACTTGGAAAAATTTCGGAAACAAGGAACTCCCAGGATGCCGCACCTCCTTGGTGGCGCCGAAATGCACCCTCCAGCGCCACAATGGCGCCTCGCCTGGAAGATTTTCAGAATGCGCCGCATCAACGTGGTGGCGTCGGGAACCCCTTCTGAGTGGCACCTGGCGCGCCACAGTCGCGGTTGTGCAGTTTTCTAACCTCTCGAACTCGTTTTATCACCGTTCTTCGCCATTCTTCGACATTCAGACTTAATTTTTCACCAATATTCATCAAAAACTCTCTGGAAACACTCTGCAAATGGGAGAAGAAGGTCGGAAACAAAAAATCATGCCGGAAGGATGCATCAAGAACGCTGTTCTGAGCGTGTTCTTCCTATTCTAGGTGTTGCCTTTCTTTTTCTTGCTTTGTGATGTTATGAATTTGCCTCTAAATGTAATTTTCTATTATGTTTCGAATTGTGGACGAATTTCTATGTTGTTCGTGTTAGAAGGGTTCTAGAACGGGAGTTCAGAATCACTTTGAAGTACGAATTTATCTCTTTTATGGAAGTAATAATAATGATTGATGTTTATATGTTAAATCTGGATTCCTGTTTAACAATGTTAGAATGTGAATTATGTTTGCTATATGAGAAACATGATTGATCGATATATTATGTATCTTAATCTGGTGTATGAGTTGATAATCTCTCTAATTTCTTAATCTGAATTAGTCGATGTTTTAATATAAATCTGTGATTGCACCATGTTTAGGCATAATGTTGTATTATCGATCAATCTATTTTTTTGAATCTGCTTTAATTTACATTCTGGCATGATATTTAAAGTCCATATTTTCTATAGTTTTATTAATCTGATGTTTTTATTAAATTACTCTACACTATTCTGCATATTTTAAATGTTAAAATCTAATTCCTTTGATTTCTGCTTTGCTAAATCGGTAGATAAAAAGTAGAATCTAAATTTTAGTACCGGTATTGGGAAAAAATTACATTAAAGATAGATTCTGGCATGTACACGATGATTTGAGAAATGAAATGTGTCGTTTAATCGCTATAGGAAAATTTGTATACTTGGGAAAGACTCAAATTAGGCCTAGAATGATGATTGCAGAATGTTAGACAATTTAATTAGCTTCCATGAAGTCCGTTTAAGCATAATATGAATTTTAGAAAATTATTATATTTTTAATCCCTATAAAATAATTAAGTCTGAAGAAATTGATCTTTTTAGATTTTGAGAAATGCTAAATCAATATGCAATTTCACTTTATTATAAAGATGACAATATTTAAAACATCACAAGCATATCCCATTTGTATTTTTATTAATTAAAAATTTACTTGCTTTATTTTTAAATTTAAAATGTCACTATTTTTAACTTAATCAAATCTAGAATTAAACAAACTCTTTTAAAATATAAAATATATTTAATAAACTTAAAACAATTAAACTATTCTCCGGAATGAAATAATATTCTGAAAATCCCTTGGGTTCGACCCGGTATTCACCGGTTTTTATTACTTGATGACAACCATCCGCTTGTGGAAAAATATAAGTAGCGAAAATTATTCATCAACATCAAGACTAACAAAACAACCCTAATCGGATTCAGATTCAAAGTCTGAATCTAAATCAAATTCATCAACTTGTTCATTGAAGGCCTCTCTCAAAGCTTTGATCAAGGTGGCCATCTCGCAGCATAAACAGTCGATGTTTTGGGCACGTAATTATAGTGAGGAGGGACTCGCACCAATTCCTTGTTGTGAGGAGCTAGATAGTCACAAAACTCTCTATGCTTCTGCCCAAGGAAAGGATTGGGTTCTTCTTCACTGTTGGCGAAAACTTTACTAATATTCTGCCTCATGCTTCTGATATGATCCTCTTCCTTGAAGACCGATCCCATCAAAAACAACCCTTCATCCACCTTCTCTATGCTCTCTGAACTTAGTAGAATGAAAGCCTTGATGAAGATTGATGGATGATGGCCATCCTCAATGCCAGGGCGTAATTCTTCAAATGCAACCTCCATGAGTCCTGTATCGCGGAATGCTTTTAGTGCGGGCTCCAGCCTAAGGATGAAATTGTTTGCTTCCCTACATCTTCCCAAGAATATTCGGTATTCTTGGTCATGGCTCTCACTCTCTCATCATGAATTTTCCGAACCACATTGGCCCTTCTCCAAACAACGGGAAGTTCGCTAGTAGCTTGGAATTTTTTACGGGTGGGGGCTGCCCCGAGGACATCCTTGATGTCATTTTGACCCAGACGGGAAAGCATATCTCCTAATAGTTCATTAGGGATATCCATTATGGAGATTCTTGCATTTGGAGTTGCTGCGACCATTTTTATTTTTCTGGTAGGATTTAGGTCTTGGAAGAAGATAGAGTGTTTGAGTATGAGAGAATGGAAGATCCTTTCGGATTTTATTAGCAAAAGGAAGTTAATTAAGAAGTTATTGCAGAAGATTGAAGCGATGCGTGATGGTTAGTGAGAAGGAAGAAGAAAGGTCTCTGGAAGGGTATTTTGGTCATTTGAGATTTTTGAAAATCTACCCGTTTCTATTTCCAAGACTTACACTTCATTTTTCTGAACAAAGCATAGACATGTTTATAGAAAATTTACCTCGCTTTGTTAAAATTAACATAGCGCGAGGAATTACTAAGGTCTTGCTTACAGGAGTACCTATTTAATACTCACGCTTCGTTACTTGTGACAAGGCGTAGACATTTGTATTAAAATTTGCTCACGCTTTGTTATTAGTGACAAAGCGTAGGTACTTAAAGTATTCACATAACACAAAATAAACTCAGAATTAATTAAAAAATTAATCCTGAATAAATTGTGTTCATTTTTCAAAAACCTGATTGAAGTCCTTTTTCAATGCCCCTTTTCTGATTCGTCACATCTTCCATTTCTTTGATCCTGAAACAAAAACATAAAATTAAACTCAAATTAAGGAAAAACGGTAAAACTACTCAGTAAACCTGAGTAGTTTCCCCACCCTGAATTTTTTTTCTTTTTTTTTTTTTTTTGAAATTCAGAGAAGATAATTAGGGATTATCCAAGAATTCAACTTGGATGTTCAAATCTTGTTGACCAATATACTCCTTTAATCTGTGGCCATTGACTGCCTTCTCTCCTTCATTGAGCATGATTGTGAGAGCTCCATTTTCATGAACTGCTATAACAGGAAATGGGCATGTCCACCTGGATTTAAGTTTTTCTGGAAACAATTTGAGACGAGAGTTACACAACAAAACTAATTGACCAATATAAAATTCTTTTTGCTTTATTTTAGCATCATGAATCCTCTTTATTCGATATTTATAAATCTTGCTACTCTTATATGCTTCAAGTCTCATTTCATCCATCTTACATAAATCAAATCTCCTCTTGTTCTGTCCCTGATGGATATCCATATTAAGCGTCTTAATGGCCCAAAATGCTCTGTGTTCTAACTCAACAGGAAGGTGACACGCTTTTCCAAAAACCGGTCTATAAGGAGACATTCCTATGGGAGTTTTGAAGGCAGTTTTATATGCCCAAAGAGCATCATCTAATTTCTTAGACCAATCCTTCCTTATGGTGTTGACAGATGCTTGCAAAATATGTTTAATTTCCCTGTTGGATATCTCAACTTCCCCACTTGTCTGTGGATGATATGGTGATGCAATTTTATGGTGCACACCATATTTCTTAAGTAACTTCTCAAAAAGCTTGTTCGCAAAATGTGAACCTGCATCTGAGATTATAGCTAGCGCGAGGGGCTCCAAACCTGGTGAAGATATTCTTTTGCAAGAACTTTGTCACCTGTTTTGCTTCATTCGTGGGTAAATAGAAACATAATCCACTGCCACCAGAATATAATGATTACCATATGATGGAGGAATGGTCCCATGAAGTCTATTCCCCAGACATCAAATAACTCCACTTCAAAAATTCATTTCTGTGGCATTTCTTCCCTTACAGAAATATTCCCTAATCTCTGACATCGGTCACACATCTTGATCAATTTCTGACAGTCCATAAAAATAGTTGGCCAATAAATTTAGGAATAATCTTGCAAGCGAAATAATTTGCAAAATCAGAAAACCAAGGACAATCAGAATGTTGAAATTGCAAAGCAGAAAGTTGTTCATCAGGAAACTTATCATTGACGACCTCTTCCTTTTTCTGTTTTCTCTTCTAATCTTGATAGGTGATCGGCTACACCATTATCCTTCCCTTTTCTATCCTTGATGATTATGTCAAACTCTTGCAACAATAATACCCATCTTATCAATCTAGGCTTAGCTTCTTGCTTTGAGAATATGTAGCGTAATGCTGAATGATCAGTGTACACAATAGTCTGAGCTCCAACGAGATACTGTTTAAGCTTATCAAATGCAAAAACAACAACATATATTTCATTTTCTGTTGTTTTGTAGTTTATCTGAGCATCATTAAGAGTGTGACTAGCATAATAGATAACATTATGTTTTCCCTCCTTATGTTGTCCCAACATTGCTCCTACTGCATTGTTACTGGCATCACACATCATAAAAGGAAGATTCCAATCTAGAGACTGAACTATAGGTGCAGAAATCAATTTCTCCTTCAAGGTTTTGTATGCATTTAGACAATCTTCATCAAAGTTGAATGTAACATCTTTATGAAGAAGGTTACATAAAGGTCTAGCTATTTTTGAGAAATCCTTGATGAACCGTCTATAAAAACCAGCATGACCAAAGAAACTCCTAACTGCCTTAATTGATTTAGGTGGTGGAAGGTTAGCTATCACTGACACTTTAGCTTGATCCACTTGTATGCCAGCTCTGGTTATTTTATGCCCCAAAATAATGCCTTCTTGAACCATGAAGTGACATTTTTCCCAGTTGAGCATTAGGTTTCTTCACATCTCTGCAAAATCTTTGATAAGTTCTGTAGACAGTTCTCATAATTATCTCCATAAACACTAAAATAATCCATGAATACTTCAATGGAATTTTCAATAAAATCTGAAAAGATGCTCATCATGCAACGCTGGAATGTAGCAGGAACATTATATAATCCAAAGGGCTAAAATAATAAGGTGTTCAGAGGGCTGCCGTTTGTATGGAAGGAGTTTGTGGTTGAGTTAAAGTGGAAGGTGAGGATGTGGTGGACAGTGTGCTATAACAGATCACGGAGTTTATGGGACGGAGCGGAGGTAGGTTTTCCGGATGGTCTGTTTCAACTTCGGCAGCGTCATGTGAGTGTTTCAAGGCGAGGTTTGGTGTGGGAACGCCCTATGAGGGGGTGGTGGAAAATAAATACAAACGGTTCGTCTTTGGCCAATCCTGGTCCGGTAGGGATTGGTTGGGTAATTAGAAATGATGAGGGAGAGGTGATTTTTATTTTGTCAGATTTTATTGGAATCACGGACTCGACCGAAGCTGAAATCACGGCGATATCCAGAATGTGCTCGGTTATAAAGCGTGATCAAGGATTTCCACTCCCAAGGCTTGTCCTCGAATGTGATTCGAGCAATGTTGTGCGGTGGCTCTCAAATTCAGGTACGTTTCCTTGGAGATTCAATCACCTGCTGGGGCCTATTTTGGAGGTGCGGAGATGCGCTGGTGAAGTTAGAATAGAACATATATTGCGGGAGGGAAATGATATTGCAGACCATTGGGCTCGGATGGGTGCGACTCGAGCGGAGAAGGTTGAAGAGTGGATTTGATAAGCAACACTTTGTGGTATAATCTTGAAGGTGTGCCTGGGGCTAAGCCTCTATTACTGGAGTCTGTAGGCGTCTTTCTGTGTTATTCAACTGTTTGATTAGCCTGATCTGTGTTGGCCTCAGTTCTTATGGTCTTTTGTTTTCCTATTTTGATGCTTGGTCGGACTATGTGCTGCACGATGTGATGCATTTGGAAGTTGATGCAATAAAACTTCTTTTCTCAAAAAAAAAGAAAAATACAAAGGGCATTCGTCTGTAAGCAAAAGTTCCATACGGGCAGGTAAAGGTGGTTTTCTCATGATCCTCGCTGGCTATTACTATTCGATTGTAACCAGAGTAACCATCCAAGAAGCTATAATATGGTTTTCCATAAAGTCTTTCCAACATTTGATCAATGAAAGGCAAAGGGAAATGATCTTTTCTTGTAGCAGTATTCAAATTCCTCTAATTTATACAGACTCTCCATCCTGTTACTGGTCTGGTTGCTACTTCTTCTCCATGCTCATTTGTCACAATGCATATTCCTCCATTCGTAGGCACAACTTAGGTTGGACTGACCCATTTGCTATCTGAAATGGGATAGATTATACCTGCATCAAGTAACTTGATTACTTCTTTTCTGACAACTTCTTGCATAAGTGGATTTAGCCTCCTTTGTGGTTGCCTAGATGGTTTAAACCCATCTTCCATTAGTATCCTATGCATGAAAATATGTGGACTAATTCCTTTAATATCAGCAATAGTCCATGCAATTGCATGAATATGATTTTTGAGAACGTCCACAAGAGCTTGTTCCTGTTTTTCGTCAGGTTTAGATGAAATTATTACCCGGGGCTTCTTTTATCTGCCAAAAAAGCATATTTAAGATGTCCGGGTAACACCTTAAGGTCAAGTTCTGGTGGGTTTTCTGTCGATGGAATTAACTTACTACGAGTTTTTAAATCCAATTTTAAGTCAGGTCCTTCTAATGAAGGATCTGTTTCATCAATGTCATCATTAGAATGTTCTGAAGATGTCATATCCTCACTTTCTGATCCTTCTTTGACTTCACCTGTCTCGGGATCAGCGAATCAGACCACGCACAAGTAACCAAGATGAGGATCTTCATTATTTGTGGGTGGGGTGAAATTGTTGTTGTTTGCATCAGAATCTGGCAGATTCATACTGCCTACATATTCTTCCCCCATTATACTGCTTGTATCTACCCTCTCCCGAATTACATTTATTTTGTTGAGAACATCAAAAGGATATCTAGACATTTTTGTCATGTCAAAAGTCACTTCCTGATCATCAACATGCAGCTTGACAATCCCATTCTTGGCGTCAATCATAGCTCCAGCTATTACCAGGAACGGTCTTCCCAAAATGATAGGAATCTTGACATCTTCTTCAAAAAGACAATCCTCCAGTTCTTACTAACACATCCACAATTATTCCCTCAGGAGTTGTACTTGATTGGTCAGCAAAGAAAAGAGTCATGTTGGTTTGCCTCATCCTTCCCAAATCCAGCCTCTTTGCCATGGCAAGCGGAATCACATTAATGCTGCTCCCCAGGTCATAGAGTCCCCTTCCAGCTTCTTGGTAGTTAATGATTAAAGGTAGAGAAAAGCTCCCAGGATCATCGAGCTTGGGTGGGATTCTTTGCTGGATGACCATGCTGCAAGTTTCGTTAAGTACCACTAGTTGTTCCTCCTCTGCCCCACGTTTCCCTGAAATCAATTCTTTCTGAAACATAGCATAAAAAGGCATCTCGGAAATTAATTCAACTAGCGGAATTGGGATCTCAATGGACTTAATCTTTTCAAGAACTTTTAAATTTTTATTTCTTGAAGATCATTTTTCAGTCTCCCAGGATATGGTACCCTGGGCATATATTCATCCAGAAGGTTCTTTTTATTTCCTGTAGGTTAAGATTGTTATTACCTCCCTCTTTTTCCTTTAGAGAAGACTATTTTGTAACATTCTTTTCCAAACCCTTATTCTCAAAAATTTGTCTATCCTCATACTGCTCATCTTCTTCCAGTGTTTGTATATCATTGAACTTCTGCTGCAACAACCTGTTTCTCTTCTTTTCAAATTCATGATCTATGACTTCTTTTCCTCCCCTTAGTGTGAATGCATTGCATTGTGGATTGGTTTCAGAAGAACTTGGTGACTTACCATTTTCCCTTTGTTGCAACAATTTTGCTATCTCAGGTACTGAATTTCCAACATTCTTTATCGAAGCCTGCAGCTGGTTGTTTGTCTCAGTTTGCTTGGCGATGAATTCTTTCAGAGCATTCTCAACCTTCGTAGAATATGTTATATCTTGAATAGTAGAATGAGCCACTGGAGGTACTGGTTGAGGAGGAAAATGAGCATACATGGGTGAAAATGGTCCAAATGGCCGATTCTGCTGATGGAATTGCTGAGGAGGTCTCTGAGGATACAACTGTTGTTGAGGGTAGAACTGTTGCTGAGGACGAATGTTTTGTTGAGGCTGCTGAGTGGTATTCTGTTATGGGGGGTTCAAAAGATGTGCATTTTGTGCATTATTGTTATTACCATAGCTCAAGTTTGGATGTTTGTTCTGAAAACTAGTATAATTACAACTCTCTTCTTGCTTGGGTGCTTCTTGAATCAGTGCACACTGATCATTATGGTGGGGACCATAGCAAATTCCACACTAGAAAACCTGTTCCATAGTAGCAGGCTGAAGCATGATCATGGGTTGCTGTTGTTGAATCTGAAGATTTGCATTTTGAGCTAGCTGTAATTCTGAAATCTGCTTAGAAAGTGCCGTAAATTTTTCATCAGACTTGTCTGTTTGAATGGCAAAACTTTTTCTTGTAGAAGATGGTGGATCATCATCTTGTAACACTACTCTACTGACAGTCATAGTATCAATTGTTGCCCAGGATTTCTCTAATGTCATCTGAAGTAATTGCTCGCCTCCAGTAACATTGATCATCATTTGCCAAGTGTGTGAGAGCCCTGTAAAGAATATTTTCAAAAGCCTTCTCTCAGTGATACCATGCTGAGGACATCTCTTTAGCATATCAAAGAATCTGTCTCTAGCATCTTTTAATGATTCCCCTTTCCTCATCTTGAAACTGGATATTTTGTCTATCCATTCATCTATCTTGCTTTCTGGAAAGTACTTTAACGGGAAGTTCTTTACCAATTCAAACCATGTTGACTTTTGTTGGGCATTTAAAGAATCATACCATTCTTTGGCAAAACCATCCAAAGAGAATGGGAACATAACCAACTGAATAGTTTCTCTGGAAGCTCTTCCTTTCTTCATTGTTTTGTTTAGCTCCACAAACTTCTTGAGGTGAAGATGTGGAACTTCTGCACTTAATCCATGGAATGCCTTAGAGGCTGCCATGTTCAATATACCAGGAGGTATATCTACTTCTTCTTCATTTGCTACCAGATATTGGTCAACATTAGGTTGCCATGGTTGGTATTGTTCATCCTGTGCATTAGGGATGGGATTGACAAAATTAGGAGGAAAGTAATGTTTTTGAACAAATTGCGGTGCTGCATTTCTTGGAGGAGCTTCGAATTGCCCTCTAAGTGGTATGTTGTTCTGATTTCCTGGTTGTCCATTTGGAAGATTTCCAGGTCCATCATTTTGTCCATTGTTTGCCATTTCAGTTGTAGTTGAAAGTGTCCTCTGGATGTTATCCTTTTGCCTTCTTCTTGCGTTTGTTTGAATAAGTCGTTGTTCTCTCAAGTTCGCAGTTAAAAGGTAGCAAAGGTTGTTTGGAGGATCTTATAATTCTTTCGCTCATAAACTGCTCAAATTTCTCCTGAGGACAAAATGAAGACCTTAAGCAAAATAAAATAATATAATAATAACTTGGAATAAACTAAAAGAGTACATTATTTTAGTATTCATAGCACTACGCCCTCCCCGGCAACGACACAATAAAGCTTTTATGTGTGTGTTGTATTTGTTTTTTGCATGTGTAGCGTAACCTTTACTATAATGACTCCCTCATCACCCCATATAATTCATTTTAAAGATGAGGAGAAGATGAAAGTGTTTCAAAAAAAACATTTATGCATACCGAAAGCGCACGGTATCAAGCTTGCAGTATTTATTTAATTTGTCGGGATCGTTATCTAGAGGGTTATGCGATGAAATCATTTAATAGTGCATGATTATTAAAACAACAGTATTCTGGTTATTCAGTATTTGATGAGTTTTATCTAAATCCTAATGCTGAAATTTAAATGCAGTAACAATTAAATGAAAGTTGTAAAGAAAAGCTTATATAAAGTAAAAGAAATCATTGAATGGATGAAATGATTACGCGTTTATGAATGATGTTGGTTGAAAGACAAGGAAATGAAATGAGATTTATGCAGAAATACTCACGCTTTGTAATTATCAGAATTGTGTGTGGGTTCAGAGGATTGAGATAATTCATTTATCAAGTTTGCTAAGTTCTTCATGTCTTAAGTCACTTTCCCAAGACGAGTACTTGTGATCCAGTGTCGTGACAATGTAAGTTCTGAACTTATGTGATACTTATGTCTAGAAGATGATCGTTAAGACTCATCTAATAGTATAAGCTTTTGCACATATCACTTAATCTGTTTCTTTCGAATTCAGATTTAAGCCATTGAAAACCCAAGGTCACATCCAAACGATCTAGTATTAGTCTGAAATTATTGTTGGCCGTATCTTATCTTGTTAAAAATGAATCTCATAATCCTACCTTGAATGTCCTCTACAAAAGACAAAAGAACTGGTATTTAAATCTATAATTCAAGGGGTTTTATGAGATTCAAGCTTCTCAAAATAACTCAATCACAAGATGGTTCAGTACTGTCCAGCATGCTGCGGATTTTGGAGAGACGAACCAGACCCCTCTGATGCAAATTATCGTTGAGAAAACTAGAGAGGCTAGGCAACAATGACAGGATCTGATGGTGTTATGGGAAACAAAAAGGGAAGACATCACCAAGACAATATTGAAAGAAGGTGTCATTTTGCCAAATTAGGACAATTTCGACATGATCTTCCTAGCCAAAACGTATATTCCTAGTAACCTATCAGAACAACAGCCGCGGGGATTATATCAGATTTCTGTAATGAGGGAACAAATCACAGGTGTTACACGGCGCTGGAGATGGAAAGTTCTTAAAAGGAATCAAACACAAACTCATCTCATGAGTAAAGCCGAGGCCGAGGAGTATTTGAAAATGGATTTCCGCACGACATGTCTTTCGTGAAAGAAGACGAAAAGGACCTAGTCGGATCAATGAAAGAAGAAAACAGACTTGAATTCCTGAACTTTCGGATGGAAATGGATGTAGATGCATTGAATTACTGCAACAGAGGGAGCAACAAAATCCTTCATTATGACAGGGAGAATCGAAGTGAGTTTTGCAAATTCATTAGAGAGAAATGGGCCAAGCGATTGTCTCTCATCACACGGCCAGTTTTTGTCAAAAAGTTTTTAAAGGATGTAGAGATGAATTTGGGACTCAACCAGGATGAGAAGGAAGATGAGGATGTATTGATTGATAAATATACAAGCACAGCTTCCCCACCTCGGGTCTATACCGAACCCCAGTCTCAACCGCAAACACAACCGCAACACTAGCCTAAAAGTCAACCCGAGCAGGCCACTGAAGTAACCCCGGTGCTGAAAAAAAAAAGGGTAAAGGAAAAGCAGTTGAGGAGCCTCCTAAGGAAAAGCTGAAAAATATAGCCCAGATCGAAATGGATGCTGAAAAAGCTAGAATTGAGCAAGAAAAGGCGGATAGAGAAACGGCAATGGAGATGCAGGCTTAAGAACTGGCGAGGGACAGGAGTGAAAGTGTAGCAGGTGACCGGTTGAGCTCCGAATGTGGCCATCTGCCTCCAATCATAACAAGGACATCAAGGGATGAGACTGATCCAAACCCTCCTATCACCACTCATTCCCTGGTGTACAAGGACAAAATTCGGGCTGAAAAGAAAAGAAAATAGGAAGAAAGAAAGAAAGCATTGGAAGAAGAGAAAATCTTAAGAAATATTGAGAAAACGCGAGCTAAAGAGGAGAAGCGGAGAAAAGAAGTGGAGGATAGGGAAGCTGCTGAAAAATTGCAGGCAGAATTGGAAGCTAGAAAATCTGGGGAAGGTGAGAAAGAGAAGGAAATTGGGGAAGATTTTGATCTGAAGATTTTGATCTGGAGTAGAAGGAAAGGGACTTAAAGTCAAAGAGGAACCAAAGGGTTGAATCCCTCCTCTGCTTATACAGAAGAAATGTACAGGAAAGATCTAAGAAAGAATTTGAATGAGCAGATTGAGACTGTGATTGAGAAAGGAGCAGAACCTTCAACCGTGGAACGTATGACAGAAGCTGCTCGCATTATTGATCCACTTGTCGGAACTGTTAGAATTGAAGCAGTGATCACTCCGGAAGGTCCGTCTGGGACAAAGAAGAGAAGGAAAGTCTTGATTGGAGAACAAGATGAAGAGGACGAAAGCGAACGGGCAGGAGCTGACCCAATTACACTCTCTAAACTGTTAGAACAAAAAGGCTGATGAGGAGCAGAATGCTGAAAAATTGAGAGTTGAAAGAGAAGAAAGAGACAAATATGAAGCTGAACAAAAAGAAGGGACGATGAAGCTGATAAATAGAAACTGGCAGCAATCTTCCAAAAACCACTAGAAAGAATTAGAGAAAAACGAGAAATGGAGGTAGAGGAGGTATAAACTAGTGTTGATGACCTGTACTTTCCTGTACTTACTTTTCCACTTCCTGTAACTTCTAAACTCAAAATTGTAAACAATGTAAATGAACAGGAGGAGGCGGAACCCAGTAGGAGAGAGCCAGAAAATGAAAATGAGCCAGATAATCACGGAGCTGAGGAGGAAACTGACTGGCACAACAGTGAAGATGAACCCCAGGAGTCAATTAGGTCAATTAAACAGCTAATTTTGGGAAAGAGACCGAAGTGAGAACGAGGATGGGCATTTTAAAGAAGGAAAAAACCAAAAAGCGGGTCATGGAAGGTGACCTCATAAGAAAGTTCAATGGGAAGTCGGCAAGAGTCAAGGCATATGAAAAGCTGCAAGAAATAATTATACCCGATAAGGGGTTTCAGCCAGATGAACTGACTCACCCAACTGCCAATTTCTGGAGAATGCAGCACGGATGGGGAACCAGGATATGTGGAGCTTACGAGAGAATTTTTCTGCAATATTGATGATAAGAGAAGGACAACCTGGATTAAGGGGCATACAATTGATATCTCACCGGAATAACTTAACAAGTTCCTCAGAACACCAAATCATCCCGATGAGATCCCAAAAAGGGAAATTCTCAACAAAAGGGGCATGACAGCTTGTCGTATAGCTGCAAAATAAAAATTGATTCCAATGTCACCAAGTACAAAATAGATATAGTATAGCATTGACAAGGGTCGAGTCCTCAAGGATTGGATTACAACATTTTCATAATATATACAATAGTTAAAAAGGGGGGTTTTGACATTTTCACAAGATGATGATAATAAAATTAAGAAAAATAAGAAATGCACAAGCAAGTAAATACCAAAGGGAGTTCAAGAGCACAAGATTAAACAAGATTGAAATTTTAACTTATGGAATTGAAAGCCTCTAGTTCAAAGAATGATTTGGGATGGCATTTGGGATAGATCATCGATGCATAAACATGATACAAATTGATAAACCGGTTATAATTGTCAAGTCCTCTTAGACAACCAACTTTTTCCTTACAGATTAGACAATTAAGGTACGCCCATTAGTTGCCCCTAATCGAATCAACATTCCTAGGTACACCCTTAGAAAATATTGTTCGATTGCATTACAATTTAGAAAAGTCCGATTCAAACCAATTACTACCTATGCGGAGTAATTCCCAATTTGATTACACCATTCCCCGGGAAGGAACTTGTAATACCCAAGAAATTTACAACATAAAATAAATAAATAAATAAATAAATTTAGCAAATAAATAAATAAAGATAAGGAAATGAGAAATGAAATTTAAATTAAACAGGAATCAAAATTCCGAGAACCCGGGAAGCTGAAGACAATTTAATCGAATAAATGGTTACACGGAAACCCAACACCGATGGGCTCAATAACTCGAGTCCAAATGTAAATTTATATCCGAATAAAATTAAGATAGGAAATCGGAGCCCGAAAGTATCCCGGAAATCCGAATCCGAGAACATAGAGGGATAGAAGTCCGAAAGAGAGGAGGAAATGCCCGACGGATCGCACGACCCGGGCCAGACCGCAGCCTGGACCAAGGCCGCGCGGTGGCCGCGCGCCCCTAAGGGGAAAACCGCTCCAAGTGCGCGCCGAAGCAGGCAGCAGCGACGTTGCGAGATTTGCTCGCCCGAATCCGGATTTTCCGACTTCGGTTACTTTTCTTTCGGCTCAAGACACTTGGGGGCAGCCTTTGGACGTCCCCTAGGTCTTGCACATCTATATATAACCATCTAAATCAATCCCAAGCACTTTGGAAACCCTACAAAATCTCTCTACACACAAAACCCTAATTCCGGAGTCGTCGGAGGCACAAAACCGAACAAGGGGACTGACTTGGACGAAAATTGGGAGTCTTCGATCGTCGGCGTAAGATCCGATCTATTCTTGTCCATTTTTTTCCATCCTTGATTCGAAAACGAATCCTAATTCGATTTTTTCTATTCTAAACCCCGATCCGGATCGAGAACGAAGAATCCGACGAACCGAGGAGATAAACGGAGGACTGGAAGCCACGCCTCCGAAATCGAAGATCCCGGACGACCAATGATCTGTAAGTTGACACTTACATGGTTTTGGGAGTAGTTAAAATATTTAAATCTAAAAGCTCAATCAAAACTTTCGATAATCTGTCAACACATAATTTCTACCGGCGCAATGATTTTGTCCAATTTTTCCGAACCTTTAAAAGTCTTCAAACGAGAAAACTTAAAACAAGAAAAACGTTCCGAAGACGTAGATCTATCTACTGTAAAACTTTCATAATTATTTATCGTGTTTTGACATCCGAAAACGACCGTGAACAGACCTGCCTTTGATTTAGATCTTGAAACGGTGATAGATTCTTTATCCGAACTTGAGGTTGATTTTTACCTTAGATCTAGACTGATCTAGGATGGGTGTTGAACATAAGAATTGTAGATCTATGAATGTAGAACATCCCTGTAAATTTTTGGAATTTTTCGTTGAGATTTGAACCTCCGAACCTGAGCCGATCCGATCTGCGTTCGTACCGAAATCAAGAACCTTCACAGAAATTAGTTTCGAACTTGAGCTGAAGATTAACCTCTGATCCGATGAGAATTGGGCTTTGAGTTCTAAATGAAAGTTGTAGATAATCGTCTTAAGAATCGTCCTGTAAAATTTCATCAAATTTGGAGTTAGTTTGCTATGGTAGATCTTGAAATCTTGAAACTGATGCGTAGAAACTCGGACAGATTAGCACCCTGTTAAAGATTGACGTTTTCACCTACTTCCGTATATCAGATTGAAAAACTTAAAACATGAAACTTGTTCATCTCTGTGTTTTGGAGTCACCGGTCAAATATCAGAATTTTTGGACTTATACTCGATTTTTAATGAATTTTGAAGTAAATTGTGGTTGACCGAGTCAAATCTTGAAAATCTTGTTGAAAAAGGATTTCAAATGATATCGGAGCGAGTAGCGTCCTGAAATAGTATATTTTGAGAAACTTATTTGAGAAATTGGCCTTTAAGGTTTGAATGAGTGGAAACTCCTTTGAAATGAAAAAATAAACAAACATTTTTTAAATCCCGTTATGACTAGTTTGAGCTTTCTACGTAGAGGGTGAGTGCTCCATCGGGTGCCCCTCTAACTTTTTGCTTCGTGCCTAAACGGACGAGAGTGACCTATGTAGGGGGTGAGTGCTCCACCGGGTGCCGCTCTAGCTTTTTGCTTCGTGCCTAAACGGACGGGAGTAATCTACGTAGAGGGTGAGTGCTCTGCAGGGTGCCCTCCTAGCTTTGCACATCGTGCCTGATTGGACGATGTTGTTGAACATGAGAAACTGTGCCAAAACGGCGAGAGAAACTTGATTACAAATAAAATCTTGATACTCGGCTAAGGATTAACGGGAAAATTTAAAAGACTTGAATGTTTTCTTTCCCTTATTTAAATTATGCTCTTAAATTATGTCCTACAATTATTTTACTTGGCAATATATATTTATGATTTATGGAGTCCATATCCTGTGAATTATGCCTTTAAATTATTATTAGATAAATGAATCAAGTTATGGGGTGTTATGCACATGTTTTCTTTAAATTTAATTAATGGCTTTGAAACCCCATAATCCTGTGTATGTTAACTTACTCAGCACGTTGTGCTGACCAAAACCATTTTCTTCTTTTTCCTACAGAGCATGAAGAATATTCATCATCATATGCATGCATGGGATATTCGGGGAAATATTATCTTCTTTTATTATTCTAGATCTTGCATGAACGGGCCTGTTTAACCCGTGATTGGCCATGTTGGCCTTATTTTTAAATTCCGCTGCTATCTATATATGTAAATATTACATTCCGCTGCAACTTTGATATATTATTTTTTAATTATATATGAATGGGCTGTTTGAATGTTATAAATTCTGAAAAACCTAGCCTTACATCTCTTTAGTAAGCTCGGAGAAACCGTGTCTTGCTAGGGAGGTGTGGCGGTGACATCCCGACCTGGGTGACCAAAAATCGGGGTGTTACAGAACTAATCAACCCGGTTACCACCTATTTAATTCAAGTACAATTACGGATACCCAAATTAAATTGGCATTCAACTATTAATCTGGACAAATATTCGGATCCAAAAACATTCATCCAAATTAATAATCATAAACCCTAAAAATAGGAATTGCATAAATATCAACAAGCATCAAGTTTTCATAGTCAAAATACATCGTCTCCCAAAATCCCTAAGCCATTCTTCATCAACCCTTCAAACTAGAGGAAAGGAAAAGCTACTCAAAATCCATGGAAAAGAAAAAAGAATAAGAAATTACAACCAATTCCAAGATTTTGAGACTAGAAGAAGAAGATTATCTGCTCCCAAAAAAATGCCTCTGCTTCGATCTTTTTTCTGGTCTCGGTCTGCTTCCGTCCCTTTCTCTGTTGCCCAATGTCTTCTCCTTTTCTTTCTTTTCAAAAAGTATTTTTTTTTCTAAATTTAGTAATGTAATCAAAAAGTGTTTTTGCAGAAAGCGACATCTCCCCATCTAGCCTGTAGCGCCCACTTTCTTGTCCCCCAATCTTGATGTGTGTAATAGGCTAGGCTGGACAATAAAATAAAATAAAAGCTTCGAATGTGAATGGGCTTGACAGCCCATTAACCCATTTTCCATCAAAATGGCTTCCACCTAGTCATGGCCATGACTAGTAAAGTCATGCCAATCTGCCCATCTGCTTATTTTCATCTCTTTGTTCCACTTTTTTCATTTGCTTTGTCATTTTCCTACAACCAACAAACAAGCACACCAAGAGTAAAATGCTACCAAGACCACCATAAAATCACCCAAAATATATATCATTATCAAGCACAAAATTCACACTATCAAATTCCCCCACACCTAAAGTATGCTTGCCCTCAAGCATAGATTCAAAAGAACTAAATTGAATCATAGAGAATTTAAAATCAACAAGTCAATTCAAATACAATCAAATCAATCCAACATCAAACCCATTAAGCCAACATCCTCCCAAGGGTAAAGTGTATACACTCCTCTCAATATCAAGTGTAGGTGAACATGTAAGCACTCAAGTGAGAAATCAAAAAAACAATCCCATAGGCTTGAATGAAAATCACGTTTCCCATACAAAGATATATTATCCAACATTAAGAATCAAAGGGTCTTTCAAAAAGGTTGTAACGGGGCCATGGTTGGGGTAGGAAAAAGGATATAAAAAAGGCTAAAGTGAATGCAAGTACTTCCAAAAAGTCACCATAGAAAAATCATGGTACATCATGGTTGCACTATCAAAACAAAACCATAAGAGGTTCAAAAGACCAAAACTTCCCCAGCAGTATCATATCTTGACAAAAACACAAATTTCAGACACTTCTTTTTTTTTTAGTAGAACAACGGATGCTTAATTTTCTAAACCCCAAAACTAGTGATAAACGACAAGAACAGGCTTTTCCACAAATTCCACAACAATTACACCACCATAAGCAAATTCCTTTCTAATGATAGAAAAGTTCCACAACTTGCAAAATTCAATAAGCCCACACCATAAAGCAACAGAATTTCACATTTAACACTAAGCCAAAGTATGTACTGTTACTATCAATTGATTAAAATCAAAATGCCCATAGAATTTCCAATTCAATAAGATATAGTCACATTTCACTGAACCAAAAGAAGTTGGAAGGAAGTTACCATGGGTGCTGTGAACAACTAAAGGGAATAACTCATTACAGAGAGCAGTGGGCGGTGCTAGGGCAAAGGGGTGACGGCGCTTACAGCGGCGGTTGCGAGGATGAAGATGGTGGTGCTCAGCCAAGAGGCAGCGACCCTGTCTGATTTGCGAACGGAGGGAGCAACGAACGGGGTCGGCGGACGATGAAGAGAGAGCAGTGGTGGAGAGAAGGTGGAGATGGCCGGGGATGGCGGAGGTGGTGCAGCGACGGGCGGCGATCGGAGGGGCAGTGGATGGCTGAAGGTTGAAGATGGTGGTGGTGGCCGATCGGGATATTGGGGGGAGAGGCAGTAATATGTGAATTAGGGTAAAATGATTTGGTTAAAGTAAATTAGGGTTTTGGAGAAAGTGTTGGGATTTAATTTCAGATTGGCATGTATAACTTAGTCATGGTCATGACTAATGCGTGTGTACCAATCTGGAATTACATCTTCAAAACAGCTTGGCAAGTGGTTCCTAGTCATGGACATGATCAAGGAGTGTATGTCAATCTGAAAAAATAGAGTCCCAACTCCTTTTTAACACAGGTTGGCAAATGAAGCTTGGTCATGGCCATGACTAGGGAGTATATGTCATTCTGAAATTTGGCCTTCAAAACAACAACTTTCATGATCTTGGGCATGGGCATGATTAAGAGGTATCTTCCTTGCTGGAATCAACTTGAAATTTCCTACAAAATTCGTCAAGTTATATACAATTTAATCATGCTCATGAGTACCCATTACCTCCTTCACTTAAAATCTCCTCCCTTAAACACTTCAACTTGTTCCTTGATCCAAAAAATCATCAAACTTCCATCTTCATATCTACAAAATCATAGACAAAATGCTATTTAGATATCAAAATTATACCAAAATATATTCATCAATATAGCAAAATGTATAGTATCAAAATGGTTAGATTGCTTGGGTTGCCTTCTAAGAAGCGCTTTGTTTAAAGTCCTTGAGCTAGACTTCTTCCAAATTCATCTCCCAATTTGTGCATCAACAAGGGACACCAACTCTATAGGCTCAATTGGAAATCCCTCATAATATGGTTTGAGACGGGGCCCATTGACAACAAATTTCTTCTCTGTCTTCATGCTTTGAATCTCAACTGCACCATAAGAAAATACTTTAGTAACAACAAATGGTCCAATCCGTCCAGAACGTAACTTACCAACTTACCAGGAAAAAGTTTAAATCATGAATGATATAGAAGAACTTTTTGGCCAACTTCAAAACTTTTTCTGGAAATTTGTTGATCATGGAAGATTCTATTTTTCTCCTTGTATAGCATTGCATTATCATATGCCTCGTTTCTTATTTCTTCCAATTCTTGAATTTGCAACTTCCTTTGGATCCCGGCCTCTTGAAGACTCATGTTGCACTTTTGCACCGCCCAAAATGCCTTGTGTTGTAACTCCACAGGTAAATGACATGGTTTCCCAAACACCAACCTATAGGGAGACATCCCTATTGGTGTCTTTTAAGCTGTGCGGTAGGCCCATAATGCATCATCTAGTCTCAAGCTCCAATCTTTTCGATTTGGTTTGGATTGTCTTCTCTAAAATGGACTTGATCTCCCGGTTAAACACTTCTGCTTGTCCATTAGTCTGTGGGTGGTATGAGGTTGACACCTTATGCAAAACACCATATTTCTTGAAAAGAGCAGTGATGGTCTTGTTGCAAAAGTGAGTCCCTCTATCACTTACAATGGCTCTTGGCATCCCAAACCTAGAAAATATATTAGACCTAAGGAAATTTGAAACCACTTTTGAATCATTAGTCCGGGTGGCTTTAGCTTCCACCCATTTAGACACATAATCCACATATAAGAGAATATACAAATAACCAAGTGAATTAGGGAAAGGACCCATAAAGTCTATACCCCAAACATCAAATATTTCAAGAAACATCATAGGGGTTTGAGGCATTTGATCACGAGAAGAAATATTACCTACTCTATCTATCACATGACTTACAGTATATATATGCATCTTTGAATAAAGTAGGCCAAAAGAATCCACTTTCTAACACCTTCTTCGCAGTTCTTTGAGGTCCAAAATGTCCACCTCATGCCATGGAATGACAAAATGCTAGAATGGATTGAAATTCACCTTCATCAACACACCTTCGAATAACTTGATCAGCACAACGTTTCCAAAGATATGGATCATCCCAAATGTAGTATTTGGCATCACTTTTGAGCTTTTCTCTTTTTGCTTTAGGCCAACCTGTAGGAAATTCAATAGTAACTAAGAAATTGATTATATCAGAATACCAAGGAGAAATAGCAGAGACAGAAACAAGTTGCTCATCAGGAAAGAATTCACGAATAGGAATCTCATTAGGCTCAGTGATTATGCGACTCAAATGATCAGCTACAAAATTCTCTGTTCCCTTTTTGTCACGAATTTCAATATCAAACTCCTGTAAAAGCAAAATCCATCTAATCAATCTTGGCTTGGCCTCTTTCTTTGCCATTAAATATCTCAGTGCTGCATGATCAGAAAAAACAAACACTTTAGTTCCCAAAAGATATGATCTAAATTTATCCAAAGCCAAAACAATAGCAAGCATTTCTTTTTCAGGTGTTGAATAATTTAATTGAGCCCCATTCAATGCTCGGGAAGCATAATAAATGACATGGGAAGCTCTTCCAATTCTTTGTCCCAAAACAGCCTCAACAGCAGTGTTACTTGCATCACACATCAACTCAAATGGTAGCTCCCAATTTGGTGGTTGAATCACTGGAGGGGTTGTGAGACGTTCGTTCAACTTGTTAAAGGCTTGCTTGCATTGATCATTGAACTAAAATGGCACATCTTTTGCAGCAATCGAAACAATGGTGCTCCAATTTTGGAAAAGTCCTTGATGAATCGCCTATAGAAACCTGCATGGCCTAAAAATCCACGAAGTTCTCGCACAGAACAAGGATAAGGTAGAGCATCAATTAAATCAACTTTAGACTTATCTACCTCTATACCTTGTGATGCCACTTTATGACCTAAAACAATGCCATGTTCAACCATAAATTGACATTTTTCCCAATTCAACACAAGATTAGTCTCAATGCATCGATTTAGAATCAAAGCCAAATTTCCTAGACATTCATCAAAGCTATTACCATGAACACTAAAATCATCCATAAATACCTCAATGATTTTCTCTACATATTCAGGAAAAATACTCATCATACACCTTTGAAATGAGACTGGGGCATTGCAAAGTCCAAAAGGCATTCTTCTATAAGCAAACACTCCAAATGGGCATGTGAAAGAAGTCTTTTCCTGATCCTCCGGTGCTATTGCAATCTGAAGATATCCTGAAAAACAATCTAGAAAGCAATAATAAGCATGTCCAGATAATCTTTCAATCATTTGATCAATAAAAGGGAGAGGAAAATGATCCTTCTTTGTTACTTCATTTAGCTTACGGTAATCTATGCACTGTCTCCCAACAGGTGTGCTTACGAATAGAAAGTTTCTCACCATCTTTGTTCTCTTCAACAGTCACTCCAGCTTTCTTTGGGACAACTTGAACAGGGCTCACCCAACTACTATCTGAGATAGGGTAAATGATATCTGCATCAAGTAGCTTCATGACTTTTTTCTTCACTACCTCAGTCATAATCGGATTCAACTTCATTTGAGCTTGTCTCACTGGCTTGGCATTCTCTTCAAGTGTGATCCTGTGTGTACAAAAGGAGGGATCTATGCCTCTTATATCTGCTATTGTCCATCCAATGGCTGTTTTGTGATCCTTAAGCACTCGAACCAATTTTTCCTCTTGTTCGGATGTCAACTTTAAAGAGATGGTCACTGGAAAAGTCTCTTCATCACCCAAGAACACATATTTCAGATTCTCTGGTAAAGGTTTCAACTCCAATTTAGGTGCCTGCAACACAGATGGATATAAACGTTCATTAATTTTAGGAATAAAAATTGGAGCTACTTCATACCTTTGTGGCTCTTGAGGAAGTGAGCCTAATTCTTGTATAGCCCTTTGTATTTTCTTGCTCAAAGCTATCTCCATCTAATTCTCTAGCTTGTGATGCTTTGTCAAAGCAATTTCCAATTCATCCTTGTTGGCTAATTCAAATGTTTCCTGCACCAAAAGGTCAATAACATCAATAGAGTATAGAGCTTCAGAATCATCATGATGTTTAATAGCTTCGAAAAGATTGAAATGAATTTCTTCTCCATCAAATTCCAAGGTAAGTGTGCCTTTCTTCACATCAATCTTTATTCCTGCAGTGTACATAAAAGGTCTTCCCAACAAAAGAGGAGGTGGGTTAAAGCAATGAGTATCATTCATGTCCAAAACAAAAAAAATCAACAGGATATATAACATCGTTCACTTGCACTAACACATCTTCAAGCATACCATCCGGATAAGCATTTGTTCTATCAGCAAGTTGAATAATAAAACCTGTTTCTTTTAATGGACCTAGATTTAGGGAATCATACATTGATCTTGGCATGACATTTATTGCAGTACCTAAATCTAACATGGCTTTGCTCACTTCTTTCGTTCCAATTTTGCAAGGAATTGAAAACATACCTGGATCACCTGTTTTAGGTGGGATTTTCCTTTTTATCACAGCAGAGACGTTCTCACCTGCTATTATATGCTCATCTCCCTGAAGCTTCCTCTTGTTGGGTCATAGATCCTTCAAGAACTTTGCATACTTAGGGATTTGATTGATAGCTTCAATGAGTGGGATGTTCAATTGAACTTTCTTGAATATCTCAAGCATCTCTTTCCTTTTGTCAACATTTGGAGGCTTTTTTAACCTGTCAGGAAAAGGAGGTATTTTAGTTTGATATGAAGGAATAGAATTATAATTTACCTTGTTTGAAGTTTCTGCCTCCTTTTCAATTTCCTTCTCAATTTGCTCTTCATTTTGCTCCTTTGAAATTGGAGATGGACCTTGAACTTTCTTTCCACTCCTAAAAATCATGGCACTTACGTTCTTTGGATTTGGCTCGGGTTGAGCTGGCCACTTTCCTCTCTCAAATTTGCCTAACTTCTTCTGTCACTTGACTCATTTGACTTTGCAATTTTTCAATACTTGCCTTCGTGTCTTGTTGAAATTGCAAAGTTGATGTGGCCATGGATTTCACCAATTCTTCCAAATATGGACTTCAACTTGTTGTGGCCTGAGGTGGTTGCCTTTCATATTGACAAGGAGGGTGCACTTGTTGTGGTGCTGAGGATGGATGATTTTGTTGTTGATGCTGATTGCCATACCGAAGATTTGGATGATCTCTCCAACCTGTATTGTAAGTATTGGAATAGGGATTGTACTGTGGACGTCTATTGGAATATTCAAGTGCATTCACATCCACCGGTGTATCTTCTTGGAGAGTTGGGCATGCATCAGTTTGATGTTCAGGACTTGTGCAAATGCCACATGCCTTCACTTGTACGGTTGGCTTTATACTTCCTGTGGCCATCTTACGAACAAAGCTTGTCAGCTCTAAAATTTTTTGCTGCATTGTTTGTATGGAAGAATCACCACTTGGCATATTGGTTGGCATTGCATCCCTTGTGCCAAACTGATGAGTATTCTCTGCCATTCGATCAATCAACTCCCAGGCTTATGTTGGGGTCTTGTTCACCAAAGCTCCTCCACTTGCAGCATCAATAATGTTCCTGTCCATTAACAACAAACCATCATAGAAGTATTGAATTAACAATTGGGGTGGGATTTGATGTTGAGGACATTTAATTATAAGCATATTAAACCGCTCCCAGTATTCATGGAGCGTTTCACCTGATTGTTGTTTGATGCCACATATTTCCTTCCTCAAATTTGCAGCTCTTGAGGCTGGGAAATACTTCTCCAAGAACTTCCTTTTCATGTCTGTCCATATTGTAATGCTACCTGCTGGAAGATAATAGAGCCAATCTTTTGCACTCCCCTTCAATGAGAATGGAAATGCTCTCAATTTTATTTGTTCATCTGTGACTCCAAGAGGTTTCATGCTTGAGCATACTACACCAAATTCTTGTAGATGCTTGTGAGGCTCTTCACCTGCATGACCATTAAATTCAGGCAACAAATGAATTAATCCATATTTTAATTCAAAGGGAGTTTCATCACCAATTACAGGAAATGTAATGCATAAAGGCTGCTGTGTCATATCAGGAGCAGCCAACTCCCTCAATGTGTGGTTATCTTCAGCCATGACAATGTTTTGCTCTTCTAAAGATTCTGAATCACTTCCTTCACTACTGGAACTAGAACTATCCAGCTCTGTGGCCAATGACAAACCAGAAGTTGATGTAGAAACTTTAGATTCTTTTCTTAACTTGGCTTCCCTTGTCAATCTACGAGCAGTCTTCTCAATTTCTGGATCATATATCAATTTACCTGTACGAGAAGAATGAGGTATAAACAAGGGAAATACCATTACAGCTAAAAAGGAAGAGAAAATATCACAAAATGTAATAGTTTAACGCCAATCCCCGGCAACGGCGCCAAAAATTTGACAGCTTGTCGTACAGCTGCAAAATAAATATTGATTCCAATGTCACCAAGTACAAAATAGATATAGTATAGCAGTGACAGGGGTCGAGTCCTCAGGGATTGGATTACAACATTTTCATAATATATACAATAGTTAAAAAGGGGGTTTTTGACATTGTCACAACATGATGATAATAAAATTAAGAAAACAAAGAAGTGCACAAGCAAGTAAATACCAAAGGGAGTTCAAGAGCACAAGATTAAACAAGATTGAAATTTTAACTTATGGAATTGAAAGCCTCTAGTTCAAAGAATGATTTGGGATGGCATTTGGGATAGATCATCGATGCATAAACATGATACAAATTGATAAACCGGTTATAGTTGTCAAGTCCGCTTAGACAACCAACTTTTCCTTACCGATTAGACAAATAAGGTACGCCCGTTAGTTGCCCCTAATCGAATCAACATTCCTAGGTACGCCCTTAGAATATATTGTTCGATTGCATTACAATTTAGAAAAGCCCGATTCAAACCAATTACTACCTACGTGGAGTAACTCCCAATTTGATTACACAATTCCTCGGGAAGGAACTAATCAACCCGGTTACCACCTATTTAATTCAAGTACAATTATGAATACCCAAATTAAATTGGCATTCAACTATTAATCTAGACAAACATTAGGATCCAAAAACATTCATCCAAATTAATAATCATAAACCCTAGAAATAGGAATTGCATAAATATCAACAAGTATCAAGTTTTCATAGTAAAAAAACATCATCTCCCAAAATCCCTAAGCCATTCTTCATCAACCCTTCAAACTAGAGGAAACGAAAATCTACTCAAAATCCACGGAAAAGAAAAAAGAAAAAGAAATTACAACCAATTCCAAGATTTTGAGACTAGAAGAAGATGATTATTTGCTCCCAAAAAAATGCCTCTGCTTCGATCTTCTTTCTGGTTTCGGTCTGCTTCCGTCCCTTTCTCTCTTGCCTAACGTCTTCTCCTTTTCTTTCTTTCCAAAAAGTGTTTTTTTTCTAAATTTAGTAATGTAATCAAAAAGTGTTTTTGCAGAAAGCGACATCTCCCTATCTAGCCTGCAGCGCCCACTTTCTTGTCCCCGAAACTTGATTTGTGTAATGGGCTGGGCTGGACATTAAAATAAAATAAAAGCTTAGAATGTGAATGGGCTTGACAGCCCATTAACCCATTTTCCATCTTATTGCCTTCCACCTAGTCATGGCCATGACTAGTAAAGTCATGCCAATCTGCCCATCTTGCTTATTTTCATCTCTTTGTTCCACTTTCTTCATTTGCTTTGCCATTTTCGTACATCCAACAAAAACAAGCACACCAAGAGTAAAATGCTACCAAGACAACCACAAAATCATCCAAAATATACATCATTATCAAGCACAAAATTCACACTATCAGGGCAAAACAAAGAAAAATCCTACTTACCGAGCCCAAGCCGACAGCTTAACAAAGAGGCCGACACTGCCATCACATTTCACGCCACGGAGCTGAAATTAGAGTTCATGCCAACCTATGAATTTTTCATGGCAAGATCAAACCAAGTTCGCACCCACATACTATTTCTGGGAACATCCTAATGGGGTTCGCGAAGCTTTGGCATGGGCAAAAACTGAATGTGGGCGAGCACATTTTTGAAGTCATGAGACAAAAGCAAGCTTTGTGCTACCCCAATCTTATTAGAAGAATTTGTTTTTATCAAGGGGTCGACTTGAACGAATTTGCTAGAGAAGCCACGGTGGCACTGATTCTCCCCATTCGAGTTCCTTACATGCCAAATCAGGAAAGAATCATGTACACCCTTCCTCATTTTCCCACGGACTCTGACCTTCAATCGTCCTTCATATCCGGTGAGCAAGCACCATCAGTACAAAGAAGAGCATCAATGCCACCTCCTGCGGCAAAAAGGAGAAGGAAAACTCAAGCTAGGGAAGGACCTTCAAGGATTAATATTGAGCTGCTCGAAGAAGCTGTAGAGCAGGTAAATGAAGAAGCTGAAACTCCTCCTCCTGCTCCAGTTCAACAAAGGACTAAACCATCTCGACGTCCTCCCAGAAGTCAAAATGTCTCTCAAAATCCTGCCAACTCACATGTGCTGGAAATCATAAGCAGCATGAACAAAACTGTAACTGATTGTGTGAAGTCGCTGGCAGATGTAATCATTCTGGGGAAGGAAGAAGAAAGAAGGGAGAAGCATAAAGAGAAGAAAAGGCGAGAAGAGAAAGAAAGGAGAAAGGAGGAAGAAAAAGCTGAACAGAGAAAGAGAGATGATGAATTTAGAATGATGCTGCTAGAGAGCACAGAAAGAAAAAGGAAATTCATGGAGACGACGCTAAGTCAGCAAGCTCAATTGATGCAGGCCCTCATTGCTCAACTTCCAAAACGGCCTCCAACCCCAAGTTCAGATATCCCTCCAAAGGATGATGCTAGCCCGTCCACTCAACCACAGAAAAAAGAGAGATTGAGTCCAAAGTGATCATATTCATTTGAGCTCCATTGTAAACATCATGTAAGAGAATTTCCATTCATATGTGCAAGTTCAAACTCACTTCATAGGAAACTCTTATAATTGATGTAATTTACTGCTTTTCACAAATGGAATTTCATTCTTAAGGTCCAAGGACCATTTTAAGAAAAGATGTCTGTCAGTCCGAGATGAATAAGTGACTGTCAGGCCAAAAACAAACTGTAACATGCTTTGCATGTTGACAGCGCCTCTTTTACTGCTTTAAATTAAATAACCAGCAAAAGCATGCATAAATCGAGGATATGAGATTAAATTTAAGAATACTGTATGACATGAATCAACCATTCCATATGAGATTTGAGCCATGTGTCACTTTTACTCATTTGTTTCCTTGTGTGAAAATTATTTTTAATTAAAGAGGAAACTAGAACTTGCGATAGGAACCTATTCAAGACCATGCTATATTCAAAGAATCGAGGATATGATCGAGGCACTTAGAAAACCTCAAATTTTTGGCCTTCGTTTGAATTCCAATACTTAAAATATTTTTCCTTTAGGATTAACCAATTTGAGCCTTTAAGCTAATTTTTCTTGAAGCGCTCTATATTATTCAACCTTATAAAAAGACCAAAAAATTCAAACCCAAGTGTGCAAGAATTAATTTTATCAAAGCATTATAATTTATGATCATCAAAGAAATATCAATAGGTATTCAAAGAACCGATTCAAAAAAAAAGAAAAAAGAAAGATGTTGAGTTCCATTCAATAAAAATAAATTGCAAATAACAAAGCAAATTAGACATAGTCTAATGTCATGTAATAGAAAAAGAAAAGCAAAATAATTTTTTAAATAAAAATATAATGCCAAGTCATGATAATATAAATTTTTGCCACTTCTTAGCCCAATAATTTCTTTCCATACCAAATGTTACAACCGTATGTCCCATTATAACCCTTAAATAAGACATCGGGATCTCGATTTAGAGAAATGAGCCGGTGGCGAGGGTCCAATTGCAAGCATATGGGATAATTTAATTAAATTTGATTATGAGCGTTCATGTTAAACCCCAATTTTGAGAGTGAGTGGAATTTCTGCTTTTACTATATGTGAGGCTCTGTTTCTAATTTCTGTTCATGTCATGCGTAAATTCTAGAATTAAATCAATGATAATTTCTGGACATGATATTCATGAAGAATTAACAATATCGACTGATTTGTAGGCCTGATTAAGTGAGAAATATCATTTCATTAAATACTGCAATCAAGAGAATTTAATACTTGTAGTTTTTGAGTGTTTTATCCCAATATAAAAAGAATGAAAATTTTTGAAGCCACGAAAATAAATTGAATACCCAACGTCTATGCTCTTAGGAGCACTCACTCTGACTGGTCAGAGACGATCAGTATTAAATGTGAGGATGTTGATAATGGCCAAAATTGACCATTATTTCCAATCCATTTCCGTGTCTGATACGGACATTTGATCGTATTCCGGTCTTATATTTAATAAGAAAGCATTTGAATTTGACAGAAATATGCAAGTGTAATACCCGAGAATTTTATAACATAAATAAATAAATATAATGAATAAATTCAATAAATACAATAAATAAATAAATAAGTAAATACATTAAATAAATAAATATAGACGAAATGAGAAATGAAAGTAATTAAAGAGATTAATTTAAACAAAAGAAATTAAATAAAGTTAAATAAAGTCGTTACACGGGAACCCGATATTAATGAACTCGGGAATTCGAGCCAAAACGTAATGTTAGATCCGAAGGAAATGACGACACGAGATAGGAACCCGAAGAGAGCCCGGAAATCGGAATCCGAGAGCATAGAGGGATAGAAACCCGAAAGAGAGAAGGAAAAGCACGACGGATCGCACGACCCGCCCGGACCGAATTCCAGGCGTGAGCCGCGCACTGGCCGCGCGCTAAAGGGGGAAAAGGCGCGCCAACCCCGCGCCAGCAGACAGATTCGCCCGTTGCGTGAATCTCTCGCCCGAACGCGAATTTTTCGACTTCGGTTGAACATCTTTCGACTCAAGACCCTTAGGGTCAGATCTTGGACGCCCTAGGTCTTAGTTATCTATAAATAAACCCCCTTGGAAGCCCCGAACACTTTTACAAAACCTACAACTCTCTCTATACATTCGAAACCCTAATTCCGGAGTCGTCGGAGGCACGAAACCAAGGCGAATACTGGTTGGACGAAAATTCTGAGATCTCCAGCGTCGTGGTAAGTTTTGATCCAATCCTTGTTTAATATACGATTCGAAAACTAATCCTAATCTTCTCCTTTTTCCTTCTACACCTCGAATTGGATCTAGAGCTTAGAACCCGACGAACGGAGAGGAGAAACGGTGGACTGGAAGCCACGCCTTCAAAATAGACGATCCCGGATGTTCAAAACTCAGTAAGTTAGCCTTACATGGTTTTGGGAGGAATTAAAACGTTCGAAACTAAAAGATTTAACAAGAGATCGAAAATCTGCCAACATGGTGTTTTTACCGACGCAACAGTTTTGCCTAATTTTTCCGAACCTTAAAACGACGTCAAACGGAAAAACTTAAAACACAAAAAACGTTCCTAAGGCTTAGATCTATCTACTGTAAAAGTTTCAGAATTTTTAGAGATGATTTGATATGTGAAAACCAACCGAAACCGAACTGCTTGAAATTTGATCTTGAAATCCTTGACAGAACTTAGGTCCGATCTTGATCACGTTTTTGACATTAGTTCTAGACCGATTTAGATCTTTAGCCAAACATGAAAGTTGTAGATAAATGTCTTAAGATGGTCTCTGTATAATTTCATCAAATTTAGAGTTGTTTTGCTATGGTAGATTTCAATATCTTTAAACTGTGGTCTGTGAAATTCGGACAGATTTGTGTTTCTGCGAAAATTGACGTTTTTAACATGGTTTGGTAACTCGGATTGAAAAAGTTAAAACACAAAAGTTGTTCATCTTGACGTTTCTGAGTCAGTAGTGAAATTTCGGAATTTTTGGAGTTTAATCTGATTTTAAACGAATTTTAGAGTAAACAGTGGTTTACCGGAAGTCAAATCTTGAAATCTTGTTGGAACATGAAATTAACCTTTAGGGTTGAAATAAGTTGAAATATGATTTTTAAATAAACTAAATTGAAATCAGATTTTTGAAATTTAATCCCCTTACAAACTTGATAAATTAAAATTAGGGGTGAGTGCTCTGCAGGGTGCCCCCTAACGATTCACTTCGTGCCTTAATGGACGATGGTGACCCCGCGCGAAATTGAGATATGATATTGCCAAAACGGCATGAGATATAGAGCCTACACTCTCGAGAATATCCACATGGGTTCCCGAGGCTCCGGAGTGGTACTGGGTATGGCTGATACGGTTGCGGCCGCCGGGCTACCGGCTAAACTTGTTGAGATTGCGATGCAATCGTGAAATACTTGAAATACCAAATCTGGGATGTAATGGGGAAATTAGAATTAAATTAAATTGAAATGTGTGTGTGGTTGTCCAATTAAATTATTTGAATGCTTTATTTAAATTATGGCTTTATTTTTAAACTATGTGAAATGTGTTGTGAAATGGAGCCTGAATTAAATTACGCAAATTGGATAGTTAATTAAATTAAATCGAATATTGTGTTATTATCATGCTTTTATTTAATTATGAAATGAATGGCTTTTAAACCCTACGATCATGTCTGTGTTAACTTACTCAGCAAGTTGTGCTGACCAAACCATTTTTATTTTCTTTTCTTACAGAGTATGTGGAATGAGCATGACCATATTCATGCATGGGGGAAATTACATTTTTGGGAAACTTATCGTTTTTAAATTCGTACATTAGACTGTATTATGAACGGGCCTGTTTAACCCGTGTTTTGGCCATGTCGGCCCTATTTACATTTTCCGCTGCAATACTGTACAAAAACAATTATTTCCGCTGCGCTATGATATTATTATTTTCGAATTATATTGTATGGGCTGTTTTGAATGCTTTAAATGTTTTAAATACTGCAATACCTAGCCTTGCATCCCTTTAGTAAGCTCGGAGAAACCGTGTCTTACTAGGGGGATGTGGCGGTGACATCCCGACCTGGGTGACCAAAAACCGGGGTGTTACAGCAAGTTTGTAAGAATAATAAGCTGGTAATGAAAAACAAAAAAATATATAATTTTATTACATTATGTGTTTGAAAAATCAAAAAATGAGAAAAAGAAAAGGAAAGAAAAAGTAAATAAAAAGATGGGAAAAGAAAATGAAAACCACAAAAATGAATAATATTGTTGATTCTACGACACTAGCCAGAATTACGATGTGAAATATGGCTCACGTCGTAGATCTAGGCTAGCGACGTAAGCTCCACAAAGGAAGTAGGAACAAGAAGAATTCAAAGACTGAAGAATTTACGACGTGATCCAAGCTTCACGTCGTAAACAATGGTTCACGTCGTAAATGATGTCTCACGTCATAGGTTGCCAGTCAGGGATAAATTGTATCTCCGGACTGAGGACTTACGACGTGAAACAAGCCTCATGACGTAAATGGCTCACGTAGTAAGGAGGTTCACGTCGTCAGGAGGGCCAAAATCCAAGACCTGATGGGCCTATGGTTTCACACCTATAAATAGGGTGTTGACTCCCATGATTTGTCACTTCACAACATTCCAACACTTGGAGACAACAAGCAGTTCTTGAGATGTGTAGTTAGGTAGTGTAGATTAGTTTAAATTTTTTGTCTTATTTAATTCATGCAGTGTAGTTTAGCTTATAATTAGTGTAGTTTAGTTGTTTTTAGTGATTATTACCTTAGATAGCCACTTCTTCATTATTTACAGCTTTGTTTAAACTTTTATTAGGTTTGAAATGCCCAAATCATGGGTAACTATTTTTGAATAAATAGGAAGTTAATCATGAAAAGAGTCCCAAAAACATGAAATGGAACATTCTCTTCCATGGATTTTACTGCTTTGTTTGCATTTTGGCCATTTGGTCATTTTTATTTGTTACATAGTTAGCTTTTAAATGCTTTGTGGGTCAAGAAAATGCATGAGTGTGTGAGTGTTAACCCTAGATTAGGTTCGTGTGAGCTTTAAATTTCTATTGTTAGTTTAGATTTAAATTCCTTGTTATTTCTGCTTATTTAAATTCTGTTTTGGTCTCATTTGTTGGGTAGGATAGATCAATGAACCTAAGAAAGGGATAAAAATCACATGAACTGCATGAACTTGTCTCAACCACAAGTTCTGGAAATGCTACGTCGCTAGCCTCTTACCTACGATGCTAACCCACGTTAGCAACGTAAAGGAGGTCTAGGGACGTAGGTAATTCTGGACTTGTATGAAAATTTTACTCCTCTGACGTCGTGACCCTAGGGTCACGACGTAATTTTTATTTCATGATGTCAGAAGCCCAAATACTTCAGTTGTTTTATAAAAAATTTACGTCGTGATGCTCACATCGTGACCCTAGGGTCACGACGTAATTTCCTTGTATCACGACGTGAAACCCAAATCTACTCCCCTTTAGAATTGCCTACGTCGCAGGACTCACGTCTGATCCTAGGATCACGACGTAATTTTTGGTCTAGCGACGTAGGACCCAAAAGTCATATTTCAAAACCACTTGCATCGGTAGACTCACGTCGTGATCCTGATCACGACGTAATTTATGGTCCAGCGACGTAACCCTCATCATTTTTCAAAAAATTCAGAATTCTGATTTCCTGTTTTACGTCGCAAGACTTACGTCGTGGTCCTAGGATCACGACATAAAATTTTTAGTCTCACGACATAGAACCCTCTTATTCTCACCTTCATGCACGTTGTTAGATCACGTCGTGACCCTAGGGTCACGACGTAAATAGCCCTATTACTTCATAAAGCTTTAAAATTATTCTCACCCACCCATGACGTCGCAAGCCTCACGTCGTGACCCTAGGGTCACGACGTCATACATGTCTAGCGACGTGAAAGGCACCCTCTTGCCAAACCTTCCATTTCTCCATTTTCTCACTTAATTAATTGGACCTTTATATCATTAATTAAAGATCAACATTAGCAATAATTGAGATTAATGATTAAACTGATATGAAGAATTTTGTTCAATTTCTCATTAAAAGATTTTTCTATAAATTATACTCGGGTGTTCTAAGTACATAATCCTGACTGTAATTAATTATGGTATGAAAGATTATTTAGAACATAAATGGGTAATTATGGATTTAAATTCCATACCTTGCATGTGAAATCAATGTCTCTCATACAAGATGATTTTCTTTTATTTTAAAGACCAAAAATATTTTCTTACTTTGATTTCGGTCTTTACCCATAGTGTGTGAAGCAGATATTAAGAGGTACCACAGATTAGTGCTTCGGCGAGGGCTCCCTTAACTGAGATGATTTTAGTCCATGATCTGGGTGCTAATTTTTATCGGCTATTTTGCATGGTTCAAACAACAATATTTGGTCTGCAGTCTACGACAAAAGCTTCCTTCACAGGAAATAATTAGCCCTCAGACAGCTGTCATTTGAATACAGTTTTATTTTCTTTATTTTAATTTCAAACTTGAATTTTAATCTGTAATAAAATTCAGATGATATCTATCAATATTGTCTGATAATTATTGCAGAGAGGAAACATGTAAGTTTTTATCCAATCTCGCAGATAGCAGAGGCTAAACTGATAGCGACACTGTTATTATATGGTTTTTTGCTATCTAAAATCATTCCACCCGAGTGAGAGGGAAATTGGACAGCAGATGTTTGCAGTCCTCCCAATCACTTTGCCATCTTTTTAGCCAAAATAAAACTCTTCTTTCCTCAGGCTATTTCATCTGTGTGTAACAAATTCTGTCTAATCCTTCCTTTCGACATAAAAGTCTTAATTTAAATCATGTAAATTTCCAACAAAGATTCATTTATAAAATCTGGATCTGATTAAGGGATAAATTCCACAGTTATGACTAATTCATATCCGACTGGGGATTGATTTTGGGAACTTAGAAACAGAGTCAGCGATTATGTCTTATCTAGACTGAAAGGATCTGTATTTTTAAATGAGAGTTTAGTACCTGTCTTATAGGGAATAATTTTCATCATCCAATGTTTTCCAAAATTGATGTGTGTTGGAAATCTGGTACTAGATATCTGCACTAACTTAGAGACCACTTGGATTCTGAGGAGATGTGATAAATAAAATCTGAGAAACAACATATAGGCCTTGGTATTTTATAAGATAGGGTTGAGTATTCTTTCAACAACTATCCTCTTCTGCCAAAGCCTAGATTTGAGTCTTGAGTGAGTACATCTGGAACAGATTAATTTATTCATATGTTTCATTTAGTTTGTATCTCATAACCACCTGGATGTCCATAAGCACTGCGAGAGGTTTGCGGGTGTTTGGAAATTCTGGATCTGCATCCGGTCACAAGAATTGGGGCTCTTTTATACTGCCGAATGACAATCTATTAAAACCTCCGAGTGATAGGATTTTAAAGCTTTCTTTACTGCTTCCTTTGAAATGTTTTATAGAGGTCACTCAGATGTGATAATTGCTTTGCGTTGTGTATAAGGTTTAAGAGTTATGGAAAGGTTCGAGGCTCTAGTTAAATCTTTGGGTGTGACCAGGGGAATGATAGAAGTACTTGGCATCCCAGTCAATGAGGTGAGGTGTCAAGTGTTGCTTGTCCACCACAGATGAATAACATACTATTGCAATGTACATGCAAACGTAGTTATGAGTCTGTGGTATCTTAGATTTTGATTTAGTAAGAGCATGTAAATTCTGACTGTAAGTACATGTCTTAAAAAGGAAACATAGTGGAGAAAGCATGAGAGTTAACTAACTGAACGGATTATCCCAAGCAAAGATTTGTGCAAACAAAATGAAAGTTTAATTATTGTTTCATCTGAATCATGTCCTATTTTTATTCTTTTATTCCTGTTCCTCGTCACATTTTAAATCTGCTTTCTAGACTAGTGATAGATAGTGTAGCAAAATTTTTACCGCTTTCCTAGAATAATTTTACTACTTTCTTAGATTACATTTAATCGCTTTCTTAAACTAAATTTATTTACTTTCTAGAATAGTTTAATCTGCTTTGTAGAATCATTTTATCCGCTTTCATAGCTTAGTTTAAATTATGTTCAAGTAGATGATAGCTTTTAAACACAAATCTGAATCGAGTAATATGAGTGGAAACTCTTATAAAACGACGTGGGCCTTGCTTCTATCGCACATCCTCCAGTGAACGATCCCGTACTTACTACAAATTACTGCAATTTTTGACACCGTGCGCTTTCGGGTTACAGTTTCTTAACACGAGTAATAAAAACGTGACAACGTATAAATATATCCCTAATCCCAACTCCATCTTCATAAATTGGTTTCATTAAATAAAATCAAACCGGGATTATCTTATTTTCTTAAAAATACTCGTGTAGGAAATTGTCAAAAGTTTCACTTCTTATGTCAAGAAGTAAGGAATCCTCGACCATGTTGATGCTTGGAGCTGATTTATGAAACCCATTATGGGTCTTATATCCCGAAGCATGTTGAGCCACATTGATGGCTTCGTTGTTGTCTTTCCGTGCTACGCATTCGATGGATACGTCGGAGATTTGTTCAAGTAACTCCAGGACTCTTTCTTGATACCTTGACAAACCTGGATTTTTGCATTGGTAGGTCCCCATTACTTAGTTGAGCATCAATTGGGAATTGCCTCGGATTTTGACCGCTTTTGCCTTCTGTATGACTAATGTCTCAAGCCCGAGGATTAAAGCCTCGTATTCGGCAGCATTGTTGGTCATCAGGCTTAATTCCAGAAATAACCTTATTTCCTCCCGGTTCTTGCCGAGGAGATAGACTCCCGACCCTGACTTGGTGCTTGTGCTTGTGCTTGATCCGTCGAAGTACATGACCCATGGACGTATCGTGACATACATCTTATCATTGTCTTCTTCGGGTTCTAGCAGGACAAGAACTCCGCAATTACTTGTCCCTTAACAGCCTTAAGAGGCACATATATTAGGGCGAACGGTGCGAGTTTTAAGGCCCACTCCAATAACCGACCTTTATGAGTAGGTCTTCTTAAGATAAGCTTTATAAGGTCGAAATTGGATACGACCTCGGTTTCCTTAGGCAACATGTAATGTTCCAGCTTCTTACATGCATATACCAAGGGTAACATATCTTCTTAGCAATGGAATAATTATGTTCGGGTCCTGCTAGTATCTTATTTAAATAGTAGACAGTCCTTTCTTTACCATCATCCTAATCTTGAACGAGAAGACATCCGATGGCATGACTCGAGGATGCCACACAAAGCTTAAGCTTCTTATCCCTTCTCAGGCGAACCAACACTGGCGGGTTGACTAATGCTCTTTTGATTTCATCAAGTGCTTATTGTTGGGATTCGCCCCATTGCACTTGCGAACTTGTCACGCCTCGAAGAAGCTTTGTGATAGGTTGTACTTTACCTGCGGCGTTTTCTATAAAGCGCCTGATGAAGTTCACTTTTACAAGTAAACTTTGTACTTCCTTCACAGTACGAGGAGGAAGTATCTCCATTATAGCCTTGGCTTTGTTGCCATCGACCTCTATTCCACATTGATGTATTAAGAACCTGAGGAAGTTTCCGGCAAAAACTCTGAAAGCGAACACACACCATATGGAAAGAAATATCGTTTAAGAATAGTGCGAATAATGATGAATTTGAATTTGAAGTTTCTACTTACATAAGAAGGTATTTACTTGGCTCCTGGTGAGAGCATAAGCAAAATGATATTCTGGATATTGAGTTGTAGATTGTTTGTTGTTAGGTTGGCAAAAATCGAGCGACCAACAATTGAGATTAAAAGTTATGAGGAAGACTAGAATTAGATGAGGGCAGCGCAAGCACATCCATTCGCAAGAAATACTTTAAAGTTAACATTATACTGTAAAGTCAAAATTATTACCACACAAAATAAAACATACCAAATGAAAGTGAAAAAGACAAGCCGTCTACGGATACCGGATTATTTTTGTATGACTTGGGCACAAAACAACAAATTCAAACAAACAATGAAAAAATGAAAGCGGCAGCGCTTGTCGCAACGGCTGAGGACGGGTGAGTGGCAGCCCAGTGAGCTGCGCTCCGGTGAGATGGACACTTACATGAAAAGTGTGCATGCATAATAAGATGGACACTTACATGAAAAGTGAAGATAGTCTGATCAAACAATTAATAAAAACATCCCAGTTAAGAAATCAAAATGAGGATATGACAAGGCAGACGGCGAAGTAAATCACATATCACATGTACAATTGTCCTTAAATGCCTATCATTGTTCAAAAGACATGCAGTCCATTTTTTATTTGAAGTCATAGATTAAACAATCCCATGAGGATACTCAACTCCATAATTGATCAAGGATATAACCTAAACAATCTCATAATCAAAATAGATCATGTGCAATCTCGAACATATGCAGGTAATCAAAATAGATCCTATGTGAAACTTTTGACAATTTCCCACACGAGTATTTTTCGAAATAATGTAACCCCGGTCTTGATTTTTATTTAAGGAAAATTATATAATGATTGCGGAGTTGCGATTAGGGATATATTTATAGGTTGTCACGTTTTTATTTACTCGTGTTAAGAAACTGTGCCCCCGAAAGCGCACGGTGTCAAAAATTGCAGTAATTTATAGTAAGACCGGATCGTTCACTGGAGGATGTGCGATAGAAGCAGGGCTCACGTCGTTTTACTAGATTTTCCATTCGTATTGCTCCAATTGGTTTGAAAAGTGATTAAAAACTACTGGCATGAATCTAAACTGAACTATAAAAGCGTTTAAATCTATTCTACAAAGCAAATAAATCTATTCTAAGAAGCGGGCAAAATTATTCTAAGAGTGCGATAAACACTATCTATGAAAGCAGTGAATATTTACATTATGCTGGCCGTGAAGCTGAAGCACAATGTAGACAGAAGGGACAGGAAAAAGATAATAAAAATTGGACAAGATTTAGATACAGCAGTATTAAACTTCCATTTTTATACACAGATCTTTGTCTGGGATAATTCTATCAGATAGCTAATTCTCATGCTCTCTATACTGCTTTCCCTTTAACAGACAGGTACTTACAGTGTGAGTTTACATGTTCTTAAGACCGCTGATTCTAAGATACCACCGATTTGCAACTGCCCTGGCCTGGGTATGTTACTTCATCTGTGGTGGACAAGCAACACCTGGCAAATCATTTATTGAAATGCCAAGTACTACTATCATTCTCCCATGTCACACCCAAAGATTCTAATTAAGCCCTGAACTATCCCTTAACTATCAATCCTAGTAGAAGTTACACAACTCTCAATACAACCGAGTGACCTCTAATGAAAGCATTTAAAAGAAAGCGATAAAGAAAGCATTTAAAACCTATCGCTCGGAGGTTTTGAAGGTCTGACCCTGGTAGTAAAAGACAGCTCCCCATCAGGATGAAGGGGTATGGATCAAGAATTCCCGGCTCTTGGTGAACCACTTGTGTGTTTACTTTCTTCCGGGTGATTATGAGATACAAACTAATGAAACGAACTAATAAATTAGTTTGTTCCGGATGCACTCACTCAGGACTCAAAAGTAGGCTCTGGCAGAAGAGGATAGCAGTTGAAAGAAAACTCAACCCTATCTTAGAAAATAACCAAGGCCTGGATGATGTTCCTCTAAAATTATTTACTACACTGTATTTGAGTCCAAGTGGACCCCATCTCGGTGTAATATTTACTCTTAGATTCCCAACAAACAGCAATTTTGGAAAATATAAGATTTGAAAATCATTCCCTAAACAAGTACTAGATTCTCAGTGAAAACACAGATCCTTTCAGTCTAGATGAGACCTAATCGCTGACTCTGCTTCTATCTTCCCAAAATCAACCCTTGATAGAATATGAATTAGTCATAACTGATGAATTTATCCCTTACTCAGATCCGGATTTTACAAAGGAGTTTTTATCGGAAATTTAATACGCAATATCTGTTCAAGATCAAGACTTCTATTGTCCAAGGGAATGATCCCAAAATATTTAGACCACAATAATACATAATAATAGCATGCATACGGATATATGGAAGTGTAAAATCAATTGACCCAAAATATAGATGCGGGTCTAGACAGAAGGTGAAACACAGAAATGAGGTGGTCAGGAGACCAAAGTAATGGAAGAATAATCGGGTGGACTGTAAACATCTACTGTCCAATCCCAATCACTCGGATGAAACAAATTTAGACAGCTTAGACCCTATAATGGCAGTGTCAATGCCAGTTGGGCCTCCACTGTCTGTGAATTCGGATAAGAACCTACATGCTTCCTCTCTGCAGTACTTATCAGCTAATATTGACAGACATTAGCAGAGTTTTATTACAGATTGGAATTTGGGTTGGAAAATAATATAAGTAAAATAAAACTGTATTTGGATAGGAGTCAGCTGAGCAGCTATTATAACCCCGGATGGGCTAACCGCCAAGGCTTCCACTGATTGCTATCCAAACCATGCAAAATATACGAGCTAGTTATCCATGAGGGAATACCCGCCAACATTAGTCTGATGTGTTCTTTACTAATTGTTACACACAATACACAAAAGACAAAATAAATTGAAATAAAAAGAGGAACTTGCATGAGAGACATTGGTTTCTCATGCAAGGTGATGGAATTAATCCATAATTGATGGCTTAAATAATCCCTCCTACCATAATTAATTACAGTCCGGATTATCTGTTTGAGACATCATGATTTTGGTTATAGAAAAATGTTTTAGTGACAATTGAACAAAGGTCCTCTAATCACGACAATTAGTGATTTAATTATTGCTAATTAAAATCATCAATCATTGATGACCAAAGGGTTCAATTAATTAACAGGTAGGAATGGAGAATCAAAATTTTGGCAGCAAAATGCCTTATATTGCAATTCTAGGGTATTACATCTCAATCCGTGGGATTCAGATGTGAGTTTTTGCAATATAATGGGGGGTGGAAGATAAGAATTTTGGGATAAAATAGGGAGGAGGATTCTGTCGAGATACCATAAAAGGTGTCAAGGGCCTAGACCCTCGACATGGGTGCCTCGACAGGTTTACAGAAATTTGGGCAGAGTTTCACCTTGTGTCACTAAGCAAAAGTTGTGTCGCGGACCGTGGGTCCGCGACAGGTGTTTAGCGACACAGAGTTGCCTCTGGAAATTTCTAAGTATTTTGGTTCCCAGTCGCTATTCTAGAATTGTGTCGCGGAGCATGGCTCCGCGACAGGAGGTTTAGCGACTGGGGTTTTCAAAATAAATATGCAAGGCATAATTTCCTGTCCCGGAATAAAGGTTGAGTCGCGGACCATGGGTCCACGACTAGGGTGTTCCGCGACAAGGGCCATGCAGATGAAAGTAACAAGAGTTTGGTTCCTGGTCGCTAAGCATGGTTGAGTCGAGGGCCGTGGGTCCGCGACAAGGTGTTTAGCGACCAGGGGTTTTCAAAATAATGGAGACAAGTGTCCTTAGACATCCATGTCGCGGAACACCCTCCTGTCGACAAACGTGGCTTGTCGACAGGAGTCGGTTGGCGACAAGGGTGGTTCAGGACCCAAGTCAGTAAAAGCAAAGTTGAACAGTAGCATGCAAAAAGTGTGATCTCCCCCCATTTCGGATTAAAAAGCTATTCTAAGCCAAAAACACCCAAACAACATTTTAAAATAACAAGAACATGCTTGAACAGAAATAAACCTATCTAGAACAGCATTTAAAATAGAGCAACATCCTAATCTAGGGTTTGATCACACACGTACATGAATGCCATCCATAAAGAGTACAATAAGCATAATAATAAGAAATGGGGTCAAATGACTCCAAAAAGGAAAGTATAAGCATAAAATCCATGGGGTGTGAGACCCATTTCATGATTTGGGACACATTTGGTGAATATTTTCCCATATTATTAAATGGGGTTTGTTAATACCCATCATTTGGGTGATACAAACCCTAAACCAAGCTTAATAACAAAACGAAACTGTGAACAGTGGCTACCTAAGCTAAATCAAGAACAGAAGTATAAAACTACCCTAAGCTAAGCTAATGCAAGAATTAAATAATACAAAAAAAAAAAACTAAGCTAAGAACTACCTAGAGAGAATTCCTTCAATCTGTCTTCAAGAGAATTGAAAATCTAACCCTGAGCTCATGGGGGTCTCCTCATATTTATAGGAGTGGAGCCCTAGGCCCATGGGCTTGATCTGAGGCCCACTATGTCTCAAGACATCACACACATCACAACTTTGTCACGGAACTGGGTTGCATGTGGCAAGGCTTCTCGACTGGGTCTTGTGTCTTTATCCGTGTCCGTGTCGCGGAAGCATGGACCGTGACAGGGGTTCCTCGACTGGGGTGTGGCTTGGCCTCCAAGGTGTTGGTGGCGCGGAGCTTGGTCTTGTCGCGGAACCATGGTCCTCGACCAGGGTTCCTCGACTTGGGTTCCCAGACTGGTCTTTTTCTTCATGTTGTATGCTGGTCGCGGGTGTCTCCTGTGTCGCGGAACCATGGTCCTCGACCAGGGTTCCTCGACTGGGGTTTCCAGACAGAGCTGAATGGGCCAGATGGGCCAAAGTTGTTCTTTTTGTGGGCTTTTCGATTTTTCCCATCTTTTTTGTATTTTGTGGGCTTGTTTATTCTTTTGCCCATCTTTTTCATTCCTTTTCTTTTCTTTTCTTTTTCTCATGTTTTTGGATTTTTCTAACATAAATATGTAATAAAATTACATATTTGTGCATTTTTCATACCAGCTCAATATTTTTACAATTGTGCATAAATCAGTCCAATTCGACAGCTTTCTTATTTAATATAAGACCGGAATGCAATCAAATGCCCGTTTCAGACACGGAAATGGATTGAAAATAATAGTCATTTCTGGCCATTATCAACATCCTCACATTTAATACTGATCGTCCCCGAGCAGTCAGAGTCAATGTTCCTAAGAACACGGACTCTACATATTCAATTCATTTTCGTGGCTTCATAAATCACAATTTCTTTTTGGATTGGGATAAGGCAATCAAAAACTACAAGTATTAAGTTCCCTTGATTGCAGTGTTTAATGAAATGATACTTGCTCACTACATCGGGCCTACAAATCAAACATTATTATCAACCCTTCATGAATATCATGTTTGAAAGATGCAAAGATTAAAAATGAGAATTAAGGGATGACACGAACATATCACAATTCATGAAACAGAGCCTCACATATAAGAGAATCGGCAAGTTCACTCACTCTCAATTGGGGTTTAATCATGAACGCTCAAAATCAAATTTAATTAAATTATCCCATAAGCTTGCAATCAGACCAACTCGCCACCGGCTCATTTCTTCAAATCGAGATCATAAGGTCTTATTTAAGGTTATAACGGGGCATACGGTTGTAACATTTGGTAAGGAAGGGAAATTATTGGGCTAAGGAGTGGCAAGAATTAACTCTACCATAACTTGGCATATTTATTTAAAAATTCGTGATCATCAATATTTTTCTTTCTTTCTTTTGCTTTTCTCTTCTATTGCATGACATTAGACTATGTCTAATTGCTTTGTCATTTGCAATTTATTGTTGTTGAATGGATCTCAATTCTACTTTTTTTTTTGAATCGGTTTATTGAATACCTTATTTGATGAATTGATGGTCATAAATTCGATGCCTTGATAAAATTTATTCTTGTACACTTGGGTTTGAATTTCTTGGTCTTTTTGTAAGGATAGGAATAATATAGAGGGCTTCAAAGAAAAATTAGGCTTATAGGCTCAAATTGGTTAATCCTAAAGGGAAAATATTTTTGGGTTTGGATTTCAAAAGAAGGCCAAAACTTGGGTTTCTAGGTGCCTCGATCATATGCTCGATTTTTGGAATATAGCATGATCTTGAATTGGTCCCAATTGCAAGTTCTAGTTTCCTTTAATCAAAATGATTCACACATCAAAGAAAATGAATGAGTAAAAATGACTCATGGCTCAAACCTCACAAGGTTGGGTTGATTCATGTCATACAATATTCTCAAATTTAATCAAAGCTTAATTCTAACAATTTATTCAATCGAAATTTCTAACATGCAGATTTATTACCCAATAAGCTGATCGCATCATTAAATTTTTTTTTATAGCTCAAAATCTCAGGAATCCATGTCATGCATGTTTTCAATTATATTATCCCAATTTAAAAGTTTGAAAATTTAATCACAAGCCTAAATTCAACATGTGAATTTAGAGCAGTTTTATGCATATTTTTGCTGGTTGTTTAATTTAAAGCAGTAAAGAGGCACTGTTGACATACGGAGCATGTCAACAGCATATTTTTTGGCCTGACAGTCACTTATTCATCTTGGACTGTCAGACATCTTTTCAAAGGAAAGCAAATAAAGATTGTTGCAGATCTCAATCTTGAGTTCAATTTTGTGGAAAGCGGTAAAGTACAATAATTTTAAGGGATTCTTATGCAGTTAGTGCAAACCTGCATACAAAAGAGGAAATCCCTTATATAATGCCAATACTAGGGCATACTAGGATTCGTCTCTCCTTCATCCCTCCTTTCCTAGGGAAAGAAATTTCTGCTCCAGTAGACGATGCTTGTCAGGTCACAGTGAATGCACCAGCCTTCCGGTTCTTCCATGCGTGCTTGCCTCCTTGGGCAGTATTCTCGTTCCTCTTGACCTCTAAACAAACCAGAGGTTTCCTGGCGTTCTATCAGCCATGAGAAGAGGTTGGTAACTGTATAGATCAGGACCGATCGAGTGGTCGCCATTTCTTTCATCATTTGAATCCCCAGAAGAACTTGGCTCTCATCTAGCCTGCTTAGCAACATCAGTGCCCGTGCGCAGATTGACGCTTTGTGGTTATCCTCTATCCCTAGTCGCAGCATCTCGCAGGCTCTGTCTTCATCTCCGTCTACGAATGCTTGTATTGCTGGGATGATCTGGAGATTGAAGTTTTCTGCTTCCATACACCTTTGCAGAAACTCTTCCTTTTCTTCTTGGACGTGTTGTTGCCAGATTTTCACATTTGAAGTTTCCAGCTCGCACTGTTTATAGACAATGGTGAGATCACCTGCGTCCCTTAGTTTTGTACAAGTTTCCCTAGCTGTGAACACTTTCTTGATGTCATCCTCTCCGATTCGGGAGAGGACTTCCCCTAGCAATTCCAGTGACAGGTCCAGCAGCTGGGTCCCTCCGGGTACTGGGTCTGGGATCTGGAAAACGTTGTCCCTGAAAAGATGAGAAGTAATGAATCCAATTTTTATGAAATTTTCTTAGAAGTTATTCAAGTTCAGCAACCAACATCCTCACATTAAGAGCTTTGCTCTAAATGTGAAATTATTAAGTTCTTGACTTGAATTTTTAATAAAAAGCATAGGTAAAATGGATTTTTATGAAGGGATAGGGGTCATTGGGCCCCTATATATTTTTAACAGGCCATTGGGCCCAAAAACTTGATTTTTCAGTTTTATTAAACAAGTCCGAGACACTTGCTGAAAATGGAATGAGATGGACGGATGGAGATGAAATGCTCGAATTTTGGAATGTGCAATGGAGACGTGGCGCAATGGATTTGCTATTCTCGGTTCGTTTGGACTGCATTGAACAGTTGAAACATCCAAAAATTGGCAAACACTATTTTTTTTTAATTTTCAAAGGGTTGACTTGTTTTATTTAAGGAAAGTGGGATGTGAGTGGTCCCAATTTGGATTTTCAAAAAGAATAGCAGTTGGGTGACAAAAATACTGCTATTTACTCACACTGCAGTTCCATTGGGAACAAAAAGAACGTAAGTCAATTAAAAACCTATCAACTATTTTTGTCTTTTTCCAAAAGGTCACCTTTATTGAAAATGGAAGTTTCTCATTGGGTGTTTGTACTATGTTTCCATAAACAAACAAACATTTATTCCCACAAGATTGTAACATGTGGGAACAAATATGCCAAAAAGATCTTTCCATTTTAATGTTCCAGGATAACATTCCAGAAACATTTATTTCAAAAACACAAACTACACAGGAAAGAAAAATCAAACACAAACCCTAAGCTCAAGAATAAAAACCAATAATATTATGGTGCTCACAACAGCACCCCAACATTCATCAGTTTGCTTTCTCAAGTTTTAAGCTTTGAAAAGTTTTAGATCTCAGCAGTTTTTAAAATGGGTTTATGTAAGGATCCAAAAAGATCTCAAAACACTGCTCAAAACCGAGAGTACTCAAAATCTCAAAAACTGAAACGAGGGTGCACACACAAAACACAAATCACGCTTTTTAAAGGCAAAAACAAGAACAAGAAACAAAAATGCCCAAACAGAGACTATGAACAGGTGGGGTGTTCGAGAATGGGAGAGGGGAAATGGCGCAACTTACTCCACTCTTGGGGGAGAGGGAGGCATCGGTCCCAAGTTTGGGGCGATTCTGAAAAATCTGGCCATAGTTTCCCCTTGGTAGAAGAGTGTTTGGGTGCGAAGAACACGGTGGTGTTCGTTCGGTAGAGAGAGGAGTGAGCAAAGGAAGATGAAAAGATGGAGTTAGGAAGAAACTGATGTGTATGCAGGGAAAAATGAGGTGGGGGGGGGGGGGTTATAAATACTGAAAACACTGGTCGCGGAAACCAGACCAAGTCGCGGAACAGGGTTCTTCGACCAGGGCATGGCGACATTACACGAGTCGCGGAATCTGAGTCTGGTCGCGGAACCATGGTCTGCGACAGGAGTTTCGCGACCAAGTTCTGGAGTGGAAAAAGTCAACAGGGAATCGTGTCGCGAGACCTGGTCGCGGGGCATTGCTCCGCGACACAGTTGTTGGTTCCGTGACACGAATTTTGAATTTTCAAATTTTTAGTGAACTGGGCCCGAATGTGGTGTTGGGCTTGAGTTCATTTTATTTGATTTGGGCCTGAATAAATTCAGTCCAATTATTCAAAAACGCACTGGGCTGAAATTAAAGTAAAATCTACTTGCAAAAATTAGGTTGGGTTAATTCCATTTGTTTGCAAAAATTATTCCGGATTTAAATTGCTTTAATTTCCGGAAATATTTTCTTAAATTCATGGGATTAATCCAACCAAGAACCTGGTTTTCCGGGTTACTTCACTGTTCCTCTTTTTGATGGTTCCGTTCTTTCTGCAAGACAGATAATTAAAATGCGTTAGATTTTCCCCAAATATCAACATCCTCACATTTAGAGTCTTAGTACTCTAAATATTTAATTGATTTTTGGGTACTTTCTTATTATGAAATAATATACTATATTTATGTGTATATAAAATGAAAGATTTTTGTTTTTAATGCTGTTTCTTATTGGATGCAAGCCGGTTCTGCCACTGTTTGGCTTTCTTTCTCCGGATCGAACTGTCCGAGGTATTCCTTTAACCGATGTCCATTCACCACTATATTGCCCTTGTCAGTTCGGATCCTGACGGCCCCATTCTGAAACACTTCTAGCACTTCATGTGGTCCTTCCCATCTGGATTTGAGCTTTCCAGGGAACAGCTTCAACCTAGAATTGAACAATAGTACACTTTGACCAACATAGAAATGCTTAGGCTTAATCCTGCGATCGTGCAACTTCTGGTTCCGCTCTTTATAAATTCGAGAGCTTTCATAAGCTAGCGCTCGTATTTCCTCAATTTCAATGAGGTCCAACTTACGTTTGCTCTGAGCAACTTTCGGATCGAAGTTAAGCGTTTTAACGGCCCAGTAAGCTTTATGCTCTAACTCTACAGGCAAATGACAGGCTTTTCCGAAGACAAGTCTGTAAGGGGACATCCCAATGGGAGTCTTAAATGCTGTGCGATATGCCCATAGAGCATCATTGAGCTTACGTGCCCAATCCTTACGGGTTATCCCAACAGTGGCTTCGAGTATGTGTTTGATCTCGCGATTGGACACTTCGACTTGACCACTAGTCTGAGGATGATAAGGCGTGCCTATCTTATAGAGGATTCCATTTTTACTCATTAAAGTTTCAAAAGCTTTATTAATAAAGTGTGTTCCTCCATCAGATATCACCACCCTAGGTATGCCAAATCGACTGAAAATGTTGTTCTTGAGGAACTTGATGACTTGGCTACCATCATTGATCGGTAATGCGACAGCCTCAACCCATTTGGACACGTAATCGACAGCCACCAAGATATAGTAGTTTCCACCAGATAGTGGAAACGGTCCCATGAAGTCAATGCCCCATACATCGAAAATCTCAAGTGTGAGAATTCCCTTTTGAGGCATCTCATCCCTCTTGGAGAGGTTTCCTAATCTTTGGCATTTGTCGCAACCTTTCACAAATGTCCTGCAATCCTCATAGATGTGAGGCCAATAAAATCCACATTCGAGGACCTTGTGGGCCGTTCGAGCGGGACCATGGTGACCTCCATATTCTGATTCATGGCATTTTCTGACAATTTGATAGGCTTCATGCTCGGTCACACATCGCCTGATTATTGAATCGGCGCAGTGTTTGAAGAGATAAGGTTCTTCCCAGAAGTAACTTAATACATCTCGTTTGAACTTATTCTTCTGATGATAGTTCGAAAACTGTGGGGTTATTCCGCACGCCAAGAAGTTAGCGATGTCGGAAAACCATGGACAAGCTTGATTATGCAGATGCAATGCGAACAACTGTTTGTCCGGAAACTCTTCATTAACGGCTTTTTCCTTTTTATCATTATCTAATCGAGATAAGTGGTCAGCAGCACCATTATCTCGACCTCGCCTATCTTTTATTATGATGTCGAATTCTTGCAACAGAAGTACCCACCTGATTAATCGAGGTTTTGCATCTTGCTTGCTAAACAAGTATCTCAATGCAGAGTGATCGGTGTATACTATAGTCTTCGTACCTATAAGATATTGTCTGAATTTATCAAACGCGAAGATTACAGCGTACATCTCTTTCTCCGTTGTGGTGTAGTTAATTTGGGCTTCATTCAGGGCATGACTTGCGTAATGAATTACGCAGTGTCTCCCATCCTTATGTTGTCCAAGAACTGCGCCTACGGCGAGACCACTAGCATCACACATTACCTCGAAAGGTATTGACCAATCGGGTGGTTGCACTATCGGTGCAGAGACCAACATCTTCTTGAGCGTGTCAAAGGCTTGGACACACGCTTCATTTATTAAGCAGGGATTTTCTTTACAAAGCAGATTAGTGAGCGGCTTGGCAATTTTAGAGAAATCCTTAATGAATCTCCGGTAGAAACCGGCATGCCCTAAGAAGCTCCTAACTGCTTTGATAGAATTAGGAAGAGGGAGATTGGAAATGATGGAAACTTTGGCTGGATCAACTTCAATGCCTGCACGAGAAATGCGATGACCTAACACTATGCCCTCAGTGACCATAAAATGGCACTTTTCCCAGTTTAAAACCAAGTTAGTGTCCTCACACCTCTTTAAAATCTTAGCAAGATTAGTCAAACATTCGTCAAACGTATCTCCATATACAGAGAAGTCATCCATGAAGACCTCAATGCATTTTTCGATAAATTCAGAGAATATAGACATCATGCATCTTTGAAAAGTAGCTGGTGCATTGCAAAGACCAAAAGGCATGCGCCTATAGGCAAAAGTGCCATAGGGGCATGTAAAGGTAGTTTTTTCGTGATCTTAACTGGCGATCACTATTTGATTGTATCCAGAATAACCATCTAAAAAACAATAAAACGCCCTTCACGCCAATCGTTCCAACATTTGATCGATAAAAGGTAAAGGGAAATGGTCCTTGCGAGTTGCCTCGTTCAACTTCCGGTAGTCTATGCAGACTCTCCATCCGGTGACTGGGCGCGTGGCAATTTCTTCCCCTTGTTCATTTTGCGTAATGCACATCCCACCCCGCTTTGGAACAACCTGCACAGGACTGACCCATTTGCTATCAGAAATCGGGTATATAATACCGGCATCTAACAGCTTGATCACTTCCTTTCTTACCACTTCTTGCATGGGTGGGTTCAATCTTCGTTGGGGCTGGCGAGAGCCCTTGAAATTCTCCTCCATTAAAATCCTGTGCATACAAACAGAAGGGCTTATTCCTTTGATATCAGAAATGGTCCAACCGATTGCACGCACATAATTTTTAAGAACGACCACCAGAGCATTTTCTTGCTCTTGGGAGAGCTTAGCCGAAACAATCACAGGTAATTTTTTATGTTCTGCGAGAAATGCGTACTTGAGATGATCGGGTAATGTTTTAAGTTCAAGCTCCGGTGGGCATTCAACGGAAGGGAGTAATTTGCGAGAATTAGATGGAAGAAGATCAATTTTACCTTCCGGACCCAGCATCAGTGCAGGATCCGCCTCCTCTTGATCGGCGTCGTCATGGAAGTCGGTGCCGTCAAACTCCTCCAAATCCCCTGTTTCGGGATCGGCAAAGTGGACAGCCTTGCATCCTTTGTGCTCCATGCCAGCAGGCTTCAGTACCTGCTTTGAAATTTCATCCAGCATCATTTCATGATCAAATCCAGAGTCAAGCTCTCTCTCCTCACAATCAATTTTCTCTCCACTATCTATTACAGAAAACATGGAGCAAGCTCCTTCATTTGGAAACTTCTGCAGCTGTTCCATATCAAATGCGATTTCCTCGCCATCGACCCTCAATGTGACCTTTCCATATTTAGCGTCAATTAGTGCACCACCAGTGGCCAGGAATGGGCGTCCAAGGATAAGTGGCATTTCAGAATCTTCTTCAATGTCGAGGATAATGAAGTCAACCGGGAAGAGAACCTGGCCGGTTTTGACCACAACATCCTTGAGGATTCCTACGGGCTGAGTGATCGATCTGTCTGCGAGCTGCAGTCTCATCTTGATTGGTTGAATCTCTCCAAGCTTAAGGCGGATTGCCATAGCTAGTGGCATCACATTGATGCTCGATCCTAAATCACAAAGCCCCATACTCACTTTGGCCTTTCCGAATTGTACTGGAAGTGTGCAGCACCCGGGGTCCTCTTTCTTTTCGGGTAATCTCCTCTGAACTATGGCACTGCATGTGCTGTTGAGAATAATCACCTCCTCTTGCTCGACCTGCCTTTTTCCTGAAATCAATTCTTTCAAGAACTTAGCATAGATGGGCATTTCGGAAATCATTTCTGTGAGAGGAATGGTTATCTCTACAGACTTTAATCGTTCCAGAAATTTCTTGAATTTAAGATCATGTTCCTTATTTTTAAGACGTGCAGGATAAGGAATCCTAGGCATGTACTTGTTATTATCTACTTGTTGCGGTAAAGGGAAGGAAGTTGTACCTCCACCTGTACCCTTTTCTGTTTCAGCCGTTTCAGGCGCAGGATCAGTCTGCAGATTGGCTGTCTCTTTTTCAGCTTCCTTTTCGCTCTCCTCAATATCACTTTGAAGTTCATTTCCTTGTACCAGTTTCTCCTTGCCCTTGGGTCCTTCCAGAACTTTACCAGACTTCAGTGTGATGGCCTTACACTGAGGATTTTTCTCAGCAGTGCTGGGTAGAGTTCCTTGGTCTCTTTTCTGCATTTCATTGGCCATTTGTGTAACCTGCGTCCCCACATTCCGGATAGAGGACTGCAACTGAGTGTTGATTTCCTTTTGACTGGTGATGAAGTCAGTCATGAGAGTCTCTAATCTGGAAGGGGGTTTTGCTGGTTCTGGTTCCAATTCTGGTTCTGACCTTGGTTTTGACCAAACTGATTCTGATTTGGGACAAACTGATTCTGTGGCTGCTGAAAGTTTTGGAAATTTTGGTTTTGGGGTGGTCTAGCTAGAATCTGAGGCTGAAAACCTGGGTTAAAATGCTGGGGCCTTGGTTGGTTGAACTGTTGGGGCTGGTTCAACAGGTGGGAATTCAAAGCATTGTTGTTGGAATATGAAAGGTTCGGGTGCCGGTTTTGGAATCCACCTGCATAGTTACAGCTTTCATTTGCCACTTGCTGACAGGATTCAGTGGAATGCGGGCCTTGGCAAGTCCCGCAAACAGCTTCAGCATTTTGAGCCTGTGTAGAGCTCCCAGCTTCCTGATTCAAGGCCAAGACGGCCACTT